>OY744616.1:35800465-35852965 GCA_963556255.1 Allolobophora icterica
GAGAGGGACCAATTAAAGCAAAAGATCCATAGCGCCATAGCTGTTCTAGTATGAGGAACTAAAAGAACTAAAAGTATACTTATCAATGTTATCGTGTGACAGAGACACAAACGATAGATAGACAATAATTATATGATTTAAAACGAGGATTAAAAGCATCTTGATCTTGCAAAAGACCGAAAAGAATGGAGATAATTTTAATTAATTATTAATTAATTTATTCATGTATCTATTAAGCGCCACTATCTAATGACCAAGCGTCAATCGATGGCGCTGAGCAATTGTGAGCGAGGGACTTGATCGAGGTTCCTACGCAGTGATGGGCTCGGGTGGGGGGGGGGGCTCGAACCCGTAGAACACAGACAACAGCTAATTAGCTGCAAATGGAAGACAAAGCATGTAGATACACAGAGATTAAACTCGTATACATTGGTTGTTCATCGAGCAGAGAAGCCAGTCTCAGAGCTTCCTTATATAGTTCAAAAGGCTTTGTGCATTGAAAAGCGATGCACCAGACATATATATCTCTGTTTCCTGGTCACCCGTCGTACCAGTGAACATTGTGGTCGACCAACGGAAGCACTTGACTCGTGTTTTGCCTCGAACACAAACAGTGTTAGACTCTCGAGGAGGTGTGTATACGATGGTCCAAAGGTTTGGAATTCACTGCCAAGTTCTGCGCTTTCTGGTATACTACAGTTCTTTAAGGTCAGTCAGTCCTAAGTTAAGCTTCATCTGTTGTATACGCATGCGCCGTATACCCTGGTTTTTCTTCTGGCTCAAAACCTAAACTTCTGGTTTATCGGACTTTGAACGGATTTCTCCGAAACACTGCAATCAAGTTTTTACCAATCGGTTACCGTGTGGGGAACGGTTGCCGATTGGTTGAGCGTTTGCCTTGTAATGCGGAGAATACGGGTTCGAGCCTCCAGTAAGACGGTTACTGTGTGAGGACCAATTATCCTTCACTCACAATTGCTCAGCGCCTTCGATTGATGTTTGGTCATTAGATAATAGCGCTTGATAAATGCGTAATAATAATAGTTGCTTGTATACGCTTGATGCATTGCGCAATATCAAGACAACATAGAAGTCATTGGATAAGAAAAAGAATAGATTGTAGGCCTATCCCCAAGTGGGTGGTGTTTGATAAGATATTTCTCCAATTCCTTTGTTTTATAGAAACAAACAAAAAACTTCTAATCGTGAAACACTGCAACTCTTTAATTTCCGAAAATTCTTAACAAAACGGTGATGTATATTTCTCGTATAAAAAGTCTTAAAATCAACTCAAATAAATTACCTTCGTCGTTAACAATGGTCTTAGATTAAACGGAATTCTTAACATAGGTTACGCAACATAATGTCATTCTACAAATTATATAACGCCTCGTTACACCTACGCAGATACAAATCAATCGCATTTCACGTTTGTACGTCAACAACAAATACAATGGAATAATAATAATAATAATAATAATAATAATAATAATAATAATAATAATAATAATAATAATAATAATAATAATAATAATAGCACTATCTCTGCTCCTAAATAACAATAATTTTTTCCAAATCCTGAGGGATCCTTGATACCTCGGGTAAAAAAAATAATAATAATAATAAAATTATAATAATAACAATAATAACAATAATAATGACAAATGCTTTTATTATTTTCATCATAATATTACAATATCAAATATGTAATGTAATCATATAAGTTACTTAATATAAAACATCACCCGGAACTTAAAGGCAGTGCTTTCGCAACTGATCATTGATATAGCCCCGTGAGAAATCCTATAGAGACATTATTTGCGAAATGCAAGCACAAATACAGTGATGACAGTTAAAAGTTTATCATTGCGAATATGAAGAGCAAGTGCCCCTCGTGCATATATATATACATATACATATATATATATACATATACATATACATATATATATATATATATATATATATATATATATATATATATATATATATATATATATACCAAGCAGTGCGATCACTCTATAATTATCTGTATACAGGTTCAACAATTTAGGCCTACATTTCAGACCTCAGTGAATGTCTTTATTTCTGTCTCTTTCTTCGTCTGTATCTGTCTGTTTTATCTGTCTGTCTATCTTGCTGTCTGTCTGTCTGTCTGTCTCAATCTCTGATGACTGGGGGAGACAGTATTCCTATCTCTAATGCCTATGGTGCATTTGATGGTTGTGACGCATGACTAACTCCAGACCAATAGATTGTGAGACTGATTGCTGGCGATCGACTGTTATAATAGTTGTAGTAATAATAACTTATAATAAGAATAATAAACACTACAATTAATGTTTTCGTCAATATAATTAGAATAATAAATGTGACTGTAATGATAATGAGGATGATAATAATAATAATGATAATGATAATAATGATAATGATGATGATGACAGCGGCGTTGACGACGATGATAACGACGACGATGGTTATGATGACGAGTACATGATGATGATTGTGATTGTGATGATGATAATGATTATGATGACGACGCTGATGATGACAACGATAACGATGGCTCTGGCGACTGCGACCTCGACTACGGTGATGATGATGATGATGATGATGATGATGATGATGATGATGATGATGATGATGATGATGATGATGATGATGATGATGATGATGATGATGATGATGATGAGAAGATAATTTAGGATTTATTTAGTCAGCAGTGGGTCAATTGGCGGAGGACAGCAGGGTGATATACGGATGGAGCCAGAGGGCTTTGAGATGTCCAATATTTGCCTGATAGAGTGCCCTATGTAGAGGTCAGAGGTGAAAGATCTCGCGGCCGTGGTCCTGGTTGATGGCCCCTTTCAAGTTCATATGGTCTTCTGTGGCCATGAATGCCAGATGGTGTCAGAGGGATTGAGAGGGTACAGGCATAACAAATATTGGGAGAGTTGGAGCAGAGGGAATTGCCGAAAAGTTAGACGAAGACAAAGAAGGCATTAGAATAGTGGAATAGGAAGAGAGAGAGACACAGACAGACAGAGACAGACAGACAGATAGACATACATACATATAGACAGACAGACAGCCAGAGCGACAGACATAGGCCTATAAGAATAGAAAGAAATACACACAGAGAGAAGAATGCATAGCCTACAACTCTGTTAAAACGCGTCGATGAATGCATATGATAAAGCATGCATTTATGGGGGCTTTAAAATGCGCAATATAAATGTCTGGTCAAATGACACTGCATTACACATGACACTATGATTGTAGGTAGCCCTATATGTAAGTTAATGGGCCTTCGACTGGGAAGCCGAGTGAGTGGTCTGGTCTTTCGTCTGGCCTGGCCCGGTCGATGCAGTGAGCAGCCAGCCACCTGGATGTTTATCGAAGCCGAGACTGACAGGCATATGTTTACTAGATCACCTCTAATCGAATCACTTGGCCAGACTAGAACAACTCTGTACTTGTGGCCGGGCACGCGAGATGGAGGGCGGCAAGTGAGGAGGCATTCAACCAAGTGACCGTTTCTCTCTATCATATTTCCCACCGCTCATGTAATCATGGTTCTCGACCAATAAGACGTGATTGGTGGGGCGCTAAACTACGGGACGCGCAGCCCGACTCACCATTGGTGAGATTGGACTGGAGGGCGTGGTTTGAAAGCTGATTGACGCACAGAGCCTGCGCTCTCGTGTAACGTAGGCAATGTTAGAACTGTCGCAGAAAGGATGTTTAAAATTTCCAAGAAAGTTTACTAAATTTCGTAGCTTGGCCTGCGAGCGTTTGCGTGTTCATTTCCTATCCAACAAAAAATGTATCTTAATATACACGAACTGTGATTTTTTACCCATTGAGTTTCATACCATTATTTAAATGCAGCCAACCGAATCGCCCCGCCCAGTTTGTGAGACAGAAGGCGGGGCGAGAAAATAACTCCTCCTCCATTGCATCATTCCATTTCGAATGAATCGTAAAGCCACTGTTGCGTCATTGGCGCGGGCAAAATAGGTCATATCCGGTTGGCTGCCGAGTAAATCACCCGCCTTGACTCTCGATCACGTGGTCAGTACACCTGTCGATGATTGGTTCTTTCGACAGTCCAACGATTACGTCACCAGGTTCGGACCGTGTATTGTGGCTGGCACTGGACGAAGGCACTGGCCTGGCCAGCGGCGGCGGCCAGGTTTGACGTCATCCCGTAACTGGCTGACGTGTAGCCAGCTCCCGGGAACGGTCCGATGTTGTAGGGGTTTGGGCCATAGGCTCCGCCCAGTCCAATATCGCCCGGCCCAAGGCACGGCTTTCCGTCGCGGACGAGAACAGGAACGGCGACGCGCCGGGGGGAGTGCAGAACGGCCAGCTCGAGCGACTTGTCCTGGCTCTGTCGCTTCATTTTGTAGCGCCGGTTCTGAAACCAGATCTTGACCTGTTGGGAGCTCAGCTTGAGGACACTGGCCAGCTGGTCGCGTTCCGGAGCCGACAGGTATCTCTGCTGCTTGAAACGCCGCTCCAGTTCGTAGACCTGGGCCTGCGAGAAGAGAATGCGCGGCTTACGCTTCGTCTTGTGCAGAAGCAGACGACACTTGACGTTGTCGTCTGATGGTCCGACTGACGTCATCGTGTGCTGAGGATCCGATGACGATGATGACGAAGGGTGGTTACGTTTGCCTCCCTCCGACAAGCCACGTGCTCCGTCCTTTATCGATTTCACTGGTTCTGAAACAGAACGCAAACAATTCACTTAAAAGCGTTAAGGAACTCAAGGGTCGTCGTCATCATCATCATCGCCGTCATTGTCATCATAATCGTCGTTATCAGGGCTCTTGAAATATATCAGAAATTTCTCAGTACCCTCGACGAGTACACGAGGTCACGTGGTACAAATTTCATATTCGCCTATAGTTCATGTTCTGAGACAATGTAATTAACTCATTTTTCTAAGATTTGTTATCTGTAATTTTTTGTTAGAGCATTTTCCCATAGCACCTCTACAAGAAAACTCATAAGAGATCCTCCTCAGAGATCCTGACAATATAAAGACCACCATCGAGCAGAATGGTCTTCAAGGGTCTGTGATACAGAGGCACCGAAAGGAGAAGATTACGGAAGTGAGTCTGAGGTGCTCCTATATATACGTCACTAATCTATAGCCAAGGAACGCTTCTGTCCTAAAGGCGCTATAATAAGTATGTAGAATTTCTAATTGCATACGTACATGCATACAAGCAGCATGCATAGATTTAAGTAAATAAGTAAGTATGTACAGGGGCGTCTACACCAAAGAAACCTTGGAGCAAATGCTCCATCCAAGAAATAGGGGGGGGAGATCTGTCAGTGTGTGTGCCACCATTTTAGGGGGGGGAAGGAACGGGGTGGGGGAAGAAGAGGGGGAAAAGGGACGTTGCTCCAATGACCTAGGGGAGGATAGACGCCCCTGAGTATGTATATTCTTTATTACTGCCAGCTGCTAATACTACACTTTGGTTGATATATATTTTGTACAATATAGAGCATTGACAGATGAAAAATGTTTTCTTCATTATAATAAGCAATCATTTATTACAGCGTGACTCACACTCACTTTATACAACGACACAACAGTGGAACCCATCCTTCTCGTCATCTGGTTTTAATCATGGGCGTCCGCAGGAATTTTTTTAGGGGGCGCACAATTTTTTTAGGGGGCGAGCAAAAAGAATTTTGGGAGGACGCTTTTACATGTAAAAAATTTGCATAGAAATTTTTTTTAAATAAATTAAGATCATGGACTTCACCTAAATAATTAAGTGTTTCTTCGCATTGAAAGTTGTTTTGGGACTGTTGTAATAATCATAAGAATCAAACGATTTTTTTTTGTTTGAAATATTTGCAAAATCCAGGGGGGCGCAAATGCGCCCGCTTGCGCCCCCTCCGGACGCCCATGGTTTTAACTATTCATTTTTACTGATGTAGCCTTTAATTCAAATCTTTGCTACAGACTCAACTCACATATTATATAAAAACACATATTACTACAAACTGTATTCTATGCAGAGACAACACAGTGTTAATAAGTGAGTAAACGTCGCGTTGAGTTGTTGACAGTGTTCAATGTTCATTGCGGAAAATAGTTGCAAATTACTGAGTTTTTTTTAGTTAAAATCAGTGTGATTCTCCTTACAGATTTTATTTTAGTTACAGTTACAGTTATAGTTAATGGTTTTTCATTTTAGTTATAGTTACAGTTATAGTTAATATTATTTTTTAGTTACAGTTATAGTTATCGTTAAGGAAATCATTTTGCTTTCGTTAACGAAAACATTTTCGTTACCGTTATCGTTAATGAAAATCACACTGAATTATGAAGACGTGTTACACAATAATTTGCTTAGAGCTTTGACGAATGGGTGCATTCAGCTTCACGAATACACAGCGCTCCATATTCACCGACATCCAAGGCGAACATAGGAATCATTTTTGCTTTCGTTAACGGGTGTATTTTCACGTTCTCACGTTAGTTGATATTGCACTTTTTTTATTCGTATTAACGAAAATAGCAATGAATTTTCGTTAGTGTTATTTTCGTTATAGTTATAGTTATAGTTAATGATATTTTTTAGTTATAGTTATAGTTATCGTTAACGAAATCATTTTTTGTTCGTTAACGAACATTTTCGTTATCGTTAACGTTAACGAGAATCACACTGGTTAAAATATGGTTTTAATTAAACTATTTTAAAAGTTAAACTTCATCCTTAACTAATTTTTTTTAGTTAAACTTAAAGTTAGCAACTTTTTAGTTAACTATAATTGCCCATCACTGGGCGCAAGTGAAATTTAAAAAAACTCGACACAATTTCTGCTCGTGCAGGAATTTGACCTCTCAGTCTTTGGCTTGACCGTCGAGCAGTCTATACCCAATGCACTATCGCGCAATCTTTTATCAATTAGCTTACTTCTTAATCTAAGTGGCTTTATTATAGGCCAGCTTCTTATAAGCAGTTTTCTGAGGTGTCGGAGGCTATATAGGCACAAATGGTTCACAGCCAAACGCTGTCATATACTAAATACTGCATGTGTAGGCGTAAATGCGAAAACACTCAAGACTTAAAAACTTAAAACCTTACAAACACAAACGCTTACAGATTTAATGGCTTACATGTATACGCTAATTTCGTAGCGATGCCGTCATATATATTTAGTGCTTTCTCCGGGGTTGGACCCACAACTTGGAATGGGCTTCCTCCTGAGTTGCGGTCTCTTCCTCGAGACTCGTCCACCGCTTTCTTCTCTGCTCTAAAGAGTAGTAAAGACTGTTCTCTTTCTCCGGGTTTAGGCTGGGAGCGCCTCTGAATAGTTTCCTTGAAGGGGCGCTATATAAATGCTTATTTGATTGATTGATATATTATTATTGCTGCTAATTAGAAACTTCTGTATACGTCGGTGTCTGTAGTGCCCAGGGTGTCAGCCGATGACGCACCAAAACCAAACCGTAATCAGGTCAACATTTCACTTTAAATGGTCATCAAGGCATGCGATTGGGGTCTCGATAGTGTAGTGGTGAGCGCGCTGGACTGTCAATTGAGAGGTCGGGGTTCAAATCCACGCCAAGGCAGGGCAGCCATTTGGTTCGACATTACACTGTTCCTTGACTTCCTTCTGTAACTCCATAGCCAGCTGAGCTATAAAAAGTGCACTGACCCTACACTGTCGGTGGGAAGATAGCGAGGTAGTGGACTGGCCATCCGCCCTCCTATGCCGAGGCCAAGAACATGAAGTCACTAAAACTTCATACCCAGAGAAGAAGAGCAGTCCCTTAAGCTAGCCCTGAGGCAGCCTCAGGGCTAGCTTAAGGGACTGCTCTTCTTCTTCATCATCATCATCATCATCATCATCGTCATCATCATCATCATCATCATCATCATCATCATCATCATCATCATCATCATCATCATCATCATCTTGGTCTTGTTCTTGGTCTTGTTCTTGTTCTTGTTCTTCTTGTTCTTATTCTTCTTGTTCTTGATCTTCTTGTTTTTGTTCTTCTTGTTCTTGTTTTAGTTCTTCTTGGTCTTGTTCTTATTCTAGTTCTTAATCTCATTCGTATTCTTATTCGTATTCTTATTCGTATTCTTATTCGTATTCTTATTCGTATTATTCTTATTCTATTTTCATTCTTCAAAGACACGCATGTACTCAGATATCAAGTCGTACAGCTACGTGGCTTTTGTCATATAAATAGTCCATGTCTCAGTATTTAACGTTCTGACACAGATTCTACTATTTCTATTAATTAGCTGAAAAGTTACCCAACATTTGTACATTTCCCTGCATGCATTGCGAATGACGGAAGGGTGGATTTCTGCGACATCGTTCTCATCAGTGTCATCGTCAACAGCGATAAAACAGACTCCAATATGACAATGCATTACAACAAGCGTTTATTTAGCGCATCAATAGTAAATTTCTTGGTTTTGGATAACAATGATGACGATGATATACTCAGAGCCGGACCTAATTAAATTTTTGTTTCGGTGGGCCATCGGCTGATGCCTTGTGCATTAGACACCGGCGCGTTAGAAGTTACTAATTACAATAGAAAAGTTGAAAGATCAAAGAAGCAGAGACATCAATCAGGCCTCTGTATGCTGCAGTTAGCCCGTGGGTTTAAGGGAGGAAGAAAGTAGGAAATGAAGTAATGAAGGAAGGAAGGAAGGAAGATAAGAAGGAAGGCAAAAACGAAGTATGGAAGGAAGGAAGGAAGGAATGAAGGAAGGAAAGACTATGTACGGAAGGAAGGAAAACTGAAGGAATGAAGGAAGGAAGGAAGGAAGGAAGGAAGGAAGGAAGGAAGGAAGGAAGTAAAGAAGGAATGAAGGCAGGAATGAAAGAGAGTAGAAAGGAAGGAAGGAGGGAAGGAAGGAAGGAAGAAAGAGAAGTAGGAAGAAAAAACGAAGTATGGAAGGAAGGAAAAATTGAAGTAAGGGAGGAAGGAAGGAAGGAAGTGTAATTCCAAGAGTATCATTCAGTTTAAAAGAAACATTTTCAACTAAAGAATGAGCTTACGCCGATCTATAACAGCAAACAATGCTGATAGCTATAGCCATGATATATGCCTACAAGATGTTCTGGCCGTGCAAGGTAGTGCGAGTTTGTGGTTGAAAGCAGTGGAGAGAGAGACTGTATGGGCAAATTGAAATGCACGAGAATAGTGCATTCCGATGATATTTTGGATACTATACAGCCTCGAAGGAAGTCGAAGCTCACCACGAAGTATACAGAAAGTAGAAATGAAGCAAAAGAAAGAGCAGTAAAGCACATTAGATATAGAGTTATGGGTCTATAGGCGACTTCGCGTGCGTCTTTCAAACTGCATGGGCAAATTGAAATGAAGAAATGCAATGAAGAGATTTCTGTCCGAAAATGTAACTAAACAGTGACTCTCATGCACTTTATATCTGAAACAGAGAATGAGTTTTAATGTAAAATTACAAAGAGAGATTTTAGTTCCATATCGGAAGGTATACGATCATAAGTGAATGAATAAACGAATGAATCACGACGGAAAACTATAATTTGGTTACAAAAGAAATGATGACAACGAAACGAAAAAGAGCAAGCCAAATATATACGATCAACGTTAACTTATTAAACAAGTATTTAATATAAAAAATCAATAAACAAAGAGCCATCGATATATGTACACGTGTCAATCCTATAGCGCCATTTAAGTACCCCAAAGAAGTGCTACCTGCAGGCGCCTGCAGTCTACACTCTACATGGTAGTGAACGTCATTAGCACCGCAATAGAAGACAAAACAATGCGCAGTGTGGCAGATCTAATTAATCAACTAATTAAGCTCTAGGTAGCTACCCGCAGACAAGCAAGAAATCAATAAATCAGTCAAACAATCGATCACGAAACGAATCAATCGATATCTTGACGATCGATTCCTTCATTTGCAAATGAACTGAAATGGACGACAAAACGAGCATTATAACTGATCGAAACAATATTTTGAGAAATGTTAGAGAAATTATGTGAATAAAGATTTATATCTTATTTCAAGATGTATATGACATAAGCTTCCGGCATTGTACTTTAGCATGACATGGTACACGACGCATTTGCTTTGAGCAAAATGTCTCCGGGAAATATTTTTTAACAGAGGATGATCTGAGCGAGCGAAGATATGTCCCTTCTGCCATATTGATAACATACAATACAATACAATACAATACAATACAATGCAGTGTATACTATAGCACAATACATGTACGATACGATACAATGCAATGCACATTGCAGTATGATATCACACAACACAATACATTATAATACAGTGCAGGGCAATACAATACGACACAATATAATACACGACATTACAATTATATGACACAATACAATGCAATACAATATATTACAATACATTATAATGCAATATAATGCAATACAATACGATACAATACGATACGATACAATACAATACAATGTAATACAATACATTACAATAAAAAGGAAATGCAATACAATGCAATTTACCATACAGAACTACGTATCTGTTATTGCCCTCCTGCCAAAGTTCAGAAGAGCCAAGGCCGTAGCTAGGGGGTGTTTTTGGTGTTTAAACACCCCCCGAAATTAAATAATGTAAATATAAAATAATGCATTTACTAACGAACAAAACCCCTTGGTCGGTTGACTCGGTTGCACCCCCCCCCCCAAAACAAAATCCTGAGTATACGGCCCTGAGAAGAGCACACAGGACCAAACGACAGAACATCGAGGACTCTGTTCAGTTGTGAGCGAAGGACTCGCTCAATTAAGATCCTTGCACATTTTACAACGACCGCCTGTGAGTGTAACGTCGAACCCTTGTGTACTCTTCGCGTTACAGACCGATCGCTCTATCCATCGGAGGCATTAACTGCAGGCGCTGTATTTAGTGTAATCAACACATATACCGTGGACCATGAGGGCATAATGATACAATTGGAAGGTTCTTGTGTACAAGAAGCTCAATCGTTAGGCTCTATTACAAGGCGTATGCAGTGTTATACACTTCGTACAATACAGTACAACGTTAACCTATTTTAGAAGACATGGGTGAATCTGTGCGAATTTTATGTGTATACGAGTCTAACATGTATATATATATACACAAATAACATATATATATATACAAACACATACATAATATACAATACATATATATATATCGTCGGTGTAGAATGATTCTTCTGTCTTTTCTTTCTGCGTAGCAGTGATTAGATAAGGCGTCTCAGGCATCTAGCGACGAACGCACGCCTATCTCCCTCCATATTATACTTGCTCTTTGCTGTTCTGTTAGCTGCGTGCCGGCCCTCGCCCTTTCTCTGTATACCTGCGCCGTCTGTCGGCCGTTGGCGATATTATCCGAGCGCCGGACATGCGCAGTTTCGCTTCTCGCGCGATAACCGGAAGTCGCGTAATCGCGAATTTCGCCGCCAGAGGACGCTGGCGTGCCCGGAAAACAGCGTCGTAAATCAGTCGACTGTAACCATCTTCGGCGCTACGCTATCTGTAATCCATGTTCCAGTGACTGAATTACAGTGCCTGCTGCATGCCGCTCTCTCTATATATATATATCTGTCTCCCTTTGGCTCTTTCCCCTCTCTGTGTGTGTCCGTCTGTCTTTCTCTGTCTCTCTCAATAATATATAAAATAAAACTATATATATATATATATTCAAGTAGTATTCGTACGACATATATATATATTATAGGCGCTATATAAATATTCAGGTAGTATTTGTAAGACACGCATATATATATATATATATATATATATATATATATATATATTCAAGTATATAATATCAGTAAGACTTATATATCTTATGTATGCTACACCTGAATATTTATTTAAATATATTTCTTTCTGCACTAACTATACTCGGATGGTCGGTGATTCTGAATCTGTGACGGGAGACAATATTATTGTGTACCCACGTGAACAACTTGTTCGGAATCGTTACACGTATTGCATCAGCAGGATGAAACTCACAGTCGTTGGAATGCAGACCCAGTGCGCGTTACCGAATAGCCCAGCGTGCCGCACATGCCATAGATTGCAACATTATTGTCTTGCCGTAGGCCACACAGGCTTAATAGCCATAATCGCTGGTCCGGTGTCTGATGTTGCCAGATACTTTTATAGGCTTTTGGGAATGAACCGTTGTTGGGGATGCGGAAGCAGAGAGCCCGCGGAGGATGATGATGCAGACAATTGGAGTCTGGTGTTTGGCTGGAGGAGGAGGAGAATGGACGACGACCATCCGTGGTCGCTATCTTTAGTGAGATTGATGTCGAAGCTATCGCCGCAGGTAACATGCCATACATAAACGCCAGCGGCTGCTTCTGCAGTTGATGCTATGGCAGTTGATGCTATGGTTGCTGATGCTGCTACTGCCCAGCACAAGACATCCCATATAGATATATACAAGTAAATATATACACAGACAAAT
This sequence comes from Allolobophora icterica, assembly GCA_963556255.1. NCBI lineage: Eukaryota > Metazoa > Annelida > Clitellata > Crassiclitellata > Lumbricidae > Allolobophora > Allolobophora icterica. The sequence goes on from OY744616.1 coordinate 35,812,963, forward strand.
ACGTACAGAGTGCGTAATTAAATGCTGTCCGCTCTCTGGCATATAAAGTCCCGTCGAGTTCTGCGTGCTGCAACTGGGGGTGAGCTGTTGGTCCCTCGGTCCCGCTCCTCAGTTAAACAGCGTCGTGACTTTTTCAGTAGCTGGCCCCTCTACGTGGAATGGGCTCCCACATTCTTTGCGCTTATTTTCACGAGGCAGTTCACCTGGTAAATTGCTTAAAAGTGCATGAGTCTAAACAATTGGTCCTGCTCTATGGAATCAACTCCCTCCATTGACACGTGCCTCTTTATTAACTGCATGGTGGCCCAAGTGCCTCGTTCCGCTGTCTTAAAACCACTTTCTATTCACTGGGTCTTTCGCACTGGGAGCGCCTCTGATTAGCGAATACCGTCAGAGGCGCTTTATAAATGTTTAGATGCAATACAATACAATACAATACAATACAATACAATACAATACAATACAATACAATACAATACAATACAATACAATACAATACAATACAATACAATACAATACAATACAATACAATACAATACAATACAATACAATACAATACAATACAATACAATACAATACAATAAACGAGACTGCGTTGCTTAGAGACTGCGTTGGTTAGAAAATGCGTTGCTTAGAAAATATGTTGCCTAGAAACTGAGTTGCTTAGAGATTGTGTTGCTTATAAAGCCTGCGTTGCTTAGAGACTGCGTTGTTGAGAGACTGCGTTGCTTAGAGACTGCGTTGTTGAGAGACTGCGTTGCATAGAGACTGCGTTGTTGAGAGACTGCGTTGCATAGAGACTGCGTTGCTTAGAGACTGCGTTGTTGAGAGACTGCGTTGCATAGAGACTGCGTTGCTTAGAGACTGCGTTGCTTAGAGACTGCGTTGCTTGGATACATGCGAAGGGATCAATGCATGCAGTTTGCCCAGTGTCATGGAACTCTGTCACGGAACTCTAACTTATCGACGTTGCAAAATAGTAGTATACGATAGGGGCGCTATAACAATGCGCTACAGATTGACGGAGAGTGAAAGGTTAAGGTACATTATATGTCAATGACTCTGATTCAAGCGTAACGTCTGGCACGATATAACGTTAGCATGCTGAAGCGTGACGAGTCGTCATTAAATGGTCAAATGCACAGGCGAAACTAATTAATTACAGGCCCACTATTAAAGGACTTCATAGTTCACAATACGTTACCAAATTCATTACTTTAATTTGTAAAATACAAATTATTATTATTATCATTATTATTATTATTGTTTTTTTTTTGTTTTTTTCTGTATATGAGTGTATTGGTTGTATGAAGAAATAAAGACTGCGTTATTATTATTATTGTTATTATTATTATTATTATTATTATTATTATTATTATTATTATTATTATTATTATTATTATTATTATTATTATTATTATTATTATTATTATTATTATTATTATTATTATTATTATTATTATTATTATTATTATTATTATTATTATTATTATTATTATTATTATCATTATTATTATAACGCATTTATTAGAGGTCACCATCTAATGATCAAGCCGCAATCGATGGCGCTGAACAATTGGGAATGAAGGGACTCGCTCAAGGTCCCGAAACAGTAGCTGTCTCAGGCTCAAACATAATCTCAGTGTTGCAAGGCGAGCGCTCAGCCAGTCGGCTACCGTGTCCCACAAGGGCATCATCATCGTCGTCGTCGTCGTCGTCATCATCATCATCATCATCGTCATCAAATATTTGTGTTTACGTATTGACAAGCTCAGTGACAAACCGCAAATAAGTAACATTGAAACATATGACAGTACAATAATCAAGATCTTATAGAACACGCGTCTTGGCAGCCTGTTAGGCGCCCACTCATTTTACAGCTGCCCCTAGAGAGTGGAAGGCTGAGTCGACCTGTAGAGAGCTTACGGGTATCGAGCCGCGTCTTTCAAGATCTTATGTTCTTCGAGCAAGAGTGTTACCATTCATCTATCCCCCTCCGCATCATCATCACCACCACTAATAGCACATAATCATCTTCCCTGTCCTTTCATCAGCATAAGTATCATTATCGTTTAGATCGTATATACACCATTGTCTTAACGTCTCTGCATGAGGCGTGTGTAATGGTCTCAAGAGTTTGGATATGACGAGACCTTTGCCATGGCTTGGATGAGGTCGATCTCCCAGCGATGGACAGACACCAGAAACGAAGGCATAACGAGTCTCTGCAGGGACTAAACACGAGAGAAGCGTTGCACTTGACAGGAGATTGACATGAATATACAGGTCGACCATTCCTATCCATTGCAGATAAAAATAACTGGCGCCAGGAACTCACGAGGATGTTGATGAGGAGGAGAAGGAGGAGCAGGAGGAGAATGAGGAGGAGGAGAGCGAAGAGGAGAAGGAGAATGAGGAGGAGAAGGAGGAGTAGACTGGTGATGAGGAGGAGAACAAGGAGGAGAATAAGTACGAGAATGAGAAGGAGGAGAATGTGGGGGATGAGGATGAGAATGAGGAGGAGATGAAAATGAGAAGGAGAAGGAGGACAATGAGTAGGAGGATAATGAGAGGAGAAGAATGAGGAGGAGGAGGCCAATGAGGAGGAGGAAAAGGAGAGAGACAGTGTCTTCTTTCGTTAGAAGTCCTGTTCTTGGTTGATAATTGAGGTGTATGGTACAGTGAGCCCTCTAACGACAAGTGGGTCTAAGGTAACGTAATGAGCTCTCCCACAGGGGGTCCATGACGCAAACTCTAAAGCCAACACATTTTGAAACATTTAGTGTGAAGAGCGATTTTAGGCTATAGAAGTTTGTATGGCTTTTAAAGCAAGGGAGTCCAGAAAATATGAAATTGAAGAGTTTGAGACACCGGACGTTGAGGACGCCAAGCGTCTAAGGGTGTGCTATAAACCAGGGTTCGTGGAAAAACCCCGGAAACAAACACATTTCTGCTTAAATAAAACAGGTAGTGGCAGGAACCGAATACGAGAAATCGGTCTGGAAAATATTCTTCGCTGTATAACATTAGTATCAATCGAGAGAATAAAGTCAGAGGTCACCAATCGAGGATAGGTGGGGATTAGGTATACACATAAAAATCATATCTGTTCAGGTCTACACCAATCCCAAGGTTCATCGTCTCGGTATCAGAAGGGTTCAGAGGTGGTAAAGGATCGCGGACCTCAGGAACTCACCGGCCCAGGTTAGCCACTGGAGAAAGATGGTGAAGGAAGGATTAGATGGAAGAGTAGCAGAGGAGACAGATGAGAAGGGAGAGAGTGAGTGCGTAGACCTATGTGTCCATCTATTGTTAAATATGATAGTATCGTGATAACTCCGCCACTGCCCGTACTCTGGTGATGCCAGTCCCAAGCCTGGAGAAAGGAGGAGGGTTACGCGAATCATCTTTTCAATGACACAGCGTCGTTAAACCGCCATTACCTACCTATATGATGTCGTGATATGTTTTTTTATTTCGGATATTTTCATCATCCTCATCGTCATCATCATCATCATCATCATCATCATCATCATCATCATCATCATCATCATCATCATCATCATCATCATCATCATCATCATCATCATCATCATCATCATGTCTACTACTACTCAGAGGCGCTTCTGACTACAGCATTGGTATACTGTGTCGGAGTTTTCACGCCGAAGCGCCACGAGCAATCGCGAGTGAAGGACTTGCCCAAGGTCCGTACGCAGCGGCTAGAGTGGGATTCGAACCTGCAACCCTTCGGTCACAAGGCGCCGAACTTACCACTGAGCCACAACGCCAATGTTACATCACAATATTGTAGAACTTTTATAAATTCCTGGTTTCAGTCACACTTTTTTCATACCATCTTCATCATCGTCATCCGCGTTCGTATCATCCTAATCGTGTCATCATCATCATCATTATCATAATCATCATCATTATCTTCATCATCATCATTATCATTATCATAATCGTAATCATAATCATCATCATCATCATCATCATCATCATCATCATCATCATCATCATCATCATCATCATCATCATCATCATCATCATCATCATCATCATCATCATCATCATCATCATCATCATCATCATCATCATCATCATCATCATCATCATCATCATCATCATCATCATCATCATCATCATCATCATCATCATCATCATCATCATCATCATCATCATCATCATCATCATCATCATCATCATTATCGTCATCTTGTTCTTCTTTTTCTTCTTCCTCCTCATCTTCTTCTTCTTCTTCCTCCTCCTCCTCCTCTTTCTCCTCCTCCTCGTCCTCCTCGTCCTCCTCCTCCTCCTCATCATCATCACCATAATCACCATCATCACCATCATCACCATCATCACCATCATCATCTTCATCATCATCGTCGTCGTCGTTATCACCATCATCATCAGTGTCACCATCAACGCTACCAGCGTCACCCTCCTCCTCCTCCTCCTCCTCCTCCTTATCATCATCATCCTCAGCGTCACCAGCATCACCCTCTTCCTGTTCCTCCACCTCCTCACTATTATCATCATCAGCGCCACCATCAACAGCACCATCCACCTCCTCAACCTCCTCCCTCATCCTTATCATCCTAATCAGCATCATCATCATCACTCAATGCGCGCCTCCTCTATAGCTTTGCTTTTTCTTCTATACACTCCTCGCTAACAATCTAAAAACTACAGTCAAAATAGAGGCAGCTAAAATTAGAAGTGTCTGCGAAGACTGGCAGTCCATGTAGGCACTCGAGTTCCCGTCGTGTTCTCCGTAGGAAGCCAACGAGGAGCCCTCGGCCTGCTATCGTCCCGTGAGGGTCTCACGGGCGCCGAATGATCAATCAACGCCTTGTCTTTCGACAGGGATGCGAGGGAGCAAAGGGGGAAATGGGACAGAGGCAAAACAAACAAACCTACGCGCCCCAGTTGTATACGACGTCGATCTCGCTTGCCTCCCCAGCCACGGCCGCTGCTGCAGGCAGAAAAGACAACCAGTTGGAAAAAGAATGAGAAATGCAGAAAGCCAGTCTGGAATCCGATGGAGTAAGGAAGGAAGAGTAGAAAAAGAAAGGCAGAAGGAAGGATGAAGGAAGACAAGAATGGCGAAAGAAGACAGGAAAGAAGAAAGCGTGGAAGGACGGAAATAGAGTTATACGATGAGGTAGGGAAAGAGAGAAAAGGAGAAATCGACAGAGGTAAAGGAGAAATTGACATAGGTCAAGGAGAAATAGATAGAGGTAAAGGAGAAATAGACAGAGGTAAAGGAGAAATAGATAGAGGTAAAGGAGAAATAGATAGAGGTAAAGGAGAAATAGACAGAGGTAAAAGAGAACGCGTAATTGTTGATAAAAGGTAAACGACCCTTGGAGGCCAGCCAATGGCGCTCCAAGGGCGTGGGAGAGAAGGGAAAGAGAAAAGTCGGTCTGTACACACGAAGCCTCCAATTCTCAGACAGACAATTCATTGACCACGAAGATATTTTTAAATACCATCTAAATACTCATGATTATAGTGGGTTTCATACTAACGACAGCTTGGCAGTGTCCAATAGATAATGTCAGCGAGCGATAAACAGACAATACAAGCGATGACATGACGAGACTCGGAATATATAAACTTGTATAAAAGAAACATCGCACTTGACAAGAGACTGAAGGGAGCACATGGCCTTCATTCGTATCCATTGCCTCTAAATAACTATAGCGACCGAAACTCATGATGATGACGAGAATACATAAGGAAGTGAAGGAAGAGGAGGAGGAGGAGGAGGAGGAGGAGGAAGATGAGGAGAAGGAGGAAGGAGATGAGGAGGGGCAGAAGAAGAAATAAATAGATAAATAAAGATAAGTAACTAACGTCTAACGAGTAACGACAACTGATAAGGCGAGGGAAAACGAGAAGGAAACACGGAAGAGGTTGGAGGAGAATGAGATGAAGAGGAGGAGAGGGAGGAGTAGGAGGAGGAAGAGGAGTAGGAGGAAGAAGAGGAGTAGGAGTCGGAGTCGGGGCCGGAGTCAGAGGAGTAGGAGGAGGAGAAGGAGAAGGAGTGATATGAAATGTTAACTTATATAGGTAGGTTAAACTCTGCAAAATGCAAGGTTGAATTCGAATGCTTTTGTGTAGAAATGCATAATAACACCTGCAAGACACTGTTGAGATTTTCCTGAAATACGCTTTATAATGTCCAGGTATACACATACATAAATTTACAATTATACGTGCATACATTATAATGAACATACATTTACTATTACATAGTCTATGACATCAAAATGAAGAAGTTAAAGATTTCGCCTAAACGTTTAAAGGTGTGAAATCTCTGGTTACTTATGAGGCGCCGCCATTTTTTTGTGTCATGCATTGATCATAATTGGCGCCTCGTTGTCGTTTAAGAAATCACAATTTTCGGCAACTCAAAGGCAACTATAAAGCGTCAATTGATAACAAAAAAATCAAAGAGATTCTAGAGAAAAGCCGCCGACGCCGCAAGATACCGATTAGATAATTCCAAGTGTTCTAATATTAGAGTTGACGTCATATCTATTCGGCGAGGGAGGGTGTTCGGCTAGAGCTGCGGGAGGGTTCAGTAGAAAATTGCGTAGGCCTATTCTAAACCTACAACTGCATGGGACTTCACTCCAGTGTAGTAGGCCTACAATGCGGATTTGGCGGTTGTATACAATCGTCATACAGCCGAGCAAAACAGCTGACAGATTTTGAAATACATTTTGGGTTGTGAAAACAATGTTATTGTGAAATGCAATCTAATTGTCATTGTTCTCTTCGATTGATGCCGTGTTTCATTAGGCTAAAGGCGCTATAGAAGTCATTTGATTAGATTTGATTTGATTAGGTATAAGGTTATAAGTAAGGTCAGATCAGACGAGATTGGATTAGATTGGTATACAGCGATTAAGACCTTGAGCATCGAGCATTGGCTTGAGCTTCCGACTTACCATATTATATAGGTCTATAGGCCTACGTCATGCATGATCATTCGTCAATCATGCAAACTTGCAAAGCAAAGGGCGCGGTTGACGGGTCATGTAGTACAACTATCCTCGGTCAAAGGGCGTAGTGTTTTGTGACGATGACAATTTATATAACGTCTATCTATCTCCATGGAAGGAGTTGCAGCTGCAGTCGCCGCTGAAGCCAGTTGTGTTGTACACTCTGGTGCCATTTCTCATTTAGGACCTTTGGATGAACTGTTGTCCTTATCATTACAATCTAAAGGACGGTTCCTTGTATGTATGTATGTATGTATGTATGTATGTATGTATGTATGTATGTATGTATGTATGTATGTTTGTATGCATGTATGTACTATGTATGTATGTATGTGTGTATGTATGTATGTATGCATGTATGTATGTATGCATGTATGTATGCATGTATGTATGTATGTATGTATGTATGTATGTATGTATGTATGTATGTATGTATGTATGTATATATGTATGTATGTATGTATGTATGCACGTATGTACTATGTATGTATGTTTGTGTGTATGTATGTATGTTTATGCATGCATACATGTACAGTATGTGTGTATGGATGTACGCATGTATGTATGTATGTTTGTATGCATGTATATACTATGTATGTATGTATATATGTTTGTATGTGCATGCATGCATACATATACAGTATGTGTGTATGTATGTACGCATGTATGTATGTATGTATGTATGTATGTATGTATGTATGTATGTATGTATGTATGTATGCACGAATGCGTACATGTACAGTATGTATGTACGCATGCATGTATGTATGTATGTATTGTATGTATGTATCGGAGTACTTATATAGCGCCCTTTACGTAACTCACAAGGGCGCTATATAATCAATCAGGTCAGCATTCTTCTACAGATGTTGACAGATGTTATATAGCGCCCTGATACGGGCTTGGTTTTGATGTGCCTTCAGTTGATGCCTTGTGCAACAGATACCGGATTGATAGAAGTTATTAGATAATAATAATAATTATTAATAGTTATGTATTATTATCCTCTACTGTCTTCACCACTGGTCTCAAGTTTCAACCGAACGCTTTCTTTCGTGGAGGTTGTGGCTTACCAGTATCTGATGACACCCAAGTATATGACTATTATGGTCCAGTCATATTGGAGAAAAAGTTCACGCATCAGAAGTGTTTCGTACATGCCTGGACGTTGTCCAACCGCCTTTGATAGAATTCCTGGAAAACCCAGTTGATCCGTGGCTTATATATAGTCATGGACAGATTTTCAAAATCGAGTGACTACTCTGCAGCAATGCTTTCCTATATTTGTTTCTTTCTCTCTTCGCGTGATCTGGTTGTGACCTTGTGACCTTGGAGCAGGACCTTCTCAGATCATATGAAGAATCTGTGTCGAACGTATTGTTATCACCTGCGCCTGCAGACTAGCACCGTACGCCATTCGCTTACAACAAAAGCCTTCATGGCTTTGATGTACACAATCACACTTATGCACAATGGTATATGTCCTTGCCATTATGCAAGCCTTACTGCTTTTCTTTTAATCAGCTATAGTCAGATTTAATGCTGCGGTTCGGCTGATTGGTTTTAAAGTTAAATTTGGGCAGATATCCAGTTTTATGTGTGAGCAACTGCACTGGTTACCTGTGCAAAAGCGCATTGCATTTGTTTAAGATCTTATATACTGTCTGTGCGTAATTGTCTTGCAGGCTGTGCTACGTTTTATCTTTCGGAGCTACAGGCATCTGAGTCTCTTTCATCCTATAGTCGCAGATTTCTTCCCTTTGCTGCGCTTGGTTACTTTGGCTGTTTCACCTGCAGCCTGAACTTCCACGATCCAGCATAGAAGGTTCTTTCTGGTATGAGTTGCCTATAGCAACCTGCAACACTGACTCCTCAGCCTCTCTCCTCTTTCCCGCAAGCGCTTGAAGACTATATTCTGTTCGATCGTGAGTTCATCTGTCGCTATATAAATTTGCGATTAAAACTATAATTGCAAAACATCGTCGTCGTTATCATCATCTTCCGCATCATCATTAACGCAATTGATGTCATAAGCATCTACATTACGATGAAAGTCGCCTTATTTTTATCATTATCAGTTTAATTTGGAAAGACGAACAGACAGACAGACAGACAGACAGACAGACAGACAGACAGACAGACAGACAGACAGACAGACAGACAGACAGACAGACAGACAGACAGACAGACAGACAGACAGACAGACAGACAGACAGACAGGCAGACAGTCAGACAGTCAGACAGACAGACAGATACCCATGGTAGCTTGTGCGCTGATGTGAACTAGGGGCTGCCAGTGTTCCGTCTGTTTTGCTCAGTTTCTGTTGTCTTTGTTTCAACGTCCTCCTCCTCCTCCTCCTCCTCCTCCTCGCTCCTCGCTCCTCGCTCCTCCTCCTCCTCCTCCTCCTCCTCGCTCCTCCTCCTCCTCCTCCTCCTCCATGTCTCATCCAATACCTCCTTGAACTGACTGGATTACAAATAGGTGTTGGGTCGCCATCGACAGATAGCCTATGCATGATTGAATCTATATTCTACACTATCTAAATTATGATTACATCAAGTTTTACCTGTCTGCATTACTAGGTCTTAGTAACAGAGACACAAACGTCTTCAAGACAATTCTTTTCCAGTTGACTCAAACGTTTAGGCTTCCACTGCTTAAGGCCTTAAGCCATTTCAATGTTTTCATTAAATTTACTCCCTATAGACAAGGCTGGTGCTTGTCTAATTTGTCTTACTGTCTTGGTAAGCTAAAAAAAAAACACAGGGCTTAGTCACCTCTACAGGGAAGGGGTATATCGAGAACGGGGGAAGAATAAATGTGCCCCATACTGCAGTAGCTAGGTTTACACCAGTGACAGGTTACAGAGCGGACTACAAGTGCAGCTCCAAGGGGCAAGGCCAGCAAAGGGCCTTTGGTGCTGGGGAGGGATGAGATTTATGAACCGCGTCATGATTATAAAGAAGCTAAAGCGAGTTGTTATGACCGGAACACTGTGGATATAGTTGACTAAAGTTGCGTTGATATAATCGCCGTCATCAGCCTCGTCGTCCGATCTCCCCATCGACACTGTACGTGATTGGTGATTCTATAGATAGGCGCTATACAAATTTTCTATTAAAAAACAATTTGGGTGACACGGTAGCCGATTGGTTAGAGCGTTTGCCATGTTACGCAGAGAGTACGAGTTCGAGCCTCCTTGGAGACGGTCACTGTATAGATAGGGTCCTTGAGCAAGTCCTTCACTCACAATTGCTCAGCGCCATTGACTGGTGCTTGGTCATTAGATAGCCATGGCGCTTAATAGTACGTGTGTATCGCCGACTGCAGTATATAGGAGATCATCGTCAATAAATGCGCACTACTACTACTACATTACTACTACTACAGTACTACTACTACTACTACTACTACTACTACTACTACTACTACTACTACTACTACTACTACTACTACTACTACTACTACTACTACTACTACTACTACTACTACTACATCTACTACAACTACTACTACAACTACTACTACAACAACAACAACTACTACTACTAATATACTACTACTATACTACTACTACTACTACTACTACTACTACTACTACTACTACTACTACTACTACTACTACTACTACTACTACTACTAATAATAATAATAATAATAATAATAATAATAATAATAATAATAATAATAATAATAATAATAATAATAATAATAACGACTTTCTTGTTTCAACACCTTGCGCTTACGATTCAACGTTTCAATGCGGTGGCCTTTAGGGGTGCCTTCAACAACTTAGACCTAGACGAATAGGGCCCATTCCGAACAATTCTACACTGTAAATAATATTGAAGTCCCTGAGGGATCCTGTATACCTCGGGGCAAAAAATGACAATAACAAAAACAACAATAGTAATAATAATAACTACAATAACATCCAGACATCCAAAGTGTCTATAGAACTGAAAGATAGCTCAGCGCAAAGCAGCAGCTGGGCAGCATTTACGACACGTCGTCAGCATAGCCTGCCACATTGCACATGGGGTTCAAACTCGGGCCACAGTGCTCAAGAGCCGACGAAATACCGGTCGGCCACGAGACGCCGGAGATTATGCGTTCGAAGGGAGGCGAGATAAGAAGACATCGAAAGCGTTACGTAAACAATAAGACCACTTGTTCTGCCTGCCATGTGTGAAATGTGTTATCAATAGTAATGTCGCATATATATTGATATAGAGACAGTGGACCACCTGTGGTGAATGCCATCATATCTCTGCAGTGTCTATGCATATATATATATGTATATATTAATATATATGTATATTTGATTGACGCCGTATAGTCTGTCTGGAGTGGTGAACAGCCAATTCAGAGGCTTCGGATCGGATCATCGACCAAGAGATAACAAAGATTCTTAAAACCGTCTTTTCCATTAAGGCTCTAGTAATTAACCTGTCGGTAGATTGCTATAATTAGGCCTGCCTGATCAGAGATAAGACAATAGCAGAGCATTGATAGGCCACGCATCTTTATAAGCCGAGGTTGAGAAACAGGAAGTTGTTAACATTCATTTTCCGGTGCGCTTCTGACTCGTCTATACCCTACCTCATATTTATCTCTGCATGTGTATGTATGCTATTACAGAGAGCCAGAAACAGTGACATATAGACAGGCAGAGACAGACAAAGAGAGAGAGATAGACCGACACAGAGACAGGAGCATAGACAGATATACAGAGACAGAGAGAAAGAGACAGAAACAGTGACATATAGACAGACAGAGACAGACAAAGAGAGAGACAGACCGACACAAAGACAGGGGCATAGACAGAGATATACAGAGACAGAGAGAAAGAGACATGTAGAAATTAAGTGAAGAGAAACAAAGAGACAAAGAGACAGACAGAGACAGACAGACGAAGAGAGACAAAGAGAGACCTACAGAGAGACAGAGGCATAGAACGAGATACAGAGACAGAGAAAAGGAGACATGTAGAAATTAATCGAAGAGAAACAGATAGAACGACTAAAAGAAACCCACAGAAAGACAGACATGCACACACACACACAGACGGACATTAGTTATTGTAGGCATCACCATTTCTAAGCGGCGTCTGTGTATAACTCCGCCACTACCCTACATATGGTAGTACCAGTCCCAGGCCTGGAGAAAGGAGGAGGGCGACGATAATCATCTTTGCCATGACACAGTGTCGTTACTCAGCAACTAACCAACCAACCATGGATATATGTACACATGAACGCACAAACACAGGCGCACAGACAAAGGCACAAAATGTATGACATATATGTTTGTCAACATAATACATTGTAATATACACATTCGCGTGCAAAATATTATACAGCGGCGCTTCAAAAGAAGCCAATAATCTTAAGGACGAAGATCTCCTATCGCAGTTAGCGATACTCGCATATAGAGAGTCTATCGTATACGTAAACTTGTTATATATTTATATAATACATTAATTAAGAGCCAGTGTTCAATGCCTATGCATTAATCGATGGCGCTGAGCAATTGCTCAATGTCAAATCCGCAGTATAATCGTGTCGTGCAAAGGAGATCGAGGCTCGAAATTGTATACTCGCCGCGTTACATTGCAAGGTGAGCACTCTATAACCGATCGGCTGCTCTGTCTCTTCAGATATGCTTACTCCTCAGTTCTGTCATTCCTTTTCTTGTCTTCCCTTTGGAAGCAGGACTTTCTGCTGCTTTGCCAACTGAGGCTCTGGAACACACTTCAACTGCATGTATACCGTGTTATGATGATGATGTTGACGATGTTGATGATGTTGATGATGATGATGATGATGATGATGTTGTTGTTGTTGTTGATGATGATGACGACGACAATACATCCTCCTTATATAGCTGCATCCCATTGGTCTCTTTCGACTGATATTGAAATAGTTATTGACCGGATTGCGAATTTGTGTTGCAGTGTCATTGTTTGATGTCTATTTTGCATTAGTGTATAATGGCGTTACAGAAGCGAAAAGATTGGTCCACAGATCATAAGTTCTTACATGCAGTTAAGTGATAAGGCGCTCATCCTATCTATTATTACTAGCTGTAACCCGTGAAAAATCACGATATGTCTGTCGCGTAACCTCCATGCCTGAGGAATGCATGGAGTGCAAATTTAGCTTAGAAGCTTTAATGTGCTTGAGAGTTGGCTGGCGTCAGGCATTGTAAAAGTACAGGTGCATGGCTGTGAGTGAAGTAGGGATGGAGGGAGGGAGTCCCTCCATTCCTCGCTCAGGCATGGAGGTTACGCGACAGACAGACAGACAGACAGACGGACATGGGATATTATGTTGGTTGGTGCCCGAGCATCAATCAATGGCGTTGAGCAACTGTGAGTGAAGGACTTGCTACACAATGACCTTCTGAGTATAGAGGCACGAACCCGTACTCTTCGCGTTACAAGCCAACCTCTCTAACCATTCAGCTACCGTGTGACCGTGCCCACGATGCCTATATATCTATATCTATCATATCTATATACAAATAGAGGCGCGGTATAAATGTTTTACTATATATAAATATATATATAATTATATATATACAATCACAGTTTGCAAAGCATATATATAAGGCGAGGTTGATGTGAGCGGTGCTATATAGCAATCATGTGATAATATTATCTCTCTATAGATAGTATACGATACTGTAAGTACACTTGCTCAGCTAAATTTGAGCAATCATCACTAAATGACAAATGCCCTGTTCCTAATGCTATTTAACATCATAGACACTAGTGCAAAGTGGGCTTTGCAATTAAGGGGGAGGGATGTCAAATTTCAGTTGTGTTTTATTAATGTATTGTATTGTATATCTAAACAAAAAACACGTGGTTCGCAAATCCCGGAAGCGCATGTATATACAAAGCTTCAGGCTTTGTACAAAATATACATTTAACAGCACATAAAGCCTAGTACTTAAGGTCGGACCGTAGGGGTGACTATACAAAGGCTGACCAACGCGGCCCTCCGTTCGTTTGGAGTCCGCTAGAACATGATATTATACCAACACCAGACTCAGTCAAAATGTCTTTTAAACACAGGGGGTATAGGCAGTCAGTATGAGAATTGTAGAAAAAAGACTGGGGGCGTTAGACCTTGATTCTTGTGGAGTTGGGGTGTGAAATGAAGGCTTAACTATGGGGTCCTAAGAAAGACTAGGGGGTTGAACCCCAACCCCCCGACAATTCTCACCCTGTACCGTATAGGCCCATTTGTCTCTGCCATTACATAAGCTTAATATATAATTATAAATTTGCGATAACAATTATAATTACAATTATGCTTATTGAGGAATTTCTTTTCATTTATTACCATATCCATCCGTCCATCCATCCATCACTCCACGTACATGCATACATACATAGACGTACATACAAAATACACGCATACATGTGCACATACAAATATACGTGCACTTCACATATATATATTATATATACATATATATATATATATGTGCAAAGCTCTCTCTCTCTCTCTCTCTCTCTCTCTCTCTCTCTCTCTCTCTCTATATATATATATATATATATATATATATAGAGAGAGAGAGAGAGAGAGAGAGAGAGAGAGAGAGAGAGAGAGAGAGAGAGAGAGAGAGAGAGAGAGAGAGAGAGAGAGAGAGAGAATTATATACTTAGCACATATATATGTCATCTATCCGCCAATTCACCCAACCACCCAAGTATACCGTTGCCCGCACATATGCGACCGAGCAGTGGCATTGGTCATAGTGACGGACTTGTATCCGAGTGTCTCATGGCGCAGAAAGGGGTCCCCCCAACTGACTCCATCAGTATGCATGCATGGCGATGCCAATGTCTGGATAGTATCTGACAGAGGTTGCAGAAGATCCTCAGCAGCACACGGCTTCTCTTGTCTCTACCTGTGTCTGTTTAGTTGTGTGTCTGGATCCGACGGCATGTGTCTCTGGGAATCACTTTCCATCCTTTTCCTCCCACGCCCAACTTCTGAGTTCTGACTTTATATATAGCGCGTCTGTTTCCGTGTCTGTCACTCATGAAGTGTTCGTCCTATTCTCTACGTCTGTTTATCTATGCATATGCTTATTTGTCTCTCTATCTCTGCCTGTATATTTGTCTCTCTGTTTGTCTGTTCTTCAGGCTCTCTACATCTGTCTATACCTGTCTGTGGAATATAGAAATGCGTCTACTATAACATCTAAGTGTTCGTGTACACTATAGCGTAAACTTGTCCAAAATATTGAGGGATTTGGTCATTTATTCATCACTCATTGCATTGAGTGTACAGTCCACCTCAATTATTGGGCAGGGGCACGTGCCCCGGCTGCCCCCAGAGTCTACGCCTATATATGTTCGTGTATATAATTCTTTTAATCTGTACAATATAATATGATTCTTCTGTATCTATATAGCTTCATCAGCAGATTTTAGTGCTCTCTGTTATTATCCGACAGAGGAGCTAAATAAATTTCAGAGCAATATCGCATTGCTTAACAGATTGTGGCTCTGAATAGTTATACACGGACGGAATGAATTCGAACATCGCCATCAGATGATGAGGGGACATGGGTCGTGGTTAAGCTAAAAGTCGACAGTGAATCAAACGTCAATTAATAAAAATTTTCTTCCAAAGGGATGACTGAAATTTCCAAACATTTTCAGGGAAGATTTTAATCTGGACAGCATAGGTCGATTTCTTTTATAAAATTTCTACGATTAAGTCTGTCAAAGTTTGAAAATGGACAGCTGAAAATAATAAATTTAATTCAACTCAACAGTGGGCGTATTTCCGGATGATCCGGGTGACTTTCTGGTGAGTGCAAATACGGTTTCAATGCATTCAACCTAACGTTTCTGCAACCTCCCAGTTGGAGTTGGTATACCCATCTCCCTACGCCAACCCAAAGGATGGGGATAGGTTGGGCCAAGGGACCTCTTGCTTCACTGACTTATACTGCAATTCACTGATTTCTCAGCAATTTGTCAGCAAACTGCTGACAAATTGCTGAGAAATCCTTGCACGCGGTCCTTGCACGCCTTGTACTGTCTGAGGGCGGATGATCAGTCCTCTCCCTCGCCGTCTGATCTGCCCATTGACACTGTACGTCCATTGCACTCACTTTTAGCGAGTTCGCTAGGGGGCGCGTGCGAATAGAGTAGACATTTCTAAACAACTTTCTGCTTAGGAGGGGATTTGAATCCCGACTTCTCGGTTGAAAGTCTAGCACGTTAACCATTAGATAACAATGTATAGTTTACAATGCAGAGTAAACTAAGTATATTCTGTTACCGACAACGGTAATACCCAATTTGCTACCTTTGTTGTGGTGACAAGCGGAAGTTGACCCTTGACCTTTAGCCGATGACCCTTCGTGCGCTCCTGTAGCAGCCGATGATCCTCCGCGGTCCTTGCACGCCTTGTACTGTTCACCCGGAAATGACGACACAGACGAAGCGGAAGTGGACGAGATGGACGAATCCATTTGGTGGTGACCGACGACATGAGTCACGTGACCGGAAGACGAGGCCGAGTAATCCGGAAGTAGGCACGGGCCGCCGAGCTTCGGCTGCTGGTGGCAGTTTCCGGTTACCGAGCGAGCCTCGAAGGCGTCGTAAGAACCTCCTGTCTGGAACGCCGACATCGAGGCTGAAGGTCCAAACGGGTTCAGCGGACCACCGTTCGTCGTTGTTTTGCGCGAACTATACGTGTAATCACTCGGCGTAGTCGTTGCTGAATTGACTAAACTGTGATGAGCCCCAGAAGACGACAGTCCCTCGTAGTAGTCAGCGGGGTACACCCCCTGGGGTACACCGGACCCTCTCATCCCTCCTCCTATTCCCACTGCCATGTGGCCATCGCTACTCAGTATGGGCTCATTGCCCAGAGAACCGTAAGAATCTGGTACGGGCGGCTGGTACTGTGAGAAGTAGCCTGGGTTCTGGGTTTGTTCGAGGATACCGCCGTAGTTCGCGGGGTGGTACGAGGGGTACGGCTCGTCCGGGGAGTCGACCCTGCCGATTTCGTTAGGGTAGGTCTCCATTAGAGGAAAGCCATTCATGAGAAAGTCCAGCTGGGGGCATGACCCGTCAGGGGCCGGCTGCATCGCTGATTCCTCTTTGACTCGCAGGAGGCTCTTGACGGTGAACGACGTCGCTAGCTCCGAAGAAGTCGGGGCTGGTAGGTGGTGCTCTGCTGGGCCACCCCCAATCGCCTGCATTACCCCGCTCGACCCTCCACAGCTCACCTCCATTACCCACAGGTATACGATTACCCTCCACAAGTCACAAGCACACTGTAACGAGGCCTAGCTTTAATCCGATAACTTCGACAGCGCCTGTTATGTCGCAGAAGGAAGCAGACGCTCAAAGTTCAAGGCCGGTCGAAGCGTTACCTGGTCCGACCTCGAGGCCACAAAGCGTCCTTGGCAACCAGACCTCGACAACAATTCAAGTCCCAACATCTCTGGACAAGCTGCCCCAACTTCCCGAACGCCACCAATACGCAGCCTTCCTTCCAGATGATATGATGGTCACCTGTTCGGATTTGAATCTGCGCCCAAAAAGGAGCAAGTGACTGCACCACAGGTTTTTCCAAACGCCGAACAGAAACCCTTCCGCTAGACAGACAAAGTGCACAACGGGGCCTCCCAAGTCGAGTAACTTTTCCAATGCAACCGGACTACGTCGCCACAACTCGCTCAACTCCTCTCCACCGGGATATTTCACCGGCGCTCGCACGCCCGTCGGACCGACTGATCGGCCGTGCGCCTGCCTGCGAGCCCGCGTGCTTGCCTCCCGCGTAGCTCGCAACGTTTACCGGCTTAATGGCCGTAAGCGCCGCCCTGTCGAGCCTCGTCCCTATCGCGTCTAGCGTATGTCAATACGCAGTGTTTACGCGCGCTGCCCATCCGTCAAACCCATCTGGTTGGCCGTACAGTCGGCAGCCGCAGGCAAACACGCGCCCTGTCGCAGTCTGATCGATTAGGGACGGATGGACGCCGGGGCACCATGCGCCGATGCATGGGGAGCGAGGAGGCACTTTTTCGATTGGAGAAGAAGAAGTCGCCGGCGACTGGGACGGAGCTTGACAGCAGCAGTGGAGGTTGTTTGTCGTCGTCGTGAGTCACTTGATGGGTCGGTCGGTCGTGAAGGGAATGACAAGCACAGCCAGCAGCAGCGCCAACGAACGAAGGTGATCGTAATCGGAACTCAACCACGACAGACAACGAAGAAGAAGAAGAAGAAGAGAAGAAGAAGAAGAAGAAGAAGAAGAAGACTCTGTGGGAAGAGGAACCGAAGACTGAAAAATACATTAGACAATTGCTGCGGTGGTATACAGATAAGCATAATAAGACGACAGAATAGCAGTAGATAAAGAGATTAAGTCAAACAGATTCTCTGAGGAGAGATTTGATTATAGTATCAGGTCATTGTAATTGTAATTAGTACAATTTATTTAGCATCGTCAGCAAGCTGCATACCTCCAGGATACTGTACAATGTCAACTGTCAAGCAATGAGTACAGGATACAGATACAGTTATAAGACCTAGGGAGTCTAGGACTCGATAATCACAGAACCAGAAAACAATGGCATCATTACATTCAAGAAAGATTAAACATATACAGCAGTTATCGCGTAAAAAGATTAGAAACTATAGAAGTACTGTATACAAGGTGTTGAATTGAATCAACGATAAAACTGTCCACAGTTTAGAAAGCAGCGATATATACACAACAGATTCGGACTATAGCATATGTCATACATAAAAAAGAAAGACTAGGTTTTTATATTATGCAACATTTTCTTAATTATGTTATGTGTCATGTCACATTAAATTACAAGGGTATGCGATCAAAGTGCCGGATTTTCTTCAGATGTTCCGTTAATGTTCCATTGGGAAAGTTCCGAAATAATGTTCCGTTGGGAACGTTCTGCATGAACTCATGTTCCGTTAGTATGTTTGGATGGAAAACCGTCACACGCCTGTTGCATAAGCGAAGACCATGCAGATGGAATACACTTAAGGCATTAACTCCATGTATATACGATAGCCAGAGGCAAACAGTCCAATACCCATATCTGCATGGTCACTTGACCCCGATGTTGACTCCATTTCCTCGGCGTCATTAAATATCATTCGAGTTACGTGACTTGGTATACCAACTAAGTTATACAATTGTCTAGACGCAAACTCGAATAGGCGTACATATACATATATAAATATGGATATTATACATATATGTATGCATGTACGGGCGCCAGTATACAGAAAACGCAGACTACATTTTTTCTGACACTTCTCACGTAGGAGACATGGGCGGGCAGGGATTTTTCTAGGGGGCGGGAGGCAAACTTTTTCTGTGGGGAGGGGGGCAAATTTCTGTAGGGAGAGAAAACTGACGTTTTTGCATGGAATAGCTATAGCTATTCATGAACAAAGAACATGTGACAACTTTAAAAATAGATAATAGTCAAGGACTTACCTAAAGAATTAAGTGTTTTTTACATTGAAAATCGTGTTGGGACTGTTGTAATAATCATAATAACTAAAAGATCTTATTTTTGTAAAATATTTACAAAATCCGGAAGGGGGGGGCAAATGGCTTCCTTGCCCGGCTTCGGACGCCATGGTGGGAGATGAGAACCTGCAGCAGAGAGCCCTGTTATCCGCAATGAAGAAGTCCGAATGAATGACTGGAAAAGGCATGTGGACACCTATGACCATCTGACCTAGAGTCGTGGAGAAGGCTCTGACGACCATGAACTTCGGCTGTGATGCAGCAAGGAGTAAGGATAAGGGTAGAACAACTTGAAGGCGTCGCATCGTCGACACAGCTACGCTCGGCTGAGTTTGTCCTCAGAAGACGTGTGGGGAGTAAAGGTATACAGGTAAAGGTTTTGCCCATACTCGTTTTTCGAGCGGCGGGCCGGGTGCTGGTTCCCGGTATTAAGCCATCAGCCCTTAGGTGGCATTGCCATACATCGGCGGTAGTTGGCCAGGTCTTTCCACCGAACCCAAGGTTACCTGCGCAGTGAAACTGCTACTCATTTTACTGCTGCGCTCTAGGGAGTAGAAGGCTGAGTTGACCTTTGTGGGGCTAGCGGGTTTCGAACCCGCTACCTTCTGCTCTTTGTGCCAGCGTGTTACCAGTCAGCTATCGCCCCGCCCTCGTGTGGGGAGTAGAACTTTGAAACTCCCGGTGTAAAGACTTCAAGCTACAAGTTACCCCCCGGGCAATTATATTTTTATTACCGCCGGGGGTTCAGCCTGAACGCGATTTCAAGTTATTCCTGTGCTGTTCACATTAACCCCTATTTGATTTAGCTAAAATGGTAAATTCTTACAACTCATGATACGTTTATTGAATAAAACACATGAAACACACAAGATTGAAAGTTAGTCTGAATATCTGAAAAATATGCCTGTTAGCTGTAAAAATTCATGATTGCACAACAGGTTGTTAATTCACATGAATATAAGCATCTATGGCTAATGGGTATCTAAAAAATAATACAGACAGTTACCGTAACATTTGGTTAATGTGCAAGATTTGCATGTTAAATATATAGATATACTGTGTGATTTATCGTACATCATGCACTAGGGGTCAATGAGAGTTTAATGATACATATTGGCAATTATTATTATGAGATAGTCGAAAAATGGACCCAGATAATTTGAGGAGGTATCTGAAATTGCAGGGGGTAATCTGAAATCAATTTCAAGGGTAACTTGAAGTGGGGGTAATCTGAAATTGCTACATGCACCGGGTGACGCAGCTTCTCCGGATCAGTTTTTAAGAAGAGGAATTTGGGTGAGAACTTTGACCTCCGATGACCTCCGATGACCGAGATGTCACCATGGGTTTCTCGTCCTAAAAATCGGAGTATATGCCCTTCTGTCCCTTATTGAACCTAGATATGTCCGTGTGTTTATGCGATGCTATTGAGCTCGCCTCTGAGTCAAGATGGGTAGATCTTGAAGGAGCACTATGTAAATTTTCTGGATGAATGAATGAATGAATGAACTGAATGAATGAATACTCTATGAATACGCCCGGATTCGAACACCTATAGCACTTGTCTCAAGTATACTCTTTGTGGTTGCTTTAATCTGCCTGCGCTTTGGCTGACTAACCTACTCACTCACTCTTTCTCTGCGTCGTTGATTAGATGAATATGAGATGATTAGAGTAGATGGCTAATTGGTGAAATTAAGTCTTTGGACGTTGGCTAGCTGGCTGATAAACATCTCAACCTTCTTAATTAAGCAACGTAATGACGCAGACATTTTAGCAACGGCACTTGAGAGCAGCCCCTCCATTCCTGCCCCTACACTCGCCACCCACGCCTCTCCTCAGCCGAGTCGCAAGGCAACAAAGACCTCAGTTATCTACGAGCGAGATATCCATCTCAAGTAGATGACCAGCCGCAAATGCGAGAGCGGTGCGTGTCGACTCAGGCCTCTTTTCGCAACATCTCGAAGACAAAGATGGCTTATTGGTATCGCCAATCGCTCTCTAAGCACAAAGAAAGACTTAAATCAAAAGCCGACTTTGCCTGTGAAGTTGTTATTATGAAGTGTCGAGCTCTCTGATCATAGCGTCTATACAGCGGTACCAATAGGCTCCTTTTATGCCGGCTCAAATGCCGACATCCGTTTATTATGATATATTATCTAACACCTTGTGGACAAAGTGCAGGATAATGTTTGAGTAGTACTTTGCTGCGATTGGTCCAACGCTAACCAATCGACGCGCAATCTGTTGTCATAGAAATCCTTCCCCGAGATTGAATTATGGAATAGCGGTACGGTACGTTGTGAGGAAATTGTAAATAGATTTTACGTGTATTATAACGAAATTATAACAATATTTTCTTAATTATACATTCTACTAACCACTGTTGCATGCGACTGGCCATTTACTCAAACTGTTTTCGATCTGAAACATTCTTTAACACATTAATGTGTCAATGATATGTGCTTCTTTTTATTTTATTTTTTTATATTTTTTTATATTTTATATTTTTATTTTTTACTTTTTTAAAATTTTTATTCTTCATGCCCATGGCTGCTTCAGAGCTAGATTAAAGGACTCTTCTCCTTGTCCTTGTCCTTGTCCTTGTCTTATAGGCCTATACTCCTTTTTCTTATTCTTCTTATTCTTCCAATGAAGATAGATATTCCCACACATTTCACTCCACAATGATTCAAACTTTATACATATATTTGCCAATGGAGATACAATTTATGTGAAGTTGAGGAGATACAATTTCCCACTCATTTCACCCGCATAGGCCTACTCATGTGTCTTCTTCCACAATGGCTCACACAATCTCGCAAAGAAAATACATTTTCCAAAATCCTAGTCTTCCCTCTTAGCTACCAAACATTATTCGTTTACCCAAAGACTGTATGTATGTACAAGGACATCCGTCCTGCAGCATTTCAACTTCATTTCGATGTACCTTATGGAAATGCTAACGTCACCCACGACCCACAGCAGTATCTACATATACTCATGGCAGTTAAAGACTTTTCTTTCAGCGAACATGCATCATCAACATCATCATTATTATCATCAATAATCCTGAGTCTTGACCCCATTTGTCGGCGATATGTGCATCTGAACACATATAATTATGTAACGCATTTTAGGAGGCTCTGTAACTCGACAATTTAACAGATATAAAGAGGTTTGTCTTGAGATAAGCTGAAAATGTTTTCTGAACTATTTATGGCGGTAAAGTTCTAATTTCAAGAGGAAGACTGTTCCATGAAGATGGCCAGTGCTTAAAGTGTAAAAAAAAGAAGTGCCTGGACGCCGCTTACAATAGGCGCAATCATGATCTAGAAGTTGGGGACCTACTAGAACGTGAGAGTGGGGGAATTGCGAGCGCCGAAGGCGCGAAGCCGCGATTGCCGAAGGCAAGAAGCCCCTAACGACTAGGGGGTCTGGGGGAGCGCCGTAAGCTCCCCCAGCGGGGTCTGGGGCGGAGCCCCAGAAGCCGACGCAATTTTGAGCATTTGATGCCAAAAGGAGCACATTTTTGGCTCTTGTTTACCTCACTTTTTTCAACGATGATTTCGAAATAAAACTACATAAACCATCTCAATCTGTGATAAAATTTGAATATTTTATAGGCCTATGTGAGGAAACTGAGATTTTAGGTGTTAGAAGAACACAATTTGCAGTCACAGCATTAAAAATTGAAATGCCCTTCTATGCTTCTACTGTGAGCCATAGTCGGATTTTAAAAAGCGAGATGAAGTACAGTTTTAGAGTGAAATTATAGCCTTATAGCAACATTTTGCATTGAATTCTTATAGACTTGAGTTTAGCCTGAACGTTTATTTTATCGACAGCCTGCGGAACCAGCCACTTGTAATTGCTGAGAATAACAGTTATGAAATTTTACATTTTAAAAGAGTTAAACATTAAAACTAAACATGAAAATACTAAAGGAACGTCAAGACTCAAGAATCACTTAATGTCGCCAAATATCAGTTTCCGTGACTCGCGCTTAGCAACAAACTTACTTTAGAATGCTCGTAGGTGAGTTTCATGCACTTTGATAAACAAAAGTAGTCGACTGATAGCAGGTTTTTCTTGCTAGACATTGATTGACTAAGAATGATGAAGCTCTGAGCCCAATCGCCCATGCACGGTATCATAACCATGCGATATTTTAGAAAATTAGGCCAAATCAGGGTGCGAATTGTGGGGGGGGGGGCTTGGGGTTCAACCCCCTAGTCTTTCTTAGGACCCCATAGTAAAGTCTTCATTGCACACCCAAACTCCACGTGAATCAAGGTCTAACCCCGCCCCCCAGTCTTTTTTCTACAATTCTCATACTGGGCCAAATAAATTAGCAGCTGAATACTAAAAGTCTTGTAATCGTGGCATATTTATCTTGACACCAGTCCAATTTTATATTGAATATAAAGTAGCAGTGTTTGATCAAGTACCCCCCTCTTGGGGGGGTCAAGGTTTGTGGAGGGGGCGAACGAGCGTCCGAAGGATGATCGCCGAGGGGCGCAGCGCCGAGCAGGAGAAGGGTGTTAGAAATTTTTTGAGTTTCGACACTGTAATGGTAGTATTTTAAGCTGCCATCTTAACAAAATGTTTAGAAATTTTTTGAATTTCGACATTGTAATGGTAGCATTTTAAGATGTCATCTTAACTAAATTTTTAGAAATGTTTTGAATTTCGACATTGTAGGCCTAATGGTAGCATTTCAAGCTGTCATGTTAATTTAGGACTTTTTTAATTTTGACATTGTAGTGGTAGCATTTTAAGCTATCATCTTAACATAATTGCTGTATTACTTCAGTGCTGATAGGAGTGGATCAGCTTATCCTTATAGACAATCACGTAATCAACTTTCTCTAGACTACTTTTTTATTTTAACAGATTCACAGCGTAACGTTTAAGGTTTAAGTAAAATGCATTAGTAATGTTTCACGAAGTGAAGCAGATTACTTATGTACTACATAAACAGCAAAGCAAGTGCAACAAACTGATGATGATAATGATGATGAGTTCTCTGTCCGAAGGCAGGTCCATTGGCTTTATGCCACCCGGGGATGAGGTGAGTGAGGTGGCTTCCCGTTGCCTTCCTCACAGACAATTGTAGGTCAGCAACTTGTCCAAGGTTGCTACGCAGTGGCTGGAGGTAGATTCGAACCTGCGACCCTCCAGTTGCAAGGCACAGAACATAGCACTATACCACCGCGTCCCGCAACAAACTAGGGAGGCCTACTATTTTAAATTTAGAAGTTCCGTACCATCAGTTGCGTTTTTATAATAGTTTCTCTGGTTCAGAAGGGTTTTAGTCGGCGATTAAAAATTTAATTTAAAGTCGTTTCTTTGTTTAAAAGTAAACGAATAGGACTATACTTTAAATTCAGATGAAGAATGAACATTGCAGTCGTGTAGAGACAATGTAGTGTGCACAGGCGCTTTTAGAGAGACTTTGACAGAGACAGACTGCTACAGAGACATAGCGACAGAAAACAAGAGAGAGAGAGAGAGAGAGAGAGAGAGAGAGAGAGAGAGAGAGAGAGAGAGAGAGAGAGAGAGAACGAGAGAACGACGAACAAGGCAGATTATATTACCGGCATTTCTTAGCGCTGGAGCCTAGAGAATCTGGCTCATGCACAACTAGGTCGACCAGGGTCAAATACTTCCGACAAATCAGGGTGACCTAGTATAGACCAGACTGGCAGACGCCACACTTACATGTATACGTCTGCAGTGGCCCGGCATATCATGCAAAGCAGCTGAGACCTAGGCGGGAAAAACATGAAATTTTTGTTAAACTTTGTCCACCCTCGTTACATGATTGTGACGCCACTGCAAGGACGCTGCATGGACGGCGTCCAGGCCGTGCTGGCCTAATAAGTGGCAGGACGGCGTCCAGCCTTGAAAAGAAGTGCCTGGACGCCGTCCATGACCGTCCATTCACACTTTAAGCCCTGAAGATGGCCCAACACATGCGAAGGATCGATGAGCGAACCGCTGTATACAGGAGCGCGGAATCAACAGGTCCCCATGTTCTGAAGAGCGTATACTGTTCGTCGACCTGGCTGGTTCGACACATGAAGCCAGTACATTGTCTCTAGCACGTGGTTTGAAATATGCGAGAATTTTGGCAGATTGACCCGGGCAGCGCAGTTAAGGGAAGGACTGAAACTGACGAATATTCTGACCATCGGCAGGTCTGTAAGGACAGCATTGCAAAAGTCCAAGCGCATTATTATAAAGGAATGAACCAGGGTCAGAACATGCAGCGTCATGCGATATAGAATCAATCAATCAATCAATCAATCAATCAATCAATCAATCAATCAGTCAGTCAGTCAGTCAGTCAGTCAGTCAGTCAGTCAGTCAGTCAGTCAGTCAGTCAGTCAGTCAGTCAGTCAGTCAGTCAGTCAGTCAGTCAGTCAGTCAGTCAGTCAGTCAGTCAGTCAGTCAGTCAGTCAGTCAGTCAGTCAGTCAGTCAGTCAGTCAGTCAGTCACTCACTCACTCACTCACTCACTCACTCACTCACTCAGTCACTCACTCACTCACTCAGTCAGTCAATCAATCAATCAATCAATTTCATTTATTCCCAAAGGAAGCTGACAAAATCACAACTTGTAACATAGTACAACTAATTGACATAAATAATAGTTCATAGGTAGTTTGGAAATTTTAACTGTAGGCATTATAATATAATTTGAGGTAAATCTAGAATAGGAATTATAGGTTCATTGTTCAGTATGTTTTTAAATAATAAGCTTACTCGGGATATGAAATTCCGCCGAATCTTATCTTATCTTATCTTATATGATTATTTATAAAACGCCTCTCACAGCATAGATTATTCAGAGGTGCTCCCTGCAGCGTGTCAGCCCGAGGGAAATGAAAGGTCTTTAGGCAGCGGAGAGAAGAGGGCGAGATCCCAAGCAATATCTTGCTACGGAGTGGGGGGCAGGTCATTCCATATGGAAGGGCCAAGGATGGCAAAAGCACGATGCTGAGCCATCGAAGTCCTTGCGCGAGGGACAAGTAGATCAAGGCGGTCACCAGACCGAAGAGGGCGGGAAGATTTAAGCACATGGGTCATATGTTCAAAGTTTGATGTATTAGTTATGGCTCTATAGCCAAAGAGTTCTGAACTCTCTGCAGCTTCAATATGTTTGACCTATTGATACCAGTAAGAAGAGAGTAAAGTAATCTAGGTGCCTGGAAACCAATGGATTTAGATATAAACTTCAAAAGTTGAGATTGACCTGTAATTTGACAGATCATCTGAGTCAAGAGAAGGTTTCTTAAGCAGCGGATGAACTATGGCATGAGCAAAAGCAGATGGGAAAGATCCCTTGTGCAATGAGAAATTGATTATTGATGTAATGGTTGGACCGTGGACATCAAAGCACTCTTTCACAAACCAAATAGGAATGGTGTCAAGGAGACCGGGTTTGTTAGGCGAGGAAAAGATAAGTGTGCGACCCTCTTCCTGAGTATAGTTGGCAGGAAGTAGTCCGTGATAGGAGGTGTAGAATTTGGATGGAGGAATTTGTCTAATGCAAACGAACTCGCTAATTTAAGCCGTAGGCATATACCAGAAATTTTGTCGGCAAAAAGGGTCAACAATTTACTTGCAAGATCATTGTCGGCTAAGCACACAGTAGGGAACAAATGTAGCTTCTCCCGGTGTAACAATTTATCTATAAGAACGAGTTGTAAAAAGAATAATAATAAGATAAAATGGAACGTAATCTGCAATGAAGCGCACCAACATTACGATCTCAATGCGTTTTTGTAAAGGTATACCAATGCAGTTCCTTACACATGATGCAGTATACGCCCAAACCGAGGTATAGCCATGTGCACCGATTAGCCAAAGCCACGGGATTTTAAACAGATCGTAGGTGATCAGTGCCAGAAAAGTAAGAATGCATGACCCATGGCAGGGTCGTATATTGCGGCTTGAGTTGAAGGTGAGCGACATATATCATGATTATGATGGTGGTGGTGGAGGTGGTGATGATGATGATGCTATTATTGTCGGAGTCGTCACTGTGTTTACTGAGGTACATGTGTCGTGTTTTATGCAACAACAAACTACACAACGCAATCAAAGATAATGGGAGTTGTCTTACGTCCGTAGAACAATGCCGCCAGAGGGCAGGTACGTGTAACTGCGTTAAGCACAGGAGAAATCGCCCATAGACGTATACCAAGCACTATACGCACCCACACATCCCAGCAATATATATGCTCTGTGGTCGACCATGCAGCCTCTAATGTCGAAGCACTCTTGAATGGCGCTTCTGGCACAATACAGATCCGATACTTTCATGTGTGTGTAGACCTATGTATAGGCTACACTCCCACAGCATATAGATGTAGAACACACGGTACCCAAGGGCCTAACGTATCCGTCTTTCAACTCTGCTATAATTATAGGAATTCAACTCCTATAGGAATATTCTATGCAAGGCCGTGGTACTCGGTAATCATAATCTGATGTATGACTGCCTCCGTAAATATTGTACGCTGTTGAACAGTGTTGATCAATATAGGTTTACTGGACGTATTTATATAGCGTACTGTTGATTAGCAGTGTTAACAATATTATTGGCGCCCATACACAAATACATAATTATCAATAATACACAATAAAATATAAAAGCTCAAAATAAATATGTAATCAATTGCCATATATTAAATAAATTATAAACGATAAATAAATAAAATGCAAATTAAATAAAAACGAGTAGTTAAGTGTCGTATGCAGCTGTGGAAACCATGACCCATGCCATGGAATCCCTACGGGCCTGGATGTCTGCAAACCACCTGCGGCTTAATCCCACCAAGACGCAGTTTATATGGCTTGGCACGCCCCATGCAGCAGCTCTCTAAAATAGATATGTCTTCTTTTGCCTGCAATTCACACACCTTTCTTTCTCGACCTGGGTCCGGGACTTGGGAGTCATCCTGGACCAGGAACTCGCATTCACGCGGTACATAAATCTTCTCTCCTGCAGCTGCTAATACCAGCTCCGGCAGTTCAAAGTGATTTCCCGTTCTTTGTCTCCCGGTGCAGCTTCCACGCTTGTCCATGCATTTGTTGTTTCTCGGTTGGACTACTGCAGTGCCATATATGACGGACTCCCGACCTGCCCGATGGAGCCCCTGAATAGAATCCAGCGTTCTGCTGCCCGTCTTGTAGGCCGCATCCCCAAGTTTGGCAGAATGTCTGCGTATATGAGGGATGTCCTCCACTGGCTCCCCTACCCACATCGCTTACCGAATCTCTGCCTTGGTCCGGCGGTGCTTTGAAGGCTTGGCCTCTTCATACCTGCGGGAGCTTTGCTGTCCCACTTCATGCTCGCAGCGTCGTTGCGCTCTCCGCTCAGCTGCGCAAGCTGAGCTTATTGTTCCCCGCTCGCGGACAGCCATACGGCAGCGCCGTGCCTTCTCAATGGCAGCCCCGTGACGTGGAATGGGCTCCCTACCACGCTCCGCCAAATACCGATTGGTCATTTCACCCTGTTTCTTACTGTCCTCAAAACTGCGTTCTTCGGCCGTGGTTGGGCTGGGAGTGCTTCTGACTAGGCAATCTTGAAGGGGCGCTATATAAAACTGCTTAAATAATAATAACAATAACAACAACAACAATAATAATAATAATAATAATAATAATAATAATAATAATAATAATCATCATCTGCGAAGACTAGCCATTCCAGAACAATGCCCCCTAATTTTTGAACTCCCGAGGGATCATATGTACCTCGGGGAAAAAAAAAAAAAAAAAAAAAAATAAAAAAATAATAATAATAATAATAATAATAATAATAATTGTACAAGTAGAGCATAGATATACTTTAATGTAAGGCTTACTCCCCAGCCAGTTAACTATAGACACTAAGGCTTATTGGCCTATCGACCTATATGGGCCTTTCTAAATGTTGAGCACCTTTCCAAGGCATTCCCACTGCAATGTCAGAGTTCATAAATAGAACAAATTCTTTGACAGCCTATTAATGCTTGACCATTTGGAAAGGTTTTTTCACCCAAGTAGACCTACACCCCGACATGGTAAGGCAGAAACGCAGGGAAATCGAGAGACAGGTAGACAGCCAAGAAAGCAGAAGACAGACATACCCAGCGAGACTGCACGCACCATGTGAAGAAACAGCCACAGAGACTGCTAACGAAACACAGACACCGCGAGGCATGGAGGCATGGAGGCAGATTAGAAGGTAGACATAGACGTAAGCGGACAGACAGACAGATAATCCTCGTTGTCATTATGAAACACTTCTCTTCCACGTTGGTTGGTCGCAACTGAGGCTTGCGTCTTCTTCTGCCATCTATCGAATTAATTGAGACCATTTAGTCAAAGTTGAGTTGATGCTAATTGTTCATTTCTGAAATTTAATTGCAGTCGTAAGTGGACATCAACAGAAGCTCATTTCAATAACGCCTCTTAAGAGCAAACGCCGCAGAGAAGGAGGTGCTACCGATCGGACGACATAAGACCACGGTCGAATACAATGGTCTCCAACCATGCACTGGCGATACAGAGGCAGGGAGGGAGGTAAAGAAACTCATGTAGCGGATTAGATCCATGGCAGTCTGTTCCAGTCTTCCAGAGTTTAAGGGCCAACCGATGCGAAGGTATCATGTTGTACAGTGGAAGCAGGGAACAGAGTATGTCTGTGCTACCTACGAAGTGGTGCAAAATAAATCCTTATGGAGATCATTTTCATCTATAGCATCGTTTAAGAGTTGTCAGTTAACGAAATGAATAAAAACGGAAGTGGAAGGATGCGGATGAACTTAGCGGACTAAGAGGATTTGTAGAGTGAGTAGGCGGGAGAATGAACAGGAGTGGAGAGGAACAACAAGACTTCTGTAAAAACCGAGACCAAGAGAAAAGAAGTTTAGATCCTGTGAAGAAAAATAGGTTATATATGAAGAAATGATGACGAAGAGACGGGAAAAATGAAGTGGAATAAGTGTAGATGCGAAAAAGAGAGACACAGAGACACATAGAGAGAGAGACACAGAGAGAGAGACAGAGACACAGATAGAGAGACACACACATACAGAGAGAAACAGAGAGAAACATAGAGAGAGATAGAGGGACACAGAGAGACACACAGAGACAGAGACAGAGACAGAGAGAGAGGGGGGAGAGAAGGAAAGAGATAGAGAGATAGAGAGACAGAGAGAGAGGGCGGGGAGAGAGAGACAGAAAGAGAGAGAGAGAGAGAGAGAGAGAGAGAGAGAGAGAGAGAGAGAGAGAGAGAGAGAGAGAGAGAGATTGAGAGAGAGAGAGAGAGAGAAAGAGAGAGAGAGAGAGAGAGAGAGAGACAGAGACAGAGACAGAGACAGAGACAGAGACAGAGCCAGAGAGAGAGACAGAGAGAGAGACAGAGAGAGAGCGAATGAAGAAACTTGAGAATAAGAAGACAAAGAAGAGCACAATGGCCCAGAAAGATAATAAAAAGAAAAAGAATAAGACAAAACAGGTGAACAGTAACAGCTGGATGAAATGATTGCGGAATAAAAGAACAGAAAATCCGAATGGATTTAAATGAAAGAGGGATTGACAGTGGGGAAGCTCCAGAGTATACGGCTTCCACTTTCAGCGAGAATGAAGCCTCGAGTCACAACCTACCTGTGTCACCTATACTTTTAAACGGTCTTATTCATTGCCCCGCGTCTAACAGGTCGCTCTACTCACTCACCACGACGACCCTTCTGTTCCGCTTTGTCTGTACTTCGCCTGCTCTCTTGAGGGCCAATAACCTCAGAGGAACCATCTTTTCCTCCTCCTTCTTTTCCTCCTCCTTCTTTTTCTCCTCCTTCTCCTCCTCTTTCTCCCTTATATCTGACGACGGGGCAGTGCCTCTCACCAACATCTCAAACCACTTTTCCTCTCATAACCATCGAGCAAACGAGTGCCTCCGACAAGGTTCACTACCAGCGCTATATAAATGACGTGTAAGGTGCCCACGTCACGGTAGCTATGGACGCGATTGTCGTCAAGTTGGCAAGATATTCATATCGCAGAGCGTAACAATCGGACTATTATGCACACTCGATATCGTCTGCAGTGGGGAATGTGAGGACGGCTACTGCAGGACGGTGCGTCGACGTATACGGAGGGGGATGGGAGACGACGCCAGCTGAATTCGTGCGTGACGGCCGATAGGAGGATTGGCCGGCGCCAAGCACACCTTGACGTTCCCGCCTCTGTTTGATCTGGTCCATGCACTCAGAGGATTTAGCTGAACGACGCTGAAACAATCGACGCTGTTTGCATTGAACAACGCACCCCACGGAAACGCTCGGCTTGAACGATAATTGCCCATTATGACCACTTCTATTATTATATTTAGGTATATATATATATATAATATATATATATACAGATATATATATAAGTATATATAGGTGTACATAGACATATGTAGAGACATACATACACATGATATAATCGTTAAAATATCTCTGTCTGTCTGTCTGTGTCTCTGTCTGTTTGTCTCTGTCTGTCTGTCTCTGTAGGTCTGTCTATCTGTCTGTCTGTCTGTCTGTCTATCTGTCTGCCTGTCTGTCTGTCTGTCTCTGTCTCTGTCTCTCTGTACATCATGCCCTGTTTCTTATGCATTTGTCAATGTAGTGCACATATAAAACATATATATATATATATATTTATATATATATATAAGAGAATGATGATATATGTTAAATATATAGTAACAAAACAATCCATAGAGAGAATGTTCAGCGTCACTGCTAAGGACTCAATAGCTTAATTGTTTGTTGAATTCAACGGTGATAAAAAAAGCAGAACGTGTGCAGCGTTTCGAACATCAGTAACTACTTCATGTCATGAAGTCAAACTTATAAAGTCAACAAAGAAGGCTTCGGATTTATTTTGGTTAACGAATTAATTGGTATATTCTATAGTTAAGACGTACATTAATGCAATTCAGATCGGCTGCCCTTTTTTTATAGATTATAGTCTGAACCTATAATAGTATAAAGAACATTTCTATTGTTGAAGGCTAATAAAAACGTTGACATTGCATATGTGAGTGTGTGTGTGTGTGCGTGTGTGTGTTTGTGTGTATGCGCGCGTGTGTGTGTGTGTGATTTCTATACGGTGAAACATCTTCAGGTGTATGGTGCTAAGTCATGCATTCAATCACTTAGGTCGGCGTGCATGAGTGCAAAGCAAGACGCCTGCACTTTGTGACTTAAAAGGTGGACATCACCTGCAGGTGGTTGCAAGTTCTTGGCGGTTCGGGAGGAACAGCGGGTGGCTACGAGTGGTAGCGTCGGGTCATGCTGTCTGGAAGGTGGATAAATGAATGGATGGATGGATGGATGGAAGAAGGAAGGAAGAGAGGAAGGAGGCTGAGAGACGGAAGCAGAAAGAGAGGGAAGGAAGGAGGGAGGTAGGGAGCGTGGTTTCAGCCAAGACCTGCTGGCGGGGAAACGGGCAAACTGGCGATGCTTAATTCGTATTCAAGAGTCGAAATTAAGCAGATCAAATCCGCTCTCTCAGGACGCTCAGTTGACTTTATCCGGAGCCAATGAGTCTGCACGCTACAGTCTCTATATGTATGCGTGTATATACTCACGTAAACGCACACACGTTTGTATGTACATGTGTCTATGTATGGGGCATAATGGAGCATGACAAACGAATGACCGCTCTAACTGTCCAGCCCTTCGGATCGGTTCTGGAGAATAGATTAGGTCTCAAAACATACATTAAGTTGTTAAAACGGATCTGTTCTGCAGGGAAAAGGCAGGCAAAGCAAGTGCGTATATATATACAGGAAGGGGATGGAAGTGTAAATATATATGTATATAGGCTGAACAGAACTAACAAATGGGCAAGCCTTCGACTTATATACAGACGTATAGTGAGATAAAAAAAAAGTAGAAATGGAATCAGATTTATATAGTTCAATACAAGTGGCATAGCACAACCTTAAAGTTATCAATTGTAGCAATCGGATCTTATACAGGGCATAGAACAAGATACTGCAGAATCGTCGTGGTCGAAAGCCCAACGCTGTTTGTTCAGCTGCATTGAGAATACTGCTTAGCATACGCTGGTACCTGACTGATATATTTGCTCTCTGCTTAGAACAAGTGTATGCAAATTAGCTTAAATCGACTCATTAATAATACAAAACAATATTTACTAATGGCGTCAACGTATAACATATACATAAATATTACTATAGTTGGACTGACTCAAATGTGTCTGACACGTCTTACTGAAACGGTATACATTATCATGTATTTGGTATAGACGTGGCGTCTGCTTGGCTATAGTCTCTTTGGCGTTGAGTGCAGTGAAAGAAGGATCAGAAAAGGTAGAGATGAGGAGAGGGGAAGAGATGGACGGACGGAAGGAAGGAAGGATGGATGGAAGGAAGGAAGGACGGAAAGAAGGAAGGAAGGAAGGAAGGAAGGGAGGACGGAAGGAAGGAAGGAAGGATGGAAGGAAGGAAGGATGGAAGGATGGAAGGAAGGAAGGAAGGATTGAAGGAAGGAAGGAAGGAAGGAAGGATAGAAGGAAGGAAGGAAGGAAGGATGGAAGGAAGGAAGGGAGGAAGGAAGGAAGGAAGGAATGAAGGAAGGAAGGAAGGAATGAAGGAAGGAAGGAATGAAGGAAGGAAGGAAGGAAGGAAGGAAGGAATGAAGGAAGGAAGGAATGAAGGAAGGAAGGAATGAAGGAAGGAAGGAAGGAAGGAAGGAAGGAAGGAAGGAAGGAAGGAAGGAAGGAAGGAAGGAAGGCTGATGAGATTTTAGGGAATGGAAATGAACGAGGAGGTAGCAACTCTGAAACTGCTATTCTTTGGAGGTTCTTGTATTAAAAATTGGGTTAAATAAATGGATGGATTACGATAATAAATGGCAATTAAAAGTAGAAGAGAATTAAACCGACACAGAAATAATATAAACAAAGCTAAGGTCAATTTAAATATCAGTTCTGAAATGTAGGTAGAAATTATCGATGGTAAAGTAGAGCGACATAAGATATATGAGAACTACAGTAACTGCAGACACAATCAACGTCTTTCAAAATTTGGTAAACATTAAAAAAAGAATAAATAAAAAAACTGAAAAAAACAAAATAAAAATAATAAATTTAAAAAAATTGGCTTAATATTATCAAGTAGGCCCCTAAGGGTTGACTGTTTATATTTGATTGCACCCTCGTAATGCTTAGATTGCACCCTCCTCAATGTTTAGATCGGTCAACTTAATTTGATAGGGACTGCCCTGTTGAATTTTGGCGTTCCATTGGGTTCTGTACTGGACACGCTCCTACTTTTATTATTATATGACACACAATTTGGTTTACTCGTTGGCAGTTCTCAGTACCGGCCGGCTTTGTTTGTTCATGCTTTGCAATTACCGCTCTAAAATATAATGTTTTTGTTTACAGTAATGGTCAACCTTGAATGGCTAGGAAGAGCTGCTTCGGAATTCTTTCTTAGACTGAATTCCCCTAAGACTGAATTCCTTCTAAGACTGAATTTCTTCTTAGACTGAATTCCTTCTAAAACTGAATTACTTCTAAGACTGAATTCCTTCTACTGAATTCCCTCTAAGACTGAATTACTTCTTAGACTGAATTCCTTCTAAGACTGAATTCCTTCTAAGACTGAATTCCTTCTAAGACTGAATTCCTTCTTAGACAGTATTCCTTCTAAGATTGAATTCCTATCTAAGACTGAATTTCTTATAAGAATGAATTCTTTCTGAGACTAAATTCCTTCTAAGACTGAATTCCTTCTAAGACTGAATTCCTTCTAAGACTGAATTCCTTCTTAGACTGTAGTCCTTCTAAGACTGAATGCCTTCTAAGACTGAATTCCTTTTTTACAAATGAATTCCTTCTTAGACTGAATTCCTTCTTAGATTGAATTCCTTTTAAGACTGAATTCCTTCTAAGACTGAATTCCTTCTAAAACTGAATTCCTTCTTAGACTGTATTCCTTCTAAGACTGATTTTTTTCTGAGACTAAATTCCTTCTAAGACTGAATTCCTTCTAAGACTGAATTCCTCCTAAGACTGAATTCCTTCTTTAACTGAATTCTTTCTTAGATTGAATTCCTTTTTTACGACTGAATTCCTTCTTAGACTGTATTCCTTCTAAGACTGAATTCCTACTTAGACTGAATTCCTTCTAAGACTAAATTCCTTCTTAGATTGAATTCCTTTTAAGACTGAATTCGTTCTTAGACTGAATTTCTTCTGAGACTAAATTCCTTCTAAGACTGAATTTCTTCTTAGACTGAATTCCATCTAAGACTGAATTCCTTCTTAGACTGTATTCCTTCTACGACTGAATTCCTTCTAAGACTGAATTCCCTCTAAGACTGAATTCCTTCTTAGATTGATTTTTTCTTAGACTGAATTCCTTCTTAGACTGTATTCCTTCTTAGATTGAATTTTTTAGACTGAATTCCTTCTAAGACTGAATTCCTTCTTAGACTGAATTCCTTCTTAGACTGAATTCCTTCTAAGACTGAATTCCTTCTAAGACTGAATTCCTTCTTAGACTGTTTTCCTTCTTATATTGATTTTTTTCTGAGACTGAATTCCTTCTAAGACTGAATTCCTTCTTAGACTGAATTCCTCCTAAGACTGAATTCCTTCTTTAACTGAATTCTTTCTTAGATTGAATTCCTTTTTTACGACTGAATTCCTTCTTAGACTGAATTCCTTCTAAGACTGAATTCCTTCTAAGACTGAATTCCTTCTAAGAATGTATTCCTTCTTAGACTGAATTCCTTCTAAGAATGAATTTCTTCTAAGAATGAATTCCTTCTAAGACTGAATTCCTTCTTAGACTGAATTCCTTCTTTAACTGAATTCTTTCTTAGATTGAATTCCTTTTTTACGACTGAATTCCTTCTTAGACTGAATTCCTTCTTAGACTGAATTCCTTCTAAGACTGAATTCCTTCTAAGACTGAATTCCTTCTAAGACTGTATTCCTTCTTAGACTGAATTCCTTCTAAGACTGAATTTCTTCTAAGAATGAATTCCTTCTAAGACTGAATTCCTTCTTAGACTGTATTCCTTCTTAGACTGATTTTTTTATGAGACTGAATTCCTTCTAAGACTGAATTCCTTCTAAAACTGAATTTCTTCTAAGACTGAATTTCTTCTAAGACTGAATTCCTTCTAAGACTGAATTTCTTCTAAGACTCAATTCTCTAAGTTCAATTCTCTTGTAGGAACAAATCTACTACTCTTCAAATTTGATTGGCTTGGCCGTTCATAACGCACTAAATAATATGACCACAGTTTAGACAAAATATTAGGCTCCACAGGTGCACCATAACATTCTCTGACCATGTTCAATGTTCATTTCACAAGCAAATCAGTTCATTTTCGCATATAGGATATTCATGACATCATATCACGCGTACTGCCTTGGTTTTAGTAGCAAATGTCTTGGTTTCCAGAAGAACAGACTACTGTAATTCACTTCTCATTTGTATCACATAGAGAGATTTACAGAAATCAGAAATGGTTCAGAATTCCCTAGCCAAAGCTAGAAGATAGATCACTAAATATCTAAGCACTACTTCCCTTATTGCAAAAGGAAGTAGTGCATTCATAGATAGCGACCTTTCAAATGCAATCTCGATAGACACACTGACTTCCTATTAAGTGTAACTTTTGCATACCTTATATGATATTCACAGGTTATTACATATAAAAAACAGCCACCGATCTAATTTGATCTTTGCTCATTATTCGTTCTCTTTATAAGCTTACCTACAGATTTTTCACTCCGTCAATTAACGAACAATGTGACTTCTGTTCTGGCTCATATCTCAAGACAGTGTGGGGCTCTTGAGTATTCTCGGTAATCATATAGATGGCTCACTGCTCTGGAATCACTAGCGAGTACGTTCTGTCAGTTCTTAAGTTTCAGTCAGGACTGAACTTAAGACTCAATCAATCAATTCTTTTATTGATGCCAGAAAATGTAACATATCGAATTTACAGATGGGATACGACTAGGCCTAACAGACAGTTTCAGATGTTTTACAACATCTTGTGGCTGCCAGGGCCGTTGGCATCGACCTTACCTTACATATAATTATACGAATCAGATTTTTGTTTTGGTCCGCTGGGATCACCACTCCGTTGCTGTTGTTTATTGGAGTTTGTGGAGCACTCATGACTAAGATGTTGGCCCCTTATGCAGTATCATCATCATCATGTATCATCATCATCATCATCATCATCATCATCATCATCATCATCATCATCATCATCATCATCATCATCATCATCATCATCATCATCATCATCACCACCACCACCACCACCACCACCACCACCACCACCACCACCACCACCACCACCACCACCACCACCACCACCACCACCACCACCACCACCACCACCACCACCACCACCACCACCACCACCACCACCACCACCACCACCACCACCATCATCATCATCATCATCATCATCAGTTCCTGACGCCAGCTATTTGGCGGCAATGGGTACGAATAAATGATCTCTATTGTCCTCGGTCATTTGTCAAGTCTATTGTCCCCTCCCTACACTATATAGTGCTTGGTCTTAATATGATTGATTGGATAGAGCTCTATAGGACCGTTTTTTGTAAGTCATTGCCACCAATATTCTTAGCCATTTCTATTCGAGTTGCTAAGTAGTTTCAGCTTAACGACACTGTGTGATAACAAAGATCATTAGCGTCGCCCCTCCTTTATCCAGACTTGGGACTGACACTGCCAGAGTACGAGCAATGGGGGAGTTCGTGCTGCTAAGCCGTGGGTGCTTACATTCTAACAGAAAGTGTTTCATCATTTCCTGAATGTAGCAATGGTCACGTGTTTCCGGTTTGATGCTGACCTAAATTTAAGAGATAATGATATAGGCTACAGCAGGGCCGTCTATCCCCCCAAGTGATTGGAGCAACGTCCCTTATCCCACTCTTCTTCCCCCTCCCCGTTCCTTCCCCCCTAAAATGGTGGCACTCACACTGACAGATCTTCCCCATATTTCTTGGATGGAGCATTTGCTCCAAGGTTTCTATGGTGTAGAGTAGACGCCCCTGGGCTACAGTATCCTATAGCCTTAGTCTGGTAATTAATCTTCCTTTGCCCCGTTTAACAAATCTATAGCTTGTTCTATTGCTACTAATTCTGCAGTAAAACTGAAGTTGATAAACACTTCCAACCGTGGCATTCGCTAGATGACGCTGCGCTGCAGGTGTCATATGCATCCAGTATTGTATACATACTAAGCGTGTACACATGCAGTGTTTTACAAATGATACAGTACACAGTACACGTTTGCTCATTTGTAGATACACAGACGTATTATAGTTGTACACTTCGTATTGATCCTATCTTGATCTGGACACCCTGGAAACCGGACACGGACTTCCTTTGGACTACTCTTTCGAAAAAAGACCTCTGACTGTGACGCAGCGTTCGTGAATAAGATGGGCCCAGCGCCTGGTTTCGAGTGGCGCTTTAGAAGTTAGGAGATTATGATTACGATTACGATTGACACGCTGCGCATGTATGCAGATTATGCATCACGTGATTTCAAGGTCTGGTACTACTTACTTTAAATTCTCCAACCGATCCATCTGCACTGGACCTCAACTCTGAACAATCTTCCCTCTGAATTTCGACATCAACCATCATTCTCGGCCTCAGGTGCCTGCATTTATCCCAAAGTTTTCCATGCACTCTAAATTAATTACCTTTATCAAGAATTCCTACCCTTAACTATCCAATCCTACGCCTTCCAAGCTTTTTCAATTTCAACGAAACCCACTTGAGCAGCTCCTCTGCCCCCTCTCTCTGGTCTCTCTGGAAACCAGACTCGGACCTCACTTGGCACTCTGGACAACCCTTCTGATACGACGCAGCGTTCGTGAATAAGCTGTACCCTGCGCTTAACATTAAAATAGCGATTGAGAGACTTGGAGTGACGATTAGCCTACGATTACGACCCCATGGTTTATAAACGTTACTATGAGTTTGTAAGCGAAGATGTTCGGTGGAAATTGTTTTGGGCACCTGTAGGATTGGGATCTGCAGAAACAGTTCTGGGATTTGTTGCTAAACAATTAATTATAATTGCAATTGTAATCTGACATTTGTAAAGCACCACTTCAAGAAAACACTCGCCAGTGTAATAATGGGACAACGTATCTCGAACGACATTCATATCGTTATTTTTTTTACGGCGAATTACCTTAAACTGAATTTGTGAAAACGTATGCCATTGTCTATACATGTTGCGCTAACAGAGCAATTCCAATTGAGCTAATCCAGACCAGTGCAAATATATAGACCATTTGATTGAAAATGGCCAGACGTTATACCAATTGGCCCTCGTTGTTTGATGT
>OY744616.1:35857965-35860465 GCA_963556255.1 Allolobophora icterica
AACAATACCGTTTGCTAGCCTGCTATTCATATTCATTGTCAGTTTTATCAAGTTACAAGTTAAGTTCTTTAATGAACCAGGCTGTGTCAACGTATCGTATGGTTTGAGCGCTCCTCAACATCATCACTTCGGTATACCCATTCTCCGAGGTACTGCATTTGTCACCGGCCATGTTGGTTGTTTTCTATATACTTCTGTGTCTTTACTCTTTTCGCTTGATTATGCTGTCTGAATTCAGAACTTGCTCAGTAACTTCTAACATGTTGGTTTTTGCTTAGCGGGACTCATTCACCTTTTCTGCTGCGGATTTCTTTACATTTTGTGGTATCTTGTTCGCATGTCGTCTTGCTATAATTGACTGCATCGGGAAGCAGGGGGGGGGCATTGTCGGGGATTGGGGGTTCAACCCCTAGTTTTTTTTAGGATCCCCAGTTAAGCATTCATTGCACACCAGGGGGTCGTTTCCAGCCCCCTCAGTTGTGCTTATGTGATTAAGCATTATCTGAATCTGAGTCTCTGACAAAGAGAAGACATTTCCATGGTGTATCATCTATGCATTTTTGAATTTTCTCAACAAAGGAATTGATCTTGATTCGAGTATGATTTTCAAAACTGCTAGCGTTGAAATCTCCTGCATTCAAATTTCGTTGACATCAGTTTGCAAAATACGGATAAAATGTTCAATCCTCTAGTCTTTTTTCTACAATTCCCACACTGTTGGGAAGACTCATCTTTCCTGATGTGAGGTCAGTCTGGGTCCCACAGACCGTGTATGCCGTCTGCAGTCGGGTATTTTTCGTCTGGGGGAGTAGGGGTCGACATGGGTTTATGGAATGATCTTGACTGTTAGTAACTGGTGAATGTGGTGATGCTTCAAACTACAGACTGGAACCCGATGATTATGAGCAGTCCGAAAAGATAAGACATTGGAACTGACATGAATGACATTTCAATGCAGACAAAATCGGGAGCCCAGCTATACTTACATCACATTACACAGACGTCAACCGATACCATTTACCTCAACTCACTTACTTTACATCGGTCAGAACGTACGTCACATTCGCCTCTGTGCGTGCGTCTCCCGGTTCGCATACTGCATACCGATGGTGACATTTCAGAGATCTGAATATCGTGCTAGTAGTACGATCCGTATAAACGGGAACCTTAAATGGCGTGGCACCCATTCAACCAGGCAGGGGTGGTGAAGAACCTTACCCGATCAATTCATTGAAAATGAACAAGGCCAAGGCCATATGTTGGCCATTATCGTGGGGCGTGGTGACTCAGTGGTAAGTTCAGCGCCTTGTGACCGGAGGGTTGCAGGTTCGAATCCCACTCTAGCCGCTGCGTACGGACCTTGGGCAAGTCCTTCACTCGCAATTGCTCGTGGCGCTTCGGCGTGAAAATTCCGGCACAGTATCAAATGCTGTAGTCGGGAGCGCCTCTGAGTAGTAGTTGACTTCGAGAGGCGCTATAGAAATATCCGGAATAAAAAAATTATGGTCGCTATAGAAATACCTGTACATTGACATTTACCTTATACTTCGACTATGACTTAGCCGTTTCATTCAGTGATGTATGGATGGGTTGGCGTGTGTCATAATAAAACTGGCCAAGTTTAAGAGCCAAGCGGAAACAGGTGCGCTATAGAAACAAATGATGAACGACACGCTTCTGATACTAAACAAAGGATGTTTCGACATTTCCGATAAAAAAATGCTGCATTCCATCGGGTTAAGTAGACACATCCCCATCTACTTGAAGATGGTTTAATTTGACTTGAATTTCAGCTACCCTGTACAAAAGAACCACTTAATGCTATGAAATGCATGCCTATTAAGCTAAATGGAACGATTCTATAGAGAGAACGAGGCGCATATATACGACGAATGGATGCCTACAACGTCTAACAGCGCCCATGAATAGCGCAGTTGTTCGATTCAGTCTGCCAGAAACAAATCGATACCAGTTATCATCAGGTGCGTATACCGCTGGAGACTGGTTTCAAGAAAACCTCACGTAAACGCCCATCAAAGACTTCGGCATAATGCAGGAGGCCTAACAAAAGCTAATCGGTCGCCTGTTTATGAGCTATACCCTGCGAAATCAATGACCCAAACCTCGAAGTAGGCCTACTGTCGTCAGCCATCAGCCAGACAATGGCATACCCGTCGTAGCCACACGCCCAGACGCTGCAGCATCGAATAATGAGCATAATATGCTAGGAGTCAATGGCTGAAATGCACGTACAGCGCACAGAGATAAAACGCATCTAGTGCGATATGTATCGGTTTCACCTATAACTAAAATTCCACTGTTAACCGTTCATCGCTGCTTAGTGTAGTAGACACACGCGGCGCTAAAGAAGTTAGTTGGATGCTTTCATACATCCATCTGAATCTATAATTTCGAATTCCTATAATAACTATTCACTTCAACCTCTATCGAAATTCTCCGGAAACTTTCCGCTGGCTCAAGTACACGTAGGCTATATAAC
>OY744616.1:35865465-35877965 GCA_963556255.1 Allolobophora icterica
TTGATTTTAGATATGTATATGCAATTCAATCTGTGTAGAGTTTGAGAGGAAAAATGAGTCAATTGAAAACGACGCAACAATCGTCCCAGAGCAGAATTTACAGGAGTTTTGTTTTGTTTGTCGACTAGATTCGAATGCATATGCTCATTTCGTCTTCAGAGCCTTTGACCAAGACAACAGCGGAACTCTCAGCTTCGAGGTAAGAAGAAGAAGAGCAGTCCCTTAAGGCAGCCGTCGGTATCAGGGCCGTAGCCAGGATTTTGTTTCGGGGGGTGTTTTCTGTTCGGGAGGTGTTTTCTCGTCCTTAAGCAAGCCGACATGCAACCGAATCAACCGACCAAGGGGTTTGTATTTAGTAAATGCATTATTTCATATTTACATATTTAATTTCGGGGGGTGTTTAAACACCAAAAACACCCCCGTAGCTACGGCCTTGGTCGGTATGACTTTATTTTCTTAGTCTCGGCATATGAGGGCGGTTGGCTAGTCCTCTCCCACGCCCTCTGATCTTTCAGTATTAACAGTGTAGGTCAGTGTACTCATTATACCTGAGTCGGCTAGGGGCACAGCTGGAGCAGAAATCTCGAAATAGAATTTCTGCCCTGGATGGGGGATTTGAACCTCTGACTTGTCGGTTGACAGTTTAGCACGTTAACCACTTGACTATTGCCCACTCCAGCTTCGAAATTATCACATCATAGTATATGCAGTCAATTCTGTCGTCATCATTTTCGTCTTCATCTCATGGCCACGGTCGTCATCATCATCATCATCATCATTATCGTGATTGATGTCGTCGGTAGCGTCATTGGCGTTACCTGAGTAGACTTGAAGACATTGCCAATTATGCAATTCCCTATCGACTGCGCGAATTCTGTTCGAAATCGTCGTTTTATATATCTGTACCTAATTCCGACCAGATTTTTAAGTACGATACTCTTATGTATCTGAAGACATTATTTTTTCTGGGATGGCCATCCTTCGCAGATGTTAGGCTCCTCAAATGTATCATCAAAAGCACAACTAAAACAGTATACTTAATGACATTGGAATAATGATTGTCACTGTATAATGGGCTTGAATAAAAACTATCCATTAGCACAATGTGTGTTATCTGTGTTTATCTACAGGGATGACTTGATAAGCAGTTCCTGCTTCACCTCCTCAAGAGTTTTACTTTTATGAACTGACATTTCTTACCTTTAATTATCGATCTATCTCTTTGAAATGTT
Source organism: Allolobophora icterica (assembly GCA_963556255.1). Taxonomy (NCBI): domain Eukaryota; kingdom Metazoa; phylum Annelida; class Clitellata; order Crassiclitellata; family Lumbricidae; genus Allolobophora; species Allolobophora icterica. The sequence continues at coordinate 35,866,698 of OY744616.1, forward strand.
GTTCTGTTTCTAATCATGAGGCAGGGAGAAGGTTTGTAGTTAATTGGAAATAACAGAGGATTTTCCAAGAAGGGACAATTCGCCGAACCCGCCTGCATATGCTCTGCGCTAGAAGGGCTTGTATTTTATGTAGTTTTATTTAATTTCTGTCTTTTTTGTTGTTGTTTTCGTAGGAGTTCGTGACCGGTCTGTCGGTTCTGTTGCGCGGAAGTCCTGACGACAAGCTTCGTTGGACGTTCAGCCTGTACGACGCCAATGGCGACGGCCTTGTGTCAAAGGCCGACATGATGGAGGTTGTCAGTGCCATCTACGCTCTCATGGGTCGCTTCGCTGAGCCGTGCATCGGAGAAGACACAGCCAAAGAACACGTCGATCGAGTCTTTGAGGTATGACCTCCCTCAGTTGCCCTCATCATTTATCACAGATAGATTGGGTTTCTGAACTACAGGGCGGGAGGAAAGATCGTGACAAAACATTTGTTTCCTAACAGCAACTGTTTAATTCAGGTCTTTTGGAATAAGTTAGGTTATTAGATTTCCAATGTGACACGTTCATCGATGTTATAAGTTGATTCGAGAACAGTGGTTCATAAATAGGCAAAATTATTCAATAATTACGCATTATAAGTAAGTATATATTTTTATTAACCAATTGATAATCGCCCTTTGGTGTACAGGCATCTAATAAGCACAGTTATAAAGTATATTTATAACATCAAAACAAACAAAAGGTTTTGCGCATCAGGCTGTCGGCTGGGGGGAGGATTATGCGCTCATGGGCACGGGAACGGAAGGAGTAATGGATGGGTTTGGTTGGAGGTAGTAGTTGGTGCAGGACGTGTTAGCATTATATAAATTATTTAGCATTTCGATTGCTTTTGTACAGTTTTATTTCATTGGCTGATTGTCTTCTATTTACAGCGGATGGACCGCGAGGGAAAAGGAGTCTTAACGCTGGATGAATTCATCGAGAAATGTCAAAAGGTGAGGAGATCTGCTTTGAAAATTCGAAGAAATTGAAAGACTTTGAAGCATTGGAACAGCAATTAACCAGGATGACGCAGAGAAAGAGTGAGTAGCATGAGACAGGAAGGCAAGTGTTTGGAGAGATAGGACTACAGACACACAGATGAAGAGATATATTAAAAACATCAAAGATTAATTAGCTGTAGAGACGTGTTCAGGAAGAAGTACAAGACAGATCGATATAATAGGTCTATGAAGATTCCAAGACAAAGCGAGTAGAGGCAAGTAGAGAGATCTTATATAGAAACAGACATGTCGAGATATATATAATGAATGATAAATCTACAGAAAAAGAGCCACGTCAGTAGAGGCAGAGAAGGAGAGACACAGACAGAATTGTTCCAACGCATAGAAAAGGAAGAAAATTCATGGAAAATTATCGGCCGATGCTTAAAGAAGATGAAGCGGAGGCGAGATCAAAGGATAAGGAAAACAAAGACGAAGAACAATACATAGGCGGAGGATCAGAGAGAAAACAGAGATAGATAAACAGGCACAGTAATAAAAAGCGATGATATTAAGCGAACCATAGAGACTGCGAAGTATACAAAGAGTGAAGGAGGATACAAGAGAAAGGAGGACTGCAGACTAATGGAAACAAACGGCAAAACAAACAGAAACCTGTAGAGAGACATAAAGAGGAAATGTAAATCTTTAGATGTTCCCTATTTTCACATCGATTATTCTTGACAGCTCTCTTAGTTGTCGTATTTTCTGAGATGGAAAGGGAAGAGAGTAAAAGTGAAGCGAGGGAGGATATCGCTATAGTCGAAGCGAGACAATATAATGTAGCCTATATATATGCATTTCACAGTGTGGGGATTCTAAAGGAAGATTAGGCCATCGTTAACGATGCTTATGAACACTGCGGTTATCTGGGCTGTGCATTTAATATTAGCGGAACATTAGCAAGTCCCTGCTGTTGGGAAAATGTGCTCTTTCGATATTGAACAGGCGAATAGGCATCGATTTTGCATTAGGTATAAAACCGGTCTAAACAGTACAACATGAAGGAGAGGACAGGCCACTCGACTGGTTATGACGAGACCGAGAATATGAAGACGCTAAAACTTTTAATACTTCAAACCTTTTTGGCATCTCTCCAATAAAAGGAGTGCCCAGGAGAAGACATAAAATTTAAATTTTTAGATTTTGCCTATTTTCCTGTAGTTCTTTTACATAATTGTCATATATTCTCCTTAAGGGTTTGTAGCCTTGAGCTCTTAATTTTTTCCAAATGCTTCATAAACGTATTTAATGCCAATATTCGCAGTCAAGGTTTTGTTATCTGATGTAAATGTCATTTGTGTTCTGTGTAGGATGACATCATATCGAAGTCTCTGACCGTCTTTGACACCCTTATCTAACCGCTGGACTACCATTATCTAACATTTGGACCGAATATGCAACAATTTGCACGAAATCTCTGTCACTTGAACTTTGTAAATAGCTCTGCAAATGTCTGCAACGACGATTGAACTAGTAAATTCCTATTGATAAATACTCAGCTTTTAAAGCTAGACTATCGTTGAATAGAAAAGCCTGTACTCTAGACCAGCCGAACTATAATCATGTGCTCAATTCTGTCAATTTTAGGCAATTTAACATAACACAATCAACACAGCACAACATACTTAACATGAGATAACATGAATATGGAGATGACATAATATAATACAACATAACATAATGTAACATGAGAACATAACATAACTTGATGTAACATTAAATATAGCCTAACATATAGCAACTACTTAAGAGCTTCTAACAGTCCTGTGGCCACTTGAACATCTTCTGCAATCCTCATACAGTATCACCGCATCTTCATTTTATAATATCACATAGTTAAAGTTTTGTATTAACTAAGCAGCTTAGACATTTTTACGATTCGATCATTTATGTTATTTTTTAAAATAAGAAAAAACCGTTCCTACGGTTCGCGCCTTCAAGCACTTGATTTTGAGGTCAACCTAATATAATACCAAAGACACTCTGAATTGAAAGCCAAAATGATAAAAGCTAACGTCTTTATATATATATATATATATATATATATATATATATATTGAATTAAAACATGGAATATCTTAATGAGTATCTAATATCTTCACATATGTATATGAGTCATTTTCTGCTATTAGATTAATTAGACACTTGTGTTGTCACAACGATTTTTGAAATCAAACTCGCCATAATTTCTCTTCAAATCAATTATTTCTATGAATTTACTATTGAGGAGATTATTGTTTCCATGGTTATTTTGGGTATATGCTTTACTGTTTATTTTATCTGTTGAATTTTAATTTGAAAATGTCCACTCCGTTACCGTCACTTTCACACATTGCCGCATTAATATTATAGAAATACGACTACAAATGATAGTTTTCCAAGGACTTAATGTGATTCGTAAACAGGATTGAAACGCCTTTCGTTTAAGAAGTTTGTCATTAAACGAAACAGTACTTATTATGGCTAAATGCATTATTTTCAGCTGTCAAATAATGTCCACTCCGTTACCGTACATAAATCCTTGCACTACTACCTACTTACGAACATATGGGCCTGCTGCAAATTAGTTGTACCATTTATGACGTATGTGCTTGTGTATACTTCCCTTTAAATGCTGACTTTTCGAAGTGATGCGGTAACAATTTCGTTTAAAAGATGTAATCTATGTATGATACGTTTAATAGGCGTCCACTCCGTTACCGAGAATTAACCTACATTGAAGATGCTCAGGTTTGCAACAATTACCAGGTTTCAACTCCTAAATGAACAAAATTGATAGGTAGGAAAATGTGGTCTGAAACGTTGGCGATAATAAATGTGTTTCATGTTATGTTGAAATTGTCCACTCCGTTACCTGTCCACTCCGTTACCTGTTACACAGCAACGGATTGGACATAGTAGTAATGGAGTGGGCAATGTTAGGTAATTTACGACAAAATAGCATTTCATTAATGCTAGTTTGGGACCTGCATTGAGCATGGGTAAGAAGCTGGCTGGTGTGGATAAATTTGACTACGTCAATGGATAAAATGTGCTACCATATCCAGTTCATACAGGCATGACCCACTTGCAAAATGGGAACACCTTAAGCCAATACTTCTTGATATGCGCCAGAAAAATCCAGAAATAACAGACCTCCATTTGTTCTCCGATTGCGGCGATTGGTCTACCACCAAAAATCAAAATAAACAGAATTTCTATTTGATATGTACGAGGATTTTTAGTCTTGGATTTGAAAGGGATAGCTGAGATTTTTTAATGACCATGGTAAAGGCACATCGGATGCAACTGGAGGGTCTTTGAAGAGGCGATATGATTCCATGGTAAATATGGAATGTGATATTCCAAATGCAAAGGAGCACTTTCAAGAAAGAAGAATCAGTGATAAAACTGTATTTCATTAATGGTGCTCATGTAGATGCAGGGGCGCCGGCAGCGTGACGCACTGGACGCACGTGCGTCCACCCACCAAATCAAATCCCCACAAGGATTATGCATCGCATCGATATTTTTGAAAATTTCACTGTGTAATTTTGGTTTACATACAGAATGTAGGCCTATATGTAATATCATATCATATCAAATGCACGTGTGATACTGTATTTTTATGAATCCCTCTGAGTCATTTTCAGTGTATGACTATACGAGTAGCAGACAGGGGACGAGTGTGGATGGAAGGAGACGGGAAGGGTGTGCGTCCAATTTTGTTAAGTCTGGCGGCGCCCCTGTGTAGATGCTTTGGAGAAGACATGTTGCCCTATCAATGGAACAATGCAAATTCATCAGTTGTATACAGATACAAACTTGTGTATATCCTACCTTAGTCTGAGTTGTTTCTGCATGAGACATCAGCAGATGCAAATTCGGATATAAATTCAGCGATCTATAGCACACTGTCAACCGCTCTCTCTCTCCCTCCTCTGCTTCCACCTTGGTCCATGCCTTCATCGTTAATCGCCTTGACTACTGTTCCTCCCTCTACTTTGGGCTTCCACAGGTCCGACTGCATCCCCTGGAGGGGGTCTTGCGGGCTGCTGCTCGTCTGGTGGGTGGTGTCCCCAAATATGGTCACATCTCTGCGTACATGCGGGATGCCCTCCACTGGCTTCCGGTCCAGCAGCGCATTCACTATAGAGTCTATTGCATAGTCTGGCATTGTCTTCTCGGCACAGCGCCAGCTTACCTTCGGGAGCTCTTTACCTTGACCTCGGCCTGCTCTGGTCACCGATCTCTGCGCTCGGCTACCAGAGGTGACTTTGTAGTCCCACGAGCACGCACTGCCACTAGACAGCATAGGGCTTTCTCGGTCGTAGGTCCCTCTCTGTGGAATGGCTTACCCTCTGACCTGCGCTCTCTCCCTCGGGTCATGTCTAGTACCTTTTATAAGAACCTTCAGACTTTTCTTTTTGACCGGGCTTGGGTCGGGAGTGCCTCTGAGTAGTTGCCTTGAAGGGGCGCTATATAAATTCCGTTGATTGATTGATTGATTGAAGTCATTTATAAAAAACGTCGTTATCTCTGTCCAGATAATCGTGACATTGATAGTGGTAACGTTGACAAGTTTCGCCCAAAGCGTTCAAAACGCATTTCACCAAGATTCATGTAACACAACTGCTAAATTGCTTTTTAAATCCGTAGTGTAGTTCTGTGCGTTTGTTTATGCATGCATGTTGCCATGCATCTTAGGTTCATTTGTCTTAAGAACGATGCATACTTTAGCGTTCGAAGTTGGTAAAGGAGTAGACATGGAATGGTAACGGAGTGGACATTTCTTTTAGTGTAAGACAATGCTGTACTGCATGTTACCGAGTTGATAATTATGAGTTTACTAAAAATGTAGTTAAGTAACACAGTGTAGTTCAGGGTAACATGTAGTTATTTGATGTTGCTTTGGTTTTTCATTAAAATGTATGGAGAAGCAGGTTTGGTAACGGAGTGGACATTGCTAATTTGGGTGTTGTCAAAATACTTGTAAAAACTGATGAAACTACAATATTAGTGTGCAAACGCGCCCATATTTCTTAAGCACATACATTACTGGTCAACATAAGATGAATAAATTATTCATCTGAAAGAAAAAAATTTCTTGCATCTCCAAAAGTGAACTTAATCTAATACCAGAAAATGTCTCATATAGGAAGTAAACGCATGGACATAATTATCTTAATGAATATCTGTGCCAGGCAATGGTTACATAGACACATTTGGCCTGGAATGAAGCAAATTGTACACCTGAAGACACTGGCTTTGGTTGAACAAAAGATTGAGAAATTGTTCGCATATATCTGGGTGAAAGATAAGATCTTGATTATGAAATATAACGGTATAATTTATAAACATATGTTCCACCTGGATAAAACGCTTTTGTGAACTTTTGGAAATGATAAAAATGAGAGATAAGGGGTCGGAGTTTGAGCTTGCGAGAAACGCAAATTGACATTGCCATAGGTGGGACGTTCAATTTTCAGACTTTCTCTCTCCCTAGGTGTCTACTCTCTCTCTCTCTCTCTCTCTCTCTCTCTCTCTCTCTCTCTCTCTCTCTCTCTCTCTCTCTCTCTCTCTCTCTCTCTCTCTCTCTCTCTGTCTCTCTGTCTCTCTGTCTCTCTGTCTCTCTCTCTCTCTCTCTCTCTCTCTCTCTCTCTCTCTCTCTCTCTCTCTCTCTCTCTCTCTCTCTCTCTCTCTCTCTCTCTCTCTCTCTCTCTCATTCATTCACTCTCTCACTCTCTCTCTCTCATTCATTCACTCTCTCTCACTCTCGCTCCTTTTCTTTCCGTCCCTCACTCTCTCTCTCTATATAATTCTCTACGTCTCAATCCTTCTCCATATATCTCTCGCATTTATTTATCTTCCTCGTATGCTCTGTATTTCTCTTTCTTTCTTTTTAATTCTCTCTGACATGTCTCAATCCTAGTATCTGTTTTCTGTCTAATTTTATACGTTTCTGTCTCTCTCTCGTTATGTCTGTCTGTCTCTGTCTGTCTGTCTGTCTGTCTGTCTGTCTGTCTGTCTGTCTGTCTGTCTCTCTCTCTCTCTCTCTCTCTCTCTCTCTCTCTCTCTCTCTCTCTCTCTAGAGACTATGAGAGAGACAGAGACAGACAGACAGACAGAGACAAAGAGGGGAGAGATAATGAGAAAGATTAAGATAGAGAGAGACATACAAAGACAGAGAGACACAGAGACACACAGAGAGAGAGACAGACAGACAGAGACATCAAGAATAGAAAGAGAAAAGCTGTGTACCTGAGCAAGACTTAGTGTGTGTATGCCATAGTGGATAACGCCCGCATGTTGTACACAACGTATGAAATCTAATCTCGAGCGTATCATCGTCATCTCGCGTGTTGCTAATGCTCAATGGCCAAGTGTTGCGACGTGTGCGTGTGTGTGTGTGTGTGTGTGTGTGTGTGTGTGTGTGTGTGTGTGTAGGTAGGTGTGTGTGTGCGTGTGTTATCTGGCTGTGGTCGCGTTCTGGACATAGATTGTCTCAATCTGTGGCTCGTTATCATTGCAACGATCCATAGAATCGCCTTCTTGCATTCTGATTCAATAGCTAGTCTGTTGGAAATAAAATAACGTTCTCTACAGGTAAGCTACTCAACGTCGATGTTTGCCCAGCCTTGATCAAACTTCACCTGAACCACGTAGGCTTCTAACGTGTACTCAGCTATACAAGGTACGGGCTGGATCGAGGTGTAATGTAAAGTAAATCTCCGAAATTTCTCAGCGCCATACAAAGTCACGCCAGGGAGAACAGCTTAATCACCGGCTCTATATCATCATGTCCTATAGCCAGGTTGTTTTGTCTGTTCCGGTGCTAGGTCAGAATCCGGGAGGTCTGTCCGAGGAGACTGCATTGTGCTACGGGGGAAATCGTTGATGATGATGGTGGTCGTGTGGTGGCGCAAGAGTAGAATCAAGAGAGGATAGCTTGAAGAGTTCGGTTTTCAGTCGTGAGTGGAAAGCAGCAGAGGAGAGTACAAACGGAGGAGAGGGAAATTTACAGGCGAGATAGGAAGGTGAGCAAACTGGCGGAGAGCTTTTGGAAGATCATTTCAAAGAGCCGGTGCGGTATAGACCAAGTAGCGGTTGCAGAATTTCAGAGAGGAGCAGACCCGAGGTCGAGAGAGAATGATATGACGATGAGCGAGTAAACCTGGGCGGCTCGGTAGTGAATAGCTGGCGAATATAAGAGTGCTGAGAGGTATGAAGGGCGTTGTAGGTAACAAATACAATGGATGCGTTGAGCGACTTTTAACCAGTGAAGTGATCTGAGAATAGGGGTGATCTGGTGGTGGTTTAATGACTACCCGGGCGACAGAGTTCTGGAGTGTTTTCATGCGTTTTATTCGAGAAGAGTCGATGTTGTAGAAAAGGGAATGACAGTAGTCGAGTTTCGAATGAACAAGTGACACTCACGAACAGGGCTGTAGTGGTAAAATTTGAGGTGAGTATACGCTACCGGTGACCAGCGGCGTAAAAAAAATTTGAAGACTTTTTTTTAGGAAAAATTTCTGACTTTTCACCAATTCTCAGAAAATTTTCAGACTTTTTACGATTTTGTCTCTGAAAAAGTTGATGACCTTTTTTTTTTTTTTTTAGTCATTCGCCCTAAAAACCTTTAAAAACCTCTCTTTTTTGAAAAATTTTCGTTCCCAGAGGTAAGTATACGCTGTATACCCGCGTATACCCTCGTCTACAGCCATGAGTATACGCTCTCAAATTTCTCTAGAGGTAAGTATACGCTGTATACCCGCGTATACGCTCGACTACAGCCCTGCTCACGAACCTTTCATCAGATGTCGTTAAAGCCGGCCAATCAACGATGTGCTAGATCTAAATAGGATTGTTCGACTGTAGCTCTTTTCCAGAGTTTTACATCGCATTATCACAGAAGCTTTTGTATTGATGTGCTATATAACAGTCTATGACCAATTCTGCCTATAGTTAGCTGAAAGTTGCTGTAAGATCTTGGCACTATTTTATCGTAGGCGACCTGGTCAATACTTGCTTATGGGTGTATCATTATCGATCAGTAGATAAGTAATAAGAATTATCTTGCATAATATATCACAGATAAGTTGGAATCACATTAGAAGAAAATTCTTCATAACATCAAATAATTCTAACTCAAACGAGGAACCACGATGAACACGAATTATTCAGAAAGATTTCATTTTCCTGTTACTGTGCAAAGCAGCAGGAGACAGCATTTCCAATCACATGCGGCTTACACCTGAGCTGCTGCAATTGCTACGCCTTGCGAGTGTAAACAAGATGTTTCTACATCTGCAGTCAATTAACAGAACTGAAAGATTAATTAAAACTCTACATCTGCATTCAATTAACAGAACTGAAAGATTAATTAAAACTCTCAATCGACACTCATTGGATGAACTAGTAACGTTTCATATGGCAGCAATATGCGCCTTCCATTCGAATATCTGTGTGCCCTTGTGCGCGTTAAAAATGTGTGTAATAATAATATTAACTACTGTCATCGCATAGAAACTTATGTAAATAGGCTTATATAGTCTGCGAATGGCTTGTCTTTTCTAGAATGCATTGTCTTTAATAACGTCTAGTTTAAGTCTAGGGTCAAACTGGTCTTGAATTCAGTTTATCATCCATGTATACAGTAGGCTACTTCCATCGTATTAGAAAAGAGCGGGTCCTTTAAACTAGCTCCGAGAGGCAGGCATGCATACGAATTGTCAGCCACTTCATTTTCTTAGCCTCGGCCTATGAGGGCGGGTGGCCAGTTCTCTGTTCGCCGCCTCATCTTCCCACCGACAGCGTACGGCCAAGGCATTCATTATAACTGAGTTGGTGAGGGATGCAGATGGAGCAAACATTTTGAGGTAATATTCTTCCCTAGCTGGCTGGGATTTGAACCCCAGCACGCTAATCACTTGACTATCATCGTATTACTCTATTGTAATTTCTTATGTTGGCGAATATTAGGCTACATATCAGTGTGGCAATAAATTTCTGTTGGGCCAATCAACAAGTTTTTGTCTTATCTAGAATAGCTCTGTATAGGCAGTCTGGGCATTTTTAAAGCAACAAGTAAAATGATTCATCGGTCGAAAGAAGCTGGCTAGGCCTGAGCGATATTTTTAGATGTTTTTAGACCGATATCTGATAAGTTGTAGGCCTTCTGGTGTAGTCCTATTTGCGTAACATAGGCATTGCCGTTATTCACGTATAAATATACACTAAAACTACTATGATATTTATATATACATGTATTTAAGTCTATGGTAATGTGAGTGCGATTGGTTATCTGAGTTGACATGTTGATCTAAGAGGTGCATTATCTTTGGTTGAAGTTGCATGCACGGTCGAGGCTGGAGCGTTTTGAAGGAGTAGAGCGCTCTAGGTCACTTTGCGACTCATGTGGGCCTGCGCGGACCCCGCTCGACTCATCAGGAGAACCCTTGAGGTTAATATCACAGTCGAGTTAGCGACGGAGAGAGAGAGAGAGAGACAGCTAGAGAGAAAGGCAGAAAGTAGAGAAGAAACAGTGACACAAAGAGAACAGCTGACAGTTGTATAGAGTTCGCATAAGACGGATAGAGTGAGTGAGACACATACACAGGAAAAGACATATAGGCAGGAGGAGATAGACAGACAGAGTTGGACACAGGCAGAGGAAGAGAGAGAGAGAAAAAGAAAGAGAGAGAGAGAGAAGAGAGAGAGAGAGAGAGAGAGAGAGAGAGAGAGAGAGAGAGAGAGAGAGAGAGAGAGAGAGAGAGAGAGAGAGAGAGAGAGAGAGAGAGAGAGAGAGAGAAGTGTCATATTGAAGAGAGCTGTAGATGCATAGTCGTAAAGTGTTGGGTGTCTTTTGACATATTATGGTAATCTAAAACGCCTGCTGGAGAGTGCGTAACTGAGGACAATCGTTCTTTGTCGATTCTGTCTGATAGGCCTCTTCTGCTGAAACAACAGACTTCTCTACGTCTCAGTCCCTCGCTCTCCTCTGACCTTCTACGGTCGTCTTCGTCTTCTGAGGAATTAACTGGACCTAGCGAGCATTGCCAGCGCGGCTCTCTCTGACCACCAAACCAAAGTTTTTCTACGAGTTCAGAGTCACAGCTCGGTAAGAATCGTCTTTATTGTTTAGTAAAGAAAGTCGAATGTAAAGTAGCGTATGTATCTGGTAGAAAGCGTTCGATCAAGGCATTTATATGGCGCCTCTCAAAGATAGCTACTCGGAGGCGCTCCCAGTCAAACT
>OY744616.1:35882965-35947965 GCA_963556255.1 Allolobophora icterica
GTATGTATTGGCTTTACGTTGCCGACCAGACGCAGCCGTTTGTTCAACCACTGGTAAGAGATTTGTATGCAGTCCAGACATATACGCCTACAGTTGTATAAGTGCTTATAATCCATTCGTAACGGTCTGCATGGCTAGCACTTTAAACGCCGTTTCGTTCACCCATGTCTACTCTTATCTGTAGATTTCTATAGCTCCGTTATCTCTGTGACGCACTCACCAATCGATATTTGCGTCTAAATGAAATTGCAAACTGTTAAATATCATGAGTTACTTTAAAATGGTGAAGCGGATGGTAAAGGGGACAGTTTAACTCACTGCAACATGTCCGGCTATACATGACGGAATGACCGGCTTAGACCAACCTCACTTATATATATTCTAAGAAAAAGAAATACATTGTAAATCACGGTATCGTCTGCGCAATGTAGAGTTTACAAATCTAACGTTTAATCTTTAAGTTGAATAGCCAAGCAAATACTGTTGTGAGTGTATAAGGTTACTGGTAATATGACGCAGGACAGGCCGATCTAAAGTAATTGATTGCGAATTATAAGCCTCTGTGAACAACAGTTCTCAGAAGCATAGTCCAGAGATCAAATGTCTTGTAGCTTGATTTTGGTGCGCCATCAGTTGATGCCTTCTACATGCATCAAAGAAGTCACCAATTAATAATAATAATAATAATAATAATAATAATAATAATTATAATAATAATAATAATAATAATAATATAAATAATAAATTTTTACTGAAAACCTACAACAGTAACTGGACAACCTTGCGTCGTCTGCTATACTTACGCGGCTCGAAAACTAATTACTAATTTAACTGACCGAGTTTGAACGCACAGATAAAAGGTGAAAGTGGTCGGCCACCTTTTACTCCACCGTTTTGTTATGCCTACAGAGGACGACAGGATTTGTTGAGCGTTACTGAATGACCAATGTAATAATAGTAGGCTAATCTATTGTTTAACGAGTTTCAAGACGTCAACGACCTTTGTAGCTATATGAATATAATTCATAGATAAAACCGTGTGCTTCTCCCGTGGTTGTTTTTGTGTCTGGCAGGTTGTTCTAATATAACTAATTTGACATCAGACCATCAATGTTTGGCCTATATTTACAAACACTGTTCAATATACATACTATTAAGTGTACATACAGGTTCAATAATTAGCATATGAACATGACAAAGTGTAGGCTACAGTTATTATTTAAGGGCATGGAACCAACGATATTACGAATGATGTTCAACATTTAGTTCCATGTAATACAAAGAACAGCTCAAGTAATGAGTCTCACTTTACCTTAATACACAAACAAAATGTGACATGAAATTCTTATATAATATGTATTATTGTAAAATGATATTTCTATGCGATGCGAAATGGCCACTGGACAACCTGTGCGTGACCCATGCACCTGCTTATTATCACAGGACCCAGATATCAGGTCAATCTACAGACAAACCCATCACAGAACGAAAGTTTCAACACCTGTCTATACGAGAAACGCGATGTGGTGGCCTAGAATAAACACTTTAATTAATGATGGTGTTAATTAACGATTGGCGTACATCCTCAAATGATCGATGAACTGCCATTAGGCCTAATTAATTGACGTCTCACGAGACTTTGGCTTCAGACTTTCTACAATTCTGCCGATAAAATAAACTCGAGACGTTTTGCCAGCTTTTAGCCAAGTAGTACCACTATATGCCGCACTATCACGATTCAGACCTATATAGGCCTACACTGATGTCAAAATATGCATATATATATATATATATGTCAGTATATGGGTATCAATATATACTAAATATATATTGACATCTGTTTGATGTAGCTTGCTGATGGATTGCCTGGTTTGACGGAATAGCCAGAGTGTTGTCGGATTTGATTGAACAAATAAGATGTGTCAATTCTGATCGATGTTGTCATATCAGCGTTAGAAATACTTGAGAACAGATGGCAAACCCCGTTTAATATAAAACTTTCCTATTAAGAAAACACTAGAATGTCTCGCTTGTGTCAGGCACTAGCCACTATCTGCGAATTCGAAGTTCAAACTGCAACGAAGAAGGAAGAAGGAAGGTTGAAACGTAATAGGGCCTACCCGAAATTTCTCTGCGCTTATCAGAGGCTGGCGTCTTAGACACCGGCTTATTTGCTGGCTGGCTCTGAATGAAATCGATTCCTAACCTGTGTTTGGGTCAATTTCACACAGTTCAAAATTCAAAGAGGTCAAGCGAAGAGAGCTAAATGCACGCTAAGACGAAAAGAATAATGTTTAATCTCTGCTCAAGCTTTTTGAGTTGCTGGACCTAGATTTGGAACTCTGTGCTTTGCCTGTTCGTTTTGTTCAATCGCTTTTGTTGTTTCGTTCTCAACTTAAGACTTACCTTTATCAAATTACTTATCCAATATTAATGAACTGATCTTCTGGATACTAACTTGATTACGCTTTGGTATTAGTGCGTCATGGTTGTGAATTTAAAATTGGCGCCATGGAAGTTACAAATTAAACAATTATAATATAACCCTCTGTCTAATGATAAAGAGAGTTTCAATAGTGTAATGTAGTGAAATTACAAGGTGTGTCATTTATATTATGCATTCTTTAGGTGCTACAGAAGTGAATAATATCATTGTTTTCTTCTTTATAACTGCAGAGTTCGACTTTAGTTGGCCAACCTGTTATAAGCAACAAAGTTGTCTACGCTGCAACTGGTAACAAATTTACCATACCACCTGGTGTGAGTATTTTGAGTTTCTCTTCGATAGTTTTGTTTTGTTCGTTATTACATTACTTCTAAAGAGACATCTTAGCATCGATCAATCACATTTTCAATTATTTTCTCGGTTGAGGTCTTTCACCATCGCTACCAGTTTGAATGGAAGCCAGGCTAATCCATCGCTGACCATTCGCTGTGCTGGACATGTGTCTACCAGTTGCGTCAGATTCGGTCAATGTGGCGTAATCTGCCGAAACGATCATAGTCCACTACCTATGTTATGATGCGTCTGGACTATTGTAATTTCATTCTTCAAGTCGGAAAATTATCCGACAAACTCTGTGTTTATGTTGAGCGTTTGTCAATTTTTATCAAAACATCTCTCCGGTCTGTCCGTCTTTCTTCTCTCGTCTCTGCTTTTGTACGTCTGCTTCTCTGACTCTCTGTCTGTGCTTGCTATTCTTCTTTTGCTGACGGATGTTTCCTTTGTCTTTCAGGATCCAAAAATTGCCTGGAGTTATCTACCGGGCCTACAAAGCACTCGACCAGATACTAGCAGTATGTCATTCAGTATAACACAATAATCATGTAACAAATGACTGCAGCACAATTTGTGGTCTTACCACCAGCCTTCAGTCTAGAATACTATTCACTCTAATCAACTGTGACATACAGATAGTGAGTGACGAGTGTTCTGGATGTCTGAAGTAAATCTAGAAACACCAGTGTGGTTCAATCCCGTGCATAGGCGTAGCTACATTGAGGCAAGAGGCTCCTGGTTTTATAAATTTAAAAATTTTCCTTGGGTTATAGCCCTGCACCTGGATGTTGTCTCCTCTTGAACGGTGAAATCTTGACCCAAATCCCAAAAAAGGTCATCAATTTCTTTGGACAGCAATCTCCAAACAAAGGTCATCAAATTTTTTCAAGGTTTTTTTGCCTCCTCTTGAATTTAAGTCTGGCTACGCTCCTGATCCCGTGTGCCACTTGTGTATTGTAAAAATACTGTGATTAAGCAGGCAATCCTATGTGCCACATTTGGCCATATGAACATCATTCAATAACCATTACTAGTCAAGATAATGTAAGACAGAAACTAGATACAAAATTACAAAATACTGTTCACGAGAGAAATATGCGACAACAATTTATGTTATTCATCGCGAGTACAATTAAAAATAAGTTGTAGAAATATGTAATCGTTGGTTTTGACAACCTTGGCATTACATAAGACATGTTGTGAGAAATATTCCGCGTCTTTGCACATGAAGACCACTTCAGGAGTTATTATAAATGGCTTGAAAATAGTCGACAAATAACAGAGGTTGCAGGAGTAGCGTTGAGTGCGCAATCTCAAGCCTTGTAACTAACACCGTCCATAGCAAAGACTTAATGAGCAAATATTCTATCCATTTTTATATTAAGGTGTGACATACAATATTAGAACGCAAGTAATTACATTGATAAAGGGTGTGATCTGCATACAGATCAATTTATTACATGATCCTCTGACGCCTATACATGTATTTCGTCTTGTAGAGCATTTCCATATCTTCGTTGGCGACCTCTGCCCTAAGCTTCATCCAAGTCAACTCCACGAAGCCTTCGCTCCATTCGGCCAGATATCGTAAGTGGCTCTCAAACCAACCAGTCGATCGTGATTGGTCTGTGCACTCTCCTTCGTCATTTTGATCGATTACTAGGCTGCTTCAGACACTCTACATGAGCCTCAAGAACCGTCATCAGACTCTTGTCCTTATTACCCGTGGTCTGGCGAGGACTGCCTTAACCCACGAACAAATTTAGTACTTTAAGGAAGTGTTTGTCTCTTGCTGGCAATAAGTTTTGGAACAATTGTTCCTTCAGCTGCTTCACTGAAAATATTAATACTTTTTTTCCGAATGCATTTTAGGATCTATGTGGAATTTCTCTTCTAATATAATCGATTCCGATCTGTGCCGGATTTAGACTTGGTGAGGTCATAAGCTGTTAAAAGCTTGTTAAAAAATTACACCAGAAGATCTAACAAAACTCTTAATTATTTAATAGCAAGGCATTTAAAGTGAAAATTCAAATTATTTTCAAATGAATGCATTTACTCAGGCGAGATGAAATTTGCTACATAAGTCGTTCGAAAAGGTTCTACATAATCTAGGCCTATATATAGGGGCCTACATATGCAGTAAACATAAAATAAAAAAACAGAATTCTAATTTTTGTAGGCCCTGCGGATCGTGAGGCTCTAAGCTGTAGCCTTTCAGCTTATGCCTAAATCCGGCACTGAATCTGTTGACTTTTTAGCGCGGTTATCATAGAACACAAGTCATCAGTCAAAACGTAGTCATAAATTATAATCCAAAGCATTTGAGATCTCGAGACAACTAAACTAGCTACGGTTATAAATCCTAAATCTGAATGAAGCAGAGATCAGGCAGACTGTTAATAACGTACAGACAGGTCAATGAGTGCACGGATTTAGACAATAAACGTTAGAGAAACTCACTTCTTGTTATCAAAGCAAGGCTTGAACAACACGAAGCACGAGCCTATAGTTAGTGAAATGGCGAATTTTACCATGCCTACTTTCTCGTCAACTTGCATCTTAAATTATAGTAATAAGAGGCTAATAAATTGTTCGACCGCTGTTCGATCATTCATTCATTCATTCGAAGATTTATATTACGTCATGTGACTTATAATCTTCGAATTGTCGCAAAGTCTGTCAAATTGTCATTGTCCTCTGCCAAGGTTGCATCGAGGTGTAAATTTTACTTTTTGTTCTACATTGCTCTGTTTAGTCTGTTTCTTTAATCTTGATGTTTATTTGTGATATTATGCAGAGAATGCAAAATCATTCAGGATCCACAGACGATGAATTCCAAAGGATATGGATTCGTCACATTTGTTCGAAAAGAAGTTAGTATTATTCATCGCCTTAAATCTTCGCCCAGTCTAAGACTCTAAGGAACATGTACTTTGTTATCAGGAAAATACTAATTTAGTTTTGTTTACCTAATCCTCTCTGTAAAATAATTTATAATCTAAGTGTTATGGATTAAAATTGTATATACAACAATTATTGTTATTAATTAACAAAATAGATTGATCTGCTTCGCAGGCGCTACGCATTCCAGAATATGTTTTGTATACCTCAAAAATTACCGATCAAAAGGGTTCCATAGCCCAAAAAAGATTGGGAAACACTGGCCTATACGGTGCTGTAATGTATTGTATATGTACGTACATACATATGAACGACAGGGAAGTATGCGACAGCTACTCATGTTGTTCATCATGAGTTTCCAATAAGAAAATAAGTTGTATAATAAGTCTTCGTTCGTTTTCACAAACCTTGGCATTATCTTTGACATGTTGCGAGAAATATTCTGCGTCTTTGCACATGTAGACCAATATAAGACCACTGCACACTAAGACCATTAATCAACCGGCTGATCTGTTGAGAAAGTGATGTTGATTGACATCATGTGATTTTAGGACGCAGAGAATGCGATAAAAGCCATGAATGGCCAGCTGTTGGGAAGCAGAACGATCCGAACTAATTGGGCTGTACGCAAGAAATCAATCCTGTCTCAAACGGAAGGTGACATATATATTGTACTACTTACCCAGTGAAACAAATCGTCAAATTGCTTCGTCGGTATTTCTTGATTCTTGATCGATATTGCTTATATGTACCGATCAATCAGAATCGATCAATTTATATTGTATTCGTCATTACGACGTAATTTCTGCGATATTCATTCTATAAATATAATGGCATCAGTCAGTTTATGATGGAGTGGTTGCCTGGTTAAAGAATACAACTGGGGCTGCCTATTTCCAAGCGTATTAAACTTTAAGATTTCGGTCTGAGTCTTGAACAATGCCACTGGCCACTTGAGGGAGCTCTGTTGCCCCCTTTCGGGTGTGGTTGTCTTCGCTCTGCGTCTGGAAATGAACTTATTGTTTCATTTGCAAGCGCTTCGCAGATGTAATGTCGTGCATTTCAGTGGTTCCACCTGGAATAACCTTTCTTCAGATCTGCGTGTTCTTTAAACAAGGGAATCTGCGTACATCTTCTACAAGCAGCTGAAAACTGTTTTCTGTCACTGCGGCTTGGTCTGGGAACGCCTCTGAGTAACAATCTAGCTGAGGTGCAATATAACAGAGCTCTGAATGAATGAATAAAACATTTGTTACGACTCAATGTACCTGAAGCCTATATATAGCAGAAAAGTCATCAAATCTTCCAAATACTCGCTCTAAGGATCGTCTATATAGAGCTAGTTTAGAGATTTTCAGTTGGCAGGTTTGAAAAGAAAATGCAGTTGACACTGAAACGTTTCCTTGTGTGTCTACCTTGAATCTGAAATCTCTTCGACTGTAACTTTGAAGAGCATCGAAAATTGCGCCATACCTTCATACATACCTTCATACATACCTTCATACATGCCTTCACGCGTATACTTTCAAACGCAGCCTACCTTATGCATACCTTCAGTCCTTCATACCTTCGTTCGTGTCTAGTTCATACAACTACACACCTACATAACACCAAATAAATACAATGACTGTTGTCACAAATTACGATACACATATAACATTTAATCTATTATTGACTGATCTAGTTGATCCTGATTGATCTTAAGAATCTTGATTTTGATCAGGTGGTAATGGTAAGACTCTCAGCTACGAAGACGTCTATTTCCAGTCTGGAGCTAACAACTTTACGGTCTACTGTGGAGGGATTATGACCGGACTAACAGGTATGCTAATATATCTAATCATAACAATCATGTACTAGGATAAGCATTGTAATTACGTATTAGGATAATCATAATCAAATCTAATTAGTAATTATGCTCTGCTTTGTTTCGTTCAAGTCCAATGAACCTTTAACTCGAATCTGTTCTAACCTGTTTATTTCTGTTCCAGAGGAACTTATAACGAAAACTTTCTCAGAATTCGGAAATATTTTGGACGTCAGAATATTCGGCGACAAGGGTTACGCATTTATCAGGTTGTTACCATGTTACTCCCATCCAAATCTGTTATTACTACTGCTTCTGCTACCACTCGATTACCAGCAATGTTAAAACTGCCACAGGTTAGGCCTATATAGTAGGCTCATGACTTTGATTGCAAATGTCGGCTCTAAACACTTGAAGATTTTGGCTTTATTTCTTTCTTTGGTGCAGACTTTCTCGAGGGGATGGCTGATTGCGACATCTACGACAGTGTTTCTTATGTGCTAAAAAATTGTGCTAAAAAATTATACAAATACCCATAGGCGTAGCTACATGGAGGCATGGTTTTGTGGATTTTAAAATTTTCCATGGGTTATAGGCCTGCGCCCTCAAGTACACCCCAGCAGAGGTGGATTTTTCCTCCTCTTGATCTGTGTCTGTAGCGAAAGTGTTAATGACTAAAAAAAGGTCATCAACTTTTTCGTGACGAAATTTTTGAAATTCTCATAGCGAAATTCAGAAATTCTCAGAGGTTTTTGCGACGCTGAAAAATTTCCCCCTCACTTCTGAAACAAGATCGCCGCACTGCATAAAAGTTTTGACAAGCAGTAGTTGCCTCCTCTTGAATTGAAGTCTGGCTACGCCCCTGAAAATACCGTCTGGCATTTAGGGTAGACTACATCACATGTAGAGTACTTTTGTGTTTTGTGCAGAATGCTTTTGAGAATCTTCTTAAGGGGACATTTTCCCCTATTAATAAAGAAAGTTAAACGATGAAAAAATCTTGCAATCTTTTAATGGGACTAAATTTTTAGTGTTCATCTAGGCTATCACATTTTCATGAGCGTCTATGTAGGCCTACGCCTGCATGCATGTATCCGGTCTAGGAAATTACGGATAGCGTATTTCGCAGATCTCACAAAGTCGCTGAAAATATTTAGGCTATTGGACAGATCTAAGAAGGTACACATTATATATCAAACAGCGTTCAATATCTTAAATATCTTCTACAAAGTCCTCGTCCAAATGCTTTTTGCCATTACAGTCACAAACTGCAATCATCGATTTCCGGTTATCGATAAATTACTAAGCTCATTACTGCCTTAATAAAACCTAACTGGCTGACTGGTGCGCTGATTAACTGTCTACCTAAGTTAATTTCTAGTGCAATCGGCTGACTGAATGAGTGACTAACTGATTGGCGTTTGGTTGTAGGTTCGATTCAAAGGAGTCGGCAACTCGAGCCATAGTGGAGCGACACTTGACCGAAGTCAACGGTCATGTTGTCAAGTGTTCGTGGGGTAAAAAGAGTGACGAATTGCCCCTCCAGCTCTCGGGGTCTAGTCCCTCGCCCTCCCTAGGCGCGCAGCTCATAACACCGACCCTAATACCAGCAGCCGGACTACTGGCCCCATCCGCCAGCCAAACGGTTAGTATAAGGCCTACATCGTAATGACTTGTAACCGAACAGTTTTATAGCGCATTTTCTCAATAATTGAGGATTGAGGACGACATTTTCAAGAATAGCTTTAGAAACGCTTTCGCAAATTGATAAAGTGCCTCTACAGCTCGAACTGCAAAGCAGCGCTGTAAAAATAATAACGATGACAATGAAGACGATGTAATTACTGAGTAGGCTAATTAGGATTGCGAAAGTAGGCCCTACGCTAAGGGTAATATTCCATGTGTGCTAATTTAATTAGGATTGCGAAAGTACGCTATGGGTAATATTCTATGTGTGCTTTTCATGATAAAACATGATGATGATTATGGTGATGATGAGGAGTTTAATTTGCAGCTTATATCTCAACTACATTCACGTGTTAAAAACAGAATGTGAGACATTGCGCCTAAGCTTAAACCTCTAGACCAGCTTTATTCACTTATTGATAAGTTGGAATATCAAAGACTGAGCTCAAGCTTTAAACTCCTATCTCACCTGTGTTTGTGATTTGAAAGGTTGAAGTTGATAGGCAGATCTTTTTATGCCTGTAGAGTTACACGAATCTGACGATACCTTCCGCTGATGTCTCTAACCAACTAAGGTATTATCTCTGGCCAGAAGGTACTTCCAAGCTGGCAGAGGGCACGATTTTACAGCAACCTGGCTACAGGTAAATATATAGATACGCATATGGTAACCTAATGTGTAAATATAAGTAATATGGGCAATCAGAATGCGAATCATCAGTGAATGCGATAATGGTATTACAGAGTTAATGCGATGAATTTAGATGGAATAAATTAAAAATGAACTGGAAATAATTCATGAGATGTGACAGGAAGAATTGAATTAAACTGAAATGGAGGTAACGGGATTGTAATGGGTTAGATTAATCTGTAGTGCAATTTACTTATCTA
Source organism: Allolobophora icterica (assembly GCA_963556255.1). NCBI lineage: Eukaryota > Metazoa > Annelida > Clitellata > Crassiclitellata > Lumbricidae > Allolobophora > Allolobophora icterica. Next base: position 35,893,033 of record OY744616.1, read on the forward strand.
GACTAGAATTAATATGAATGAAGTATGATGGGATACCGATAGAGTTAATGAGACATGGTGGATCAGAGTTGAAAAGAATGGGACTGAGTTAAGAGACGATGGAAGTGACGAGTACGCCCAAGACATAGGGATACACACGAGCATTCTTATAGAAGGGTGGTAGCACAATGATCATTAGGAAACGAGGAAACGAGAACACGAAGTTGTTGGTTCGAATAGACTGAGAACATGTGAATGAGACCCAGGTTATGCTACTGACAATCGGAATCGGAGGAAGGAAGGTTGCAGAATTTAATCTTAGTTGAAGATGGTTAAGGAACGTAATAAAACAGAGTATAACTTACTCGACTAAGCTGAAGTAAAGCTGATAGGTTGAAGTTGGTGCGTTCTAGACTTTCGCCTGAAACACACCGTCTTCAAGACATAACTAAAACGTCTGAACTAACTGTCTAGTGTTTTTGTTGTAGTTTACCGATCCAGATTCCGACTATCACGACACTCCAACCGTCCGTCAACACTTTGCCTCAACAACAGACCGGATATCTGTACTCTTTAGGCCTATAGCAGAAAAGGTATAGCACGAAAATCAACAAACTGGGCCTAACCAAACTGCCTCATTAAAACTAATTTCTCGGGGGTTTTCTCAGCTGTATATATACATTTACCCGAGGCCATTCTTTGAACATTTCTGTGAGATTACCACTGTGATCAGTTCTATTACCATTCATTCGATTTAATCGCCATTAAATTGACTACTAAACTGCTCTTGTTGCAGAATGAAAAGCAGCTGGTGCCTGTTTCATTAAATTTCATGTTTTTCATCGGAGTAAAGTCAGTTGAATCACTCGCTACGACTTCTTTACAGAGTTGCTAAGTAAAGGAGGTAGCCATTTACTTTCCTTATATTTATTTACAGGAAATGACGCTCTTCCAGAATTCATCGAAAATCAGCAAATATCAGAGACTGCTTACAGATTATGCAATAAATGCTGGAAACTGTCTGCAATAGAGTGCATCTTACTGAGATATGAGTAGTTGTTCTGTTTACAAATCGTCGGAGTATAAGTTCGCGAATGTCTACATCAGTGAGCGCTGGATGGCACTTATGAAAATGGCACTTTATGTGAAAATGGCACTTTATGTAGAAGTGCGAAAAATCGGCTTTTAGTAAAACCAAACTGGTGTTCCTTCCCTGAAAGTAGCAAAGCGCACAATCGATTCGATATCTACGTCGACGAAAGTGGATGGTTTGGGTCATGTAGACTATATTGTAGAGAGCGCTCGTTTGAATGTAAAATAGTTGAACTAATGCTGACTGCATAATGCGTATTTGACGATGAATATAATTGTTCAGAGTGTGGAGGAAGGCACTGCTATTCACAAAACATTGACCATGTATTATAAGTAATAATTTAAAGAATCAAATAGTTGTTAACTAAGTGAAAGTCATTATGTTGTAAGCATATCTAAGCAAACAAACAACGATAAATACAGTTACGTATTGTATCACATAACACTGAAACAGATAGGAACAGTGTTGGGATCTCGGACTTTCTCGATCGCTAGTCCAAAGTTTTGGAATTCGTTGTCCAGTTCAATTGACGTCATTCACGTTTGAACTTAAGACTTTCAACGTGTATAACTATAGGGCCTATAGTCTGGCTTCTTGTATCTCTGATTTGTTGGATTTCGACCTGGCTTATCCAGTGAACTATGATTTGTAATTGTGATTTCAGTCAAAGTGACCATCGAATGATATCTTGGATGTCTTGATAAAGGTGCTATAGAAATGACTAGATTAGATTAGCTGGACAAAGACGGTTGTAATGTTAGATGAATTGTGTGAGAAAATTCTAGACAGAATTAACCATGCTTTACAAGACCATACCACAAAGACCATGTTAGACGATACGAGACTATAGTAGACCGAGGAGACCACAGCCTATATATTAGAGTTAGACCACTTTAGGACTGATGAGACCTATATATTAGACCGCTTTGGACATGATTGAAACCGTATTCGGTCAGAGTAGACCAGATTGTATAATTATGTTGCAGAATGGACAATTTAAAACGGATTAAATATGTACGCCATGAGTTTGTTGATGTTTTGAACATCTACACACATAAATTGCATTTGACGTACATCGCAAAGGAGCTGAAACATGGCTGTTGTTTTAAACTGTTGTGGTACCGCTTAAGATAAACGGAGAACGTTTCTGAGTTGTTTGTGGTGTTAAAGTTTGAATGTGCTGTGGATTGTGGAAGATAATAGTAATAATAAGGATCATGATGATGATGATGATGATGATAATAATAATAATAATAATAATAATAATAATAATAATAATAATAATAATAATAATAATAATAAACCGTTCCAAAAAATAACACACTTATCTCTAAGTCCCTTATATGGAATGAAGTACCTCAGGGCAAAAAAATAATAATACTCCAAGCGTAATCTTTCAATAAACTGTTAATATCTTAGACCCTGAGGGATACCTCGGCCAAAAAAATATAAAATAATAATAATAATAATAATAATAATAATAATAATAAAATAATAATGATATATTCGTGTTTATTCACAAGCTCACTGACAAACCGCAGTAAGTTACACTGAAACATGATGGTACAATTAGCAAGATCTTATTGAACACATGTCTTGGCAGCCTGATAGGCGCCCGCTCAGTTTGTTGCTGCCCCTATGGATTGGAAGGCTGAGTCACCTAGAGGGGACTTGTGGGTATCGATCCGCTTCTTTGAAGATCTTATGGTCTTCATGCAAGAACATTACCATTCATCTATTCCCCTCCCTATTGTTCCATGTTATGCTACGTTATTGACAGTTTAATCGCATTCGCAGCCTAATGATTCTCACTACAAAGCAATAGAACAGATTTAGTTGTCCTTCGAGAAATCGAGGTAAACTTAAGTTCGATGTAATTGGCCTATAGGAAATTAATTTTATAACGGCATCCTTTTCTTTTAAAAATTCAACACGAATTAGGCCCACATTTATTTTGCGAGTATAGCTATAAATGAGAGGCATGTTATTGAGTGATTAACAGCTTTCATGGTTGATCCAACGTTGATACTGACCTTACATTGCCTTAAACCTAGATTGCTTAATTAACCGGTGTTCTGCATAAAGCTGGGCCACTTATTAAGCGTATTCCTTGTAAATGAAAGTGCTTGACGTTAATATGTTGTTAGATCCACGTGCGGCATTTATGATTTATCCTCTACGTGGTTATGCATTTGAAATGTCTCCTTCCATTTTTATTGAAATATTTGCTTCCCAACTTAAGTTGAATCTTCTTCTGGAAGGTTGCATTCCCAGCATAACCTGACAGTCTCATGGAATGTTACCTTCCCAACTTAAAACTTGGAAATAGCAGGTATTCGTTCCTTCATTTATTCGTATCTTCATAGGCTATATTCGCACCTTCATGTATTCGCATCTGCATTTACATACCGTGAAGGAAAATAAATTATATCATCGCCAGCTAGAAATTCAGAATATATCTAAAGCGTGGTCTTGGTCTTGAGGTTCAAAGTCTTGGTCTTGGTTTTTCAAGACCAAGACCAAGACTTTTGTCAAAATGAACAGTCATTAACAAAAAGCAAGAATTTTAAAAATGTATACAATAATTACTAATACAATTGCTTTAGTATTTACACGGTGTGAACGAGGCTTAGCTGTTGTTTTGGACAATTATTTTGACTTCCGGTTATTTACCATGGAACGATTTCAAAAGTGACTCACGATTTGCTGCTGTGTGTGCCAGCGATTTCAGTACCTGTAGAACGTAGGCTATTCTTTCACATGGCAGAATTTTTATGTGGCCCCACAGTTCATATCTTGGTCAGAAAATGCTGAACGAATTGGTTTTTATAAATGTAATAGGCATTTGGAATAACATTTCTCATGAAGGACTTTTGTAAATACGAATTCGGAATTGTCTGCAGTCTGCATTTAACAGTTGTTTTGCTTGAAAAAAGACTCGTGTTTCATTAAAACAGCGAGTAGTCCGACTTGACTTTTTTTAGTAAGAAATAGCAGTCTGGATATGATTGTGATTTTTGGGTCTCGGTCTTGGTCTTGAGTTTCAAAGTCTTGGTTTTGGTCTTGGTCTTGAGGATCAAGGTCTTGGTCTTGGTCTTGGTCTTGAGGTTCAAAGTCTTGGTCTTGGTCTTGAGGTTCAAGGTCTTGGTCTTGGTCTTGAGGTTTAAGGTATTGACAACAAGACTGAGTTTAAATCGATTTCAGATTACCCCTACGATTTCAGATTACCCCTCGAATTAATGGGGCCCATTTTCGATTATCTTATAAAATAACAAGAATTGTCAATATTTATCACTGAACTTTCATTATCCCTCTATTAAGCATGATGTACGAAAAGTTCTCTCTGTCTCTGTCTCTCTCTTTGTAGATCACAATTACATCAACTACATAAAACTCATGAAATGGAGCAGCTGACACGCATAGCCTATATCGTAGTTGTCTGATTGGCTGGCTGGGTTTGTGGCTGTGCGGTCAAGGATTGCCGTGGGAAACGTTAATATTCTCAGTCGTTCGAAACAGCTCGCTGGTATAGTTAGCATTTACAGAGCAGGGTAACTTAAAATCGCGTTCACATTACCGGGCATAATCTGAAATCGCGTTTAGGCTACCCCGGGAGTAATATGAAATCGATTTCAGATTACCCCGGGGTAATGTGAACAGCGTAGGGGTAACTTGAAATCACGTTCAGGCTACGCCCGGGGGTAATCTAAAATCGATTTAAGATTACCATGGGTAACTTGAAAGAGGGTAGCTTGAAGTCTTTACACCGGGAATAGAGATGATCGAAAACGGCAACGTTGCAGATACGAACACGCCACAGATGACGATGATGATGATGATGATGATGATGATGATGATGATGGTGGTGGTGGTGGTGGTGGTGGTGGTGGTGGTGGTGGTGGTGGTGGTGGTGGTGGTGGTGGTGGTGGTGGTGGTGGTGGTGGTGGTGGTGGTGGTGGTGGTGGTGGTGGTGGTGGTGGTGGTGGTGGTGGTGGTGGTGGTGGTATCGACGATGATGAAGGTGATCGACTGCCATCTGCAATTCGACATTTCAACGCACTACATTCACTCACGCTTTGGTAGGTGGGTGAATGAAGGTGTAAACGAGTGAAGAATTGGCGACATCAGATGTAGAAGTAGAAATGGAACTACATAGACTGCGGCAGGGTCAACCAGCGAGCGCCAAAACACTGACCAGGTAGGAAGCCTCAACCCAACAGAACAAGAGAACATGTATCAACAATGTTCAAGCAATCAACCAACTCAAGTGCAGCAATGAGAGTGTTTTGATAATCAACCCATCGCTACAGTGTATGTCTGTAATCAGAGAAAAAAGATCTTTGCACACAGAACTCTGCCTGTTATTTGGGATATCGTTACGAATGACAATCTGTTCACTAAGGCGCAAGTTACTGACAAGTTTCCAATTATCATCATTACTGTTTTAGTGAGATGAGGAAGAGGACGATAATAGGCCTAATAATAATAATAATAATAATAATAATAATAATAATAATAATATTCTTTATTATTTCAAACCGACAGACGCAGTAAGATTACATTGAAACATGACAGTACAGTCAAGATCTTAATTAACACACGGTTTGGCAGCCATGCAAGGCGCCGTCCTAGAGGGGAGTTACGGGAGTCGATCCGCGTACCTTATGCTCTCCTGGCCATGAGTGTTGCCACTACTCTATCCCCCTCCTCAATGATGTTGATGAGGAGTCGACCATGAGATCGATATTGTCGTTACAATCTTCACGTATTTGTATGTGTTTAAAATTCTGCTAAGGTGACAGTGGCTGTATATATACACTAGTCTTGCTGGTTAGATGTTTGAAAGGATTCCTACACGGCATTTTGCACTCGTATTCATACATGCTTTAGCACATGAGTTAGTAATCGTAACCGTAATCTCCAAATTTCTAAAGAGCTACTCTGAAGCTAAGTGTAGAGCACAAGATTATTCAAGAGCGCTGCGTAAAGTCAGAGGGGTTGTCCAGAGATGGTCAATGGTAGTTCAAAGTCCGGTTGCCAGAGAGACTACAGAGTGGAGGCAGAGGAGTTGCTGAGACGGGTTTCGTTGAGCCCGAAAATGCTTGGAAGGATTCGATGGACTAGAGAGGAGTTTTGAAGAGATGGGATTTTAATTTGGAGTCGTACGTAAGTTTGTATATGAATTTGGACGAGGTTTACGCACGAGTTTCTGTATATCTTTAAACAGGGTACACGAGTTTACGGACGAGGTTGCAAATGTTACTGAACTTTAAAATCATATAATACAACGCGTGGTGTGGTCTGGTGTCGAGTGTAAGCCTACCCGTGGCTCTCAGGCTAAGTCTTGATTGGTTTCTGAGACTTGTATCTATGTAGAGCGATCAAAGTTCTTCAAGTATAAAAAGGTTGCACGCGAGGTTAAAAACTACGGCACCTTTAGTGTCGAATACGATCGATACATACAGTGATTATACACAGACTTTGGAATTAATTCAACAATACTACACACACACACACACACACACACACACACACACACACACACACACACACACACACACACACACACACACACACACACACACACACACACACACACACACACACACACACACACACACACACACACACACACACACACACACACACCTACACACACACACACACACACACACACACACACGCACACACACGCACACACACGCACACACACACACGCACACACACCTACACACACACCTACACACACCTACACACACACACCTACACACACACACACACACCTACACACACACACACCTACACACACACACACACACACACGCACGCACACACACACACACACACACACACCTACACACACACACACACACACACACACACACACAATGTAAACTTTACTGAAGGAGTGGCTGAGATCTTATATTACGCATGTCAGTATGAAACTTTTATGAATTTTATCTCCATCAGAACAATATAAAGCTTATAAGTCCTCCATTGATCGATGGCTCGTGCAGTATGATGATAATGACGCCATAGAGACAATTAGATTAGATTAGCCAGGTATGAGGTGTGTCGGAAAAATAGAGCCTATCTCATGTCCTGCTTGTATTTGTTTTTTTATAACGTCCTCGAGATTACTGAAGCAAGTATAGCAACTGTGACTGGTTTTGATGGCAGCAGTGTTTTTCAGTGTTCAGAAAGACCTCGGCCACTCGTGAAAAACGGGACCCCCATATCGAAGCCTGACCATCATGACCTCAAAACCACAAAATCATCTGAATTAACCATATAGTGAATCAAATATTCACCATGATAAACTCGGAGGATTTGGTAACAAAAATATTAACCACGGTATTAGATTCTAATACTGTGGGGAAATAGTTTACTGAATAAATAAATAAATATCAGTATTAATATATAAAAACAAACATCTTTTCTTTCGAAATACTTAGGCCCCTTCTCCATGTTAGGCCTGGTCACAAGGCCATGCTGGCCCCTTAGACAGGCCGAGATCTGGGAAAAGGTGAATGACTGTGATGCAGCTGCTTTTCATTCTGCCACGTGGATATTGACCGGTAGTCGAATGTACAATTAGCTGGCACTGAACAAGTGCATTTTATGAACTCAGCTTTGCAGAAAAAAGTTTGTTATTTTGGTAAATAATGGTAGACTTTGTTAACTGACGAAGTTAACTGACGAAGGACCTGGGTAATAAAAGAAAAACTCTTACATCTGGTTATAAGCGTCTGTCTTAATCTCTTTGCCTGGATCATATATAAGCTCAGCACAAACGTTGCTCTTAGCCTTGTCGTGTTTTAGGCAAACTGCAAACTTTGAGCCACAGCTGTAAAGAACTTATCAACAATTGAGTTCATCTAACAATCAGGACGATTGTTTCGTTTCTTGCAAGCAACGGCTTTTCATCAGTCTGTTAGTTTTGTTCCAGCAAAGCCTGTCTGTCTGAGTAAGTTTTTAGAACCGATTTGACAGAGAGGAGGAATATTTAACTTTATGCAAATCGTTTGCATTACGATCATTCATTTTTTTCTAGATTCGGATTGATGTATGTTTCTGGGATTCACGTGTGTGTGTGTGTGTGTGTGTTTGCCTGTGAGTGTGGGCCCAAACCTGGTGTCTGATTAACTAGCTCTTAGTGATTAACCAACTTGTGAACTAAATCTGGTTACTCCTAATGTGCATTCTTTTGTTAACTGATGCAATATACAAATGACATCTAGCACCATTTGTACTAATGCAGAGCCTCATTAGCTTGCTCTTTGACTGGCGCTATATAAATGCTCAATTACAATTACAATTACTGAAAATCTACGACGTTGCTTTGGCCACATAAGGAAGTTCATAGTTATTTGAAGGTTTGATAAGACATACGGTAGATACAGTGGATAGAAGGAGCGGCTACAACATAGAAAGAAGTAAAATGCATTATGCTGCTGTGACATACTCGATACGTGGTAGCGCATTTGCGATGCATTTAGATACACTGACTTGCGCCTTAAAATCTTCGTCTAATAATAAAGGCAAAGGAGGCTATGTCAGATGTAAACAGAAATTTCTATAGTAGGCCTACCACTACAGAAATCTCCTCTGCAGTTTTCATATGTAATCTTACTGCGTTTGTCTGTTTGAATTAATAAAGAAAAAGATAATTATTATTATTAATATATCCCAACAACACCATCAAAAGCTCAGGTTGCACACGGGGAAGCTCGAAGGCAGCGCAAAGGCAATTCGCAATGCATGGAAAACTCCAACTATTTCCTGCCCTACATGGGGTCCTCACAAAGGAACATGATGGAGCACTTGCACTTCTCCAATTCTTGTCTGAACACTTTTGGGCTCCAGGCGGGAATGTCCGATATATGCAGGTGCCACACTGTAGCACTTTAACTCGGGCCCATCGTGTCCTCTCGTGTCTTGGACTGTCCTTGAACAGTCCTTCACTGCACTTCCGTACTTTGCCTTTGAGTCTGTGTGCAATACATTTGCAAACTGTCTTGAAATGCTCGTGTTTATATCTATTAGATAGTTTTAGGTAAAGCTGTCTGTGAGTTACTAAAAATGCGTTCTATTAAGCGTACAGATACACACATACATGCATGCACACATACATTCACACATACATACATGCATACAAAATGCATACAAAATGCACACATATATGCAGATATATAACCTCTTTACCTAAAGCTTTGAATTGCGTTCCTCTTCAGCATAGGATTGGTTTCAAATTGGGACACATAGTTCATTAAACTATGAACTCTGGCCAACCACAATACTTAAAATCAGTCATGATTCTTCAGACTTATCATTAGTGAACAAGGTCATCTCATTGTCTTTCTCATGGGCTTTCACTCTGTTTAACGGACTGATGTTCTGGATGTTGACCTGATTATATCTTGGTCTTGATGTGCCATCGGTTGATGCCTTGTGCATTAAAAACAAAAACACCAGGCCTGGCTCGGGAGCGCCTCTGAGTAGAGCTCTCGAAAAGGCGATATATAAATTCTATGATTGATTGATTGATTGTGCATTAGATAACGGCGCGATAGAATTGACTAATTAACGATAATAATTAAACTGTCCGAGTTTTAATGTTTTTACCCTGTGAGGGCCTATTGTATTTTCTACCGCATCCTTCGTTGTCTTTCTTCACTGTTTACATCTGTCGTAGCTTAAACAATAAAGCCGTCAGCCTCCGCAACCTGCCCAATGTCATCGAAGCATAGAATCGCTGTCGTCGGAGCTGGTGTCGTGGGGCTGAGTACTGCCGTTCAGATCCAGGCGGCTCTTCCGTCGTCCCAGGTGACGATAATCGCCGATCGTTTCAACCAGGAAACGACCAGCGATGGAGCAGCTGGACTATTCCGTCCAAATGGAGAGATCGTCCCTGGAATTCAACTGGATCTCCTCAGGTGAGTCAGATTGTGTTTTACTGTGATTAAGCATACTGAGATTGACAACAGGCGACCTAGTTCTAAAGGCGTGAAGGAAAGCGGAAATCAAAAAGTCTTCAATGTGTGACGAATATGAGAGTTTTATTGAATGGTTTTGAAAAATATTGTAGCCTGTTTATTACGATTGAATTATGAAAACGCAGATTTCTATTCCTAATCTAATCGAATGCAATAACTTCTATAGCGGCGATATTGCGCCTTCTGAGTAGAGACATTGAAGGGCGCAATATAAATTTCTATTGATTGATTGATTGGTTATCATGATGTTCAAGACAACATTCGATGGTCATTTCGAGTAAAATCGAGATTTCTTAAGTTTGTGCCAAAAACTATTATAATTCTTTCAGCTTTCTCATCACTAGCTCTGTTGTTTCAAAATTTTTTTTACGATCTTGCAAATTTCATATATTTTGAGGTTGTATTTTAGGCAGTGGACGAAAGATTCTTTCGCATTTTACAACGAACTGGCTCATTCGCCAGAGGCAGTTAATGCAGGCGTTTTTGAAGTCAGCGCATTTCATTTCTTTATCGACACTGACAGCGAAAAGGCAAGTCAAAAGAATTTTGGTAAAGTGCATTATAAGTTTATTATGAAAAGACAAGACGGAAGAATGTTTAGATACACTACGGCAGCATCCAACATCCTGTCAATGAGATTATTAACTGAGAATAATAAGCTATTTCTGGGTTCAGCAAGATATTGCTTGTTTAAGAGCTCGCGCTGGTTACCTCCAGACTCTGAACGCTAGTAATCAACAGTGTTGTTAAAAGTATCGGGTGAATTTACTCAAGTAAAGGTAAAAGTCAAGAAGAGGACTTAACGTACTTTAAGTAAAAGTTCTCATCAACAATTTTACTATAATGAAAGTTAAAAAGTATTGATACTTCCAAATAATACATTTAAAGTAAAAAGTAAAAGTACTGAGTCTTATTTTCATTATTCGATCCACGGTCACAGCATTTCTTTATGTGCTCTTTGGTTTAAACATTGGCGACAAATATGGTCATGGATTTTCCAAATTGTCAAATTATTAACTCATTACGAATTCAAAGAGAGTTTAGGAATAAAAGGAATACGACGACTTACATGTATATTAAATAGAAAATTTCACACTTATTTTCCAAGCAACGCAGGAATTGTCGCCACTAGACACGTTTTTTGTGTCAGCCTTTCTATTATATTGGTCAGAGTTGGAAATTACCAGAGTCTATTAATCGATTTCCAATCGCGCGCTGTAAACAAATATACATTACCTAATTCAGCTTCGCCGTTTCTAACAAAATGTTATAGCGCAATTTTTAGTAACGAATATTTCTTAAATTGTTATAAAGTAAAAGTAGTGACAAACGGGTTAAATTTTACCACAGTATAAATAATTACAGTGATTTTACTTCGTTAAAAGAAAAAGTTCATCCGTTTTGTGATTCTTCTCTACAAGTAAAAGTTGTGAAACCTTTAGGCCTACTTAAGTAGAGTAGCGTGCTACCTTTAATGCGCTACTGTACAACACTGGTAATCAATTAGTAGGCCTATGTAATTTTTTTATTGAATTTGAATTCTGAACACTTACAAAACGCCTCTCTACGAGAAAACTGATCTGCGCCAGTCTATTTATAGTTCAATGTCGGTAAGAACCATAATATTTGGCTACATCGGTTAGCGAAACAATGCATATGGGCTATTGTACAATAGAAGAGTCACCAGTATGCCACCCTTGACTGATCTTATGAGAAATAAAGCCCCTGAACCGTTGAACATAGAATGGTAGGCCTATTTGGAGCGTTGACTTGCATAGGGATGCTATGTAATTTATAATATTATTGACCCTTTAATGTAGCAACTCTGAGTTTAAAGTTTAAGCGCTGTGCACGAACTCGTCAAAGACAAGAACAGCGCAAACTGTGGACCGTTAACTTGAAAAGCGATCATTACTGAAGTTACCCTGTGATGATTTTTTAGGATCCCGTTTATAAGGACTTCGTATACGACTACAGACAATGCACCGAAGCCGAACACAAGATTTTTGCGCACACAGACAAAGCTCAGTGAGTCTTATGTCAACAGAAATGCTTATTTTCTAGTCTGCATTAAACTTTCCTGTAGTTGCCCCATTGCGAAAAAAATCATTGTGTAATTAATATTACCTGGCTTTACGTGACTTTACCTAAACATTACTTTACTTATGTAACTTCACGTGACCTCGCCTTATCTGACCACAGCCATAAGTTTCTTTCCGAAAACCCGACAGTAATGGCGAAGTTCCAGCCTGTAATGTAATGGTTTGTAGCGCATTTAATCTCGTAAGATTCCGCTGATACTGTATTTCCCGCTTTGATATTGACTTTGCAGCTCTGGAGTCCGATACACTACCTTAATGATCGAAGGAAGATGGTTTCTACCGTGGCTAATGAAGAGGTAAACTGTCCTGGTCTATTATACTCGTAAACTCGTAATCGTTATCATAAACTTCAATTTATGAAGCGCTATTCTGAGGCTAAGCGCAGATCACCAGATTATTCACGAGTGCTGCGTCATGTAATTTCCCAGAGATGTCCAGAGATGTCAGGTGAACATTCCAATCTGTTTGCCAGAGAGACAAGAGAGATAGGAGGCAGAGGAGCTGCTAAGGTGGGTTTCGTTGAGGACGAAAAGGCTTGGAAGGCGGAGGATTGGATGGATTATGGTAGGCATTCTTCAAAAGTAAGTAAGTAAGTAAGTATATTCTTTATTTTAACCAGCTGACAAAACGCACTCTGGTGTACATTACATGCAAATTAACAGTTTATAAGTTACATTGACTTTGGTGGGACTTCAATTTTGAATGGCAAATCTTTAGAGGAGCATGAGGCAGATTGTACCATTTTCTCTCTTTCTTCGGTATTTTCACTTAGTAGTTCTATTGCTGTGAGTTTAAATAAGTGCTTGTAGTAGTTATAGGCATATATCCTGATTATCAGTTGTTAACTTTAACATCATAGCATATAAATTTTTTTAAGGTTTGAACAGAAAGGAGGTCGTGTGGAAAAGAGGAAGCTCAAGAGCCTTGAAGAGGTTGTAATTGTAAAAGTTATCACTTCACCGACATTAGCATTATTTCTTTCAAACATTCGACCTAATGCACAACTTACTGTTAAGCGATTGTTGCCTTGAACATTCATGAAAATAATACCCTTTGACTGGTACGCGTGGTCTGCCATCACTCAATCATTAAAATTAAAAAATTTTTATTGTAAGTTTGTAACCAAATTATAGCTAAATTGACAAAGTGTAATCGAATAAAATACAATGGCGAAAATGGGGGCTAATTGGAGTCGCACTTATAATAATTTCCCAAGGTGGATAGCCAAGCAAAGCCCTTGTTAGCTTCGCTTTCTTCACTCCATGCATCAAAGCAGTTCATACGGATATCTACCAATCATGAACGTCATCGACAAAATTGATCATCGTTGGCACAGTTTCAGTACACAAGTCCAATCCAGATAATTGTCAGAAATGAATTTGCATTTTAATTTTTGAACTTGTAATTAATTAGGGAATAGTATAATTGCAAACGACTGGACGAATCAACCTCAAACTATGTCATATTTTTGTATGACTTCATAACCTCAGGAACTGAACCAATAGGCCAATTAAATACACTTAGAGCTTGTATACCTTAACAGCTTTACTGTTTCAGCTGGTTGGACGTTACGACATAGTAGTTAACTGCACCGGATTCGGAAGCTTTGAGTTGCTAGGAGACGAGAAAATGGTTCCCAACAGAGGCCAAGTCATTCGCGTAAGTAAAGAATACATCAGACTAATCTATTTTGATGAATTCTATAGCACTGTTATAATAATGCACAAACACATCAGTAGATGATCGGTTACTACTACTACAACAAAAGGTCCGTTAATTATTCAAATCCGAGATGCCAGGCAATGATTCCATCCTGGTCTTTAGTTTACATATTATTAGACCCTGTGATAGCCTAATTATATAGGTAGGTCCATGCATTATCCGTTTTCTTGCTTTTTGACTCTTATGCGCGTTCGTTTTCAGCGGGTGATCTTTTGCTTCGTCTCTTCGATTATGCTGGTTTATTATCATCTTCAAACATATTTCTGTTTACTGTTTGTTTATGTTTTACCGTACCAGGAGACTGGAAATGAACTAGGTTACGATTATTTTTATTTTTAAGCACCGACGCTTACTACTTTGCATATCTGCAGTAGAAATCGGCTCCAAAGTTGCTATTATTGCAATCAGTAACTTGCTAATTGTGACAGCTGAATTGTCTTAATATTGAAGGTGAAAGCTCCATGGTTGAAACATTCGCTGATGGTCGATAAGCATGTCTACATCATTCCAGGGTGATTCCTTTCTACCACCTCAGCAGAGATGTTATAAATTACCACTGTGTAAAATAGCAGTAAACGGCAATGAAGAGATCTTCAAAGTTAAGGATGTGCAATTGTCTAGTTGCACAGATTCTTGACCCAGGGCTTGGGGGTTCAAATCATCGCCAGAGCAGATAAGTTGTTTCGAATATCCCCTCTGCATTCTCTCGATCTTTATACCAAATAGGTTTTCTCTGTCACTGAAGGCAAACAACGTCCCGATAACTTCAGGCTACGAGATTCTTCTTTAGAAATTCTTCATTGCCATTCTCTGCGAATGTCTCTTGACGAGTAGGTTGCACAAAATTGTTCAAAGCTACACTACATAGACGATTACTCCTATTGCACAAAAACTTCAATATCTACTTAAGATGGTTATACTGTATATCTACTGAATGTTAGAATGTCGAGATGCCACTGAGCATTCGACTACTTCGGTTCCCAACATTCTCTCTAAGACTGTGTAGGTTCATCTCAACTACCGGCTACTACTCCACTGCCTGATAGGCAGTCTGCTATAATTACAATAATTACCCGAACTTCTTTTTGGCTGGCTGCCAGGCTACTCTCATACCATCAGCACTTTCAGTTCGTGTAGACTTTCTTGGACCACTGGCAGCTGGCTATGCCATCATCACCATAACGGCAACCGTTCATATGACTGCCTTGCAGATCTTTGTTCCTTCGGCTAATTCTGATATCTATAACATGACTGTTTAGAAGCCGTGTCTCTGTTGTGAATCTAGGCTGTATCAAAACCGAAGATAATTTTCAACTCTGCAACTCAACGTCAAATATGCTTAACAGCCATGCCCCCCAGCCCTACTCGGACCTGCCCTACTCTGTCCTGTCCTGCCTTACCTTAGTATTTTTTTTACTTTCTAGGAAAGATACGGTCGTGGTGGGTGGCACTAGACAGCAAGGAGATGCAGACCTTAGTGTCCGAGCCTCGGATCGAGATCGCATCTGGGAAACAGCCTGCAAATACGTCCCCAGCTTAAAGGTGAGCATAAACACATACTACCTTATGTCTTCAAATATTATTACTATCATTAGCATTACTGTTACTATGCGTAATATTATTAATAATATTTATAATTATTATTAATCAAGCACTTATATCGTGCTAAATTATGAATTCCTTTCCAAAACGACGCATATAACTGGGAAAGTTCGTTTGCCATATGAATTAAGAAAAATGGAAGGATCCCTAAAAGCTGGTGCACGGTAATGAACCATATAGCGAGCGAGAAGAGATGGAAACCAGAGGCGCGTTTACCATTAGGCGCACTAGGCGCGCGCCTAGGGCCCCCAATTCTTTAAGGGCCCCCAAATCTTTAAGGGCCCCCAAATCTTTAAGGGCCCCCAAATCCTTAAGGGCCCCCAAACGAATTAACGTATTTATTTTCAATTATAAAAAATAAAAATTTGCGTTTTTTTACTAAAGTCTTTAAATCAAATTAATTCACATTCCTTGAAAATATCTTCTATAACTAATTATAATTACCGTGCCAATAACACTCACAAAAACAGTTTCAAGTTCAACTTCGTATGCTTTTGCACTGATAGGCTAAACACCACCAGAGTCTCAGCCACTCAGTCTACAAGTTCAGAAGGGCCCCAAAATGTTTGCGCCTAGGGCCCAATTTTCTGTAAACGCGACCCTGATGGAAACCGCGTGTCTTGTTTGGCTAGTTGGAATAAGGAGTGGACCAGAGAATGATGATCTTAACTTTATCCTGGTGGGATAAATCGTAAACGGAATGCTAAAGACAGCAAGGTAGCATCGTGCTAAGCCAACAAGTGCTTTGCATGCAAAGACAACAACCTTTTGCTTTTCTTTCAGAACGCAAAGTGGGAATGGGAATGGGTTGGTCTCCGCCCGTTCCGAAATCCACTGCGCCTGGAAACGGAAATCGTCCAATTCAAAAGTGGACCCCTCCCGGTTTGTAATAAAAACACAGCCGTATACTATAGCAGATATATAGGATAGAAAACGATACGGTGAGGCAAAGAGACGCAAGGTATGATTAGGTATGATATGGTAAGTAAAGTAAGGTATGGTAACCTTTGGTAAGGTAGGAAAGGGCATAAAAAAGCCAAGTTAAGTTGAGGTAAGGTAAGTTATGATAACATAAGATAAGGTAAGATAAGATAAGATGATTATTATAAGACCGTTGATAACTTGACTTGACACCAGTCTTCTGAATTTTGCAAGTGTGAAACCGCGTTGAAACCATTGCAAATTAAACATCTAATACTATTTTATTTAATCTACCTACCTATTCCTAAGTGCTGCTTAAGTTATTACTCCTTGGGTTTATTCATTTATTCATTCATTTTTCTAGTGTAACACATCCTTATAAGGTGCTTACTTTAGATATCTAAGCCAGCTTAATTTCGTCAAGACAGACTGAACATGAAAAAACACTAGTTTAGACATATAGCCGAAAGCAATGGTGATCATCATTTCTTCGAACTCATCGTTGCCAAATGACTGGCCTCAGCAAATGATCCTGCTATAGCTGCTGCTGCTGCTGATGATGATTATGATTATGATGAGTTACTTTATCTGGCTGAAATAGAAATGTCATTATTTGAAATAAACATGAGGTTTCTATATGTTTAAACAGGTTATCCACAACTACGGCCACAGTGGAGAGGGCGTGGGATTGGCCTGGGGAACAGCAAAACATGCCTGTCGATTGGTCTGTGAGCTCGTCACGGCGTCGACTCCAGCGATGGCAAAGCTGTGAGCCACTTTGATCAGAGTCAAAGAACAAAAAGAACGAATCATGGAGTAAAAATGAGAAAATCCTGGAAGTTTTCAAATTTTGGAATTGATCAATACTACGTGGCAACAGTCAAAATGGTTCTAAGCTTCAAAGGCACATGATATCAAGTTTGAGCCATATTAAACACATGAGTAAATATGGACACTAGAAGATTAGATTAGGTAATATCAAGGAGAAATGGATAAGAATTATGTTTAGCTCACAGAATATCTCTGGTATATACTCTGCTTGACTTTTAATTCTTGTAATCTTTTCGGTGCAATACAGGACGATATGTGGCGACAATCATGCTACGAACACTGGCTTTAACAATGACTGCGATTAATTATCATATATTTGCAAAATGGCGACGGCGATAACGAACTCTCTAATAATTATGACAAGCTGTCAAATATTATTATGATGATAATAATAAACTACCAATGTGACATAACTAAAGTCCTTTCCTTCACTTGGTGTCCCCACCGCAGCAGACAAGACGCAGCGCTCGTGAATAAGCTAGTGCCCTGTTTCTAAGTGGCGTTTAAGAAATTTCAAGTTTGCGATTACGATTATTAATAGGAATAATCACAATAGCAGCTGCTAGACTAATTGCCGACTGAGAACGGCCATGACCGAGACTGGTTCTTTTGCTAGTATAGGTCCTGCATTGTGGAATCAACTTCCTCCTTCGGTCCGGGCTGCACTACTGTCTGGTGGTCCTGCCACAGTTTTTCGTTATCTTAAAACTTGCCTTTATTTTCGAGGACTTTCGCACTGGGAGCGCCTCTGATTGGTGGGTACTGGGTAGAGGCGCTTTATAAGTTTTGAAATACAACACAATACAAATCCAATAGAATAAATAGGTCTATAACGATGACTAAGAAGAACAATATGACCATGATGTAACCATGTGTCTTCTTCTTTAAGTTCTCTGCCCTTCGGCAGGTTTCCGCTTCCAATGACGCCATTCCTCTCTTCGCTGTGCTCTTCTCTTCAGTACAACCACGCGTATGAGAGGCTAATTATATTGATTGGAGCTGACGACCGCGATGACAAGAACAATAATAGAACGATAATAGTGGTGGGTCTACTACCATTATTAGATCAAACAATAGGCGATGACGTCACCCCTCCCTCCCCTCCCCGCCCGTACTACCGCTTAGAAAACATATAATAGAGAGCTGAGACAATTTGGAGATAGGGCGCACAAACAAAGGGAGCTGGCCCACACAAAGAAACATTTGCACTTACCACATAGCCAAATAGAACCACATACCAGTATGCATACGCATATATACGTTTGTATATGTATGATATCTGCATGAATCAATAACTAACTAGTACAATTGTGTTGTTTAAGATACATATATATATACACGATAAATATATTGATATGAGCCAGACAGAAGGAGGGTATTAAACTAAAACTAACTTACCTGTGTATACTACTCTCATAATATATATTTATACATTTGATTACAGTATAAATATATATATATATATATATATATATATATATATATATATATATCGAGGGGCCGAATGTTGTCGGAATTCAATAGGTCACTGATATCGGATTCCTCAAGCACACTGGATTGCTTTGATGTAAAAAACTTCAAGACCGTGTATCTTTTTCTGGCGCTGCAGGGTGACGCTGTCCCTCTCCCTGCCTGCCTCCCTGCCTGCTCCCTTCCCTCCTTTACTCCCTCTCTCCTTTCTTCACCCCTCACTCCATACTTAATGTACGGTAGGGTCATAAGCTGCATGGGAATATCCGCTGATCGATCTCCTTCTCGCTTCTCGCATGCTGGAGTTGATGCTGTCTTCGGTCTTCATCTCCCCAAAGTCTGTGCCGTTCAACGTATCCATCTGTGTGGGCAGCACGGTAAGCTTTAGGACGTTTGACGGCTTCCAATTAAGTCTGCCTTTGACTCAGTAAGAGTCTATGTTAGGCCTGGCCACAAGGGCATGGTGTCCTCTTAGATATGCAGGCCCTGGAAGGTGCATGGCTGTGCACCTATACAGTATACATGGCCAACTTCACGTGGACATTGACCGCTAGCTGAATGTACAACTAGCTGATATTGAATAAGTTCATCTTAGGAACTCGGCTCAGCAGATTATATTTCAATTTCGTAAACAATCGATCGGCAGACTTTGACAGTAAATTAACAGACGAAGGAGCTGGGTAATAAAAGAAAAATCGTAATCTGATGATATGCGCTATCTTAATCTGTGGATCATATATAGTCTGGATCATATATAGCCTCAGCACAAACGTCGCGCTTAGCCTTGTCGTGTTTTAGGCAAACTTTGAACCACAGCTGCAAAGAACTTATCATTATCGTTCGTTGTAAGCAACTGTCGTTTCACCAGTCTATTAGTTTTGTTCAAGCAAACCTCATCTGTCTGAGTAAGTTTATAGAAACGTTTTGATAGAGAGAAGGATTATTCGGCAGCCTTACTGTTACTGGTGAACCTTAATGTTTGAATGCTATCAGTTTGCCGAATTTTATTTAACTATATCCAAATCGTAATGGCGTAAATTTGTCCAAAAACCCTCCCAAGGTCCACTCAGCCCATATCATTCGCGAGATGGCGCGTTGTGAAAATGAGATGTAGGATGGGCGCCTTGCAAGGCTGCCGTATACAGTTAAATTCGAATCCTGCAATAACTTGTGATCATCCGTTCATACTGATTTGTAATCATACTGCGTAATTGTCAGTTTCAAAATATGTTAAACGAAGATTATATACTCTGGCCTATATATAATACACTTCTTGCATTGATGTACAGTCCATCTCAATTATTGGGAGGCACGTGCCCCGGCTGCCCCTTCCCCGAATCTACGCCTATGGCAGTCATTCACTTTATTTAAATTTGGATTGCTATCTGTTTCCGGAAGAGGTCTGGTATCCACGTGTGCGGGAGTCCGCCGTTGGTGTCTGGTTAACTAGCTCAGTAATTAACTAGCTTGTTAACTAAATCTGTTTACTGATACAGTGCATTCTTTTGTTAACTGATGTAATATACAACTGACATCAACATTTGGACTTATGCAGAGTCTCATTAGTAAGAACTAGCTCATTTTGGCAAACTGTCTTAAAACTCATTCGTTTAGATCTGTTAGATCAGCGGTTTCAAAAGGTGGTACGCGTACCAATAGTGGCACGCCAGGTATCGCTAAGTGGTACGCGTAAAAATTCAAAAAATACAAGGTCATTTTCTATGAGTTTGTGCCCATCTTTCTTTGATTAGCTATTGACTATTGAAGTCACTATTCTACGTCCACCATGGGCTTCTTATTCTTTAAATTTTCTATGATTTTATGCCCTCCTCACATTAACACTTTCTAATTGTGATTTTATTTTTCCTTTTTGTTGATACGATTACGTTCCTAAACTTATATATTAATTTTTACATTTGTCTTCCTACGGTCCTACGCCTATTGCAAAGGTGACTTCGCGCTCGCCTGTTGTTTTTGATCTGGTGCTGGTGGTGCACTACGTTCGATTTTTTACCTGGTGGTACAATAAAAATAAAGTTTGAAAATCGCTGTGTTAGATGGTTATAGGTGCAGCTGCCTGTGAGTGACAAAAATGCGCTATGTTAAGCGTACAGATACATACATAAATTCATACATGCATACAAACACACATAAATGCACAACACATACATACATGTAGGCCTACATAATGCATACATACATGCCCTGTGTCTAAAGCTTCGAATTGACTTTCTGTTTAGCATAGGATTGGTTTCAAATTGGGGCTCACAGCTCAATAAACTTTAAACTCTGGCAAACCCCAATGCTTAAAATCAGTCCTCATTCTCCAGACCTACAATTATTCAACGAGGTCATCTGATTATCTTTATCTGGTCAGACCTAAAGCAAGAACTTTTCGTTGTGAACGAGCGTTATCAGTTGATGGACCTAGTTTTTGAAACTCTCTCCCTGTATCTGTCCATTCTGCTCAGTCGGACACGTCATTTCGCTTGCCACTTAAGATTTACCTCTTTCAAATTGCGTAAATACCATAGGGTGTTTCTCTGCTTAACGGACTGTGACCTTCTGGAGCTTAAACGACAGATTCAGTGCCAAATGTCATCGCAGCAGAGAATCGCTGTCGTCGGAGCTGGTGTCGTGGGGCTGAGTACTGCCGTTCAGATCCAGGCGGCTCTTCCGTCGTCCCAGCTAACGATAATCGCCGATCGTTTCAACCAGGAAACGACCAGCGATGGAGCAGCTGGAATATTCCAACCGAGTGGAGAGATCGTTCCTGGAGTTCAACTGGATCTGCTCAGGTGAGCCTGATTATGCTTTATTCTGATTATGCCAGATACATACTAAGAATGATGTCATGTGATCTAACGGCGTGAATGAAAGGGAAATCAAATAGTCTCTTATATATGTGTGACGAATTTTAGTTTTATTGAATGGTTTTGGGAAATACTCAAACCTGCTCTTTACGATTGAATTATGAAAACGCAGATTTCTAATCTTAATCTAATCTCATGCAATGACTTCCATAGCGGCGACATATTGCGCCTCTGAGTAGAGACCGTGATAAATTTCGATTGATTGATTGATTGATTGATTGATTGATTGATTGATTGATTGATTGATTATCATAATGTCCAGGGCAACAGCCGATGGTCGCCTCCAGTAAAATCGAGATTTAGGCCTATGAAGTTTGTGCCAAAAACTATTAATTATTATAAAGATTCATTCTGATTTCTTATCACTAGCTCTGTTGTTTAAATTTTTTTACGGTATTACAAATTTCATATATTTTGAGGTTATGTTTTAGACAGTGGACGAAAGATTCTTTCGCATTTTACAACGAACTTGCTCATTCGCCAGAGGCAGTTAATGCAGGCGTTTTTGAAGTCAGCGCATTTCATTTCTTTATCAATACTGACAGCGAAAAGGCGAGTCAAACAAATGTTGGTTAACTGAATCATGAGTTTGTTATGAAAAGACAAGGCGGAAGAATGTTTAGTTACACTGCGACAGCATCCAACATCCTGTCAATGAGATAATTAACTGAGATTAATAGGCTGTGGTTGGTATTGCTTGTTTGAGAGCTGGCCCTGATAATCGAGCTTCAGACGCTGAACGTTAGTGATCAATCATTATGTAATTGTAGTTGAACATTTATATAACGCCACTCTAAGGGCAAACTGATCTGCGTTACCTTATATATGCTTCAATGTAATTAAGAACTAGAATACTACACCGGTTAGCAAAACAAAGCATAGCACACTAGAAGAGTCAGCAATATGCCATCCTTATTAACTGATCTTATGAAAAAATGAGGCGCTTACCTGAACCAACAATATCCATTGAACATAAAAACAAACAGAATGGGTTTTGAAACATTTCCTTGTACAGGTTACTATGTAGCCTACTATATGATACTGACCTTTTAATGCAGCAACACTGAATTCGAAGTTCAACGGCTGTTCATGAACTCGTCAAAGACAAGAGCAGCGCAAACTTTGGACTGTTCAGTAAAAATCGATCATTGATGAAGTTTGTCTATGATGATTTTTCAGAATCCCGTTATAAGGACTTCATACACGACTACAGACAATGCACCGAAGCAGAACACAAGATTTTCCACACACAGACAAAGCTCAGTGAGTCTTATGTCAAAAGAAAGTTTATTTTCTAGCCTGCATCACACTGCATTCAACTTTCCTTTAGTTTTCCTATTGTGAAACAAACATAAACCCTTGTTTGATTAATATTCCTGGCTTGACATGACCTGAAGCTTACTTTACCTTAACAAACTAACCTCAGATGACCCCGCGTTATCTGACCCCAGCCATAAGTTTCTTTACGAAACCCGGACTAAGGCCCAGCCTGTAATGTAATGGTTTGCAACTAAACCTAATACATAGCGCTTTTACGTCTCTTAAGATTCCGTCGATACAGTATTTCCTGGTTTGATATTGACCTTGCAGCTCTGCGTTCCGATACACTACGTTAATCGTCGAAGGAAGATGGTTTCTACCATGGCTGATGAAGAGGTAAACTGTCATGGTCTATTATAATCGTAAACTATTATATTCGTAAATAGAGATTCGTCACTTGACAAATCTGTCTTCGTTTAAGAAAACTTTGAAATCACATATAATGAATACTTAGTTAAATATGTCATGCTACAGTGTCTTGTCAATTTTAGTTAAGCTTTCATCTAGGTAAGGTTATTTTGGATTTCACCAGCTGTGTATGTCATATTTTGTTTCTCTACAGTGAAAAGAGGCTATAATATAAACGTTTATATTATGAGAAAGCCATTCGCTATTTGTTACTATTGCATTTATGTTACATGGGTAACCCTGCTTAGTGGGCTTATAGCCCTTTTGGGTTACCATTTGTTGCCAAAACTTATCTGCCTTTTTTGTACACTGATTTTTGTTGTTTTGTTGTTTTTTTGGTTACAATAAATCCTTGATTGATTGATTGATTGATTGATTGATTGATTAAACTCGTAATCGTTATCATAAATAAAAAAAAATATTGTATTGTATTATAACTTCAAATTTCTGAAGCGCTGCTCTAAAGCTAAGCGCAGGCCATCAGATCATTCACCAGCGCTGTGTCGTGTCATAGGGGTTCCGAAGGGATATCACATGAAGATCCGAGTCTGTTTGCCAGAAAGACCAGAGAGAGAGGAAGAAGAGTCGCTGCTGAGGCGGGTGTCGTTGACGAGGAAGGTAGAGGTTTGGATGGATTATGGTAGGAATTCTTGAAAAGGTGGGACTTCAATTTTGAGCGGAAAATCTGTAGAGTGGTACATTGAGGAGCATGAGGTAGATTGTACAATTCTCTCTCTGTCTTCAGTATTTTCAGTAGTAGTGCTAATACTATTAGTTTAAACAAGTGTTTTCCTCATCATTAGTTTTTAACTTTAACATCAGAGCATATAAATTTCTTTCAAAGGTTTGAAGAGAAAGGAGGCCGGGTGGAAAAGAGGAAGCTCAAGACTCTTGAAGAGGTTGTAATCACCGACACTAGCATTATTTCTTAGAAACATACGAACTAATGCACAACTTACGCCATTGTTGCCTTGAACATCTATGAAAATAATAGCCTTTGACTGGTCTGGCTTACATAGGCTTGCAATGATGGGTGCCGCCTAAGGTATCTGATGAATATTATAAGAACAAGGCTTGCGTGTGGTGGTGAATGCTGACGTCTGTGAATAGGCTGTTTCTTTAGAAGATAAACAGTTGTTTGGAAAACGTGGTTGTCTAAGGCAAAGTTATCAAAATCAGGAGAGTTTCATCAATATTTTTTAATGGTCCCTAGCAAACAGGGAGTTTCTTCCACAAGTGATATTCCGCTGAACTAGCGCGTAGATGCTGTTCGTAGGATAAGCTAGTGAAGGTGCATCATAAGCCTGCAGCCACACACCATATTGCCTAATTAATTCCAAGCAAATGCCAATGCAAGTACTAGTGCAAATCCAATCCAGATAATCGTCAAAAATGATATTGTTTTGTATTTTGGAACTTGTAATTAATCAGGAAATAGATGAATTGCAAACGACTGGATAAACCTACCTCCAAATATACCATATTTTTTTTATTAAGTTAGAACCTCAGGAGCTGAACCAATAGGCCTATTAAATACACTTAGAGCTTATACATGAACAGCTTTACTGTTTCAGTTGGTTGGACGTTTCGACATAGTAGTTAACTGTACTGGATTCGGAAGCGTTGAGTTGCTAGGAGACGAGAAAATGGTTCCAAACAGAGGCCAAGTCATTCGCGTAAGTCAGGAATACATCTAGACTGATCTATATTGATGAATTTTATAGCGCTATTATAATATTGCACAAAGACATCAGTTGGTCACAATTATTACAGCTGTTGGTCCTTTAATTATTAAAATCCTAGATGCCACGCATTGATTATATTCCTGGTTCCCCAAGAGCTATAACTGAGTCTTATAAGCATTGCTCTGGTTCCCCAAGAAATAGAACTCTTCTAGCATAACCAGTCTTTTCCCCAATAGCTAGAACTATTCTAGCATAATGAGCCGTATTAGCTTCTGGTCCAACCGGCTGAAAGTTTCTCCTGTAAATTACTGTTCCGTCCGATCAGTCTTGCAAGTCTTCTCGATTTCTAGAGAAGACATCTTTTCAACCGAATTATCCAACGTTCACTGTCTCTTTCCTTCAGCAGACAGAAAATTAACTGAATCACGAGTACTTTTATTTGAATGAGACATCGTTTAGTGCCACGTGAATTAGAAATCGGCTCCAAAGTTGTTATTTATTGCAACCAGTAACTTACTAATTGCAATAGCTCAACTGTTTTAATATTTAAGGTAAAAGCTCCGTGGTTGAAACATTCGCTGATGGTCGATGATGATGTCTACATCATTCCAGGGTAAATCCTTTCTACCATATCAGTAGACTTTAAACCTCGAATGCCCAAGGGAGGGTCCGACCGGATAACTTTGGAATGGCTATGAAATTGTAAAAATTGTTTCAGGACATCCTAAAGCCATCAGTTTGGCTTTGTATGATATATTTTGCATGATTATTTCCCACCCTGTACCTTACAACAATAGAATATACCAAGGAAATCCCAAGATATGCTGCTGATGGTCATACTGGCACATGGTTTACCAGCCCACAAATAAATTGGTCAACACACGTTATTAGGCATCGTTGGACGGCGAATTCAACGCTGAGTGTAATACAGTTTGATCTACTGTAGTGTCTGCTTCCTATTCGAGGTTGTACAGGCCAAAGCTACATCCGTACAATTGAATACCTGTGAAAAATCCCGACATTTCAAAACAATAGAAACTAGTATTAAAGTTAAAAAAAAGTTTCACCAGGTGGCGCTACTGTGAAATACCATACATCAGTCGATTGCAAATTCAATTTGGATTATAACAAGCCAAATCCCGTTACAATATTCAAATCCCTTATGCAGATATTGCAATGAAAACACTGGGGTCCGGTCGGACCCCTCTTGGGCATTCGTGTACCAAAAAATACCTTGGGCACTCGAGGGTTTAGGATGGTACTCTTCCAAGAATCTCTACCTCGCCTGGTATCTTTGAACGGCTAGAAAGCTCCTCTGGCGAATTCCTAAGCAGAACTTAGCTTTTGTAATTGTAATTAGTAACTTCTATTGCGCCGGTGCCTACTACCCAAAGCATTAACCGATGGCACGAAAAAACTAAACCATAATCAGGTCAACATCCAGAAGATCCGTCCGTTAGACGAAGAGGCAGGTTATGCTGGCTAAGCAACTTGTAAGAGATAAGTCTTAAGTTGAGAACGAAATTACATAGGCGACTGAGCAGAATGGACACAAGGAGAGAGCTCCAAAAACTAGGTCCATCAACTGATAAAGCTCGTTTACCAAGAACAGTTCTTGTTTTAGGTATGACCAGAGAAAGATAATCAGATGACTTCGTTGAATCAAGATAAGTCTGGAGAATGAGGACTGATTTTTAAGTATTGTGGTTGGCCAGAGTTCAGAGTTTAATGAACTATGAGCCCAATTTCAAACTAATTTTGCTCTGCCCCGCCATGCCTGCCCTGCCTTGACCTTGGTATTCTTTTCTTTCCAGGAGAGACACGGTCGTTGTGGGTGGCACTAGACAGCAAGGAGATGCAGACCTTACTGTCCGAGCTTCGGATCGAGATCGAATTTGGGCAACGGCCTGCAAATACATCCCCAGCTTAAAGGTAAGCATGACCACATATTACCTTATGTTTTCAAATATTATTACTATTATTATCGTTACTTTTACTATTTTTAATATTGTTACTATTATAATTACCAATTTATAACTTTTATTAAACACGCACTTTTATCGTGCTGATTTATGAATTCTTCTCCAAAAGCGGCGCAGGTTGCTTGGAGAAAGATTAGTCTTCAATCGTTTGCCATATGAAATAAGTAAAAGAGAATGATCCCTAAAAGCTCATGGTAATGAACTATACAGCGTGCGAGAAGAGGTGGAAACCACGTGTCTTTTTTGGCTTGTTAGAATAAACAGTGAACCAGACGAAGCTGCTCTTAACTTATCATGGTGGGCTAAAGCGTGAACGGAATGCTGAAGCCAGCAAGGTAACATCGTGCTAAGCCAACAAGTACTTTGCATACAGGACAGCAACCTTTTGCACTGGGCCCGACCTGGGAAAGGTAACCAGTGTCATTTTGAAGATATTAGCCTAAACGTGTAAATGGAGACCTCTGAGACAGCTGAAGAACAAAACGGACAAGAACATGGGCGCATCTAGATTCTGAGACCGTCGACTAGATAACAGTAGCAGAATGTAGAATAGGTAAGAGTAGCAGGATTTTGAATAGGCAAGAGTAGCAGGATTTTGAATAGGTAAGAGTAGCAGGATTTTGAAATAGGTAAGAGTAGCAGGATTTTGAATAGGTAAGAGTGGCAGGATTTTAGGTAACAGTAGCAGGATTTTGAATAGGTAACAGTAGCAGAATGATGAATAGGCAAGAATAGCAGGATTTTGAATAGGTAAGAGTAGCAGGATTTTGAATAGGTAAGAGTAGCAGAATGTTGAATAGATAACAGTAGCAGAGTGGTGAATAGGTAACAGTAGCAGGATGTAGTATGTGGTTGAGTAGTTATATCTTGTAATCAGATTCGAATACTAGATATAGATGACGTGGAAGGAACTCAACAGAGAATTTCACTTTTATTCATATTAAGATTTACTCCTCTTTGAGACATTCATCTTGGTACTTCACAAGTACCAGCTATAATGCATCATCATCAGAATTACTGAATGCGTTTTAACAGTTTTTGCATAAGCGCAGAATTTACTTTTGACTGTTTATGCATATCTTTTAACGGTCGTCGTTTGTTTTTCGTTCAGGACGCAAAGTGGGAATGGGAATGGGTTGGTCTTCGTCCATGCCGAAATCCACTGCGACTGGAAAGGGAAATCGTCCAATTCAAAAGCGGATCGCTCCCGGTTTGTAATAAAAACAGAGCCCCATTAATGACTCACATTAAACATCTAATCCTATTTTAAATCAATCTACCTACCTATTCCTAAGTGTGCTTAAGTTATCACTCCTTGGTTTATTCTCATAATTAAAACAGCTCTAGCGTAACACTTCGTTACAAGTAGCTTACTCTAAATATTTAAGCCTGCTTAATTTCGTCATAATAGACGTGAAAAAGCACCTGTTTAGACAAATAACCGAAAGCAATGGAGTACATCATTTATTCGAACCCATCGCTGCCAAATGACTGGCCTCATCAACTAATGCTGATATAGCTGCTGCTGTTGATGACCATGATGAGGGTAATGATGAGTCACTTTACTTGACTCAATTGGAATATAATTGTCTGAAATGAACAGGAGGTTGATATATGTTTAAACAGGTTATCCACAACTACGGCCACAGTGGAGACGGTGTAGGGTTGGCCTGGGGAACTGCAAAACATGCCTGTCGATTGGTCTGTGAGCTCGTCACGGCGTCGACTCCAGCGATGGCAAAGCTGTGAACCACTTTTGATCAGAGTTACAGGGCAAAAAGAACGAGTCATAGAGTGAAAATGAGAAAACCTGGAAATTGTTCAAATTTTGGAATTAATCAATACTACGTGGCAACAGTAAAAAGAGTTCTAAGGTTGAAAGACACGTGATATCAAGTGTGAGCCATATTAAAGACATGAGTAAATATGGACAATAGAGATCAGATTAGATAATATCAAAAAGAAATAGGGAGGAATTATGTCTAGCTCACAGATATTTACTCTGCTTGACTTTTAATTCTTGTAATCTTTTCGGTGCAATACAGGACGATATGTAGGGACAATCATGCTACGAACACTGGCTTTAGCAATTACTGCGATTAATATCATATATTTACAAAATGGCGACGGCGATAACGAACTCTCTAATAATTATGAGAAGCTGTCAAATACATGATGATAATAAGCTAAGAATGTGACATAGCTAAGCTCCTTTCCTCCACTTGGTGTCTCTTGACACGTCACCTCTGATACGACGCAGCGCTCGTGAATAAGCTAGTGCCCTGTTTCTAAGTGGCTTTAAGAAATTTCGAGATTGCGATTACGATTATTAATAGGAATAATCACAATAGCAGCTGCTAGACTAATTGCCGACTGAGAACGGCCATGACCGAGACTGGTTCTTTTGTTAGTATAGGTCCTGCATTGTGGAATCAACTTCCTCCTTCGGTCCGGGCTGCACTACTGTCTGGTGGTCCTGCCACAGCTTTTCGTTATCTTAAAACTTGCCTTTATTTTCGAGGACTTTCGCACTGGGAGCGCCTCTGATTGGTGGGTACTGGGTAGAGGCGTTTTATAGGTTTTGAAATACAACACAATACAATATCCAATAGAATAATTAGGTCTATAATGATGATAACGATGACGAAGAAGAACAATATGATCACGATGAAACTATGCATTTAATGGTCGTGTACAACAATAGAGGCTAATTATATTGATTGGAGCTGATGACCGCGATGACAAGAACAATAATAAGAACGAACATAGTAGTGCCACCATTATAGTAGTACCACCATTATGAGATCAAACAATAGGCGATGACATCATCCCTCTGACCCTCCCCGCCCGTACTACGGCTTTGAAAAGAAACAATAGGAAGCTGAGACAGTTGGGAGATGGGGTCGCACAAACAAAGGGAGCTGGCCCACACAAAGAAACATTTGCATGCAGTTACCATATAGCCAAATACAACTATATATCTATACAATACAAACGTATTTATACGTATGTATATATACAATATCTGCATGAATTAATAGCTAACTAGTACAGTTGTGTTGTTGAATATGCATATGTATGTATATACACGATAATATATTATGTAATGAGCCAGACAGAAGGAGAGTATTAAGCTAAAACCAACTTACCTGTGTATCCTACTCTCAATATATATATATATCGAGTTTTCGAATGTTGTCAGAATTCAATAGGCCACTGACATTGGATTCCTTAACCATACTCGATTGCTTTGATGTAAAATAATCGTCAAAACCTACGTTTATCTGAGGCTACAGTTCTCCCTCTCCCTGCCTCATTCCCTTTCCTCCCCCGACCCCTCTCTCCCTCCATACTTGTCGCCGATCGATCTCCTTCTCCCAGGCGGGGCGTTGATGTTGTATTCATCTCCCCAACTTCGCCGATTAACGTATCCATCTGTGTGGGCAGCACGTAAGCTTTGGGACGCTCGACTGCCTCCAATTAAGTCTGCCTTTGACTCAGTAAGAGTCTGTGTTAGGCATGGCCACAAGGCCATGGTGGCCTCTTAGATATGCAGGCCCTGGATGTGCAAGGCTGTGCACCTATGCATGGCCAACTTCACGTGGACATTGATCGCTGGCTGAATGTACAACTAGCTGATATTGAATAAGTTCATCTTATGAACTCGGCTCAGCAGATTACATTTTCAATTTCGTAAACAAGCGGTATAGACTTTGACAGTAATTAACAGACGAAGGAGCTGGGTAATAAAAGAAAAATCTTACATCTGATGATAAGCGTCTGTCTTAATCTCTTTGTCTGGATCATATTATTATTATCTCAGCACAAACGTCGCTCTTAGTCTTGGCGTCTTGTATACGCAAACTGCAAACTTTGAACCACAGCTGTAAAGGACTTATCATTCATTGAGTTTATCTAAGAATCAGGACGTTCGTTGCAAGCAAGGCGTTTCATCGGTCTGTTAATTTTGTTCAAGTAAAGCTCGTCTGACTGAGTAAGTATGTAGAACCGTTTTGATAGACAGGAGGAATTCGGCAGCCTTACTGGTGAACCTTAATGTTTGAATGTTATCAATTTGCCTCATATTATTTAACTTTATGCAAAATCTTTTCCATAGCGCTCATTCATTCTATCTAGATTTGGATTGATGTCTGTTTTCGGTAGAGGGCCTGGAATCCACGTGTGTGTGTGTGTGTGTGTGTGCCCAAACTTGGTGTCTGATTAACTAGCTCCTAGTGGTTAAACTAACTTGTTAACAAATCTGGTTAACTGTTTGATCGAGATAATTGTGCATTGTTTTGTAAACTGATGCAACATATAATTGGCATCTAGCACCATTTGGACTAATGCAGAGTCTCATTAGTTAGCTCTCTTTGAGTGGCGCTGTATAAATGCTCAATTACATTTACCATTACTGAAAATCTAAGACGTTACTTTGGACGCAAAATGAAGAGCATAGTAACGCGAAGGGTGGGTATGGCATACAGTAGATACAATGGTTAGAAGGCGCAGCTCAAACATGGTCTCTATCCCAAGTTACATGCATTATGCTGTGACGTATTAGATACGTGGTAGTAATATTTGCGGTTATCTAGTTACATTGACTTGTGCTCCATAAATCTTGGTGTAATAATTAAGGATAAACAGGTTATGTCAGACAGTGTATAGTGCAATGTAATGTGTACAATGTAAACAGAAATTTCTATACCACTACTGCAATCTCCTCTGCAGTTTTCACAAATACATGCATGCATACCTACACACATACCTGCACACACACACACACACACACACACACACACACACACACACACACACACACACACACACACACACACACACACACACACACACACACACACACACACACACACACATATAATAATAGCCTACATGCATACATAAATACACATATACATGCACACACATACATACATACATAAATACATACATGCTGTAACATACATGCAGATATATAACCCCTGTGTCAGAGCTTTGAATTGGCTTTCTGTTCAGCATAGGATTGGTTTCAGATTGGGGCTCAGAGTTCATTAAACTCTGGACTCTGGCCAACCACATTACTTGAAATCAGACCTTATTCTCCAGACTTAACTTGATTCAATAAGGTCATCTGATTAACTTTGGTCATACCTAAAACAAGAAATGCTCTTTGTGATCGAGCTTCGTCAGTTGATGGAGCTACTTTTGGAGCTCTCTCCGCGCGTGTGTGTGTGTGTGTGTGTGTGTGTGTGTGTGTCCATTCTTCTGCTCCGTCGCTTATGACATCCTTATGTCATTTCGCTCGCAACTTCAGACTTACCTCTTTCAAACTGCGTAAATACCATAGGCTGTCTCTCTGTTTAACGGACTTACCTTCTGGATGTTGTCCTGGTTATGACTTGGTTTGATGTGCCATCGGTTGATGCCTAGTGCATTTGATACCGGGGCGATAGTAATAATAATAATAATTAAACTGTCCGAGTTTTAATGTATTTTTTATCCTGTGAGAGCCTATTGTATTCAACCGCATCCTTCCTCGCCTTTCCGCAGTGTTTGCATCTGTCGTAGCTTAAACGATAAAGCCGTCAGTCTCCGCAACCTGCCCAATGTCATCGAAGCAGAGAATAGCCGTCGTTGGAGCTGGTGTCGTGGGGCTGAGTACCGCCGTTCAGATCCAGGCGGCTCTTCCGTCGTCCCAGGTAACGATCATCGCCGATAGGTTCAATCAGGATACGACGAGCGATGGAGCAGCTGGAATATTCCAACCGAATGGTGAGGTCGTCCCTGGAGTTCAACTGGATCTGCTCAGGTGCGTCTTATTGTGCGCTTGACTGATTATGCCAAGTACATGCTGAGAATAACAACAGGTGATCTAAAGGCGCGAAGGAAAGTGGAAATGAAAAGTCTTCTATGTGTGACGAACATGAAAGTTTATTGAACGGTTTCCAGAAATAGTCACACCTGCTCAGTAGTCGATAATATGTTGATACCTGGTTAGTTTGAGGAAGACCGTAACCTTTCCGACATGAGGTAAATGTATAGGCCTAGCTTAATTGAAAGAAATAATACGCTACAATTTAAGTCAAAGGAATGTTTATAGCTAGCATCAAAGAATTGTATTCTTTTAACAGAACGCTTCTTCAATAGATTTAATAGTATGGTGATATATTTTAACTGCACCTGTGTGTTTATATATGTATATATTTATGGCTTAGTTCACCATTTGTATGTGCGTTTGTCTGTGTATTTATATGTGACTTTGTATGCGTCTCTGTATGTATGCGCATGTGTGTGCTTAAAATAGTATTATGACTGGAGGAGGGATGAGGGGAGGGGTGGCAAGAGAGGGTCGGAGGGGAGAGAGTGGAGGGAGGGAGGGTGTGGAGTCTTCTATTGCAAGCGCTAAAGCTAGAGAGACTGGCTTGGTTTCATCACTGCGTTTGAAGTGACTGTCCTGGTTTCATCATGTTATCAACTATACTCTCTGCTCGTTATGAGTGAGTTATGAAAACCCAGATTTCTAATCAGAATCTAAGCTGATCTAATGACTTCTATAGCGCCTTTATTATGATGTCCAAGACATAAGTCGATGGTCGCTTCGAGTAAGAGCGAGATTTCTTAAGTTTGTGCCAAAAACTATTAATTATTATCAAGATTCTGTCAGCTTTCTTATCAGTAGCTCTGTTGTTAAAAAACATCTGTACGGTCTTATAAATTTCATATATTGTGAGGTTATGTTTTAGGCAGTGGACGAAAGATTCCTTTGAGTTTTACAACGAACTGGCTCATTCGCCAGAGGCAGTTAATGCAGGAGTTGGTGTAATCAGCGCATTTCAGTTCTTTATCGACAGTGAAATAGAAAAGGCAAGTCAAAGAAATGTTGGTAAACTGAATTATGAGTTTGTTATGAAAAAAAAGACGGAAGAATGTTTAGTTACACTGCGACAGCACCCAACTTCCTGTCAATGAGATAATTAACTCAGATAAGGCTGTGGTTGGGCTCAAGAAAGATATTGCTTGTTTAAGAGCTCGCCCTGAGAATCAAGCCTCAGACGCTGAAGGTTAGTAATCAATCACCCTGTAATTGTAGTTGAAAATTTATATAACGCCACTCTAAGGGAAAACTGATCTGCGCCACGTATATATAGTTCAATGTAATTATAAACTAGAATACTACACCGGTTAGCAAAACAATGCCTAGTACAATAGAAGAGTCACCAATATGCCATTCTTATTAACTGATCTTATAAAAAAAATAAGGCGCTTACCTGAACCAACAATATCCATTGAACATAAAAACGAACGGAATGGGATTTGGAATGTTAACTTGTACATGGTCTGTACTATATAATACTGACATTCTCAATCCATCTGACTAATTCTCAAATCTCGCTAGCACATACATTTCTTTGTCATAGCACTGGAAATATATGCTTTATTATTTATTATTATCATTACTACTATTATCGTTTAGACTGTTGTAAGCTGTGATGCGGTGTGTCATCCTTCGTTGATTTATAATAAACGAATATACATATATACTGACCTTTCAATGCAGCAACGATTCGAAGTTCAAATGCTGTTCATGAACTCGTCAAAGACAAGAGCAGAGCAAACTGTGGACTGTTCAGTTGAAAAGCGATCATTACTGAAGTTACCCTGTGATGATTTTTCAGGATCCCGTTTATAAGGATTTCGTATACGACTACAGACAATGCACCGAAGCAGAACACAAGATTTTTCCACACACAGACAAAGCTCAGTGAGTTTTATGTCAACAGAAAGTTTATTTTCTAATCTGCATTCAACTTTCCTGTAGTTTTCCCATTGCAAAAAAACACAGTTTCTTGTTTAATTACTATTCCCTGGCTTGACATGACCTTACCTGAACCTTACTTTACCCTAAGTAACCTCAGGTGACCTCGTCTTATCTGACCCCAGCCATAAGTTTCTTTACGAAAACCGGAGAGTACTGCCCAAGGCCCAGCCTGTAATGCAATGGTTTGCAACTAAACCTAATATAGCGCTTTTACATCTCTTAAGATTCCGTTGATACAGTATTTCACGGTTTGATATTAACTTTGTAGCTCTGCGTTCCGATACACTACATTGATCGTCGAAGGAAGATGGTTTCTACCATGGCTAATGAAGAGGTAAACTGTCATGGTAAACTGGTAAATTTTTTATGAAGCGCTACTCTAAGATAGGCCTTCAGATTATTCACGAGCGCTGTCCTGTGTCAGATGGGTTGACCAGAGATGTCACGTGATCAGAGTCTGTTTGAAGTGAAAAGTTATAGAGTTTCAAGTAGTGGAGCATGAGGCAGTTGTACCCTTGTCTTTCTTTCTTTCTTCAGTATTTTCAGTTAGTAGTGTTATTACTATTAGTTGAAGTAAATGTTTGCAGTAGCTTTATCCTCATCATCAGTTTTTTTTACTTTAACACCAGAGCATATAACTGTATTTCAAAGGTTTGAAGAGAAAGGAGGTCGTGTGGAAAAGAGGAAGCTCAAGAGCCTTGAAGAGGTTGTAATTCACTTCACCGACATTAGCATGATTTCTTCCAAGCATTCGACCTAATGCACAACTTACTGCTACGCGATTGTTGCCTTGAACATCTATGAAAATAATTGCTAATGATAGAAAATAATAATTAATTAATCTACTGAATGTGAATAAAATACTGGTCATGCACTCGATTCAATAAATTTGATTTGATTTGAGAATGTTAAACTAATGCCAATGCGTTAGTATTTAATGATAAAACAAATGCTATTTGCCAGTTAATGCTAAGGTGATCAAAATTCTATTAAATAAGCATAATTATTCCTACAACTTAAATACGCATGTGAGATCAATTCTGTTCGAAGTTCTATTTTGATAATTACAATTAGAGCTTATACATTAGCAGCTTTACTGTTTCAGCTGGTTGGACGTTTCGACATAGTAGTTAACTGCACCGGATTCGGAAGCTTTGAGTTGCTAGGAGACGAAAAAATGGTTCCAAACAGAGGTCAAGTGATTCGTGTAAGTCAGGAATATATCTAAACTAATCTAATTTGATGACTTCTATAGCGCCGTTATAAAAAGACATCAGTCGGTCACAATTATTACAGCTGTTGGTCCTTTAATTATTCAAGCCCGAAGTACCACGGATGAAATACATGTATATTCTGGTTCCCCAATACGTAGAACTGAGTCTTATAAGCATTGCTCTTTTTCCCCAAAAGAGATAGAACTGTTCTAGCATAACGTGTCTTATTAAATGCCTTGATCTGTTTTCCAAGAGCTAGAACTGTTCTAGCATAGCGAGTCTCATTAGCCTTCATCTGTTTTCCAAGAGCTAGAACTTTTCTAGCATAACGAGTTTTATTAGCTTCTGGTCCAACTCGCTGAAAGTTTATCTAAATTATTGTTCCTTCGGCGCAGTTTTCCAAGTCTTCTCAGTTTCTACAGAAGACATTTTTCAGCCAACTAATCCAATGTTTCCTGTCTCTCTTTCTCAGCAGACTGGAAATTAACTGGGTTACAGTTATTTTTACCGACGCTTAATGCCACGTGTACTAGAAATCGGCTCCAAAGTTGTTATTTATTGCAATCTGTAACTTACTAATTGCGATAGCTCAACTGTTTTAATCTTGAAGGTAAAAGCTCCATGGTTGAAACATTCGCTGATGGTCGATGATGATGTCTACATCATTCCAGGGTAAATCCTTTCTACCACATGTGTATAGACTTTAAGGATTGTACTCTTCCAAAAATCTCTACTTCTCCTGCTATCTTTGAACGGCTAGAAAGCGCCCCTGGCGAATTCCTAAGCAGGTCTTAGCATTTGTAATTGTAATTAGTAACTTCTATTGTGCCAGTGCCTAATGCACAGAGTATCAAACGATGAAACGCCATAAGGAAAGGAGCGCCGCTTGTGGCTGCTCGCGGGTGCTGAGTTCTGCCATTTTAGTGCCAAAGTTTATCCTGCCCGCTAGGCGTTGTGAGGCGCCCTTGTAGCGGTACGGCCGTGTTACGGCGCCATATAAATTGTCGTTATCATCATCAACGCCAACACCAAGCCATAATCAGATCAACATCCAGAAGATCAGTCCGTTAGACAAAGAGCTGGCTACGCAATTGGTAAGAGATAAGCCTTAAGCTGAGAATGAAATGACATAAGCGACTGAGCAGAATGGACACAAGGAGAGAGCTCCAATAACTAGGTCCATCAACTGATAAAGCTCGTCCACAAAGAGCAGTTCTTGTTTTAGGTAAGACCAGAGAAGGATAACCAGATGACCTCGTCGAATAATGCTAAGTCTGGAGAACGAGGTCTGATTTTAAGTATTGTGGCTGGCCAGAGATCAGAGTTTTATGAACTATGAGCCCCAATTTCAAACTAATTTTGCCCTGCCCTGTCCCGCCATGCCTGCCCTGCCCTGACCTTTGTATTCTTTTCTTTCCAGGAGAGACACGGTCGTTGTGGGTGGCACAAGACAGCAAGGAGATGCAGACCTTAATGTCCGAGCCTCGGATCGAGATCGAATTTGGGCAACAGCCTGCAAATACATCCCCAGCTTAAAAGTGAGAACAAGCACATACTATTTTATGTCTTAAAATATTAAACAATTGTCATAACTGTTGCTATTTTGATATCATTAATGTTATAATTTTTATTAAACAATCACTTATAGCGTGTTACTTTATGAGTTCCTCTCCAAAGTGGCGTATATAGCTGGAGAAAGTTCGTTTGCCATATGAAATTAAAAAAAGAGAAGGATCCTTCAAGGCTGGTGGTAATGAACCATATTAATAGAGTGAGAGAAGACGTGGAAACCGCGTGTCGTTTTTGGCTAGTTGGAATAAGCAGTGGACCAGAGGAAGCTGATCTTAACTTTATCCTGGTGTGGTGGAATGCTGAAGCCAGCGAAGTAACATCGTGTTAAGCCAACAAGTGCTTTGCATACAAAGACAACAACCTTCGCGCTGGACCCGACCTGGGAAAGGTAACCAGTGTCATTTTGAAACTATTAAATGCATAACTGGGGAACCTTGGAGACAAATGAAGAACAACTCGAGCAGTTGCATGCAAGGAGTAAGGAGTCACAAACGCGACGAGAAAGAGAACCGAGTATTGATTGAATTACAGTAATCCAGACGCCTAAGACAAGAACATGGGCGGCATCTAGGTTCAGAGACCGACGAACAGGTTACAGTAGTAGGGCGTAGAATAGGTAAATAGTAGTAGGGTGTAGAATAGGTATCAGTAGTGGGATTTAGAAAAGGTAACAGTAGCAGGATGTAGTATGTAGTTGAGTAGTTATATCTTGTAATCAGATTCGAATACTAACTATAAATGACCTGGGAAGAACTCAACAGAGAATTTCAATTTTATTCATGCTAAGACTTTGTCCTCTTTGAGACATTCATCCAGGTGCTTCACCAGCATAGGCGCAATTTGTGGGGGGGCGAGGGGTATCCGTACCCTCCCCCACTTTTTTGGACTAGATGGTGCCGTACCCCCACTTTTTGAACAATGCCAATCAGTATTTTATTATTATGTCTTCCCAAAGATCACAGTCTCCGCCTTGCATCGTGTATGTAAGAAATTGATGCCCCCACTTTTTAGATCAATGTTGTGCCAATGTTAACCAGTACCGTTTAAAATGCTTCATTGTCAAACTCAGTGAATGCGTTTCTTTAAGCAGACAGTTTTTGCTTATGATCATTCCATCAGCGCAGACTTTGCTTTTCTTATTGAACGCTCGGTGTTTGCTTTTCTTTCAGGACGCAAAGTGGGAATGGGAATGGGTCGGTCTCCGTCCTTTCCGAAATCCACTGCGCCTGGAAAGGGAAATCGTTCAATTCAAAAACGGATCGCTCCCGGTTTGTAATAAAAGCAGACCGCAGTATGCATTTAAGATACAAAGTAAAATGGCAAGGTATGATTAGGTACGATATTGTAAGTAAAGGTGTAGTGACTTTTAGTAAGGTAGGAAAAGGCATGAAAAAGCAAGTCAAGTCAAGGTAAGATAGGCTATGATAACACAAGATAAGGCATGATGAGGTAATATAAGACCGTTGATAAATTGATTTGACACCAGTCTTCTAAGTTTTAAAAGTATGAAACCGTGTTGAAACCATTGCAAATGAAACATCTAATCGTATTTTAGTTCATCTACCTACCTATTCCTAAGTTCTGCCTAAGTTATCTTTGGGTTTATTCCCATACTTAACCTCACTCTAGTGTAACACCGTTATAAATTGCTTACCCGAGATATTTAAGACTGCTTAATTTCGTCATGACAGACAGAACATGAAAAAGCACTAGTTTAGACATATTTATAACCGAAAGCAATGAAGATCATCATTTATTCGAACCCATCGCTGCCAAATGGCTTGTCTCAGCAACTGATGCTGATATAAGCTGTTGCTGTTAATGACCATGATGAGGATAATAATGAGTTACTTTATCTGGCTCAAATGGAAATATTATTATTTTAAACAAACATGAGGTTTACATGTCTTTAAACAGGTTATCCACAACTACGGCCACAGTGGAGAAGGCGTGGGGTTGGCATGGGGAACAGCAAAACATGCCTGTCGATTGGTCTGTGAGCTCGTCACGGTGTCGTCTCCTGCAATGGCAAAGCTATGAGCCACTTTGATCAAAGTCACAGGACAAAAGGAACGAGTCATAGAGTAAAAGATCAGAAAGACCTACAAATTGTTCAGCTTTTGGTACTAATCAATACTAATCAATAAAGAGGCTGTAGTCAAAGGGGTTCAAGGTAGAGATTGAGACACATAATTATGCTGTCAAATTTTGAAACATATTAAACACATGCTATTTATAAATGATTAAAGACGGATGGACAATAGAAGATCAGATTAGGTAATATGAAAGAGAAATAGATAGGAATTATGTCTAACTCACAGAATATAGCTAGTATATACTCTGCTTGACTTTTAATTCTTGTAATCTTTTCGGTGCAATACAGGGTGATATGTAGCGATAATATTGCTACGAATCTGAATTTGGCAATGATTGCGATTAATTATTCTAAAAAAGCGAATATGTTGACGTCGATATCGGATATGACAAGCTGTTAGTCAGATGATGATAATAATCTAATGATTGACATAACTAAACTCCTTTCCTCCACTGAGTGTCTCTGGACGCACCACCTCTGATATGACGCAGCGCTCGTGAATAAACTAGTGCCCTGTTTCTAAGTGGCGTTTAAGAAATTTCGCGACAGCGATTACGATTATTAATTGGAACAATAACAATAATTAGGTCTATAATGATGATAACGATGAAGAAGAACAACACGACCACGATGAAACTACAATGTGATGGTTGTGGTACAACAGCGGAGGCTAATTATTGTGACTGGGACTGATGACCAGTGGCGACGGCGCCTATGTTTGTTGTACGGCTTTTGCCGTACCACTTTTTAAGGTTTTACGGCAAAAACATAATTTTGCCGTACACTTTTACCCAGACCCTCTAATTTGCCGTACTATTTTTCAATTCGTGGCGCCGCCACTGCTGATGACGACGATTAAAAGAACTATTAAAAGGGCGATTATGTGTCTGAGGACGATGATGAAGAAGAATATGATGATGAGAAGGGGGAGGAGCATGAGGAGAGGAAGAAGAGGAGGAGGAGGACGAAATACACTACCAGGAAGAAATAGGAGATGTAGCTTTGGGATTTTGTTCTACACGGATGAAGCCGTTTATCACTCGAGTTTCGTGGAAGTCCTTCTGTTTCCCGTGGTCTGTCAGATGATCAGTTCAGACAAACTGTTGAAGTCCGGCTTAGGCTAATTACCACTCATCAGCAGGCACTGTATTTATCTAGTCATTATTTCAAGAGGCACCTAACACGCAGCTCAGGCTGAACACAGGCCCACAGTACATGATGACCAGGGTATTCAGGACAGATGCACGGGATCATATAACAGTATTTGGTGCTTTAAAACTGAATTGTCTCGGCGTCTATATGTGCACAATTACGACATTTTTGTCAAGTAAGGAAAATGGTTTGTTTTGTCTTTAGCTTTCAATTTATAAGTAATTTTGGTTAATACTGCAGATGCAGTGGTATCATGGCGGCTTTGTGCTGCGATGTGACGTCCAGGGTTTGCCTCTGTAAGCATCACGTAAATTTTCATTGTAGAGCCAGGCTGTGTGATAAAGGAGATAGCTATGTGATAGGATCTGATGTGCTCGTTTTCACACTCAATTAGATTGAGTTAGGAAGTTTAGGTGAAAGATTTTTTCCAATCCATAGACTGTTACTCGCATTCTTGAATATGGCAGAGATCTAGGTCTCCCATTTAGTTTTTAAACAGTGGCCTAATTCATATTCATGAATGATTCAGGTGTAGCCTATTCGTGTATTGTTTTTGAGTATACGGAACGCGCTATTCAAGAGAAGCGTGGCAGTAGGGGATAAGGCGAAATGGAAATGCCTGAATTGTTCACAATCACAATTACTGATATAAATCGATGGCGCTGAGCAATTCTGAGTGAAAGATTTGCTCAAGGCTTGCTCATACATAGTAACCGTCTATGTTTCTCTTCAATAGATCATACCGTATAGTCAAAAACAATAAATGAGTTAATGGTGTAAGGGGACTTTATCTATTCATACATATGCTGCTATATATTACTGGAAAAATAAGAACCGAACAGACAGAAACCGTTCTCTCGGCTTGACGAGCCGAACAATAAAAACTAAACGGCTACTGTGAGCAGAGCAGCAAAGGAATAAGATGAGTTACATGATCAGATAATTATGTACTCATTCAACTTACAGTCAACCAGGTGGCTATTTTTTCAAATCTGAATGAGTTTAGCTTAGAATTAGGGTCGTAGTTTTGGTATATTAGGCTACAGGCCTATGGTCATCCAGTCTCCAAAAAGTTTTATAATGATTTTATGACTTTTAGTGAAATTATTCAAGAATCATCAAATGACTATAAAATCAGTAAACCAGGAGACAGAGAAAGAGATATTCCACACTCTTTTAACTTAATTCTATGAATAGCTTACATTCCATCATCAATTACCATCACCAGTACATTTTATCGCTATGAAATTCAGCATTTTGCGAAACATTATTGCAGGTACAAATCTGATGAAACGGAAATTTCGCATTTTTTGGTAAGATAAAATTGCAGTTGCATACGACTCACTGATTCTCAATTGAATCTCACTGGATGGTTACATCGTCACTGAATTCTTGTTCGAGTCATTGTACATAGCTTTGAGCCCGTGAAAGATGAACGGCAAACAAAAATCTCAGCCAATTGCCTTTGTGATCTTTTTAATGTTGACCTTTGAGAGCCAAGGCCAGCCAACGGTTGACACTTCGAACCCTTGTGAAAATGATAGTCGCTTAAGAAGTCATAACGGCGGAATGCCACAGCTGGAAGAAAACAGCCTTCGGGACTTAGTTACCCAACTAGTGACTAAAGTAAATGAACAGCAAACACAGCTGAACGCCCTTAAACAGAACAACTGCTCCCAGAATGAACGCCTGGCCGACCTTGGACAGAAGATCACAGAACTGAAAGGGGTTTTCATAGAATCGCGTTTCCACACTGAAAGGGACAATCTTGCTATTCGCAGCCAGTTGAACGAAATGAAGAAACTCATAGAATCAATGCAGCAATGGAATATCACACTGGTGGAAAGACTGGAAAAACTGGAGCTGGAAAATCGTGAACAGAATGAACAGTTGCTCCTTCTCAGCCAAAAGAACGAATCTTTACCAACGACTGACAGTGAACTACATGAACAGTTGTCGCAGATGAACAGCATACAAGAACAGCTGATACTTGTGAACAGTTCCGTTCAAGAACGAACAGACGAATTGAAGTTATTGCTAAGTGAACATAATGAACAGCTGCGATTGGTTCAGCAACAGAACGCTGTTCAAGAAGAACAGCTTACATTCCTCCCGCAGCTGAATGCTTCTCTCATGGAAACCGTTCACTGGCAAGAAGAAATGAGAGCTTCCCTGAATGAGATTAATAGAACAATGGAGGAACGGATTGCATTGTTGGAACAAGAGAATAGAAACCGCGAAGAACAGCTGAAACAGACGAACGGTTCTCTGTCTAGAGAACTGGCCCAACTGAAAGAACAGAACAGTCAACAAAGGCAGCAACTGGCGAACGCAGACAAGCCATCGAACGACACAGGTTGGCCAAATAAATCAATTTCCGGTGTAATAGTTTACCATATGGTGTGATTTTAGTAACTGACATGAAACAGACGGTGAAGATGGTTGAGATAAATTAAGGAGAATCTCAAAATTAATATGACGTGGTGTTATTTATTCGACTGAACATTGAGTAATTCTTGATTCTTATGATGACAGTGGTATATAAATCAATAGACTAGATTAAGCTCCATGTAAATTAGTAGTTTGGTTGCATTTCTATAATAATAAAATAGTGACCACTCCTGGGCAGTTTCATTATTACGTCCTTGTGACTCCTCTCTTTGTTGGCGGAGCGCTTTGTGCTTCCCTCTGGCATTTCACGGTTGTCCTCAATAACAAGACATGATGTCTTAATAAAAAATTAGATCATAGTTCTCTCGGTTGATCTATTCTCCTCCACAACCTTCGCTGCTTTCCATGCATGGGAAACCCAGTCTTGCTCCGGTTTCACCAGGTAATGCGCGCGGATCTAGTAAACTCCCTTAATCTGGCCATTGCTGTCAGCAGTTAAGTTCAAGACGCTCTAATTATTAGGAACGAGGGCCTTGGCATCTGCCATGTGTCCTGAGTCCTCGCTATAGCATTACTCACCTTTCAGGCTCCTGCCGCAGGCATCGCATCTTTGCAAGTCTCCATCCTTTCAAACT
This sequence comes from Allolobophora icterica, assembly GCA_963556255.1. Lineage (NCBI taxonomy): Eukaryota > Metazoa > Annelida > Clitellata > Crassiclitellata > Lumbricidae > Allolobophora > Allolobophora icterica. Next base: position 35,936,895 of record OY744616.1, read on the forward strand.
GTCAGATTGCTCCCTTGTGATGGCTGAGAAGTATATTTATTTGAATCGGGTGCTCCATTCCAATAAGGAAACCTCTCCCATTAGCATTGTGCGTGGGAATAGAAAAGTTCCGGCACCTTTATGTACCTCGTGACTATAATAAAAATTTTTATTTTTCTCGTTATTCTCATTATTATTAAAGGTGTAATCCACTTTGAATATGTTTATGCCTGAATAACTTACTCTGGATTAGATTAAATTGGATTAGTTCGGATTAGATCGGATGCAATCAAATCAATTAAGAACAGATTATATAAGATACGCATAGCAATCCTCAACGCTGAAAAAGACCTACGCAGTACGCAACCATTTGCTTTGCAGGTTTAAATTTCTGTAAATAGAAATGCGCAGAAAGTGAATTGCTGTAGATAATCACAATATATTATTATTGACCCAGAAAGGCACACGATAATTTTTTTACAATGTTGTAGAGCAAATGGTTCAATCTGTCATGAATATCTTGGTTTTGTAGCGGTTGCGTACATTCGCTGGGGGCGGAAGGTCTGTCCACTGAATTCAACGGCTCTCTATAAAGGTAACTAACGCTTATACGGTGTATTTAGTTATATTAACTTGCGCTTTATAAATCTTCATATAACATAAATTATCCAATAGGTTCTGTCATCATCATCACTTGTAGTACGTCGCAGTTTAGACTTCTCTTTAGTTTCGTTGTCGGGTGGATCAGGGTCATCACTGCCAAAATTGTAAAATCTATTAACTAATGAGTGTGGTCATCATTACTGCTAGGCTATGTAGATTTATTTGTATCAAGTGTATTTGGTCTGAGTAATACATACAAGCCTCTATCATATATTGTAATCTTTTAATCAAGCCAACATATAATAATCCCTGGGCCCTGCCAAAGCTCTCAACCGTCTTCTCAAATATGCCGGTGACTGTTACCTCCTAATACCGTCATCTAAAAGCACAACCATATCTTCAGAACTAGAGCACGTTACGCATTGGGCAATGACGTGCAGCTTGAAATTAAATCATAGCAAAACCTACGAAATGGTGATTCGTGGGCCAAGGGGCAGGCGAGCGAACGATGATATTCCGCGTGTCACACCCGGACTCCATAGGGTTACCAGTAGGATTACCCTAGGCATAACAATCTCAGATAATCTCAGCATTACGACCCATGGTAACCGCATTTGCAGTCCTGCATGATCTGCTGCCACCTATCAAATGCACAGGCCACTTCCTGCGCCCGCGAGCTCATGACCTGGAAATCCCGACCGCTGATAGCTTGGCTAGAAAAATGTTCATCATCAGGATGCTTAATGAAGCGGCTTAATATGCGCAATGGGTAAAAAATAATATAAATGGGGCATGTTTGAGACAAATATTAGCAGTTGCAATTAACGTATTATTGGATGTATATAGTCTGTATAAAAACGTTTAAGTTGCTGCACACCAAAATGCGATTTGCAATTGGTTCCAATAAAAATATTCTATTCTATTCTATTCTATTCTAATCAGCTTGTAATTGATATGGTCCTTTTATTTCGCAATTAACTGCTGATAAGACGCTATTATTACAATATAAGTCTGTTTTCTATAGAACTCTAACAAATAAAGATCTTCAATTGCAGAGACTTATTAACCGTAGCAACAATCTTATCGGTGGTTCTCCTTCCTGTGGTTTTGTCTTGTAACTGTTTTTTGGGGTTGTATTTTCTGAAGTACTAACTTCCAAATATCAAATTCTTAGTCGGTGAATCAGTACCTTCTTCGAGAGATCAGCTTGTCATGTGATTTTTCTGTGTAGGGTATGCCGCTGGAAATCTGTACTCAGAGCAGGGAGGGGGAAGCAACTACCTATGCTTACCCGAGCGCCCCGAATGGGGTCGAACCATCGACGGAGTCCAGAGCGGTGGGTCTTTCATCCATGGTGTTGAGTACGAGATGCAGCAGAGCAATTCACCTTTCCTGACCACGAACAACGGAGACAGTCAGTTACTAAACACCAATGCCCCATGCAGTCTGTGTCAGGTTACAGGGAGATCGACCCAGATCATGTTACCCGCCCGCAAAGATTGCCCTGCCGGGTGGTACTTGCAGTACCGCGGGTACTTGGTGACATCGCACAGAAACCACCATAAGAAAGACTACATCTGCCTGGATGAGGCTCCTGAAGCGATTCACGGAAGCCATCGGAATGATAATGGAGCACTCCTGTATCCAGTGGAAGCTGCATGTGGATCTCTTCCGTGTCCGCAATACGTGAATGGGTGGGAGATAGCGTGCGTCGTCTGTGTCAGATAGTCAAACTGTGGCGCTGTAGAAGTCATCCACTTACACAGACTAATAAGACCTTCGTATCATGCAGTTAGCAGATTTATTTTTATTATCTGATTATTTTTTTTATTATTTTGTCGTATATTTTATATTATCATTGTTATTACTATGATTATCATCGTCGTCGTCGTCATCATCATCATCATCATCATCATCATCATCATCATCATCATCATCATCATCATCATCATCATCATCGTCATCATCATCATCATCATCATCATCATCATCATCATCGTCATCATCATCATCATCATCATCATCATCATCATTGTCAGCATCATCATCATTATCATTGTCAGCATCAGCATCATTATCATTGTTTTCTACTTCATTATGATTACTACCAGCTTTAAAAACATTAAAAAATTACAAAAACTTTTATTTAAAAAAATATCAACTGTTAACCTCGAGTTTACGTTATTGCATCATGTATTATCCTTGTCTTGGCCTCTTGGGTTCTGACTTTGGCCTCTGCTTTGGCCTCCTGGGTCCTGACTTTGGCCTCTGCCTTGGTTTCCTGGGTCTTGACTTTGTCCGTTGCCTTGGTCTCCAAGGTTTTGACTTTGTCCTCTGCCTTGGTCTCCTGGGTCGTGATTTTGGCCTCTGCCTTGGTCTTTTGAGTCCTGGCCTCAATTTCCTCGATCTTTAACAGGAAGCCAATGTGTTGATTTAAGTGTTGAGATGTCTTAGGCCTAGCTACGACTCTCGCCAAAGAGTCATGAACCCAGTTGCAGCTTCTACAAATAAGACTTAGTGATACCAGTAAAAAGCGATTTACAGTAATCATTGCCTTACGATACCTTACTATATCCTACCTAGAGATGATAGACAACCTCCATAATTATGTGACTTACATTTGACGTTCCTCTTGGGGAGCAGTTGTTTTCACCGGCCAAACAGTTCTAGTCGTAAATCTGTTTAGACATGTGGGGGGGGGGGGGGACTCCCTCCTCGAAAGTGTTATACTTCCCTTAAGAAGCCCATATAACAGCACCGCGTAGAAACCATAATTATTTCATTAATATATTGAAGTAAGTAAGTAAGTATATTCTTCATTTTTACCGGCTGCAAGACGCACTCCGGTAACAAAAACAATATTCCAAACTTCCACTAGCGGGTAATGACTGATTCCCACTACTGAGTACAGTTTTCACATTAGGTTTGTGTTATGAAATTTTGATTTGTTCGCACTGCTGCATATAGGTTATAAATTTTTAGTCAATTTAAACCTATCCGGAACAAATTAGTCTGGTGCTGGTTCATCTAATTCAATTCTAATCTTATTGTCTGAAAATTTTAAATACATATTTATATCACCTGCGCCCTACCTCCCTCTCTCCGTCCGTCCGTCCGTCCGTCCGTCGCTCCCTTAGTCCGTCTCTGTCTCCCTGCCTCCCTCCCTGCCTCCCTCCCTGCCTCCCTCCCTGCCTGCCTGCCTGCCTCCCTCCCTGCCTGCCAGCCTCCCTGCCTGCCTCCCTGCCTGCCTCCCTGCCTGCCTGCCTCCCTGCCTGCCTGCCTCCCTCCCTGCCTCCCTGCCTGCCTCTCTGCCTGCCTGCCTGCCTGCCTGCCTGCCTGCCTGCCTGCCTGCCTCCCTCCCTCCCTCCCTCCCTTCCTCTCTCTCCTTCTCTCCTCTCTCTCTCTCTCTCTCTCTCTCTCTCTCTCTCTCTCTCTCTCTCTCTCTCTCTCTCTCTCTCTCTCTCGTCGACGTGTATCATACACTTAGGCATGAACCCCTATATAGGAGCTCATGACTTAGGCTTATGTATATATCTTTACTCAATTCGAACAACTTTCTCTTCTCTCTACACCTGGCCAATATCTTTCCATTCCAATCGCCCACTAATAAGAATGAAATATTGCACCTGTCATATCAAAAACTTTCTTCCTCTTTGGATTAATGAGGAAGAAAATCTATAATTATTTCAGCACCCCAGTGTGCATCTGTTATGCATGTAGTTCTCCAGGCTCAAGGTGTCAGTCGCCTTCCTGACCTCCCTAAGGCCAACTCCGGCTACAGGAGAGATAACGCTTAGGGTGGTCGACAGCATATGGGGCATTGTAGGTAAGAGATTCCTTGGCGTGATCAGTGTTTCTAAATACCAACCACCATAGGTATTAGAAAAATATTACAATTACAGCCGATTTTGGCCTTAAAGATCACTTTAAAACAAATTTTGTCACCTGAGGAACCCTGACGAGAAACCACTGCGTCCACATCAACCAGAGAAAACAGGGTCTGCCTGACTTCCGCTTTGGCTCAGGACTGGACACAATCCAAGAAGCAAGCACTTTTGGGCACAGAAGCGGGTCACACTATTCGGGGTAACCTCTGAACAAATTCAAGCATTTGTCCTAAAAAGCTGAGTACTCGCCAAGGAACAGTTTGTGACATTTGGGCTGGCGCCATATTATTTATGACACAGCTTTAAAAATGTATGGGGAGGGAATTCCTTCATGTTCCCTCTCCAGGCTTAAAGTGGGGAAGGAATTCCCACCCTTTTATGTCTCCAGGATTTACGACAGTCCCGCCAAAGAGTTTTGAGCCTAGCTGCAGCTTCCACAAATTAGACTTAGTGACAGACTACCGTAAAGAGCGAGTAACAGTAATCATTACCTTATTATACCTTACCTTGTCTTACGTAGAGATGAAAGATAGGAACACTGACCTAGATTCGCAGGCGGCAGACCTGTCTTCATAAAATAAACGTATGCCTTTAGAGAGGATCCTGTAGTATTAGCTAGGTGGCGATGGAGTTGCTCTACAAAATGTTCACAAGTGCAGAAGCTGTCGTTGACCGAAATTATACGGTACACTGTACTACGATTTCTCTGAGGATTATTCGGATTTAATCCAGGATCGACTTGCAATGCACTTCCACGGTCAACCGACTATACTATATCCAGGTACAGATCATAGGTAAGACAAATCGAGATTACCAGCAACATAGGCGGTCGATCATACAACACCGACTTAAACACCTCAAACGGGTTTGCTGAATATCTACTTTCCCAAAATGTCAAGTAAACGCTTTTTGAATTCAAGATCCTTCTGCCAATCGAGACTGGTCAGTGGCGGCGCCAGACATTTCTTTAACCATTAACCAGGGCAGAGCCAAGGCAATCATGCAAGTAACCAGTGCAGATTTATGGGGAGCGAGGTAGCGCGAGCTTAACTTTAAATGTGATTGGTGACCATATAAGATCTCGCTACCGCGCTTGCCATAAATCGCCCCCAGCACTTATAATTGTCTATAGTCAGGGGGTCAGATGGGCGAGGCCCCCGGAAGCTGAACGCTTTTTGACATTTGTAAAGCAAATTTCAACATTTCATTGAATTAAGTGAATTTATATCTCAGGATATAACAAATATGCCAGAACAAATTCTGGAAAGGGCAAAATATCTGGCAGGGCATCGACCAGGGCAAAGACTTTTTTACCAGGGCATTTGCCCTGACGCGCCCTGGTGTAGCGCCGCCTCTGAGACTGGTCAGAGACTTTAAAATAATAAAGCAAATTTTATTGAAGTCTAGGATGCAAGATTACGCTTTAGACCAAATGTAAAGCCTAAAAAGTCCTAGACTGTAATTTGCACCGAGATGACCTTGTTCTTGCGTTCTATGCCACAGGAATTTTTGCATTTACAGGTGAATGAGGAAAGGCGGTTAGTCCTCTGCAGCGCCGCCAAGCGAGTGTAAACTCAAAGTATTTTACTCTAATTCGTTTGACACACGTACACGCACACACACACACCCACACACCCACACACACACACACACACACACACACACACACACACACACACACACACACATTCAATCTGCTTGTGGTTGTATCAATGGCCGGTATGGCGAATTTCATCTTCTCACAAACATCAAGTTTCTGGAATTGCCCATAATGCCGCAAAAGGTGAAATTGAGACGAGACCCGAAATGGTCTCTCCGAGATGTTTCGTCTCGAGACCTTCTCGGGGTCGAAACGTCGAGACCAAGACTGCAAACCTGCTGCCTGTGTTAGCCTTAGCTAACACAGGCAGCGGGCCAGCATCGTCAATGCTTCGTCAATACATTGGAGCAATGAACTGCGCCACATGAGTCACTAAGCCATATTATAAGCTACATAAATCCTAGACTGGATATGATTAGATGATTCTCAACGGAGTGCAGTTGCAAAAAGAAGAACTAGACGTTTTGTGCAAACAAATGAAGTCGATGAAGCTGCAGAACTACAACCACCGTGACAAAAAACCTGACCCTCAGTCGTCATACGTTGCTACCGATGCTGCTGCTGCTGCTGCTGCTGCTGCTAATGATGATGATGATGCCGCTGTAGATCCTCGAGGATTCCTTCCTCGCACCTACTAGAATAAATATTTAGCTGTCTTCGTCTTCGACGGTGGCGCCTTGTCCTGCATTGTGTACTTTGTAATTGACGTAAGAATAATTGTATATATATACTATGTATGCGCATATATAGATATATATGTATATAAACATATGTGTACGTATATATATAGACATATATGTATGCATATGTATATTATCTGCGTGGATGAATAAGTATAACTAGTACAATTGTGTTGTTTAAGACGCATATGTAATATATATATATATGCATATGCACGATAACATATTGATATGAGCCAGACAGAAGGAGAGTATTAAGCTAGAACTAACTTACCTGTGTATACTACTCTCATATATATTTATACATCTGGTCACAATGTATATATATATATATATCGAGGTGTCGAATGTTGTCAGAATTCAATAGGTCACTGACACCGGATTCCTCAAGCACCTGGATTGCTTTGATGTAAAAGACGTCAATACCTACCTTTTTCTGACGATGTAGTTGTCCCTCTCCCTGCCTCCCGCCCTCCCTCCCTGCCCCTTCCCTCCTTTACTCCCTCCCTCCTTTATTCACCCCTCCCTCACTCCATACTTAATGTACGGTAGGGTCATAAGCTGCATGGGAATATCCGCTGATCGATCTCCTCGCATGCTGGGCGTTGATGCTGTCTTCGGTCTTCATCTCCCCAAAGTCTGTGCCGTTCAACGTATCCATCTGTGTGGGCAGCACGTAAGCTTTGGGACGCTCGACTGCCTCTCACGAGGTCCTCCTTGGGCTGATCCAGAATCTATGTATCTAAGCGAAATCTGTGCAATGTATGTTTATGAAAGTGTGTGCGTAACGTATGTATGTGTGCATGCATATGTAACGTTGCTCGGTCACTCGAATCTCGAGGGTAGTCGACCGATGACAGATGTGCTTCATTTCACCCAAAAGTTCCGTATATCAGACACGAAGCGAACTCTACTTTTAATGTTATAGTATAGTTTCAGTTAAACGAACACTGTGTGATAAGAACATCATTAGCGTCGCCCTCCTCCTTTATCCAGCTTGGGATTGGCACTGCCAGAGCACGAGCAGTGGCTCTTTTTAATGCCTAAGCAATGTTCATATACACAATTTTCGGTCGATGGCCTAATTACTCATCCAGGGTAGCGTCCACAGGACGAGCAACGGGATTTAACATAGTTGTGGAGTTGCTAAGGGTTTTCCCTTCATCGGGTTCTGTAGATCAGCTCACTCAATCTTTCACTGATCGGCTCAATGTCCTTATTAATATGTTTGCTTCCTAAATTTATAATAACAATTAAATTTAAAATTATGATCCACTAATCGCTGATAGAAAACTCGGTTGCATTTGCCACACGATGTGTACGCCCGCCATACTTCACTCAAGACCTCTGCAAATTGAGCAGGCTCTGTGTAATAATTCGCATACATAGGGGCTTACATACAATCATATTTAATTAGACCCATGCTCCTAACTGCACACATAAAGGTGAAGGTTTTTCTTTAGGCGTCACGTTGAGTTTGGTCTCGTGCTTTCTTTATGGCTGTAGAGCAAACAAGACGGAGGGAGGCAATCCAATAAGAAGAGAACCCTGACAAACAGAACCTTAGTATTATACGCATGCACCCATTTAATATTGTCTTTCTTAGGTCAACAGTGGCGTCAAGGATTCGTCCCGGACAAATTCCACCGCAGTTCCCCAATCGAATGAACTAGAATGCAGCCAACGCTCTTTCTCCGGTTGGCATAAATGAATTAACATTCGGCAATCGTTACCAAGGCGCTGGCTGTGTTTGGAAAAACCGATATTGGGTTGAAAATACAACACACAGCATCCAGATGGAATAGTAGCCGATTTTAAAGTATACGTCTAGACAATGATAGAGAGTTTTCTAGGATTCTCTCGAAGTCTTCCGTTGTTGAGCTGAATGATGTTTAATGAGGAAGACAGTTCGTTTGCATAAAGGTTGATGCTCTCCATTAATAGGAAGCTATCCATTTGCAGACTGTCGTGTCGTCAGTTACTGTCTGCAGTTCTGCGTAATACTCTGTCGGTTGGGTGTTACGTGTTTGCGAGTAGTGACTTCTCCAATTGGCCGAAAATTATCTGCTTACAGAAGTTTTTGTGTTTAATTATAAGTAGCAACCCTTTAGCTAGTGCTCACTAGAAGAGCTCTTGTGAGGTGTTTAAAAACGCTGTATCCCGCACCTAGATGTTTACATATACCATATCAAATCACATATGGAGATTTGTATAGCGCCGCTCAGAGCTGGAGTCATTCAGTATCGCTTACATGCATACACTTCAAACCAGACCGACCTAATCTCCTTCACGACTGGCTAATGACAGATTCGATCTTCCTGTAGTGGCATTGAGTCTATATTTCGTCCAGGGTTTTATTCCCATTACATCGTAAAAGCTAGGCTGGCTACTGGTTGTCTCATCAGAACGGAAGGTTGTTCCGTTGTCAGAATGACGCTAAAGGGATTAAAGCGGCGACATTCTAGGACTACAAAGGTCAGTTAGACATGAGTGGAACAGCAGAAGTGTGCGCACTCTATTTATGGATCCAAGTCTGTAGCAATTGTTCTCTTAGTGCCATCGAATGATGCTTGCCATTATATATTTTATTGAAGTAGAAGAAGAGAAGAGCAGTCCCCTAAGCTAGCTCTGAAACAACCATGGGTATGAAGTGTTAGCGACTGCATTTTCTTGTCCTTGGCGTATAAGGGCGGGTGACCGATCCTCTCCCTCGTCGTCTGATTTTCCCACCGACTGTGTCTACAGTATATTTTATTGATGGAGAATTTAATAAATGAGATTTTAAAAATGTACTTTAGACGGTCGCTCTGCAGAGAATTAGCTTTTGGTTCTCGTCTGATAACCTATTTCTGCCTGGACTCATTCCCTTTGTGAGCTGTTTCTGTGTCTTCTCGTATTTCCCTCTTCGCATTCACCGCTGAACTCACCATGTAATGTGGCGCTCACATTGACTTTCCTTAACAGCAACCATCCAGACAATAATACCAAAAAGGCGCTGTATAATTCCTCTATGAGATTAGATTAGATTAGATGACATTGATTTTATCTAAGGAAATACTCAGAGTTGTGAACTTACGAGGATCTTAATCTGATCCGCACCTGATTGTTACGAGGATCTGAAAATATATCCGCACCTGATTTAGGCTGATTGTTACCGCCTCACTTCAGTTGTTGTTTCTGTGTAGAAACAGACAACGCTCTTCCACGATTTCAAATACAGAAACAATTGCGGCTTTTTGGAACTATAAGCGAATCTGTTAATATCGAGACTTTGGCCATCATGGAGATAACTCACGAATTAACGACGCCGTGAGATAAGATTATTATTATAATTGTTATCCTTTTATTATTATTATTTTTTAACGCACGTGGTAAAAATAATCCCTCAGACTCTATAAGAAACTATCCGAAAGCTTTGTCGTTCTAAAGTTAATGGTCACCGGTTATTATTATTATTTTATTATTGTGCATTTATTAAGCACCACTATCTAATGAGCCAAGCATCAGTCGATGGCGCTGAGCTATTGTGAGTGAAGGACTTGCTCAATGTCCCTACACAGTAACCGTCTCAGAGGAGACTCGAATCCCTAATCTCCGTGCTACAAGACAAGCGCTCAACCAATCGGCCACTGTGTCCTCCATAGTTTGTTACAGCTGATTACAGGATTGACGATGATGTTGTTGCCAATCGCGGAAGAATTCCCATGGCGAAGAAGATGATTAGATTGTTAGATTATGTTGTCATTGTTGCTGTTGACGATGATTATGGTGATCGCTGAGACGTAGAATGACGCAATGGTGTTCGGGGACCCATTCATCATGTGACATTCGAGTTTTGCTTAAACCGATGAAATGATAGATTGTCCAGTTCTAAGCTAAGTATTGTAATTGGTTTCGCCTCAACCGGGAGATGGCGTCACTCAACGGCATTGCCACTGACCGTATGACGAGGACAACCGCTATTATTGTTATTATTATTATTATTGTTATTATTATTATTATTATTTTTCCCCGAGGTACATATGATCCCTCGGGAGTTCAAAAATTAGGGGGGCATTGTTCTGGAATGGTTATTATTATTATTATTATTATTATTATTATTATTATTATTATTATTATTATTATTATTATTATTATTATTATTATTATTATTATTATTATTATTATTATTATTATTATTATTATTATTACTATTATCTTTTTTTTGCCCCGAGGTATACAGGATCCCTCAGGGACTTCAACATTATTTAAAAAGTAGATTTGTCTGGAATGGGCCCTATTATTATTATTATTATTATTATTATTATTATTATTATTATTAT
>OY744616.1:35955465-35975465 GCA_963556255.1 Allolobophora icterica
TCAAAAAAGCTTTCGAGAAATGTGTTTTGTAATCTTGATATACAGCTAAGTTGTCGAGTTTTATGTAACCAAGCAATTCTGTGGCTGTTGGAAAGGTGGTCATACATACTCTGAACGCCGATGATTTTTGTGCACCGTTTACAAGATGCTGACGTAGGTAGACGGATGTGACTCGGCTGCTGATTACTGGACGATTACATTTGATCCAACAGTCATCCCTGTATGTTATCCCCGGAGTCATCATGAACATAGAATAGCACTTACGAGTCACGACTGCTCGTATTTGTGACCGTGTGTGAGAAAATCCGGCCACAGTCGGAACAATTCGAAGATTATTTATTTAATATTGCATTGGATTGGGCTAGAAGTGTTGCACAGTTGAATGAAAGTCGCCTTTTTTACAATTAGTACACAAATTACAACTATTTAAGTTGTAACTTGTGTATTAGGCATATGCCTCCTTCTCTGTCTGTCTCTGTCTGTCTCGGTGTCTCTCTGTGTCTCTCCGTGTCTCTGTCTCTCTGTGTCTCTCTCTGTCTCTGTCTGTCTGTCTGTCTGTCTCTCTCGGACTTGCACTTTCATTTAGAAAACCCTCTGCAACGACACAGCGTTCGTGAATAAGCTGGTGCTATACAGCGTGTCTTCTTCTTTCTTCTCTTCCATCAGTGATCTGACGATGAGGCCTCTACGAAACTTCTCCAAAGTTCTCTATTCTTGATTGTCTCGCCGATTCCGGCTAGGTCGGTGCCTTTCTCCCCTAAGTCCTCCTTGATGTTGTCCATCCAGGTCTTCCTCTGCCCTCCTCTACTTCTCTTCCCCTCCACATGTCCGTGTAATGCAGCATTTGGTAACCTCTTTTCTCCCATCCTGCTTACGTGGCCAAACCACCTGAGTCTCCTCTTCCCGATCTTTTCCACTATTGTTTCTTCTACTCCCAGCTCTTCTCTTGTTCTCTCATTTCTGATCTTCTCTCTTCTGCTTCTGCCTATGATTCTTCTTAGCCAGTCCATCTCCGCCACCAGCAGTCTTCGTTCGTCTTCCTTCCTCAATCACCAGCATTCCGACCCGTATAGTAGCACCGGTTCTATCAAAGCATGATATAGCTTCATTTTGACTCTGGTGGTGATATTTTTTGCCTTCCACATTTTTCCTAATCCTCCAAATGCCGCACACGCCAGGCCAATTCTTCGTTTGATGTCCGCCTCACATCTGCCATCTTCCGTTATCAGTCCTCCGAGATAGACAAATCCTGTAATCTGCTCCAGTTCCCTGTTCTCTATTCTTATCTGTAGCTTCTCCTGTAGCGTGTACTTACCTCTAGAGACCGGATACTCACCTCACAAAATATTTATATTTATTTATATTAAAATACTGTAGTGTATTCTCACAAAATACTGTAGCGTCTACTCACCTCTAATTTGTTTCGGAAAACTTACCGGTAGCGTATACTCACCTCTAATTTTACCGCTACAGCCCTGCAGAAAAGGCGCCTAATGAATGCCCAGTGTAACGTCAGTGTCTGATCGGCGATGCATTGGCTTTACGATCCAGCTGCTGATGTATGTGTTTAAGTATGCATATATATATGTATATATATACATGCCTATGTATGCAATGCATGTATATACATGTATGCATGTATAAGTATGCATGAATGTATTTGGATATATACACAGTGTCTGTTAGGAATCTTTCAAAGTTGCCTGAACATGGTCGTGAAACGGACCTAAAACGATGTAGCGTCCAATCGTAGTATAGGCAGCTAAAGGACTTACGAGATCTCCTGAATGACCAATTTCCTTCGGACATTCCGTAATGTCGTTGCATCCGAGGCTCCCCTGTCTCATCTTAAAATGCGTGTTTTCAGCCATCAAGAAATGGCTATTAGTTTCTCGGGCGTTTATTACCTTGTTTTCGACAGATTTTCCAACCTCTGAGAACCTCAGCGTTTATAGAGGCGCATAATAAACGAGCCTTTGCCTGACCGTCAAATATATCGTTCAGATGTGTCGTAGTTAATGAGAAATTATCATTGCCACCATTTTATCTCACCTGTTATTTTATCGTGTTTTGTTAGACATTACTTTTTGGGGAACAGATTCAGGTGCAAAGGCGATCTCACAATTTCTTGTCCTGGTTTGCGATTTCGATTTCCCGTTTAAAGATCATCGTAACCTCAATCTATTTCGTTTGAAGTGGACAGGATTCTCAGGGCGAGATTTTTCTTATGGCGCAATTGAATGAGGAGCGGAAACAGATGGATGTTTGGGTAGACGGATTTCATCCCAGATGCCCGCAGGGAACGACAGAAAACGAATTGTAACGACTGCGATTGTCTGCTCTGCTGTATTGTCTGGTGATCCATCTGTCTTTGTTTTCTGGCTCACTCTCTCCTCACTTCCTTCCTTCCCTCCCTCTCTCTCTCCCCCTCTTCCTCTTCTCTCTCTCTCTCTCTCTCTCTCTCTCTCTCTCTCTCTCTCTCTCTCTCTCTCTCTCTCTCTCTCTCTCTCTCTCTCTCTCTCTCTCTCTCTCTCTCTCTCTCTCTCTCTCTCTCTCTCTCTCTCTCTCTCTATTTCTCTCTCTTCCCTTCTTTCTCTTTCGCTCTGTATATCCCTCTGCATCAATGTGTCTCATCTGGTCTCTCTGTCTGACTGTCTGTATCTCTGTTCGTTTCTTATTTAGTCATTGCCGTGTCCTTCTCTGTCTCTATATCTACCTGTCTTGCCGTTCATATTACTATAGCTCTGCCTCAGTCTGTCTGTCTATCTGGCTATCTGTCCATCTCTCTGTCTATCCGCCTGTCCATGCTTCAGGTCTAAAACCCTTACGCCTGTATGTCTCTCTTTCTCTCAGTCTGTCTGAATGTCTGGCTGTCGACCACTGCCACTATCTCAGCTTCATCTAAGTATGCAGACACTTATGTCCTTCTATCTGCCTTTCGGTCAGTTGGTTTCTATCATTGTCTGTCTGTCTGTATAAGAACAATGAAAACATTGTATAATGATAATTATACTTACAGGCTTTAATTAAGTACTGAGTTAAGAATGATGGATGATTGACTGGTTTCCACTTACTGTACTACTACCCAGGTGGCCCTGGTAGCGGGGTCATTTGACCCTTTTGGGCCTCCTGTGTAGCCAGACTTTGGAATATAATAATGCGTGTTTCTGCTGTATCTGTATAAGTTTGGTTACCAAATAAACAAGTGTCAAAAAGTGTCAAAAATATCAGTAAATCAGTTCTATTATCCGTATAGATCGATCTCAACTCCCATCAAGGCTTCTATTTCTATGCTCATAATTATCGATCTAGATTCATCTCCATCTCTCTCTACGTATATGAATATGTAGTCAGTCCATGTGTCTGTGTATCTGTTTGTCTGTATGACTTCGCCTGTCCATTTTGGTCTGTTTGTCTGTCTGTTTGTTCATCTTTCGCTTGTCTTTCTTCTTTTCTTCTTCATCTGTCTCCATACGTCTGTCTGTCTTTCTCTGCTGGTCATGTATAGCCCAGTCTGTCTGTTTATATCTGGATGCCATCTACTGTTCGTTGTCTGTCACTCGTTCTGAAGACGGTTCGTGCAGGTGGGGAGACTGCTCTCCTCCTGCATGCGATCTTTCTTATCCGGTCTCTTCTCCATCCTCTCACTGTACTGCTGCTGATGCCGCTGTCCTGCATCTGCTTCTGTATCCGGTGATCGACATCTAAGAATAGCTCGTCGTTGACCAACCGGAACACTGTTTCTGGCGTCGATGGATTAACTTCAATTGATCTCATCTCTGTCGATATCGTCTACAACGGCAACCATAGCAACCACGATCTGAATATTCTCCGTCTCATCTGCAACACATACAGATATGAAGCATATGTGCCGTGGAATAAATCCACAGCAACTCAGCCACGGGATGTAGACCTATACATGTATTTCTTTGTGTGACACGGTAGTCTACTTGGCAGAATCTCTAATCCAACGATTACAGGTTAGACTACGATGAACGCACTCCTGTAGCTAGTACTAGGGAAGCTGTGGTGTGCCTCAGATTCCAATTCACTGGCGTTGCTCGCGTAGTAAGTGCGATAAATAATTAAACAGTGGGTTCCTACTAATGTGCTAAATAATATTTTTGTTACATTGCATTACAATGACTACATGGTTGAGAAAGAGGAAGAGCACGCTAGTGCGTGTTTTGCATAGTGTGTTTTTGATAGTGTCGTTGTGTGTATGTATGTGCGTCTATGTGTATGCATGTGTGTATGTGTATGTGTATGTATGTGTGTATGTATCATGTATTTATGTGTGTATCTATGTGTGTATGTGTATGGATGTGTGCATGTAAAAATGTATTTATGTGTGTATGTATTTGTGTATGTGTACGGATGTGTGTACGGATGTGTGTATGTATTAGGGTGGTAGTGAAAAAAGTTTTTTTTAATTAATGCCCGGGACACCCCCTAGTTCTGTTCGTATTGGTAGTAGAAACTCATGTGCAAAATCTTTTTAAAATATTCCATTATTTGGGCGTGCCACATGACAACTTAAGTTTTGCATATGACACTATGCATCACTGAAGCCGTTAAAATCAACTTTCTTATTTCTTCAGGAGCTGGATGAAAGTTCATCACTTCTAGAACCTATTATTTGATTACTGTAATTATGTGATGAGTGTGATGCACCATAGATAGTTGGATACCTTATTCTCTGATGATTTGTTTATAAATAAATGATTAAATAATAAATGTATTAATTAGAACCAACTGGAGCTGAGGAGTAAATAAATATTTGCAATTTTTAAACAATTTTCTTAACGTTTGTAGTCTGCACATTTAAAGCTTTTCTAAAGCTTAATTATTTATTTACTTACTTACTCACACTATCCCACATTATTCATAATCCATTTAAAATTAATCACATTTTAAAAGTTGTCCTTGAAGATGTTTTCAACGCTCTGGCTGGACCATTTCCAGGACCTGAAATACCTATGCTTAAACGATTTCAGAATGCATTACCTTTGATCGTCCATGACATGATTGCTGATGGTTTGTCAGATGATGAAATTGCAGTTTAACAATAACAAAGGAATGATGCAAGACGCTGTTGAATTTGAAGTGGAATGTTTGCAGAAAGACAATCAGCCTCGTGATGGTTAGGCCTATCTAGAGCTCTTGGAACTTGCACTGATCTATATGCATATGCCCCATGGGCCAGGAGATAAATCGTCGACTTATCTTCTTTGTTGAAGGCAGAGCTGCCACTGAGGGGCATTCGCACACTTCACGAGTTCACCAGATAACAACTTATGTCTATCCCGAAAACTGTTAATTCAAGAGCCGCCAATGACGTGTCTCACTATTGCGAGCAAGGCCTTGTTCAATTTTATAGCGCCAATTTTGCAGCTCACTGGAATGTCTTCCAGCCTATTTATATGAACAGTCCCACCTCGAGGGTTGCATTTTACAGCCTCTGGTGTCATGCATAGGGCCAGGTGGATGGCCAAGGCCATCTATTCTCACAAAGTATTCCTTTTACGATCTCAATTCGAATTACCTTCTGGAAAATAAATTTACTACGTTTCCTGAACCTGTTCATCTGCTTTGTTTATCTCAGATCCTGGTTCGCAGCTTCACACTCTACTCTAAAGGCACTTTCCGTCATGCTTGGTACATCACTGAGGATTTGGTCGATTTCTGCTTTTTCGATGACTGCATTGATGCTGCTACCAAGGCCTTGTTGGTGCAGACAATGAGAACCGAAGTTGGTGTTGGCATTCCATCCAAATGTCCACAAATTACTGTACACAGAGCTTCATGTAGTCGGGAGCACCTCTGAGTGGTACTCCTTGAAGAGGCGCTATGTAAATGCCCGTTATGAATGAATGAATGAATGAATGAATGTACTCTTGAGATTTTGTGACTTCAAACATGATGAATACTGTGGATCCCCATTGATTGGCTGGAGAAAGATCCAACTTCGTGGAAACAGGACAGCATCTTGTAGCGACATGGTCACGTTACGGCGCTATAGAAATTGTCCGTGTTATTATTATTATTTATTTGGAGTGTCATCAGAAAGGTTGAGTGTGGTGAATGATAGGGCAGAAAGGGGATTGGCACTGATCCAAGAATACAATCAAATACTGACTAAGGATGAAGGTCAAAAGCAGGCCATGTGGTGTCCGAACATTGGAAAAAGTATCCGGACCCCAAGAAGTTAACGGTCACAAAAATGGACTAATAAATATTTTATTCTTCAATCAAACTGACAGAGTTCAATTATGCTCACAAGTACTTTTTAAGTATTGTACTTTAAGCCTAGCAATTTAAAATTTACTTTCGGTTTCACAAAATACAAAAGAATATTGATAATATTATCACAATTGTGCTTACATTCCTTGTCTAAAATTTGGAAAACTTGTCATCTCATGTGGCACCTCTAAATGATGGAATATTTTAATAATATTTTGCACACTAGCTAAGTATATCAAAAGGAACATAACTAGGGGCTGTCCCATCTATTTCCAACAAATAACGTTTTTGAGCACCACCCTAGTATGTATGTGTGTATATGTGTGTATGTATGTGTATATGTATGTATGTGTGTATGTATGTATGTATGTATGTGTGTCCCTCTTTGTCTTCGTCTCTGTCGTTCACATCGTACGACGAGCAAATAACACGACTTTACCTCGCCCGTCCGTCTCTGTCTTGGTTTCACCTTTCTGTTAGTCTTTCTTTGTGTCTTTGCCATTCTGTCTCTGTTTCTTTGTTTGACTGTTTGTCGGCCTCTCTTCTTTTCACGCTCATGTCCTGTGAAATCGTTGTATGCTGTCATGTCATGACGGAGCCGTCTGGCCGACTCTCAACTGCGCCCTGATCGACGAGAAACGACGATTTAGTCGGGCAAGAACAATCGCATCGCCGGAAGCACTTCGGCTGACAGCGCTATTTGTCACGGATCACTCCTCGGTCTCTCGCTTTGATCTCTACGGCACTCTCCGTCTTGTTCTTCGGGAGCCTCGATTGCACGATCTGAGCATAATAAACACTTACTCATGCGGCGCCCACGTTGTTGACAGGTGGTCGATTTTCTTGTGAATTTTGGCCTAGTGCTACTGAGGCCGAGTCTCCTACTTCGACCGACGTCGATTCTCTGATGCGTGAAAACATGATCAATTGGCTCCTTATTTATTCCGCCGACATAACTATTCATGAAGATTTACTAAAAATAGGCGAAGTTTGACTTGGTGTAAAGTGCCGCACAGAATCTAACACATCTTGGGAAGAAATGACATAACATTGCATAACATGAAAACACAACGCAACGGAACCATAACATATCACAGCATAACATTAGCGTAAATGAAATCACATCTGTTACCATCATCATCTGCAGGTAGTGTGCTCCTCTCAGGAGTGTGCCGTTTACACAGCATATTGCCAGTCACCTCTGTTCTGATCGATCGGTTTTAGGAACACCGAAGCAGATATCAAACTAAATTGAAGGCTGGTGAATTATTATAATCTCTGATTTGCTGACAACATTGACCTCCTCAGTAGAGGCGGACCAGAATTACAAGATGCATGGTTAACAAGAAACCAGTAGAAGATTTCGCCTAATGATCAACGCTGAGAAAACCAAAACAATGGTGATTGAAAAGACCAAAGAGACACAAATGACTATCAACATCTAAGAAGAATCTTTGAGCAAGTTGAACAATTCGTCTATCTAGGAGGGCTAATAAACGCAGATGGCAGCAATGAAAAAGACATACATAGGAGAATTGAACGCACTTCAAGGGCACTTGGAATAATGAACAGGATGTGGAGAAGTAGAGATTTAACAAAGAAAACCAAGACAAAAATATACGAGACGATGATACAACCGAGTTTCCTATATGGATCGGAATGTTGGACAATGTGAAAAGAATTGTTACAGCAGAAATGAGTTGGCTGCCTAAAATCACAGGAATTTCAAGAATACAGGAAATAACAAGTGATGACGTAAGACAATCATTAGGTATCCAAACAACTCTACTAGACAGAGTCGTTCACCGAGGACTCCGATGGTTTAGACATGTACTGAGTAGCACCCTTTAAGGGGCGCTATATAAATCCTCGAAAGAATGAATGAATGAATGTAGAGAGTATGACAGTTGACCGAATCCCACTTAATGTATTACACGCAAGATTCAAAGGAAAAAGACACAAAGGCAGACCAAGACTACGCTGGAAAGATAATATAAATGAGGGCATAACATCGCTTGGACTAACAATAAGGGGAGCAACGGACTTAACAAATGACCAAGGACAATGGAGATCATTTATTCAGATCGGCCAAACGCTGGCGTCAGAAGCTAATGATAATGATGATTATAGGGGGATTTGGTGTTCGGCTGGATGATTGTACTCCAGTTCCCCAGTGTAGATTGCGCATGCTTTTACTGGCAATGGCCAAGCACTGACAACATCACTTCCACAGCCATCACCGGCCATAGTAGAACTGAGACAGGGTTACCAGTGAACATTTCCAATTGGTTTCCTGCCACCCGTACGTGATCCATGGCTGGATATATGAGTCCCCTGTCGTCTTGAGTTTTATCCTGGCTGAGTTCATTTCAACTGCCACTCTATGTTTCCTGATCTATTGTCTCACAGGACAGAACTACGAACTTCAACATTTTGAAGATTAAAGTTTATAGCAACATTTTAACCCTAATCAATTTCCACAAAAGTATTACCAACACACCAACATCAATGAAAACGATAATAAATTACACTGTCAATACTTTTTCTGTACGAGAGCTTGACAAGTAGTTGCCGTTCCAGATTCATAATTTCCGGAAAGTTTTTAATTTCTTTGGAACCATATTTGCAGCCTGTCTGTGAAAGGGGGTACAAAAATAGCTATATGTATTTTTCTACGGAGTATAAAAATCGGAGTATAAAAATCGCAATAAGAACAGTACCAATAACAACAGTTATAGAAACAATAACGGCAGTTGCAGTAAGATTTGTAGGCACAGTACACATGGGAACCGAATATACGTGCTAGAGGCAGGCTTGCTTTGCTGATCAACATCAAAGGCTTGGCAGCTCTTCTGCAGATCTGAGACTTTCAGAGAAACACCGATGACTCAACGCTTTCGATATCAGCCAATGGTATGACGTAGTTAGTTGTAGCCACCTGTGAACGTGACTAGACAATCACCCAAGGAGCTATACTGGCATCTTCAAAGGCCTTTTACACAGCACATTTGAGGGTTTTTTCATTAATTGGTGTTACACAAATTCCCAGTCATATTTCACTGTAACAGCACACTATGCATCCTGACTTTCTGTTGTAAAATGATTGTGATAGCCGCGCTTCAGCGTGTTTTTTAGTATTTTTTAGATTCACAAAAGGAGCTTTATAAATGTTTAAATACACAAATAACACAATAATAAGGATGTAAAACATCATGATAGCGCATTTAGTACTCTTATACTTAGCTTCTTCTAAGAATTTATATAATAAAGAGAGCTGTAATAGAAAGAAAGGTAAGTTTATGTCGATGAGGTAGAGATAGACAAGAGAGACAGACAGAGACAGAGAAAAACAGAAAGACAGAGCGACATGGAAGCGGAGACAAGAGAGATTGCTGACAGAAGGAAGGGACGAAGAGGTCCAAGCAGAACAGGTTAAAGTCAAGCTTTTAGAGTAAGACTTGCATACATAGTGAGGAAAGAAGAAGAAGAAGAAGAAGAAGAAGAAGAGGAGGAGGAGGAGGAGAAAGAAGAAGAAGATGATGAAGAAAAAGAAGGAGAAGAAGGAAAAGAAGAAGAAGAAGACAAAAAAGTAGAAGAAGACGAATAAGAAGAAGACGAAGAAGAAAAAGAAGAAGACGCGACGAAGAAGAAGACAAGCAAGAAGAAGAAGATAAAGAAGAAGAAGGAGGAGGAGGAGGAGAAGGAGGAGAAGGAGGAGGAGGAGGAGAAGAAAGAGGAGGAGGAGAAGAAGAAGAATAGGAAGGAGGAGAAGGTGAAGAAAGAGAAGCAGCACAGCAGAAGAAGAATTAGGAGAAGGAGGATAGGAAAAAGAAGTTGGAGAAAGAAGAAAAATAAAAAGAAGAAGGAGAAGAAATAGAAGAAGGAGAAAAAGAAAACGGAGAAGAAGAAATAGAAGAAGATGAAAAACAAGAAGAAGAAAAGGAAGAAGTAGAAGAAGAAGTACAAGAAGAAAAAAGAACGAAGAGGAAGAAGAAGATGAAACGCGGAGAGAAGAATAAGCAGTAGGTAGGCCTACAGATTAAAAAAAAGAGTAGGAAGAGGAGACAGACGGAGATGAAACGCGGAGAGAATTAAAGGCTGGAGGTAAATAAACCAATAAACGAAGTCGCTGAATCGGTGAGGCACAAAAAGGTAGCAAGTGTCTACTTTCGATGTTATTGGTTTCGTTAATGATTTTAAATGAAGAGAAGTGGACTGAAAGGGCGAAGTAACGAATATAAATAGATCAACCGATTGCGTTGAAGCGTTGATCATCTGAGCTGACATTAAACAAGATGACAACTTACTATGTGGCGTAAAGAAAGGAGGGAAAGATGCAAATAGAGAACGAAGGGATACACGAATGCAGTAAGAAATTTAGACAGAAAGAAGAAAATAAAAAGAAAATAATGAAGCAATGAAGGATGAAGAGATGAGAGAATTAGGAAAAGGAGGAAGAAAACAAAGAAGGAACGATGAAATAATGGTCTAACATAATGAATGTGCTAGACTTAAAACCTTACCTGTTGAGCCGTGTACCGTAATTGGTGATGGGAATCGACGATGGGCTGTTGTGCGCGGAACACCGGAAGAGGACTGAAGGTCTTAGCCATTCGTTGTGCGACAAGATAGTTGAAGAAGATTTCCGGGAAATCGAAAGGGATTTTTGGTCGGATGGACTGGAGAGGCGAGTCCTTGACTGGAGTGGAGTAAGCAGAAGAAGGGCTTAACTTCCCCGAGACTTCTTCTTCGTAATAGTATAATTACACATATTTGAGTAATGTATAATTGTACCCTGTTTTTCCCATATGTATATTACGTGTCTTGAGTTTGTTAACGCAGAACAGGTTATTGTATGGCGGTAGTTACTTGTACTAATGATGAAGAAAGAATATGTCTTTGTACTTAGCACGCTGTAAATAGACATTGTTCATGGAACCACTCAAATTCGAAACACGGTTTTGTTGTTAATTTTTCATGTATAAATGTTGCGGCATATGGATAGAAGAGAGAAGTAAATGAAGGAAAAGGATTAAAGAAAGGATAGAAGGAGATAAAGAACACTTACGAAACGAAAGAAGGGACGAAGAGAGAAATGAACGAGAGAAATTAGGAAACAGACGAAACAAATAAATATGAAAGGAAGGAAGACAGAATGAAGCTAAGCAACCAATTGAGAAGAAACCAAATTATGTCTGTGTATTTATGTACGCGAGTGCATGCAAGCGCATACATGTATGTATCTGGCCATTGTATAGCACCTTTTTTTTAGAAGGCACAAGGGTGCTAAACATGGATTTTAACACATCTAAAACAGCTGTGAGTTAAAATCGGCTAAAAAGTTTCTTCAGCTGTCTGTGGTTTGACAACGCGTCCTGCCGTGGAAAAATGCTCCATAACGAGCGCATTTGGATAGGTACCTTGAGGGGGCGCTATATTAAGTTTTCGGAATGAATAAATGAACGACGTTACAATGCATGAAAAAACACGATGTGTCCGCATCGTCGTGAGAAAGCGCGGAATCTACAAGTACCCACAGGCTGATGAACGCAACGATAGTCGACCCCTTTGGATAGATACTGGACCACAAAACTGACTGATATATTCTGGGGCCGCACCAACTATCTAAGCGCTTTCCGGTGGAGGAGAACGAAGAGGAAGACGAGGAGGAGGAGGAGAAGGAGAAGGACGAGGACGAGGAGGACCAGTAAACAATGGCAACATCTTTCGCATAGACTTGAAGCATGAGAGAAATTTGGTAGGTTAGCTACGATTTGAGCCACGCAAATCAGAATGGACTAAAGCTATCGTGCCCGGGACTTCGGCAGGCATGCAAAAACAGAGTTGCAATAGTCCAAGCGTGTCAGAATGAAGGAGTGAGCAAGAATCGCATCGGTGTCGAAAGATAAAGAAGCAGGACCTGGATAAGAAATGCTCTTTCATGGATAGGTTTTGATCGAGAAGTGTTTCAAAATGTCCTGGAAAAGCGACTGTTCTTCGTTATAAGATAAGATAAGATAAGTATATTCTTTATTTTAACCAGTTGACAAAACGCACTCTGGTGTACATTACATGTAAATTAACAGTTTACAAGTTACAATTTCCGGTTTAATTCAAGTACAACATCCTAACCAATAAAGTCTTTCTCATTAAGCTATCAGCTTTGGGTAATACCCGGTCATGTTTTCTTGGCCGAAGGGTATATACAGTTTTTTTTCTTGAAGGTAAAAACCCGTGCAAAACATGCCCTGGGCAGGTCAAGACATCGGAAAACAGACGGGTGTCAGCTTGCTTATTTAATTGTTCATATGTCGGATTGTCGCTTGGGAGGTATCTCAGGCGAATCAGTTTATTTATCACTGATTGTAGCTTATTCCTATCTTGTTGCCCTGCAAATCACCACCAGGCCGGTGCCGGTGCCGCATATAGTAATCTGGCCACAATACAATACTGGGGTTATCGCTTTCCCGTCAACCCATGGTTGTGCCTGTCATGTACCCAGTCAGACGATTTCAGTCTGTCCCGAGTTCAGCCTCGACGGATTTCAAAAGACACTGTTCTGCTCTTTCGTCATGATTGTCTGCATTTTGGACACACAATCCAGTATGTCAACCGGGTGGCATGTCAATTACAGCTGGGCATCATCGGCATACTGATGAACCCGTCATAAGTGCCATATTGTATGTGGAGTGGCCGATGGTCCAGCAATTCGATCGATGTGTGTATGTAGCCAATATATATATAATTATATATATATGATATATAATTATATATATAATATATATATATGCATATATCGTGATTTATAAGGCGTCTTTTGTGAACGTCGAACAAAAAACATGGACGCCGGAATTGTGGAAGCAAGCAAAGAAAGACTAAGAAAACGCTACACGGAAAGCTAATGATTGACTGAGAGTCAAGCAAACTGGAAAACATAGAAATAAACTAACAAACAACTGCAGTGAGACTGAGAGAGTTAATCGTAGATACTGTAAATGTTTTAACCGTGTAATAACTTCACAGATGACCGTGTGTGTGGCAGAGAAACGGAATCTTGGGCAACATACGGACATCTGAACCGGTCTTGGTAGAGAGATGTGGTTATCTCAAAATTGGACATTGCTGGATAAGTTCGTATGCACTGCCCCTCAGGGACGAAAACAACAATCGAAGAACAGACATCGGCTGAAACGAACAGTACCAGATTTCCAAACATGAATAGACAGACAGACAGACAGACAGACAGACATGCAGACAGAGATAGCAGGATGTAAATACAGATGAAAAGAAGGAAGACAGAAAACAAAATAACGAAAGAAAAAAAAACAAGAAAGAGCGAATTGGAAAAACAGAAGGAAGGAGGCAAGCAAGTAAGTTACAAATAAGTTATAAATAGAAGAAGAAGAAAGCCAGAGTAAGAAAACGTAAACAGAATAAAACAAAGAGAAAAAGACAGATTTATATGGCGTCAAATTCAATTGACTGATGACGCATCAAACATCTATCGCAAAGTGAATCGATGCTGACGAGGAATCTGATTGACAGCATTGTACCGAGGAACAGAGAGGCAAGTTAACGGCCAGACGATCTGTCGATCAAACCTTTGACTTCAATGGAACCCCAGACGTCATAGAGACGGATTTCGACCGGTAACAAAGCAGTTATTGACCCATTCCGATTTCTTTTACATTTGGGGAAGGAACGGGGTGGGGGTGTGGCGGTGGAGATGGGGCTCTTGTATACGTCACCAGGTGGCGTCAGTGATTGAGTGGGCGCGCGCAGCTGTTTATGGCTTTTGTGACTGGATAGATGCAATTACCAGAATCCGAGCGATCGACTGAGTGAGAGAATTATTCGAAGGGATGAGTGAGCTGCTGAAGCAGAGGTGATTTGGTAGATGTATTAGCAGACCGAAGAACAGACACTTCGATGTAATGCACCAAGGAACGGATAAATGAAAGATTGTATTGAGAACCACACTCTCTGACCGTCCAACCGACATAACAGCGGACTGGATGAATTACTGACCGACGGTCGGCAAACACCGACCAACGGACTGACCAACCGCTGGACAGATAACAGATTACCTCGCTGGAGTAAGCAGAGCTTCGCGGGTCATAGTCTGTTGACCCCAACAGAAATGACTGTTAGTTCTCCCCTCAATGGCGGTGTTTGTCACAGGTCGTGATAATCACGTCGTCTCACAACATCATGGTCAATGAATCACTCGTTTTCCAGCAACGGAAACTGCATCTCACCCCGCACCGGAAGTGAGGCCGACGACGCCGAGAAATCTAGCGTTTAATGTCGTTCGCTCCGTTTCAGACGGACGGACGAAATGGCGAAAGAAAACATACGTCTTAAAACAACGAACTCGAGAGAAATAATCAATCAAGGAAACAAACCAAATAACAAATGAAACTAAAATATGAGCAAATAAATATGGAAATACTTGCGAGTTTTAAGTCATGTGATGCATTACGTCATCGTATATAAATAACAAGCAACCGAATGAATGAATAAATAATCTAATGATTTCTATAGCGCCTTGTCATGATGTCCAAGGCATCAGTTGATGGTTGCTTCGAGAGGAATCACACTAAGAAAATCATAACCCATTGGAGAAGAAGATATCCAGGTGGGAATGCGACGGATGAGAGACACCAGAAGTGGGTTACTTCCCACTTCTGGTGGGGAACCTAAATATGGGCAGTTGAAATAGATGATCATCAAATCAAATAAACAGTTGATTACTTGATAAAGTATTGGCCTGAAAGGAAGCAATAGCCACGTAAACTATCGCCACCTGCTGACGTTTTAAGCGGTTTCCCAACCTCCAATCCACCTCTTGCCTAACTACAAGACCGGCCTTAATCAGGTTCTTAATGTTCAGTCGAACAGCAGTATGATCGATTTTGTGGACCGCCGAATTCGTGACTGCAATTTAAAAAAATTAAACTTGGTGGGAATGGTGATTGCTAACATCCTAGACAACAACCCTCTGAACAAACTAACTTTGCTGTGTTCGTAATCGTAATCTTCAAACTTCTAAAGCGCCACTCGAAGGCCAAGCGCAGGGTACCAGCCTATTCACTAACGCTGCGACAAATCAGAGGGGTTTTCCAAAGAGTAGTCTAAAAGAAGTCGGAGTGCAGTTACCATGAAGGCAGGTCAAGAGAGGAAGCAGAGCAGCTGCTAAGGCGGGTGTCGTTTGGGGCGAGAAGAATTGGAAGGCGGAGGATCAGATGAGTCAGGTTAGAAGTTCTTGAAAAGGTGAGACTTCAGTTTTGAGTGGAAAGCCCGGGGGTGATATATAGAAGAACATGAGGAGAGAGATGGAGGACGGGTTGCAAGGATGATGCAGGAACCGAGAATCTGCGGAGCTCAGAGGGGATCGTTCCAGATGCGTGGGGCTGTGTTGGATATGGCTCTGTTGGAGAACTTGAGATGAGTAGTGACTGGAGATTCGACAGCGACTGAGACGGGTGTAGCGGGTTGCCTGGATGGTGAACAGATCACGGAGATACTTGGGCTGGCACTTTTGTAGAGAGTTGTAGGTTAGTGATAGGATTTTGAAGTGGATTCGCTCTGGGATTTGTAACCTACACAGGGATTTGAGGATGGGAGTGATACGATGATGTTTGGGCGTTCTAGTGATAGCTCTGGCTAGTGAGTTTTGAATAAGTTGCAGACGCTTGATTTGAGTGGATTCAAGGTTGAGAAAGAGGAAATAGCAATAATCAAGCTTTGAATGAACAATGGAGGTAGCAATGGTATAGGCAGTTTTAAGGTCGAGCATGAGCCAAATGCAGCGGAGGTTGATTTACAGTGCTTTGAACTTGTTTTCTTGTTTGCTATTTTGATCACTTGACACGGTGACGCAACCGGACCTGAGTTACATGTGCAGTCACGTGTATTGTGTTTGATCAGTTTTGGAAGGAATGGCTGGGGCACCTAACTAAGGGCGGAAGGAGGCTACTACCATCAGCGTTCTATTTTCTATTCCAAAAATAAAAATTATTTTCATAATTACATATGTTAGATGTGAATCGCTTCAACGTGACGTATGTGAGTTTAGCAGTTTCTTATAAGTAATAGGATTACGGTTTCTAAATGCCTCTTCGAGAAGCCATTATGAAACACCCCATGTAAAGGACAATGGTAAATTAATTTCAATCTTTATTTATATATTCATTAATAATATTGAATGTATCCGGTACGTCTATTTATTTCAAATATAAATCTTTTCCACTTGACATTATGAAATGTATACGCTTTCTTCGTTCATATGAAATGGAAAAGGTTTGTCTTAAGTCTCAGTAACACAGAGATTTAAATTGATAGAAGGGACAGTACCCGGAAGTAGACTACCTCCAGCCCCTATCTGTTTCCTGTGGACTGTTGGCCCGCACAGACCGACCGACCTTTCATCGTTGGTCCAGCTGCCTCCTATTTATCGAACATGCCTCCGCAAACGTCTGGCTCGCTGCGAGACGCATATATATGAATGTCCAATAGGGAGATCGAGGCATAATGTAGGCAAACTTAACGCTCCGTGGATCCAGAAATCTAAAGAGTTGCGAGTGTTATGTCAGAGCAGAATTAATAACACTACAGTTAATACTAACAGATGACAGCAATGCTAACAGCTAGTGATATTGCTGTCGTGTGTTGAATGTGTGGCAGCGCGACTTCTTGGAGCCCCACTCGAAGGCATTGGGATATGACGGGTGATTGACATAGCCGCTCTCGTTGACACTGAAGAGCTGATCTGTAGTGATACCAGTTCGTCGTTGCTGGAGTTGAACATTCGATGCTACAACGACAGGTAGTCGAATATCTCAGGTGCTTCAACCGAGTTAATAAATAGTCTGACACAGGTGGAACGCTAGTCATTTCAACAGAGGAAGGTAGGTCTACGTTTAACATTGAATAAACGCGCGAGATAACCATATGGATTACAAAGATCTTAAGATAGTGGATGACGCTATTAGACAAGGTTCTCGCATTAGCGTTTTCTTCTCTTTCGCTAGACTACTCTACTTCCTTTATGTTCTTCAGTCCTTCCATATGCTGTCACTCAACACTCCCAAACTATTACAAAATGCTCATTAGCGAACTGTATACTAATTCCATCTGAAGGCCTCCCATGTTTTAACAGCAGCAAACAACAACTATTACTACTCTACCTCTACCACCGCGTGTTAACCTTGAAATGTAAATATCTGAATCTAAATGTGTGAAATAATTAAGGTTTAAGAATTCCTGTATTAGTAAAAGCACACTGTGCACACAATAATGACAATATGCTATTGTTAGTAACTCTATGGTTACAGTCTACAGTCTGAGCTTCTACTTGTATATCTATGCTCCGGACGTTACGCGTCATGACGTAGTAAACAATACGAACGTGTTTATTTGTATTGCGTGTTAGCTATGATCAACTTAAACATAGTAATATTAAGTTAAGAATGTCCTTGCGTAAAGCTGATTACAAGAGACTTGTACCCATATAGGCACAATATCTTTCTTGTTTTACTTACAATGCCCGTTTCCACGGCGTCAGCCGAAAGCAGCTTCAGTTGCCTTAAACTTTTAAAGAGCTACGTTCTACCATGGGGCTCAACGCCTGAACTGCTTTGCTACACATTGTTGACGCTGAAGCTGTGTTACAGAAAATTGATAACAGTGGCCATCGTCGCATTGCGTTAGCATTTCCGCGTGATCAGTAAAGACAATGACTGTTAGTAACCAAATCAATGCTAGTGACCAAATCATTTAAATGGCATGATGAAACTTTCACATATGAACGCATGATACTGCGTTGTCAGCGTTGATACTGAGTGTAAATGCTTAAGACTTAAAGAGTTTTCGTCTATGTAGTGCTAGGGCTGTGTAATGTTCATTAATTTTATGCTTCATTGTCAAATGATTGATGATGACCACTAATTGACCGAAAAACCTCTGGCGATGTGTTATGTCCTAAATAATTATGTTTGCGACTTTGAGTCCACTTTTTTGCGTCTGGCGGCGCCACTGGTTGCCGCTGCAGTTAAGATATTATCAAATCCCAGAACATCGTCACTTACGACTACTTCATACAGACTTCATGCCTGACTGCATCTGACTTCAACTACTTCACCAATTCGGTCATAATTGTAATTGTAATCTGACATTTATAAAGCGCCACGTAAAGAAAAGACTCACAGCGTTCATCTCCAACCACTTCATGGGTTCGTGTCGTCTTTAACTGAGCAATGTCGTATTTTCGGACATTACTAATACATAATTCGAAGACAATCTAATGCTTTTCCAAACGTCTAGTAGTTATGGTAGTATTAGTGGCAGCGTTTTGATTGTCAAGATGATCGGGGGTTCAACCCCTATAGCTCTTCTTCTAACCTCCTCAGCTAAGTAACTAAAAATGCTGAGGGATCCGGAAACTGAATCGTCTCGTTATTAGTCGTCACTTGTTTTGAGTGCAAAAATTTTACATCAGTAGATTTCGACCTGTGTTCGTGTACTTAGGTAAAAAATCTGCAAAATTTTCGATCCCCAGCTCTTTTTTACAATTAAAACACTGAGTAGTGGTGGTGAAAATAGTAGTAGTAGTAGTAGTTGTTGTAGTAGTAGTAGCAGTAACAATAATAATAATAATAAAAGTAATAATAATAGTAGTAATATAGTAGTAGTACTAACAGTAGTGGTAGTTTATGTATCATGTGTTATTATCTAGGATAGCATACTCATTTTAATAGGGAAAATGCGCTTCAAATGTGCTGAAACTCTATATATGCATGTACCTATATGTATGTAGGTATGCATGTATGTGCGTAACTGCGTGTGCATGTATGGGATTGTATGCATAGGTATATAGGTATGTATTTGCATGCATGTATGCTTGCGTGTATGTATATGTGATACTATATATGTATGTATTTGACGTACGTATATTAATGCATGTATTTGCATGCATTAATCATTAATGTACATACCAACCAACCGTCTTACTGTTGGCCACATAACATAGTTTTTATGGAGCCTTTAGCAGCTGCTATCGATGAGCGTTCTTGTAACAGCATCACTTGCTACTGTTTGGCTATAGTAGTTTTAAGACGGCTTTTCTTTCTGTAGCAATTATCGCATATTCCTCTTCTGCTGGTCTGTGCTTTTCCTTCTGTTTCTAGTTTGTCGTGTATAGTAGGTCTACTAATCATTAAAGAACAATTGACTGTGAAGCTCGCAATGTTTGTTCATTCTGCCCAACACGGTGACGATGCTTAATTAAGATTGAATTCGGACGGATTTGCAGTGGGCTTTGAGCGAGTCGTATAGTTGACGTCTTCTTTGCACTGAGGGTCCGACGCTGTTAAAGTCTCCTATCATAAAACCAGTGTATTCTTGATTCGTTGTTTTTCGTCGCAACTGTCTTTGTTTCTGTCTGTTTAATTTTGTTTTCGCTGTTTGTCAAGTCAGAAATGGAGAAGGTTTCTGATTGAATTAGATACTTGCTAAGCCCATCGTAATCTCTAGAGATTTCTACAGCACCCAAAAATGCGAGAACATGCACATGCAAACACTTAAAATGGCAGACCCGCAGAAGCTGCGCGACCAGCTTCTCTCTGTCGAGGAAATGCCCCATCAAGTCAAACGACCCCTTTTCTACTGCAGCCACTGAGGCTGTAAACGACCGCCACATAATTTGAAGGAGGACGGAAGGCCAAGGACCGCCACATAATTCGAGGGAGGATGGAAGG
>OY744616.1:35977965-35985465 GCA_963556255.1 Allolobophora icterica
CCTCCCCTCTTCTCCTGCCCTCTCCTCTCTTCTCTTCTCTTCCCCTCTCTTCTCCTCTACTCTACTCTGCTCTGCTCTACTCTTCCTCCTCTTTCCTCCTCTCTCATCTCTACCACCCCTCCTCTTTCTTCGTCTCCTATCATCTACCCTATCTTCTCCCGCCTCCTCCTTCCTCCTCTACCCTCCCACCTCTATCCTCTCCTCTCCCCTCCCTCCTCTCTCCTCCGTTCTTCTCCTCTCCACTCCTTCCTCTCTCCTCCTCCCTTCTATACCCTCCCTCCTCGCTCCTCCTGTCTCCTCCTCCACCCTCCCTCCTGTCTCCTCCTCTCCTCTTCTCTACCCTCCCTCCTCACTCCTCCTCTCTCCTCCTCTCTCCTCCTCTCTCTTCCCTCCTGTCTCCTCCTCTCCTCTCCTCTATCCACCCCTCCTCTCTCCGCCTCTTCTTTGTTTTCATTACATCTCTGGTACATAAGTCTTTCAGAAGCTGTCAATTTGTTTCTGTGAGATTGAGACCGCACTCTCAAACCCTCTTCTGAGAGCTGTAAAATGCGATGAAAAAACAAAGGCTTATTAAATTCTAGAAAGGTCTATATCAATGTCAGTATATAATGCAGACAGACAGACAGACAGACAGACAGACAGACAGACAGACAGACAGACAGACAGACAGACAGACAGACAGACAGACAGACAGACAGACAGACAGACAGACAGACAGACGACAGACAGACAGACAGACAGACAGACAGTGTTCGCTTTGTAACGCAAAGTGTGTGAGTTCGAAACTCGTCTAATACGGTCTTTGTGCAACGCAATCATAAAAGAGACACTGAGAGGCTCAGTTGCTAAGTGCCATCGACTGATAGTGGCGCACTGCGAATGTGTAGGAATAAATGAATAAGAGATACAGTGTATACAGTCTCACCTCATTCCTCTTGATGCGACAGAGAAGGCTCGAAGAGATTGTGCTTAAGACGTTGACGACATTAAACCGCTTAAGAAAAGCTGTTTCAAGCTCCTGTCGTTCATATCGTTTGTAATTAGGCGACGAGAGAGAGACAGAGACAGACAGACAGACAGACAGACAGGCAGACAGACAGACAGACAGACAGACAGACAGAGAGCGTGGATAAGGAGACGCAAAATCTTCAGACAAATTGCTTCATTGTCGGGAGTCACGACAGACGACAGTTTCGGTGTATTTTATGTGCAAGCACTTGCTGAGATGTCGAGGTGTTAGCGACTGACTGATTCAAAAGGGGTTCGAAAGCTGTTGAGGTCAAGTGAAATCTGTGATATGCCGTGACTGTGGTTGTTTGAAACGTCGTTTCCAAGTGGTTGTCTCGCTGTTGTCAAGTGTGAACTTCCTGTTGCTAGACAACGTTGCCAACGCTGTTGCGCTATACAGTACAATTATACAATGCAATTGTATTTGATACTGCCCTCATTCCAAAGCTCAGATGTGCACACGAATCCCAGAGATAACAGAACATCGATGGCGTTGAGTAATTGTGCGTGAAGGACTCGCTCAAAGTTCCTATACACAACAGCCGCCCAAGTGAAGGCTCGAACCCGTACTCTCCACGGTACAGGACGGACGCTCTAACCATTCGGCCACTGTGCCACGCAATACGCTCATACATGAAATAACCTAAACTGAAGGCACTTTACTGAATACCAGTATTTTATGATTGGTAACGATGAAGGACAACACGTGGGTGTCAAAGGAAACGTTGGAAGGTAGGCCTACTAAGATAGTCCGACTAATAGATTCGTCTAAATCCATTGCAAGAACTGTTTATGAGGTCAAGAACAGCAGTATAAAACATTTTAAATTTTAGGTAGTATTAGCATATCTTACACATATTGATTTTGATTAACGCCAAGTACAATCAATAATCTATAGATCAATCATTCAAT
Source organism: Allolobophora icterica (assembly GCA_963556255.1). Classification (NCBI taxonomy): domain Eukaryota; kingdom Metazoa; phylum Annelida; class Clitellata; order Crassiclitellata; family Lumbricidae; genus Allolobophora; species Allolobophora icterica. The sequence goes on from OY744616.1 coordinate 35,979,886, forward strand.
CAGTCAATCATATGTACAATCAGTCTGTTGAATAAAGTATTTTCGGAATTATTGATGATCAGTGATTGTGTTCGGGAACGCTTGAATGAATTGATCAAGGGATGAATAAATTCACGCTGATCTTATGAAACCTAAAGATAAACCACGTACCGGATTAACAGACGAACAACGAATGAATGAATGAATGAATGAATGAACGAACGAATGAACGAATGAATAAGCGAACAAATGAGGGTATTGACTAACGGACGGGTGGACGGATGGACAGATGGCTGGCTGATCAAGAGACGCGAAGAGGCGCTATATTAAGCCGCCATAATTCAATAAGGCGTGTGACTTGCATGATGATGACGCGTTGCACGTGGTGTTTTTATTTCGACCATGTTCAGCGGTTCGATATGGTAATGATATAGTATACGATTCGTTATTTGATTAATCAATCGATGATCTCATCAACCCATCGTAGGATAATTCTAAGACTCTCCTTTTCAAACCGAACAGTAGCCTATTAAACACAGTACATAGGCCTACGTATTGAAACAACTGAATTTGATTCATTGCATAAAGTCTTCGCCGTTTATTATACTCTGATTTCTCTTACTGGTCCCATTTAATACAACACGACATTAATTTGGTAATGTGCGTCTTACAAAGTTCAGAAGTGCACATTGAAACCGGAGAGACATTAAGAGTTGACATTAAGAGTTGACATTAAGAGTTGACATTAAGAGTTGACATTAAGAGTTGACATTAAGAGTTGACATTAAGAGTTGACATTAAGAGTTGACATTAAGAGTTGACATTAAGAGTTAAGGTTGACAGGAATAGGTAAGATTTCAGTTTAAAGCGAAAGACAATATTCGCGGAAGAGTTGCGTTCATGAGGAGGTAGAAAAGTTCAAGATGAAGGGACCACAACTGTGAATAAACGCCGGCCAAAGACAAGACGTGTATCAGAAAGAACATACTTTCCACTAGATGCTTATCTAAAAGAGAATCGGCCTTTAACAGAGCAACATGATTGAAACACGACAGATAGGTAGAATGAGAAATTATTCGCACGTGCTTCTTGCTTGCAATATGAGGAGTGCCAACTTGATATATATATATACACTCACGTAAAGGAAGTCAGGGTAGAGAACGAAGAGCAGGTGTATTCGGGTCAGCATGTCTTCCTGTTTGTATTCTAACATAAAACAAGCTCGCTCACTACAAGCCTCAATGTCTACGATAGTGCTCATATGTGTACTTTGTAATTGCAATTATAATCTTACATTTATAAAGCGCCACTGCAAGAAAAAACTCATCATTGGTGCTCCAAACACGAACCAGTGAAATGACTCTCGAATAATACAGACTTCAGACGCTTGCGAAACTGTGGAAGGGACAAACTGAGGAGTTCGAGCTGCAGCTGTCGAGAAAGGCGATTCCATCTGGCAAAGCTTTGACCTAAAGCTTCTGGACTGAGCGTATAGTCCTGAGTTGAAGGATATCTCGGCTGAAGAGCTTACACAACACCATTCCAATAACAATTCCCAGCCAGTAAACACACGTTCGGCCAATGTTGGACTTTTCCTGGAAAACGTTGGACCAACATTGGCTAAACGTGGGTGTGTTTTGGCTGGCTTGCAAGGAACCTCCAATTTACAGATGATGTAGCTGAACAATGCACTGTACAGTAGATGTCACTCGAAGGGTCAAGATTTGAATTCCGGACGCAGAGGTGAAAGGCAAGCGTGTTAGCAATGTGCAACTGCACAGTCACTCTTTTGTTTATCACTTTGTTCATAAATCTAAATTTATGTTGTTGCAAATTGGAGCGAATTTCGACGATAGGAGAGCAGTTATTTGCGGAACGCCGCTCAAAGTGAGTTAATTGGTTCCGTTTTAGAGTAGAATGAGGAATGAAGGACAAAGGACCTCGTATAAAGACAGGCAGAGAAACAGGCAGAAAGAAATACAAACAGTGAGACAGAGAGACACACAAAAGCAGACAAAGCGACAAGGACTGATACACTGAAACACAAAGACGCGGACAGATGGAGGCATAGAATGGTAGAGTAGATACGAGTCAGTGAGGTGATTTGGAATGAAATATTGGAGAGAAAATTGGTTGCAGCTGCCAAGTGACCGAATAAAGACATCAGGAACTCGAGACTGAATCAGGGAAAGAGATAGCAGTAGACAGACAAACAGACGGAGAGACAGACAGGGCCATCTACGGAGAGAAAGACGGACACAGTCCGGAGAAACGAAAAGACGAGAAAAGATCCATAGTAAGAAAGAAGTTCAAAGAACAACAAGGCTAATGAGGAAGAATAGGTCGAGGAAAGGGAGGAGTAGGGGTAAGAGGAAGAGGGGGAGCGTAGAAAGAAGGGGTGAGGGGAGAAGGTAGGGCGTCGAGCATGTTGAGAGTGGCTTTCAGTCAAATGAGAAGTCTTATTGGCTGGAGTGTGATATGTTACCACAGTAGGGAATTGAGTTTCTTTTGCTTTCAGACTTCGACAGGCATTTGTCGCCAATAGATGGATATATGGATGGATGGATGGCAGATGTGATGCACCGGAATTTCTAAGGCGCCCAAAACAGCCTTTGTTTTGAAAACCAGATAATTTAAAGGTGCTGCAAGTCAAGGAAAAAGCATTGTGCTAAAACTGGACTGTGCACATTCTGTGCCATGTCAAAAGTCGAGAATGTTATCGCAACTCAAGAATTTGGAAAACCATCGTTTGATGCCCTACATACCAGATATCAGCGGCTGGAGAAAATAGTAAATTAGATGTTGCTGTAGATAACAAATTCATCGTCGCTTATGACTTCGAGGAATAACTTATTACACACTAAATAAGAGAAAGTAAGAGAACAGGTTTCAAAAGCTAGCGCCTGAACTTCCAGTGTTGCTCATTTCCTGCAGATCTGTAGTAACACTGAAGCTATGTCCCGTATGCGTGTGACGTCGCTTGATGGGGTTCGTGTATACAGGCTTTGTAATTCTAACTCAGGATGGTCTGAAATGAAATTGTTTAGTAATCTGTCGTTGTCTTTTAACTGCTAAACATTTCTTTCCACAGACCATAAATACGATGAAACAGGTGACTTGTAAGAGGTCATTTCCATAAATTAGTTGGACACGTGAGGAGTATTCTCAATGATTCTATAAGGTTAGCACTTCAGTGTATCTTGTTGAACATTTCCGAGTTATTTCTTCCACCTGATCCGGTTTTCGCGCTTTTACACGAGCGAAATGTACAATAAATGAGCTATGGCCTGAACCAGCGAAGCGCATTTCCCTTGTCCAATACAAATTGCACCCTAGCCATCAAATGCAACGCTGCATCCATGTTTTTGCGGCTTTACAAGGAATGCATGCCTCAGAGTTCTATTCACACAGACTGAGTAGCGCTACAAAAGCTCCTTCCGATCGTATAACTAAATTATAAAGGATTTGAACCTAGCATAAAACGACTATAAGTCTGGATCAGTGTGCATCATAAAGAAAGGTTTCTTTGTGTAGTTTAGACGTTGTTCCCTGGCCGCATCTTCGTTCTTTAACATCGGCAGATAAAATCAAGTGAAAACAAGCTTCGTTTATCCTATTCCAACTCACGTCTCGCTTCTAAGCTTCCAATGCTTTGCATTGCCAAGCTTCTACCGTCGTATAAACTTTGGCGGTGTGGAATGCGTACCAGACATTAAACCAGTGATTTAAATAGCCTACATATATACAAACATACGTGCATTCGTGGGTGCGTGCATACCCATACATACATACATACATACATACATACATACATACATACATACATACATACATACATACATACATACATACATACATACATACATACATACGTACGTACGTACATACATAAGTACGTACATACATACGTACGTACGTACGTAATCACGTGTCTTAACTATGTGCTATTTATAGATCTGGTATGGTCGTGGCATTGATAACAAAAACAAAACATATATAGAAAGGAATTTAGATTTCTAAATGTGTTTGCACGAAATATCCATAACCTGATCATAGGGACCTGCGAAGCTTCGATATTCGATTCGAAAACGAATCGGACGGCGGTATTCGATTCGATTCAAAAATGATGTCATGATTCGAAAAATTTCGAATACTTTCTCGAAAAAATTATTAGTCCTTGAGGCACTTGTTGTAAACTAAGTTTTAATTGTTTACTGCGCGTGGATTGCTTGATGAATTTCTGGGTGCAACGGCGGCACACGACAACTGTCAGCAAACCCTCTGGCAGTAAAAGGGTTTACGGCGCGGTCGACCCCTAGAGCTTTTGTGTTCGGCGTATTTTGTGTATCGTATTCGTATAGCTGCATATAATTAGTGACTTTACAAATGATGTCACGCGGCGTGAGGTGTCGACTGCACTGGCGGCGATCTTGTTTGACAGGTGGGGGGACACAGGACACTTTAGAACTGATATGGTCAAAAAACAGGTGAAAAAATTTGTTCACCTTTCTTTGACGTTTCTTCCAAATTCGGGGAGACAACTGTATACTCTGTCCCCCCCCCACTCTTAAAGGTGGGTGTCTTGTCCCCCTCGACCCCCGGGATCGCCGCCCATGGTCGACCGTGTTGCCATGGCCAATCATATTGCACGAAATTAGAGTGATCACTCGATTGGGTCACGACACGCATTCACCGCTGCCTCAAGTAAGTAAATTAATGTAAATTAGGTAAATAAAAAAAATGGCCTGACTCCAGTTCCGTCTATCGTCTTTGAGTTTAACTTAAACTCATCGAGCGACGACCGACGGTGCGACGCCTTCGGCTAGGCGAGCGATTAACCGCTCGCCCATACCTTTGCAAGACGAGCGACCAAGGAGAGCGATCGATGGCTTGCCTCAAGTGAGAAGCTCTGGTTATACTCCACTTAGATGTATGTACACCAAAGTGCGGTTATGCAGTTGGTAAAATAAAAAATATACCTACTTACTTACTTAACTCATAAATTATTTGTGTTATTTTTAATTCTGTTGATTAGCTAAACTAATGTTTAGTTTAATTGATTTTAAACTGCAAAAAAGTTATTGATATATTGATACTGTGGTAGGCCTACGTCTGTGCAATCAAGCTTTATGAATATCAAACTGGTGCCCGCTGATTCGATTCGAGATTCGATTCGAATTCGAATCTTTACCCCCGATTCGATTCGAGATTCGATTCGACTGAAAATTTGTGATTCGCAGGTCCCTACCTGATCATCACGCATCAAAAATCTTCCAGTTTCTCTTTAGAATTCGCTTTTCTGATCGCTGTAATCAACAAAAACAACTAAACGATATAAGTTTCTTCGTTGTTGAAGTCTTTCTCTAGCTATCCCAAAAGAGACGATTCCAAGGGAAAAGCTGCGTGTATAGGAACAAATCCAGAGGATGTTCTCAGGTACTTTCTATGGCCTTCTTAAAACCTTTCTTTTTGACCGGGCCTGTGTCTGGAGCGCCTCTGAGTAGACTTCTTGAAGGGACGCTATACAAGTTTATTAAAGATAGATGATAGATAGATAGATTGATAGACAGACAGACAGTCAGACAGTCAGACAGACAGACA
>OY744616.1:35987965-35997965 GCA_963556255.1 Allolobophora icterica
CCGGGGAACAGATAGACATGCAGACAGGAAGACACAAGGAGATAGGAAAGGAGACAGACAAGACAGAGGCAGACGGTTCAGGAACGGCTTTACGGTCTGAACAATCTGGTTCATATTTAAGGTTTGTTTACGGTAATCGATCCACGTTCAAAGTTAATTAGGTATTAATAAACGGGACGCTTACGGGGAGTGAAACTTTAATTGTAACTGACTGAAGCCTCTATAACAACTTCCTAAAAGACTTAGAGACTTAGAGGCCTTTCAATTACGAAGTTGAACTTCCAAATTGATGGTTTTATTTGTTAACGCTTTTTCTTCTATACTTCTAAGGACAAATGCTATAACCGAGCATTCCGACACTTCTGTGCTATTTAAGCATGAAAAATAAAGTCAAGGTTACACCAATGGTGCTTTTAAAGTTAATAGGGTTCTACTCAAAAATTGTTTCCAGAAAGCGAGACAGCTTCCGGTAACTGAAATGGGTAAATTGCATTATCAAAAATATTTGAAATTGCAATTTATTTACATTTTATAAATGCAACTTGCAGTCAAATATTCTGGCAGCTATCCAAGTCAATATGTCACGAATCGAATCTGTTTTTCTCGTTATTTGATTGACGGATATCTGAAATGATTGAAATATTGTAAGGCGTGATCGATCAAGTCATCCTATATGACTTAATAACGGAAATGAGAATTCAACTAGACACGTCTCAACTTCTAACTACAGACGACGTCAGTTGGACGATGAATTCGTCCATTATCCGATGTGATTCAAAAACAGAAACCAATGTAACCAGACGTTGAAATCTGTCGTTGCTACTATCTCCATCTCTGTAGTTCTGCATCTCTCGCTGGCTGTACGTCTCCCTCTGTCTTCTTGCCTGTTCCCTGTCTGTTTCATCCTGGGTCTATACTCAATCTCATATTTGTACGTCTTTGTCAATCTTGTCAATCTCTTTGTTGCCAGTTCGCTTATAAATTATTCACAGCGACAATCCGGTTTCAAATTTCTGTTCTATTCACAAAAATATTCACAAGAAAAGATAAGGAAGAATGGTTATAAATAGGTTTTCTTACAACGACGCTTCCTTGTCTATTACCACTAACGTTCATAATCAATCCCACAACAGAATAAAATACCAAAAATTCAAATCTCACGAACACAGAATACAATCATCCTGACGTTGTAGAAGACTCGTTCCATTTGACTCCTTCACCAGTGGAATCCCTCATAAGAAGACTTAACCGTATCCAACCTTACGCAAGGACAAGTTCCAGTTTCATTTCCATCCTGTCCATAGTCCAAGGTCCATCCAGACCGTAGCTCCGCTTCTTTAACCTCCTCCACTTCCTCGCTCCTTCAGCCCTTCCGACCGTTCGAAAACTTCCTCCGTCTTCCCTGAATGCTTCCTTGAGTGACCGACTTAGACTCATTCCAATCGACCTTCTTTCGTTCACCGTTTACAAGAACACGTATGCGAAGCGGACTTTAGGTACACGGGTTCCCAGGTAAAGTTGTAACATTATGGTCCATTTCGTCACACACTCCCTTTCTCTTTCTCTCCATATCGCCCTATCATTTCTCCCTGCCTCTCATCCTGCCTCCCTGTATCTTTCCCTCTGATACCCTTCCTTCCTCTCTGTCTCCCTGTCTCTCCCCCTTCCTCCCTGTATCTGCCCCTCTGACTCCCGTCCTTCCTCTCTGTCTCCCTGCCTCTCATCCTGCCTCCCTGTATCTTTCCCTCTGACTCCCGTCCTTCCTCTCTGTCTCCCTGCCTCTCATCCTGCCTCCCTGTATCTTTCCCTCTGACTCCCGTCCTCCCTCTCTGTCTCCCTGCCTCTCATCCTGCCTCCCTGTATCTGCCCCTCTGACTCCCGTCCTTCCTCTCTGTCTCCCTGCCTCTCATCCTGCCTCCCTGTATCTGCCCCTCTGACTTCCTTTCTTCCTCTCTGTCTCCCTGCCTCTCATCCTGCCTCCCTGTATTTGCCCCTCTGACTTCCTTTCTTCCTCTCTGTCTCCCTGTCTCTCATCCTGCCTCCCTGTATCTGCCCCTCTGACTCCCTTTCTTCCTATCGCTTGGCAGTCCAGCACGCTAACAGCTATACTATCGCGTATTTAGACAAAACAATTCGTCAAGGTGACAAAGAAGGTGGACCAGCAACCGATGAGCAGGCCGGTGAGCATGCGCAGAATCTAATCCAGCTCTGCGTAAGATGTATATTCCTCGGTGGCTGAGACGATCTGTAAATATCAAATAGGATCCATGGCCGGATTGACCCCCCTTGGATCCGCCCCTGCTTATAGGTCGACCCATTCAGAATGACAATTAGGTGACTGCTAACGACGAACTTAAACGCCGAAAGGAACAAAGCTTGACCAAACAACTAACGTGGCCGTCAACGCTTAGCGAGTCCATCCATCCATCCATCCAATTATCCATCTATCCATCCATCCAACCATCCATCCATTTAACCATCCATCCATCCATCCATCCATCCATCCATCCATCCAACCATCCATCCATTTAACCATCTATCCATCCAACCATCCATCCATCGATCCATCGATCCATCGATCCATCGATCCATCGATCCATCGATCCATCCATCCATCCATCCATCCATCCATCCATCCATCCATCCATCCATCCATCCATCCATCCATCCATCCATCCATCCATCCATCCATCCATCTGTCGCAATCGAAGGTTTCCTGGCGATTGTTTGCCGCGTGTTGATGTCGACCCTCGATTGCTTGTTCTTTTACTTGCACTTTTATTTAACGTGCCTAACTTTTCTATAGAAGATTCACGACGAACTTTGTTTAATTAATAAATGAATTTAATTAAAGAAACAAATATATATACACTAACTCTACGGGAACTTTCACGTAGTATTAAAGCGTTTAGATATTAAATCGGACTATCTCAAATGTTGCTTCGTACAGCCTAACTACAGATCGTTCTTTCGCGTCAGTCTCTGAATCTGACGGACTATACTCTGCCGCCCCGCTGGTCGTTCCTCCCGATGTTTCTCGCTCGACCGATGTTCACACGTCGCGTTCGTCAGCAGTACAAGTCCCGTGTTCTCCGTTCCCTTCTGTTAAGTAGGAACTCCAGCGTGCATCAGTCAGCCCCCCTCCCCACGTCAAGCTATCGTCAATTAGTGTCAGATTGCTCCTCGATACGCGGGTCGTCGCTCGCCTGCAGCGCGGGCGGTGTCTGGTTACACCATAGCCGCGAGGTGTCCTATTACATCTTGGCTGTGTGGTGTCCGATTACACCTGGGCCTCGCTGCCTTCATTGTTGCCCAAGTGGAGACTGGCTTTTCGTCCGTCATCATCCTATCTCGACCGGCAACGACGCTTACATCATAATGATGATGCCATCTCGTCGTTGTTGTCGATCTCCTCACGCGACACCTCCCTTCCCGGGGGAGGACAAAGCCAGTCATTGGTTCGCCTCCCGGCTGAGAATGATGTCGTTCCCTCCATCGATTTCCTCCAGACCATGTCCTCGTCGTTCCCATGAAAATACAAAATATCAGCACAGTTAGAAATTATATTTACAGTTGTCGCGGTGCCTTACATGGTAGTCCGCCTTCTTCCTCAATCATAGTCTGGACAAAAGATCAGCGGGAATATTCAGCGCCCCAGGTCGATATTCAAAAGACATATCGAAGTCCTGGAGGGCCAGAGCCCCTCTCGCAAGTTTAGCACTTGTGGGCGTAGAAGCAGTTAGGAAAGTCAAGGGGGTGTGATCAGAATAGAGGGTGGTCCTTGACATAAAAATCCAATCCCTAAACTTCTTCCACGCAGAAATCACAGCATGCGCTTCGCGTTCCACAGTGGACCAACGCGCTTGCGTAGCATCTAATTTAGAACTGGCAAAACATGTTGGCCGTTCTGTTCCATCGTCTTGAATTTGGAATAAGCAGCAACCGACTGCTTCGTCTGAAGCATCAGTCGATAAACCAAACTCTCTGCCGTAGTCAATTGTCTGCAAACATACAGTGTTATTCAAATCGTGCGTAAGTTTATCTAGCGCCTTTTGGTGATCAGCTCGCCAGGGTATCTTAACAGGCACCGATTTCTGGGTCCAGTCAATGAGAATTCTGGCTGTCTCAGCCAGGTTAGGGATGAAGTTCCTAAAATAACTGAAGAAGCCAATTAATCTCCGTATGTCCTTTTTGGACTCGGGTTGAGGGATTTTCCCTCGCCCTGCGATTTTCATAGGATCCGGTTCAATGCTCCCTGATCCGATCAGGTGACCTACAAACGTTGTTTGTTGCCTAGCAAACGAACTCATCTTAGTGTTAAGGGTCAGACCCGACTGTTGAATAGTCATTAAGTATTTCTCTAGGTGCTTCCTGTGATCCGGCCACGTCATCGAGTGTACTGCCATGTCACTATGTGAGGGAGTGATGATACCTAGGGCCAAAAGTTCGCGGGTCTGCTTCTCCATCTCCGGTTTGAGCAGTTCCGGCACCTTATAGGCTCGCAGACTCTTCGGCCTGAACTCCGCGCTAACAGTGATTGTGTGTTCTAGGACGGGACAGAAACCTGGTTTGTCCGAGAACACATCTGGAAACCTGTCTAACAGACTAAACAGCTGTTTCCGCTCGGGTACCGTTAAGTGTGCAACGGCAATAGGGTCTACTTGTGCACTGGGCCTTGTCTGCCTCGTGACGAAGCTACCCACCGCTTCCCCGTGACCGAAGTCTTTGTCCTTCTCGAACAGAATGGAGCCATTGTTAATCAATGCTTGCTGTATTCTTTCGCTATATTTGCGAATCCGATTTGCGTGTAGCAAGCGGCTTTTGCCCCCTATTTCCACGATGTATGTGTAGGGCGATTTCACCTGAGCGATGATGGCCGGGCCTTGCCCTTGGCCCTCCTTCTTTGCTCCTCGCGCTTCCGGTGATTGGGTGATAACTTTGTCTATTCTCTCTTTAGGCAAGCACAGTTGTTTTACAGAATGCCCAGCTATTTTGTCTTTATGAAAGGGCAAATTGTCTTCAGTGAAGAAGCTCTTCGCCCCAATTTTCCCGTGGGCCAAGAATGGTGCTAGTGTCGAACATTGTGCTTGTTCAGCCGCCATCTTGTTTCTGCCTACTATTGTGTCTTCCTTGGGTGGGGGTGGTACCTCCGGATTGAAGAATGGCTCTTCATTATCCGTTTCTTCGGGACTGATTTCTCCTACACTCCCACTGTCTGCTTGAGCGACCGTGAAGTAATCCTCGCCTATCAGCGTCCTAAGTCCCTCTACCTCCTCCCCTCTCTCCTCTTCCTCACTCGTCTCGGTCCTTGCGACCGCCTGCGCTTCTGAAATTTGGTCTATTTCAGGAGCGCTGGCCGCGTGACTCGAATACAACGCTGTCTCGCGCAGCAAGTCGGCTGTAGTGGGCGTGATAATTAACGGTTCATTAAGGTCTTTAATGAGTGCCGCCCATATCCGAACATCAGGGGCGTAATTTACCTCCCCCTCGCTGTCCTCGCCGGCCTGAGACCCCTTTAGTCTCAGCCGCACTACGTCCACAATCATTGATTGACCGTTCAGCCCCTTCACCTCTATCTGCTTGACCACAGGTAGGTTGAGCGGCCTGATTAGTTCTGCTCGCGCACAATTGTATTCGGCCCCGCTATCTATTAGAGACGATGTCACAGGGAGCCCTGTAATATACACTTTCATGTACTCTCTTACATAAGTCTCCTCCTTTTCTTCTCTCCTCCGCTTCTCCTCCTGAAGTCTTAATTTTTCTGCTTCCTCTTTCCCTTCTCTCCTCTGCTTCTCCTCCTGAAGCCTGAGCTTCTCAGCCTGCTTTTCCTCTAGCATTCTGAGTCTCTCTGTTTCCTCCTTTTCTTCTCTCCTCCGTTTCTCCTTCTGAAGCCTTAATTTCTCTGCTTCCTCTTTCTCTTCTCTCCTCTGCTTCTCCTCCTGAAGCCTGAGCTTCTCAGCCTGCTTCTCCTCATCTTCTCTCCTCCACTTCTCCTCAAGCATTCTGAGTCTTTCTTCATTCCTCTTTTTCTCTTGTTCGATCCGCCTGCGTTCCTTTTCACTGCTTCTCCTCACTCTTCTCTCCGCTTCCTCTCTTTGGTATGTTGTTAGTTCTAACATGACCCGCCGCATTTGCCTTGCCGGGCTCATACTGCTACCTGGGCTACCTGTGCTTACTTTCTCACTTACTTCTGGCGGGATCTCCCTTCCAGAAACAATTATTTCAGCACTAGCCTCTTGGAGCTGGTCCATCCTCATGGAACCCAATTCCTCCTCTCCTAGTCCCATCTTTATCAGATATGCGACTAGTCTGTGACGGGGCATGTTCAGCACCCTCGCTCTTTTCCCTACCGACAACTTATCCATCTTCCAACAGTCCGCTCACTAATAGAAAAAGATAAGTAAGTTAGAGGAGAGTCACCGTTGGTCAGAAATCAAAGAAAACAACGTCCTAAAATTCTACCACAAATACAACAAGAACAGAACTGAGCAAAAGGAGCTACGCAAAAGCCTCGGCTATTCGCACACCAATCCTCATCCAGACCTCAACCGCAACCTCACAGATTACCACGACTACCAGTAAGGACTTACCCTCTGATACGTCGAGCGTGTTCCGTCTTTTGGTATCTTGGCTGATCCGCTGTCCTCCGTTGCCACTCCCGTCCGTCGTTGCTAGCGATGGTCGGTCGTCCGTTGGCGCTCTTGTTCCTCGTCCTTGCCTGTTGCTGTCGGTTCCTTCGAGTCCTTCGTCTCCGGAGTCCGGCACTCGACTTCTCCAGTTGCGAAGGGTTGTATTCGCCGCTGGTCCCGATCTGTTGAGATTCCTCTTTTCCGTTTCCGGTTCCGCTCTTCGTCGTGACGTCTTCAGTTGAAAATCCTGTCGACTGCGCCAATGTCGCAATCGAAGGTTTCCCGTCGATTGTTTTCCGCGTGTTGATGTCGACCCTCGATTGCTTGTTCTTTTACTTGCACTTTTATTTAACGTGCCTAACTTTTCTATAGAAGATTCACGACGAACTTTGTTTAATTAATAAATGAATTTAATTAAAGAAACAAATATATATACACTAACTCTACGGGAACTTCCACGTAGTATTAAAGCGTTTAGATATTAAATCGGACTATCTCAAATGTTGCTTCGTACAGCCTAACTACAGATCGTTCTTTCGCGTCAGTCTCTGAATCTGACGGACTATACTCTGCCGCCCCGCTGGTCGTTCCTCCCGATGTTTCTCGCTCGACCGATGTTCACACGTCGCGTTCGTCAGCAGTACAAGTCCCGTGTTCTCCGTTCCCTTCTGTTAAGTAGGAACTCCAGCGTGCATCAGTCAGCCCCCCTCCCCACGTCAAGCTATCGTCAATTAGTGTCAGATTGCTCCTCGATACGCGGGTCGTCGCTCGCCTGCAGCGCGGGCGGTGTCTGGTTACACCATAGCCGCGAGGTGTCCTATTACATCTTGGCTGTGTGGTGTCCGATTACACCTGGGCCTCGCTGCCTTCATTGTTGCCCAAGTGGAGACTGGCTTTTCGTCCGTCATCATCCTATCTCGACCGGCAACGACGCTTACATCATAATGATGATGCCATCTCGTCGTTGTTGTCGATCTCCTCACGCGACACCATCCATCCATCCATCCATCCATCCATCCATCCATCCATCCATCCATCCATCCATCCATACATCCATACATCCATACATACATACGTACATAGATACATACATACATACATTCATCCACTCATCCATCAATAGATCCATCCATCCATCCATCTATCCATCTATCCATACATACATACATACATACATCCATCCATCCATCAATAGATCCATCCATCCATCTATCCATACATACATACATCCATCCATCCATTCATACATACATTCATCCACTCATCCATCAATAGATACATACACACATCCGCCATCCATTCATCCAGTCATCCATCCATTCATCCTTCGTTTCTTTTTTCCTTTCTTCTTTCCATTATTCCTTCCTTTCGTCACTTCTTTCTTCCAAGAATATTTCCCCTCGTCCTTCCATCTCCCCATCAGAATTCCTTGTTCTCTGCTTGTCTTTGATTCTTTCTTTCTGCCTTTGTTCTCATCTTTTTACGGGTCATGTCGGTCGTCTTATTCTCGCACGCAGGGACCATAGATCATCTGCGTCTTGGTCCATCACGCACACAAGGCACACGCGAATTAATACAAATCGTTTCATGTCAGATCCTACTACCCTCCATTCCTAGTTACACAGAAAACGACTCAGAAACCGTGTGTTGCTACATTATCTCCAAACTAGGTGAAAGGTCTCACCCTGAGCTCGTCCGTGCCGCTGACTATTGCACTCTGAGTTCGTGGTAACGTCCTCGAGTGACAGATGGGAGTGAAAAAACATGATGAATTGGCGCGCATGTGTGTTATTTGGAAGATGGATTGCTAATGAATGGCTTCCTGAAGCTATAAGTCAACCAAATTGCCGGTTCTTCTCCTGAACAACTTCACTTATGTTTAGATGTTTCGTTAAGCATTTCTATGGAAGTTAATTGATCGATTTCTGTGCGTCTTCCTGTAAGTTTTTCATCTTCCTTTATTTGTGTCCTCATTCGCTTCTTTTGTTTGCTTCTTCTGTCGTCTTGTCTAGTTTTCTCTTTCTCTCTCCGTCTCTCTCTCTCCGTTTCTCTCTCTCTTTCTGTCTGTCTATCTGTCTCTGTCTGTCTGTCTGTCTCTCTCTTATTTCCCTTTAAAATCTGTATCTTCTCATCCTCCTCTATCTCTCCTCTCATTCGTACTTCCACTCTATAGTTTTCGTGTAGGAGTCAGTGTTTACTGCCTGTATCTTTTCATATGAGTAGTTTATCATTTTTTGTGTCTATGATATAGTTTCTTCTCCCTCTTCTAGGTAGGTCTGTTCCTCTCTTCTCACTCTGTACTTCTCTGTGCGCATCCTCTCTACTTCTCCCTTCCCTCTCTCCTCCTCTCTTTCTCTCTATGCTTCTCTCTATGCTTCTCTCTCTCTCTCTTTCTCTCTCTCTCTCTCTGTCTCTCTCTCTCTGTCTCTCTGTCTGTCTGTCTGTCTGTCTCTATCTCTCTCTGTGTCTCTCTCTGTCTCTGTCTCTCTCTCTATGTTTATCTCTTTTCTATTCGCTGCATCAATCTCTCTGTTGTTGTCAGACTCAATTATCATATTTATCGATATTTTTCATTGTCGCTGCCGACACAAAAGGTCGGCAGAGTCGTGTTCTTAGTCTGCGTTTCCTCGTATACGTCTCTTCCAAACCCTGTGTTTCCATAGTTCTTTTTCCTTCTTCAATCGTCGGTCGTTTTCGCTTCGTTTGCCTCCCAGCGACTATGGTTGTCATTTTCTTCTGCATTCCAGGTCCTAGTTTCGGGTTTATTTTCATCGTTTCCCGTTGTCTGCATCTTTTATTTCTGCCTCTGAATCTGATTCTGTCCCATCATCCTCATCTTCCTGGAATGGACAACGCGTGCCAATCGTATCAGCAGTCGTGCCTGTCGCAATCTATCGGACAGTCACGGGAGTTTCTGTAATGCGCCATGAAACATGACTTCAAGAGCACGTTTTCAATTTTCTGTCAAGTTTTTCTTTTGTTATCAACTCGATACCCTTCTCGCATTTCCGGCAATGTGAAAGAAACCGCCAAAGTTTATGATCACCACAAAATTGCATTGAAATCTGTTATAGTTTTGTTGTGCGTGCTATTTCCTACCTAACTGGTTTCACATGAGTCGTCCGTCTCAGACAACATCTCTAATCTGCGGTGTTCTTCCTAATTGCTTTTCTTTCTATCTTCTACATTGCTAAACAATTATTAGTGTCGGTTAATATTATGAATAATTAGAACCACTTTTACTTTGCATGAGTCAAGAACAAAAAAGGAAGAGCAGTGTCGAAAGCTAACCCTGAGGGAACGATGGGCATGAAGTGTGAGCGACTTCAATTTCTTAGCCTTGGCATATGTGGGCGGCAGGCCAGCCCTAC
>OY744616.1:36002965-36130465 GCA_963556255.1 Allolobophora icterica
CAGCCGACTGATCGCTCCTACAACCTCACGGACACGCTTCTGGCCAGTTTCTATAGATAGGCCTAAGTCTAGCCAATCACCTTCACCTTTGTACTACAATATTATTCAAATATTTCTTGCCCGTGCTAGTCGAGCCTCTTTAGAAACGAGCACAGCATGGCTGTAAGATGATGATGATGACGATGATGATGACGATGATGATGATGATGATGATGATGATGATGATGATGATGATGATGATGACGACGATGATGAGCAGTCCCTTAAGCTAGCCATGAGGCAGCCACAGGTCTGGCTGTATATTGACGGGTAAAATATGAGCATTTGTCCGTTATTCGTTTCTAAAGCGCTTTAGCAGCGCAGTGTGTTGAATGCCTACGTAGCTCAGCTTTGTCAACGTTCTCAGCGATCGCTGACGTACCTCACAAGACGACACTATACAAGCAAAGAAGCTGCGAGTGGAACTAAGTCTGGTAAACTCTGTTAAGAAATGCTGGCAAAATTTGATATGCAAGCCATTAGAAAAATACCATATGATTCCAGACAACCACTCGTAATTGTAAAGTAATTGTAAACTCCAAATTACTAAAGCGTGGCTCTAAATCTAAGCGCAGGGCACCAGCTTATTCACGAGCGTATGTAATCTATCCCAATCCACCCTAATCCATCAAATTCTGCGCCTTCCAAGCGTCGTTCTCGTCCTCAACAAAACTCACTTTAGCAGCTCCTTTGCCTTCTGTCTCTGGTCTCTCTGGGCCCAGCAAACCACGTTTACTGAGCCCACAGCGGCCCGCACTGTGCAACTGGTGGCAGGCAAACCAATGTGGATCCAAAAACGTCCAACAACAGAGGTGTCTCGATGAAGAGACCTGCTATCTCTTAGAGCCTAAGTGATATCTCATCAGAGTCTACTTAATATATCCCTCATTCGATAATATACTTATCTCAATTCTATGTATGCATGGAAACATTGTACAGATTGCTTGCTTGAGCTCTTTCTCTCTGTTCCATTATGAGTTACAGCAAGGAGACTCGCAACCAGAACTTAAGTTTACTCGTTCTTTTCTCTTAAGTATTTCTCTTTCGTTCCTCTCTCATTTCGATCGTTCTGCCTTCTCATTCTCTCTTTATAACTTCCTACAGCTTTCCTTTCAACTAATTTCCCGGTCCGTTTCTTTCTCGCTTTATTCTCATCCAGTTCTGGAGAGTGTAGACAACACATTCCAAATGAGCATTTTGCACTCCTTATCATGTCATTATTTCAGGTCTAGTTCTAGATTTCAGTTGTAGCCCTCAGTCTATCCATCTCTGACTCTTTCTACCTATCTACCTTTACTTCTGTCTGTCATTGTCCATGATTACTGTCATTCGACACAGAATGACACCTCAGCCAAAAGCTCACACCTGAGTATAGCAAGCTCAGTCCAACATGGCCATTTGGCAACTGTATATATGTATGTAAGTATGCATGTGTATGATGCGTATGATGTATCTGCTGCCCCCAAATTCGCATGAAACTTTACTATATACTCTCTATTCTCTTTTTCCTCCATCTACCTTTTTTTCTTTCAACTTCCCTTTTTCTCAACTATCTCTTCTCCCATTCCATCTCATTTCACCTGTCTCTTTCTCTCTATTTCTCTCTGTTTCTGACTATTGGTCAGTTATTCCCGTGCCTCGTGTTCTCCATCTGCTAATCCTCGTTCTTCGTTCTAATGACGGCTTTAGAACTGCAGTGTTTGACGCTAACTGCTGTAAATGGTTTAAATCTCTCCATCACGGCGACGGTGTGGAGTTAGTGGTGCATGCAGAAGATCATAGAACGGGAAGCCAGTGTAAGGTGTGGAGATGATTTGCCTGTCACACGACAGACAGGTGATAAGCTGACGTGGAAGACTTAATATGGATCGACTGTGTGCTGAAGTCTTCTGGAGATTTCATCTAGGTAACATAAAACCGTCGTTTAGTTTCCATTTTCCCCTCGACGAATATAATCTTGCGTGGATAACGTCAGTCACGGCATTTAGGAAACTCATTTCTAGAGATTAGATACTTAAAGACTTATAAAGAAACTGAGAGATCGACAGAAAGACAGACAGACAGAAATACAGACACACAGACAGACAGACAGACATACAAACGGGAGAACTACACAGAGATGACCGATAGAAATACAAGAAGACCTGGACACAGATGGACTGAATGAAAGACAAAAGGAAGACAGAACGAAAAACAAACGGATAAAGACACACACAAACAGACAGACAGACAGGATCAGCTGGCAGTCGGAAATATGAACAAATAATGAGAAAAATGGAAAGCTAGATGGCAAGAGAAAGACGGAGGAGAGGTTGACAGAGAAAGATACATCCATTCCTCTCTTGACTTGTATATATGCAATTTAATTACAATAGCGATGGTTACTGATAGCCAAAGAAATAATTATAGGCAGCTTGTAGCTACACACTTCGTTGCTTCAAGCTTAGAACCTTCGAGAACTCGGAACTACACAACCCAACCCAAAATGACTTTAATTTTTGCGTGGATGTCAGGAACAGTTAAAGTGTACTGTTCATCTCTTCAATTTACAGATGCAGTCAAAGCTTTAAGAAATAATGAGTTCCGAGATGTTTCTTGAAGGAAGAAAGGAGTTCGGAATCCGGAGAAACATTGGAAGTCGGTTGCAATCCCTGGGGCATTGGAGTGGAATGGACATGAGCACACGAAAGCTCTCCTTTGTGGCTCAGCCAAAAGCTCACCCCTGAAGATAGCAGCTGCGTCAAACATGCCATTTGGTAACTGTACTGTATATGTGTTTACGTATGTATGCATGTATACAGGTATGTATGCATACAGGATTACAGGTATGTATGTATGCGTGTATGTATGTATGTATGTGTTTTTGTATGTGTGTATGTGTGTATGTATGTATGCATGTATACAGGTATGTATGCATGTATACAGGTATACAGGTATGCATGTATACAGGTATGTATGTGTATATGTGTATATGAATGTATATGTGCGTATGTGCACATGTGCGTATGTATGTATGTATGTGTCCAAATACTTTATACCTAGTCTAACAGGTGCCTTATAAACGCGTGGCACACGAACCTCCTATCAAACTGACCTAGTTGAACAAATGCGTTTTCTAATCTGTGCGAAATGTTTCTGGCCTTTTAGTGAGAACTTGCGCCACCTATTGACAGCCGCTGAGTGTCAACATGTCGTTTGGCGCCAAAAAGAAGCTGTCGTCTGCCTCCGTCGCTGACGTATCCACTGTCTACTCCAACATCTTCCTCCCTCTCATCCACCAATTGCAAAATAAAACGGAAGCCTCCATCTTCTCCTCCTCCTCCTTCTCCTCCTCGTCTCCCTCCGTCAATCTCGCCCTCTTCCACGCCGACCAACCCGTCATTCTTCGCGCCAACTACAGCTCCGCAGCAACTGAAGCAGCGACGACATCTATCGAACGGTCAACGGTGTGCAGCGACTCATCCCGCTACTCGCTCTCCGTCACCGTCATCCTAGCGACCATCATCACGCTGGTTGCCTTGACGACCATTGCAGGCAATCTGCTTGTTATAGTGGCTTTTGCCAGCGACCGGAAGTTAAGATCTTTCGGTAATTACTTTATTCTGAACCTCGCGATCTCTGATCTGATCGTTGGCCTGTTAATCTGCGTCTACATGCCGTACATCCTCAAGGGCTGCTGGTTGCTGACGCGAGCAGGGTGCCTCGTCTTCACCCTCTTCGACTACGTCGTTCCTCTCGCATCCGCCTGGAACATGGCCATCATAAGCCTTGATCGCTATTGCAGCGTGGCGCGCCCTGTCGACTATCGCATGCATCTCAACACCCGCCGCGCCGTACTCTTCATGACCGTACCGTGGATCGCCGGTGCGCTGTGGTACGGCCCGACGGTCCTGTTCTGGACGAAGTTTACGGGAAAGTACGCAGTAGCGGAAGGAGAATGCCAAGTCGAGTTCTACGAACACGCCATATACTTGATCACGTGCTCCGTCGTTGAGTTCCTGTTACCGTTCGCGACTGTCGCCTCGATCAACGTCCTCATCTATCTGAACATCCGGCGCCGGTCACGTGGCATCGTCGCTTCCGGTGACGGACAGAACGCCATGAAGGCCAAGCACCTGTTGTCACGTGACAAGAAGAGCGCGCGCTCTCTGGCGATCCTAATCCTCGTGTTTCTGTTCACGTGGGGTCCGTTCGAGGTGTGTTCGTTCGTAAACCCCCTCTGCAGCTTCTGCATTCCTCCGTCCGTCTTCGACGTCGTCTTCTGGCTGCTCTGGCTCAACTCGACCATCAACCCCATCCTCTATCCGTTTCTCCAGCAACGATTCCGCATCGCCTTTACGAACATCCTCTGCCACGTCGTCTACAGAAGACGCTTCTACGGGAAACCGGATGGAGATCCATCCGCTAGAAGCGTTGCCACTTCCGGCTGCTGATTGACTTCCGCTTCCGTTGTCGTCGGCAAATTGGTTGCTGACTTGTGATCTGCGAAAGAAAGATCAACCCCGACAGAAAATTAATGACTTCCGGAATATCAATTCGTGCTGCCCAGGCGGGTCGGTCAATAGCTTCATCCTGTGATGTTTTTTCGGTTTTAAGTTCCGGTTCCAGTGTTTCCGGTTTCTGGACTTCACTCGATGACTTGATG
Organism: Allolobophora icterica; assembly: GCA_963556255.1. Taxonomy (NCBI): domain Eukaryota; kingdom Metazoa; phylum Annelida; class Clitellata; order Crassiclitellata; family Lumbricidae; genus Allolobophora; species Allolobophora icterica. Next base: position 36,007,650 of record OY744616.1, read on the forward strand.
TTTCAGCCTCGCGGTTCCTGATTTCTGCTTCATCACTTCCGGTGTAAATTTTCTGTCGTCTGATCTTCGTCACGTGTCTTAGGATCGAAGGAATGATCCTTTGATCACGCACCTCACTCGTTCGGATCATGATCTTTTCGCTTAGATGAAGAAACAATTTACTCTGAGGCTATTGTTCGATTAGGGAAGTTACTGATCTGCGTCATTTAAGTTAAACTTTTGTTGACGTTAGACATCCATGAAATAATAATAATAATAATAATATTTATTCTTTAATTAAGCGCCAGCAAACGCACTGCGCTGTACATGTACAATTGTACATGTTATGCGATAAATCTTAACTATTAACAGAACAGACAGCCTGCAATACACGGCGCAAATTGCAGCCTACAAAGCATGTCCGCCTATGGGACTCGATCTCTGTACCTCTCGCTCTGTACGCCAGATGTTATCCAATGCGCTATCGGGCATATTTCAATGTTGAAATAAATTACTTAAACCTAATCTTGTAACTTTTGTCTAATTACTTCTATTGCGAAACTAATGGTCTAAAGTAAGTATAGACCTACATTCTTTTGGATTAATTGATTTTCAATTTTGCTATATAAAATAATCTTATTTTTACACAGTTACGAATATTACTATAGATTTTGTTAAATTGGTTTTTGTGTCGTTTTCTGTGACTGTATGTTTGGGCGCTGACAGATATAGGCCTATTATATTATTGCCTACTGTGTCTCTCCTGCTGGTGATATTTGTTCCGTGTAAAAAGTTACCTCCACTGCTCTATAATTGCAGTGTTTTAGTTGTCGAGGGGTTCAACTCCCTAGCTCTTCTTCTAACCACCTCAGCTAAGTAACTGAAAAGATATGGGGGGGGGGGGTTGAACTGCATCCGTGTTCTTTGATAATCTGTAAAATTTTCGACCCCAGATCTTTAGGGATGAGAACTGAAACACTGTAGGGCCTATCTATACTGTTTCGAAATAGGTCCAAATTAACACGACTGGCACACTCCACGTCCTGGTCCATTAAGTGGCCATTAACTAAAGATTCTGTTTCTTTCTAAACTAACCAAGACGACGTTTTCAAACCTGTCGCGTGGTTCCGATCGATGGGAAGATGTTTTCCTATAATATTTTGGCGCCCCCCCCCCAGTGTAATTCTCCTTACAGATTTTATTTTAGTTATAGTTACAGTTATAGTTAATGGTTTTTCATTTTAGTCATAGTTACAGTTATAGTTAGTATTATTTTTTAGCTATAGTTATAGTTATAGTTACTGGACTTTTATTTTAGTTAATTTTAGTTAGTACATAGTTAAAAATTAACTGGTCCCGATGGCGCTGCGCCTGGTCCCTATGGGGTCATCGATTAAATGTCAACAAATTTTCGGCAGCTTTTGACCTCCTCCCCCTTGTCAATAACTGTCAAACATTCAAGGACCCCTAACAAAATTATGTCAAAGAAAATTACCCCACCCCAGAAAATTTCTATGACTCTAACAAATGCAAAAACTTAAATTGCCGAAAAAACAAAATGTTGTTATTCAGATTTGAATTTTATACTTAATGGCTACAGTACATGTGGAATCACTGTCTGTCACAGATATTTAATGGATTTTTTCCATTAAAAAATACAATCTCGTTTTCTTTTAAATGTGTATTCAATTTGATTTTTATTATGAACATTTCTATGTTGAACATGAAGATGATAACTTTTTATAATATTCTTTTTAACGTAGAAAATTAAAATCAAAACAAGTTATCACTCTTTAAAATGACTACTAATTTTGCGAATTTGCGCTAGTCAACTTGGGTCGCAATCGCTATAGAAATGTTTATACAATAATTACATTTATGAGCCCATCGATATCTACAAATATTGATGAATGAGCCACTAGGCCCACTATCCTACTGGGTTAATTCACAAATCCACAATTAGGGGCGAACATAGCAGTTGTAGCGCATTTTCACATTCTCATATTTATCGATATTGCGCTTTTTATTTTATTAACGAAAATAGCGATGAATTTTCGTTAGTGTTATTTTCGTTATAGTTATAGTTATAGTTAAGGATATTTGTTAGTTATAGTTATAGTTATCGTTAACAAAATCATATTTTGTTCGTTAACGAACATTTTCGTTATCGTTAACGTTGACGAGAATCACACTCCCTCCCCACTGAAATTGGTCATATTACTGCAGGTGTTTCTTATTTTGAGAATGGAATTTGTGCATAATTAGTAATACTCAGTCTCTGAATCTTCAGGTGCTTCTCTTTTGTTTTGTCTGTTCCATAGTTTGAAACAGAAGAACCCAATCTTGTTCCAAGCTCAGTTTTTAGCTTTTAGCTATGCTATTACATATGTGTCGTCCACTTCAGGAGCACCAGCATGTGTGTTCAATTTACAATGGTAATTAAGTGAGCTTCTTGATAAGTAAAAATGATACTTAGAACTAAGAGTCGACGAACGCCGCAGTCTTCGTTTAACTCTGCAGTCTCTGAAACTAGGCGGTACGGAAGTCAGCTGCAACTTTGGTGGCGCCATGCTCAAAACTTAGCTTTGAGAAGTTAAGGCCAGCGAACATTTTAAAACACGAGTTACCGACGCCATTTTTTTCTACTTCGACCTTCGTCTCAATGGTAAATAGCCGATAATTTACAGAATATTGCACTCTTTTACAATTAAAATGACAGGAAGACTAACCAACAGTAATGTGCTTAGTAAACTTAAATTGTGCATGTAGATGTATGTATGTAAGTATGTATGTATTTCTGCATGTATTCGGTTATTTATGCAGCGCCTTTATCAACTTCATCAATCCGCAAGCGATTGACAATGCAGAGACCTAGATAAATAATGGACGACTGTACAAATTATCCCAATTTAGAGAAAGGCAATGGGTGTTGAATTCACGTGGTATATGTTTTGTAATGTAATTGGCTATATATAGCGCATGATGACATGTCAAACAGGTAATGTAATGTAATCCAATGGGGTCTAATTTTTTTATCTATTTATTATAATCTTCGTTTATTAATTCAAACTGACAAGGACGCAGTAAGATTACGTGATATTGTAGTGACAGATGATAACAAATTTAACAGGAGTCGAATTTAATTTAATTTAATTTAATCAAACTAGTCTAACGTAGTCAAATCAAGTCTAGTTTAGTCTTTTCTACCTTAGTTTAATATAATCCAAATTCAAGTCGAAATTGAGCTGCTAATTACCGTAGCATTCCCAACCTAACAGGAAGTTGATCGAGAATATTATTCAGCCTTTTTTTATTCGTGGTTCTCCACAGATGACAGAAAGAATGCTCTGCAGCTAGGAAATGAAAACAAAATCGATTCCGCTGGTCCTCTGCTCCACGTGTCATCACACCAGCGTAAACTAAGACAAAGCAAGCGGAAGAGGAAATGGACCCAAGGGCGACATCTGTGAACGAGCCTCGTAATTGACAATTGCAAGAATGACACCTGTATCGCGTTTCAAGCGACTAGTAGATGCAGAAAGAGAATCGCATGCAATGGACGATCAATTATAATTGCTATCCAATCACTTGGAACAAATAACGGAATACGGGCGGTACCGGTATAAGGTTGCGATATGAAAGAAGTTCTAGGGGTGTGCGGGTATAATACCCGTACCCGCGAGTTTACCCGTACCCGACCCGTACCCGCGGGTTGGGTATGGGTCGGGTAGGCTTTTCACGGGTCGGGTACGAGTAAGAGCATTAAGGGTTACGGATATACCCGATTTTGCCCGTACCGACGTGAAGTTTTGGGGTTACATACATGTAATAGTGAGTCTTGCACCTTCAAAGACTTACTTACTATAACTTTGTAAGTACCACATGCCTGTGTTGACCTATGTCCGTACTCCTCAGTGAACTTGGCATTATTAATAGATTTTCAAACTGCAGTTTTAAAGTGGCTTGTTTCCAGTAACAAAATTGCAGTGCTTTTACATATATCTATCATAGTTGAGATTCTCTCTATAGAATTCTTTATTGTCATTCGCTACGAATGTCTCTTTACGAATACAGAGTTCAATTGCTCATGATCGTTCAGTTACGCTACGCTACGCTGACAATGATCATATGGCTACGACCATAGATGTTAAAATCGTTTTTTTCGTTTTTTATTTCTTTCCAAAAAACGTCGTTTTTTTCGTTTTTTATTTTTCTTATCGTTTTTTTCCGTTTTTATGTAACTTTATTTATTCATTTATTTACTGTCTGTTAATGTTTTTCAGTTTCTGTTCAATTTTTTTGTCTAGTGTCCCTTACGTTGTCTCCGTACTTTCAAGGATTCAGTTAATTTACCTCGCTATTTAGGCTACGTCATCATTTGAGAAATAAATACTTATGAAATAGCACAGTACAAGAAATAAAATTTTATAAAGTTATTTCTAAGTTATCTAAAATGCCAAAAGAAAAGGGCGCGGAATGGATTCACGTTACTTTGATAAACGAGAAGATACAAAAACTCAGCATTGGCTAAATTGAATTGCATTTACTGTGAGAAAGTTTACACTATAGGCCTATAGTCTACATGTATACCTCCAAAGTTTAGTTTTTAATTGTGTTAGTTTAGTCAGCATGGACTTATGTGGACTTATGTTTACAATTTCAATATTTTTAATTTCTCAATTTCTTATTTAACCAAACTTATAAGAAATAAAATAATTTTGGTAGATTGATGTTACTTAGTGTTTACTAATAAAATTGTGTTATTTGCTAATTAAATTCTGTAAACAAGATTTTTAATTTTAAATTGCAGTAGGGCCTACAAGATGTGAAAAAGTCAAATTATTTTCGTTTTCGTTTTTTTCCGTTTTTTTCCCGTTTTTTATTTTTTCGAATAAAACGACGTTTTTTCCGTTTTTTATTTAGTTTCTATCGTTTTTAACAACTATGGCTACGACATTGCAACAACTACAAGCACTTCTATTCTAGACTTCTTAAGACGAACGCCTAGTGTCTCCTTAGCACTAGACATGCCAGTCTATTGCAGAATGCTCAGTTTAAGCTTCATGAACACTGCATCATTCTAACTCGACTGACTTCTGACTTCTGACTCTACTCTAACTGCTCCCTCTATCTACAGAGTTACATATCCTAAGTTATTCGGAGGTCTGTTTATATCGTGACTGGTTCGAACCGTAGGACCTCTACCTAGGATCCCTAAAGATTGATATTAGCTAAAGTACTGAAAGGTTGGCCTTAGCAGGCCCGCTGACAGAAATTCCGGGCCCCTAGGCACAGCAGTCACGGGCCCCTAGACAGAGCAGTCGCGGGCCCAATGGCCCATAGGCAGAGTAGTCACGAACCTCTGAACTAACTTTAGGCTTTATATAAATATAATATCGTACGGTCGTACGAAAAATTAAAAAAACACACAAATTAAAACAATGAAAGTGGGGGTACGACCGTACGATATTATATTTATATATATACAACTAGGCCTATGCTTTAATTCATATGCTTGAAGTTTAAAGTGATTGTAGTTAAGTGTCAGATAATATATTTAAATAGGCATAAATCATAAACTTTGTATAAGTGATTATAATATTTTTCATAAGTTGATTGCGGGCCCGGCCCGGGCCCATTAAAATCGCCGGGCCCCTGGGCATTTGCCCCCCTTGCCCCTCCCTCTCGGCGGGCCTGGGCCTTAGTGAAACCTTTCCTAACTATATTGACCAACTGAACACTGTTCCTGACGTGGATGGATCGCCTTTCCAGAAGCTTCTAGAATGTACATCTACATCTTTTATCCTGGAGTTATTTTGCGACGATTGATCTAAAATACTCGATGGAGCTTATCTTTGAAGACTGGCGCTGGACTGGAATTCTCTGACCAACTGCAGTATATTATTAATGTTGAGATTGCCATCACAACATCCCATTTCTATCTCCCTAGGAGCCTCAATGTCTAGTCACTTATCTGGATTCCAAAATTACCTTACAATCATAGATAGATGTAATTGATCGCGGCGTTTGAGCGATAGTCCTATGAGCAATTGTCCTATGAGCGATAGTCCTATGAGCAATTGTCCTATGAGCGATAGTCCTATGAGCGATAGTCCTATGAGCGATAGTCCGTATACCCTGCCACGATACTCCATCCCACTGCACCGTCTCGACCCGAAAAGGCCACTTTCATACGACGTCAAGCAAGAAATCTGGCAGATGGAGCCCGAAGTCAGTCTGCGCTGTGCTGCGACCCACCTCGACACTTGAGGCAGGCCTATCTTTAGCTTCACCGCTAGTCTGCCTGCGCTCTTCTTATACTATTACTATTATACATTAAATCTTTTATATCTACTCCGCTTTTTCTGCATAACTGGATCAGAACGATCCAAAACTGACTGTTATTGCGTAATCGTGGTTTCCCGGTGTTGCTTTAGCTGTGTATTCGATCTCTACGAAACAATTCACGATATGCATTCGTTACGAAGCGTGTCCAGAAGAGTAACGTGTAACGTTCTCACGCAGTGTGCAGGGCGATGCGCCGGTTAGGCTTTGTTGAACAAACCTCGTCGACGATGGTCTCGATCAACCCCCGCGAGGACTTGATGATGGTCCCGCACTCTGACACGACGATGCGGACATACGATGGCATACTTAGCACCGTTCCATCCTTGTGGAGCAGCCTTCCATTAAAACATGTATTAACCCCACAGGCAGCTTACGAAACATTTCCAACTATCATGTCTGAACTATTTTTACAAGATTTAGATAGCCACGTGAAGCGCCTCTGTAATGGTAACGAAAGGCGCTATATAAGAGACAGACAGACAGACAGACAGACACACACACACACACACACACACACACACACACACACACACACACACACACACACACACACACACACACACACACACACACACACACACACACACACACACACACACACACACACACACACACACACACACACACACACACACACACACACACACACACACACACACACACACACACACACACACACACACACACACACACACACACATGTACCTACCTAAACTCAAACGAATGTAATGATTAAAGCGATGTTATGATTAAAGCGATGTACTGTGGTTCGATTTGAATCTTATGCAATTTTAATTCTTACAAATTAAATCTTTGATATTTTCCATCGTGTGTGAAGTTTCTTAACACTGTTTTCTTGTGGATCTAAATTCATTTTCGAGTTACTCTCTTATATTTCTGGGCGTCTACAAGGAGGTAATGCATCAATTCGATGTATATTCAAATCAAGGTTAGATGAGTGAATAAGACCACTTTACCTCTCAAAAGAAATTGTAAGTAGCGTTAAGGATACATTAGGCCTAAGGTGTGGTCTGATGGAATAAGGTGTAATGCTGGCTATGCCAACACTTGGCAATCGTCCGTTCTACCATAGCTTCTTAAACTAAGGCCTCTATTCTCGCGATTAGCAGTTATATTTTGGCAAACAAGTTCTGCATTGGCTCCCTATCCCGCAGCGAATCGCTTATCGGGTCTCTGCCTTAGAGTGGCACTGCCTCACGAACAAGGCCTCTGTATATTTGCAAGAGTTTTGCCGCTCCAACCTGAATGTCTAGCGCCGTGTGGTTCTCTGCGCCCATTCAAGCAGGCTGAGCTTCTGACTCCCTGTTCGCATACTATAGGCAGCGCCGTGTTTTTTCCGTCTCTGGCCCAGCAATCTGAATATTATTTTATTCTGCGAGAGGTGCTTTATATATTTCTAGATAGGATGCGATGCTATGCGAAAACAAAGTGTAGGACACTATAGGGCCTAATATATGATGTCTATGGTAGGACATGACGTACATCGTGTGACGTCACAATACACCTTTTCCAGACGCCATCATCAATTCGGACCGACAACATCTTTAATTTTAATATCAATGTAATTAATTAATTAATTTGCTTTTGCAATAGCGTTTGTGTTTCGATTAACTTAGCATTTACCTACTACCTTTTGGTGTTGTTGGTGTTTCCTGCAATATTGACATTCATTGTGTCAGTAGGGGACGTTTATTCTTCTGCTATTTCTAATGCGCCCCTAACACTATGTCGAGGAAACGAAAATCACGTGAATCCAATAATGATGGGCAAACGACTGACGGCTCAGAACGTAAGTTCAGAAAGTTGTTGATAATTCGCTTTATAATTGTTTACAGTTTCAGTGACTAAATCAGTTTCTTATGATAAACAATTGGAATTCCGATCAGAACTTCATAGCCAATCCTTCGCGCAGTTTTGTCTGTTTATGCATATTCAGTAGTGTAGGCTCCGCGGTAGCACATGCAACGACGAGCTTTTTTGCATAGCTCTGTGCAAATATAAAAATTGTGATGATGATAGTTATCCCACCACTGAAGCCACAGCACTATTGTACGAGGCCGAGACTGCGCGACCGAGTAATACCTTTGGCGGACAATCTAGCGAGAAAATTCTTTGACAAGAATACTCTATATTGTATAAACTATATGTAAACCAAAGTGCGGTTTAAGCAGTTGGTATTAATAAAGAATATATTTACTTACTTATTCATGATTGTTCAAATTTAAAATCTCTTTTTCTTCAAATCGCAGACCTCTATAAAGTGCAATGTATGCTCTGCTAATTCCGAGCAATAGTCTATGTAACTGTATATTAAGTGACACTTTTCAAACTGTTTACAATAGGCTATTGCAACACTTGTTTTAACTGACACTTTGCAATCTTTTAATTTTGTATGCGTTATTGTAACAAAGTTTGGTCGTTGTCTCGCACTAATAAAGATCACTCAGCCTACCTTCTTATTCTGCTTCTAGCACTATTCCAAGAAGAAAACAATGCTAAACGTGCAAAACTCAACGCACTGAGTGACACAACGGTAAGTTATATAACATTGAACTGTAATTCCAAATTTTTCATGGGATATAGACTTTGCGATTTCATTGAACAGTGAGGTTTATAGTCTGTTAGTAGTTGCCATGCTTTTTCTCTAGCCAAATGGCCTTATTATAGTACTCAAGTTGCATAATGACTTAGTCACTAACAACCCTTCAACGGCGAGCTACAGCGGTTTCCCAGTCGCTTTTAGCACACTGTCGTCGCTAAAGTGTTAATGCAATGTCATATCAGCAGAAAGATCCAATATGTTTGAAGCTTTCCGATGAAAACTAATTAAAAGTTAAATAGAAAAATGTCAATAACTAGGGACTAAAAGGCCCTAAAATATGAGAAAATGTTATGCTTGTTAATATTACCAACAAAGTAAAACCGCCAAAGATAGGTTCGATCGATCTTACTTACTCCCCTCTCCAGTGTGAGAATTGCAGAGAAAAAAAACTGGGGGTTAGACTTTGATGAGTTTCATCCACAAGAAGTTGAATATTTTATCCGTATTTTGCAAACTGAGAAAATTCAAAAATGCAATAGAAAGCTTAAACTCCTTAAAGTGCTGACATCACCAAATTTATTAGTATACAATTCACATGGTCACAAATCTCACAATAAACCAGAGCATTACTTTACTAGTAACCCACAAAGTGAATTGTGAAAGAAAATGCTAAAATATATGCACAACATACTCACACTAGCACAACTGGGGCGTGGTGGCTCAGTGGTAAGTTCGGCGCCTTGTGACCGGAGGGTTTCAGGTTCGAATCCCACTCTAGCCGCTGCGTACGGACCTTGGGCAAGTCCTTCACTCGCAATTGCTCGTGGCGCTTCGGCGTGAAAATTCCGGCACAGTATCAAATGCTGTAGTCGGGAGCGCCTCTGAGTAGTAGTAGACTTCGAGAGGCGCTATAGAAATATCCGGAATAAAAATTAAAATAAAAACTGAGGGAGTTGGAAACGACCCCCTAGGGTGTGCAATGAAGACTTAACTGAGGATCCTAGACTTAACTGAGGGTCCTAAGAAAGACTAGGGGATTGAACCCTCCCCCCCAAACCCTCGACAATTCTCACCGTCCCCTTCCCATTAATCTTGTGAATAAGCCACCTAACCAGCATCAGCTGTGATGTAAGAAGTTAGTTCTGGGCTGCGTTCAGTTACTTTACTTGTTTTTAATTCAGCTTAACTTCCTAATGTATGTTGACATTGAAAGTATGCTATGTATGTATTGCTGTAATCTGTACAACTCTGCTTGAAAATTGTTCCACTTCGTTGATCTTATGCTTAAGAAGTGCGTTAACATATGTGATATCTTTACGTTTACATGTAGCTACACGATCTACCGATCGAGCTACTTCAAAGTATCCTCGTTAAAGCCGTTGCTATGGAAGTGATGGATTTGAAACTGGCCAAATGTGTGTGGAAAGAAAAAGCTGATCTGGTAATACAGGAAAGCCGACTAAGAACTGTCTGTTCTCAATGGAACGACATCCTTACGACCAACTCCTTCCGAACTGAACTATGCCAAACTCTTGATGACACTGGTTAGTTCGTGAAATAAGGAAGCGTTATTCGTAATATTAAATAAGCTTTATTCTTGCTAACGATATTCGAAGACATGAAATTAGAACAGAGTTTTTCAAACTGTGGTCCGCGGACCCCTGGGGGTCCGCGAAGGATTTTGCGGGGGTCCGCGAGAGCGTTCTGAAAATAATGTGATTTATAGTGTGCCTGTAACTGTATGATCCACAAGGATCCAATTGGGTATTCGATCACACCAGTTTTGTGATGCTGCTAATAGTTATTCTTTACGTACTAGGGCCTACAGTGACGTAAATAAAATGTAGGCTTATGGTCACGTTACATTTCTAGCCTAATAACACGTGTGTTTTTATAAAATTTAATATAAGGCCTATAATTTCTGCTAATCGACTGCCAATCATTTCTGCATCCAATGTAAGCGCGATGTATTTGAAGCCTTCATCAGAAGTAGGCCTACAACTAGATTCCATTTAAAAAAGTTTAAGCTATTCACAAAACAAACTTTGAAAGTCTACAAGTGTTTCATTTAGAAAATCAACACTGAATATGAGCCTGGTTGTTTTTTCCATGGATGAAACACCGAAGCTCTAGCTAGGACTCTAGGCTAGTTGTTTTTACATAAACGCTATAATATTTATTATTATTTTCTTCTAATTGTAACTCTGGACTGACTTGGGTTTTCTGAAAAAAAACACACTTGCTCTATAATAGTCTATAGCATTAAGTATTACAAGACATAGTTAGCTTTAAAAAATGTCAAAAATGGACTTGTGGTTCCTCCAGTGAAGGCTTCATTTGCAATATGCTGGTCTATTTCCGGATTGTGTACTCTGGACTTGTAGAATTATAAATTTGTGGAATTCGCCTGGTTTTAGCCTTTAGATGAACGATAATACAGAGATTTTCAAAGCATATCCCTATTTCGTTCACGTTCGCTGTTATATGCTAACTATATAATTTTGCTGTTTGTATTATGGATAACTTTCTGAAACGTAAGAAAACAGTGCTTAGGCCTATCCAAACTAGCACCAATTACGGACAGTTTTTGCAAAGCAAAGCAAGCACATCCCTCTCGCTGACATTACTGGCTTTTGGCGAAACCGATGTTATTCATTTCTTTTAAAAATGACTGTGTTCCATAGTTATTGCAAGGAGTTAATAACAATTTATTTAGTGTTACTTTTTATATTATAATAGTCCTCAGCGTCATAAATAAGCAAGCGTGTATTGTGGAAATAGTCTATCTGCCTGTTATTTTTATTAAATTTTAAGGATAAATTTTGCTTTGTAAATACTGGGGGTCCGCGAGCTATGCCTAGAAAAAATAGGGGTCTCTGGTCCAAAAAGTTTGAAAACCTCTGAATTAGAATTAAGGTCAATGCACCAGGACTCTGAATTAACGTAAAACTGAGCCATCTATGAATAAGCGTTTAAGTTATTCCTATTATTAAATGAGCTCTATATTCTCTCTTAGGATATTAGAAAACCTGACATTCGAATTAAGGTCAATGCGTCAGGACTTTTAATTAGTGTAAAACTGGGCCGCCATGAATAAGCTGGTCTCATGTGCCTGGTTTGAAGTACCGCTTTATAATTTTTTCAGAATGCATTTACGATTTAGGCGCGTAGCCATCTCAATGCCTCGTTGCCTACTCTTCTAAATGACGGTATACGGTCAGCGTGCTCTCTGTGGCTGAATTGGCTAGATATGCAAAAAGGGAGCAGAAATCTTAAACTAAATTTCTGTTCTGGCGGGAATTTGAACTCCAACTCTCGGTTGACACTCCAGCAGTGTAATACTAAAACTATGTGCACAAGGCTGACCTTTTTGGAGACAAGTTTTCTGGTATACGGCTTAAATTGATCAGTTCCTTCGCATTGGACAAATTTCTTCATCCAAATTCCACACCTCCTATCACGGACTACTTTTCTACCAACTATTCTGGTAGAAGTTCGAACACATCTTTTCCTCGCCTAACAAAACTGGCCTCCTTGACACCATTCCTACTTGGTTTCTGAAAGAGTGCTTTGTTGTCTTGCGTCCAACCATTACATCGATTATCAATTTCTCATTGCACAAGGGATCCTTTCCATCAGAAATTGCTCATGCCGTTCATCTGCTGCTTAAGAAACCTCTCATGACCCTGATGATCTGTCAAATCACAGGCCAATCTCAATTTTTAAAATTGTATATCTAAAACCCTTGAACGAAGTCATGAATCGCATGCAAACTCACCTATAATCAAACTCACTGATCTCCCCTTTTCAGTCTACATATAATAAGTTTCACTCAACAGAATTCGCACTCTTGCTGTTCATAATGACACCATATGCTCAATAGACAGGGGTAAGGTGACTTGTCGATTTATCTGCTGCTTTTGATACTGTGGGTCATACTCTTCTTCTTCATAGTCTCGAGCATGGGTTTGGGATCTCTGGTCCTGCACTAAATTTGTTTAGTACTTATCTTAGGCCGCGCACTCAATCAGTGTATTTAAATGGCAATAATAATTAATCTAGTACATTGTTGGCATGCGGTGTTCCACAGGGTTCTGTGCTTGGTCCTCTTTTGTCTGCATTATGAACCACACCATTAGGAACATTGCTAGATGATCATTCGCTGGGATATCATTTCTATGCTGATGATACTCAAATAATCATTCGTTAATTTAAAACATGCAGCTACGAAGCACCATCAAACTCGTAATATCAAGGCACATATGTAAATGTGAAGGTCCTTACACACCCTATCATGTTTACACACAGAAACACATAATCTTAACATAACTCAAACTGTTTCCGGCAATCGTATCCTGGAAATGATATGATAAATTACCATATAAATTACTACAAACATTACATGTGAGGTTTGGGATCTCTGGCAATAATAATTAATCTAGTACTTTGCTGGCATGTGGTGTAACACAAGGTTCTATCATTTCTATGCTGATGATACTCAAATAATCATTCGTGCGATATCATTTCTATGCTGATGATACTCAAATAATCATTCGTGCGATATCATTTCTATGCTGATGATACTCAAATAATCATTCGTGCGATATCATTTCTATGCTGATGATACTCAAATCTATCGGTTGATGCCTTGTGCATTACACACCGGCGCAATAGAAGTTACTAATTACAACTACAATTAATGTCGCGCGTCCCCATACGAACCATACACACGGATAAGTCTAGACAAGTTACAGCTCACACTGACGCGCGACTGCAATATTTAACTTTTCGGCGTGTCGTCCGATACAGCATATCTACGATCAAGTTCATTTTAAGTTTGAAGTTAATTGTGCATGCTTTTCCTTGACGTCTGAAGTATAGCATGCATAATTGCATATAGCAGAGTCAATTTCCTGACTAGTCTTTACACGGTTGAATGCATGTGCTTTGATAATTATATTCACATTTTAGGAATATTTCTTTTAATACGTGCCATTTCTTTTGCGCAATAAATAATGCAGCGTATACTATTTTCAGCTGAGGAAACGATTCGTTTGGAAATTTTGCACGAGTTTCGGATCAAGCCAGGAAGCAGCCGTGTGACTACAATGGGAGATGAAATATTTCTACTACTGGAAAAGGATTGTGTTATCAACGTTTACAACCGCAACAGGATCAACAGTAAGGTAAAGGCGAACGATGTCATCCAGCTACCAAGAAATAATGAACCGGTGTACATGGCAGCATGCAGCGTGTCAAACTGCCTGTATGTAGGTCTGCTAGCAGAAGACTTCAGCCTTTCAGTCTTACGAATTACGAAAGAGGAAGAACATCAGTTTGACATATCTCCATGGATACAGGATCACAGGCTGCCAATTTCTATGATGAGCGTCTCCGCCAATGGTAGCCTAATAATCCTTTCATTCCAGGAAGGAGATTATCCTATTGTAATAAGCATATATAATGCGAATGGTTCCTTGCAACATGAAATTCAGTCCCGAGACATTGATGCGGAACGCTATATGGGCATGATGCAAAGATCAAATGGAAACATTGTATTGTCTTACATCAACTACCAAGATAACGAAGCAACCTTGTTGGAGTTTGATACGAGTGGAAGCGAGGTACTTAAGTATGATTCATCATTTAGTGAAGAGTGTACTGTGAATTTTGCAGATAGTTATGGTAGAGTTATGATAAGTGAACCATTCGAAAGAATGGAGCTTTTAGATTCTGAATTTAATCTCCTGGGTATGTACAGTCTTGAGCAGGATGAAGGCAGGAGTCTTTTTCTCAAAGACTTGCACTACGAGAGCGAGAGAAATGAGATTGTGCGTATTCATGGTGACAAGGCTGCCAAGACCAAAGTTTTAACCATCTTCCGTTTCACAGAAGATTAAACCACTCGAAAGGATATTGACGATTGGGACAATTTCTATTAAATAATTTCGATATCTCTTGGAATGGGTGCCATGGCTACTAATATCTACAATTGTAAATAACTAAACTGTGTTAAAGACTTGTGCGATATACATCGAGAATTCGTTTACATGAATCGGATTATGCCTTAAATCGTTCCTCCATAATTCGTGCTTTTTTATTTTAATAAAATTCTGCTCTTACCTCTAATGACATGTACACTGTAGCAAAAATAGGCAGGGCCGGATTAAGACCCGGTGGCCATAAGCCAAGAACCGGGTTAAGACATCCAGAGGCCCTAACCCCTAACCCCAAAGCAAAGCCAATATTATTACCAAAGTACGGGTGCCAGAACACAAAGTTCTAAACGTACGTGATAAGCTATGTTTTTCGAATGAGAAAGGCCTGTATATAGGCTAAATAATAATACTTGCATTGCACGCATACCGTTAACTAATCACTTTACCATTTTATAAGCATTATATAATAATCATTTTAAAATTGTTTTATTAATATTTAAGTAGCAAAACAGATCCTGTAGCGACCGGATCTTCACATTGAGACAAATCATAGAGATATGCGTGGCGGGAAATACAAATATACTTGTCAACTTCATAGATTTCCAAAAAGCTTTTGACAGTGTTCAGAGACCAGCGGTGTGGAACATTCTCGCGCAATATGGAATACCGGGAAAAATTATAGACGTCATAAAGGGAATGTATACAGAAAGCAGATGCACGGTGAGAGTAGAAGGGAGACTGGGGGAATGGTTCCAGATTGTCACGGGAGTGCGGCAAGGATGTATCTTATCGCCGTTGCTGTTCCTGTTAACGATTGACTGGGTATTGAGGAGAAGCACGGAGGAGGGAAGATGGGGTTTAGAGTGGAGAGGAGCCGAGAGGCTAACAGACCTGGACTTTGCAGACGATATAGCGCTACTGGAAGATACATGGGAGGGAATGAGCGAGCTCACGGGCAGAGTGGAAAAAGAGGCAGGATTGGTTGGATTAAGAATCAATACTTCAAAAACAAAGATCATGAAAGTGGGAAAATGGGAGACGAAAGAGAACATCAAAGTTGGGGAAGATGTAATAGAGGAGGTGGAGGATTTTTGCTATCTGGGAAGTGTACTTGCAAACAATGGTAGCTGTGACAAGGAGATCAGAGTTAGGCTGGGAAAGGCTAACGCCACATTTGGAAGATTAAACAGCATATGGAAAGACAAAGGACTAAGCATCATAACAAAGACAAGACTATACAAGGCCTTGGTCCTGACAACATTGCTATATGGAGCGGAAACATGGCCTATGACGAAAGCTAATCAGAAGAAACTAGAGGCGGCTCATCATCGGTGGCAGAGAAGGATACTAGGGGTCACGTGGAAAGACAAGATAAAGAATGAAGATATAAGAAAGAGAACGGCTATGGAAAAAATGGAGGATATGCTGATGAGAGCACGCCTACGCTGGCTGGGACATATGCACAGATCAAACAGTGAAAGAATCGCGAAGCAGTCACTGAACTGGACTCCATCGGGATGGAAGAGGAAACGTGGGAGGCCGAGAAAGACCTGGCGAGCCACGGTCGTGCAGGATCTGGAGGACGGAGAGATGACATGGGAGGAGGCTGAGGGAGCTGCAGAGGACAGAGTGATGTGGAGGAGCTGTGTCGCCCGATGCGCTACAAGCGCGTGGAAGGACTAAGGTCTAAGGTAAGCAAAACTTGCACTTTACAGAACTCAGTATGTTATTATTACTACTGCACCTGGATTATTTAAAATTATACAAAATTAGGAATTTGCTCCGGATTTTTTGAGGGCCCTCAGAAACGTTGTGAAACTTGTGGGGCCCTATTAGCCGTGACTTAGTTGGCTTATGCTTTAATCCGGCACTGAAAATAGGATGTTCAACCACGCCCGCACCCGGTTGCTTGTCGGCCGTAGCTAGGGAGGTTTTTTCGGTGTTTAAACACCCCCCTTCGAAATGAATTTTAAATGCAAAAATGAAATAATGCATTTTCTAACACACGGTGTAAGAACTAAGAGGACTCATATGAACTTTAGATGAGGCGGCTCTACAACGCCTTGGTGTCAGCTTCTCACGTAGAGCTTGGGTAATTGTATTGTATTGTATTGTATCTGGACATTAATAAAGCACCTCTCACATGTTCGCTAAACAGAGGCGCTCCCAGTGCGAAAGACCCAATGAATAGAAAGTGGTTTAAAGACAGCGGAACGAGGCGCTTCGGCCACCAGCTAATAAAGAGGCGCATGTCAATGAAGTGAGTTGATTCCAAAGAGCAAGACCACTGCACGAAAATGCTCGAGTTTTGGCCATACTAGTTTTGCCTTGTGGGACAAAAAGATCATGGCGGTTAAGCGATCGTAATGGACGGAGGAAAGGAGCTGAAACTGGCAGACGAACGAGGTCACAGAGGTAACTAAGCCCGTATACAAGACCGAAGGACTACAGTGAGAACCTTAAGCTGAATCCGAGCAGTAAGGGGAAGCCAATGAAGATGATCGAAGGGCATCTGTAATTGGTGCTACTTACTCACTTTACATGAATGCATATATTTAGGCTGACGTGACGTCATTCGCAAGACTGATCATTACAATACAATGCAGTTGCCCATCTGTAAAATTGATGCTCTGGAAGCGTATAGTAGTAACAGTACTTGCTATAGTGTACTGTAATGTATAGGTCGCACCGTACTCGCTACGAGAGCTTACGATGCTGCTCCAAACCAGTGCATATTTTAAGAGATTTACACTACTGGGACAAAGTCGGCCATTGGATCTAATTGAGGACTTTTTTAAAACTCATCTCTAACTACTGGGACAAATCCTAAGACGTCCCACTAGTTATACAGTTAAAATATGCCCTGGTTAAGGATGAGTCGGATTAGTTGGTGGTATGAATGAATGAATACTCGTTTATTAAAACATCATAGCTGACAGAACGCAACTAGAAGAAGCTACAGGGGTTACATAGTCTCACGAGCATCTAATTAGTGTCAGTAGGCATTCTTGTAGAGAATGCGGGGTATAAAATTCTTATTATCTTTATTGGGTAGGGTAAATTTATGCGTGTGTTCGCTGGATCCGGACAGCAGGTTTCTTCGATTTATGGTTTCATCGCCTCAGTCAAACGAAATTTCAGCCAAAGGACCATTTTCTCTTTCAGAGATTCTGTGACGGCTGGAGTAATCCCTGTGAAATGATTATTACTATTATTGCTACTATTATTAATTAGTCACTTCTATCGCGCCGGTATTTAATGCATTAGAGCCTCAAGCGATGGCGCACCAAATCAATCTGTAAGATGAGAGATGCTGTTCATTCAGTTGAGTCTCTATTGTAAGATTTGCTTAAGCGCAGCAATCTGTTCGTCGAAGAACGAAGTTCGGCTATTGATTGTTGTTGTCCCGTAATCATTGTCTGAAGAGTTGTACTTGGTTGTTTCAGCGCGTTCAACGCATCCACTTAGGCATCAAATCTCCTCACGATCGTGTCGATGGAGTCCTGTACTGCCGTCAGCTGTGCATCAATATCTGCCTTCATTATGATATTGTTCTGTCAATAACGCCTGTTAAGTAACAGTTGCCTGCTGTAGTGCGCTAATTTGCGAACCCTGATGCACTGAATTCATATTCAAAATTGTTACTATCCACTTCTGTAGTTGTGTCACAGTATAAATAATTATTTATTCTGTGGTTGTGTGGTCTGTGTTGAAAATTGAGCTTGAAGCGTAACATTCGCGTGTTGCAGTGTACGTATTTATTCTTCCTGGACTGCACTCTCCCGCCGAAGTGTAGCTATCGAATCCCGTTGCTCTGTAACTACTGGCTGTGTCGTAATAACGCTGCTGTCGTCTGCAGTCATTCTGTCAGTTGTTCTTGCAAACGAAGTGTGGGACTCAGTGATATAGTGTCTATGGTAGGACATGACGTAATCACATCGTGTGACGTCACAATACATGTTTTCCAGACGCCAATCACGCCATTATCAAGTTGAGACCGACGACATCTTTAATATCAATTTAATTAATAATTTGCAATAGCGCTTGCGATTTCGATCCTCATTAAAGCCGTAGTTATGGAAGTGAAGTGTTTCTTGCAATACTAACGTTGATTGTGGCAAGAGGCGACGTTTATTCTCTGCTACTCCTGATATGTCGAAGAAACGAACATCAGCAGAATCCAATAAAGATGAGCAAACGGGTGAAGGCTCAGAATGTAAGTTAATACAAGAAAGCTTTTGAAGTAGCGCTTTATTATTGTTTGAGGCATCAGTGACTAAATCAGTTTAGTATGATGAACACATTTGGGAATGGCGGTCAGAACTTCTTAGGCAATCATTGCACAGTTTTTTCTTTCTTAACGCATATTCAGTAGTGTAGGCTTCCCCTCTCCACGCAAGCACAAGCGACGACCAGCTTTTTTGCATGGCTCTGTGCAAATATAAAAATTGTGATAATGATAGTTCTCATGATTGTTCAAATTTAACATTTGCTGGTTTTTTCAAATCGCAGACCTTTATAAAGTGTAAAATGTGTGTGCTCTGTTAATTCGGAGCAATAGCCTATAGTTATAACTGTTTCAAACTGTTTACAATATTACATCGTTTTTTAACTGCCACTTTGCAATGTTTCACTATTGTATGCATCGCTGTAACAAAGTTTGGTCGTTGCCTCGCACTAATAAAGATCACTCAGCCTACCTTCTTATTCTGCTTCTAGCACTATTCCAAGAAGAAAACAATGCTAAACGTGCAAAACTCAACGCACTGAGTGACACAACGGTAAGTTACGTGAACATGATATTAACTATAGGCCTAATTCCAAATTCTTCATGGGATATAGACTTTGCGATTTCCTTGAACAGTGAGGTTTATAGTCTGTTAGTAGTTTGCATGCTTTTTCTCTAGCCAAATGGCCTTAGAGTACTTAATAGTATTTATAACCGAAATCAAGACGGCAATTTATGTCTAAATGCGTCACATCCTTCGCCGTTTTCATTGTTTTCCTTAACCGTCGTACACAGGGCTCAGTAGGCAATACATTGTGTTCGTCATGTGAATCTTCGATCGGGGCTTCCAACATGCCAAGCGAAAGCTGTGTAACGACTTAGTCGCTAACAACCCTTTAACGGCGATGTCGCGGTCTACGCGGGTGCATGCATCAAGGGAAGAAAACCGACGCGTCAACAAGCTTGTTTACATCGCACGGAAAATTCTGCAGCAAGCTGTCAACATTAATTCGGTGCATGCAACAAGGATATACGTGTTCAGTAGGACTTTCCAGGGAAAAGTACAGTGACGTCACAGAACGTTCTGGAATCCGGGAGAACTCTATATAAGATAGACCTGATGTACATTAAGGGCCTTTTGACGAAGATTTGTAAACGTTGAAACATTGCTCGTATAACGTTCAATCGAGACCAGCCAACCTGTGTGCTGTCTACGATTGTGATATTTGATAGACGAGTTGACTTACTCTACACTTAATCGACTTTATTTTTAAATAAAGATCTTTTAATAGTTCCGTCGTTGGTTCGTCGTTGCGATCGAAGGAGTCGACCGCGACATTATTGGTGTCAGAAGTGGGATCATCGGTGTTGGATCCGGTGAAGAAGACGCGAGCCGGCGGAGGAAGGAGTCAACCCGGAGGATCAAGAGACGGTCTGTTCCAGACAGCGAGCGGATCGAGACGCCTTTCTACCGTGGGAGACGGGTGAATCGGCATACGACAGTCGGACGGACGAAGTGCGTCGTTCGGCTGAGACAGCAGAAGACAGCAGTCAACATACGGGTAAGATCCTAGGTGTTGTCGTGGCTGAGAAGGAGAAAAGAGAGTGGAGTTGCAGCCGAGTGGGAGGCAGCCATTATTTCTCTTTCAATATCTGCTGATTATTTCTTTGAAATTTGATCCATTGTTGTGATCGAGGCCAGACTTGCGTGAGCTTGTATAGTTTTTGCGTACTTGGCGAGTGTACTTCTTTGGATACTGCATAGTTGCACTTTGGGTTGTGGAATTTTCCTTTTGTGTGGCGGGTTTGCCGCGTGGTGTCTGTTTTTTGTTGTTGTTGACTGACTGTTTGTAAAAATGGAAGCGTTGACAACAGAGATGCAAGCGAATATTCGCAAAATGTCGTCTGAGCGCCTTAGGGTGTATCTTATGAAGGCAGGAAGGGACGAAGATGATGTTATGTCATGGGATCGAAATCAATTAATGGAAGAATGGGCCATGGAGATTGGAAAAGAGGAAGAGGAATTTAAGGGTAGTCCAATATCTCCAACAGGAGTGGATTACGAGCTGCAGAAGCGCCGTCTGGAGTTCGAAATCCGTAAATATGAAGAACGGAAGGAGAAGGAAGAAAGGGAGGAAAAGAGGAGAGAGGAAGAAAAGAAAGAACAAAGGGAGAAGGAAGAAAGAGAAAGGGAGGAACGGAAGGAGAAGGAAGAAAGAGAAAGGGAGGAACGGAAGGAGAAGGAAGAAAGAGAAAGGGAGGAACGGAAGGAGAAGGAAGAAAGAGAGAGGGAGGAACGGAAGGAGAAGGAAGAAAGGGAGGAAAAGAGGAGAGAGGAAGAAAAGAAGGAACGGAAAGAGAAAGAAGAAAGAGAAAAGAAGGAACGGAAAGAGAAAGAAGAAAGGGAGAGGAAGGAAAAGCAGGAAGAACGAAATGTTAGAGATTCTTTAGCAAGTCGTACTAAGCGTTATAGTGATGCCCTCAAGAATATTCTTTGGAAATTTCCTTCCGACCCTATAGAAATTCCAGGTTTCTTTGATCACTTGGATGGTTTGTTTAATGTGTATGAGGTGGATGAAGATGTTAGAGCAAAATTATTGCTAGCCATTTTAAGTGAAAGAGCTAAGGCATTAACCATGCGCCTTACTGAGGCACAGCTCCATGACTACAAATTCCTGAAGGAGTTTTTGCTAAGGGAGTTTAAGATAAGCCCTTCAAATCTTAGAGCCCGATTTTGGTCGTTGCACAAAGCATCGGACGAATCATTTACGATCTATTCATCCAAATTGCGTGTGGCTCTTATGTATTATTTGAAAAGTAGAAAGATAACTAATGAGTTTGATAAACTTGTAAGTTTATTGGTTGCGGATCGGCTTAAGGAGTCCTTGTCGAAGGCTTGTTTAGATTATATCTTGGCCCAAGAAAAAGAGGAGTGGTTGAGCTGTGAAGACATAGCTAATGCGGCTGACATTTATGTAGCGTCGCATGATGGTGGGAATGACTTAGTATGCCGTAGTCATCCGACACCGAAGTATAACAATTGGATGAGAGGTCAACCACATGTTCAAGTCAATAACCAGACAGCTCAACCCAAGTCTCCCAAACCGGAAATAAGGGGTGAAGCCAAGATAGGTGCGAGGGTGTCTCAGGAGGAGGCCAAGGTAAAGGGTCTCTGTTTCCTATGTCATCAGAAGGGTCATAGGGCAAGGGAGTGCCAGACCAAACCAAGTTCTAAAAAGGTGAGTACTTGTATATTTGGGAACCCAACTGAAGAAGTGATCGACTCATGTGTTGAGAAGGTCAACGTGTTGCATGAGATACCTGAACAGGTAAAGCAAGGGAATTTATTGGATAATTCTAAACCAATAGGGTTGGAAACTGCTGTAAGGGTATACGAGAATAGTATTGATGGATTACACGAGAGGTCGTATATCAATGTACAGATTGAAGATCTCCCTTCTCAGCCAGCATTATCTGATTCAGGAGCAGAAATTTGTTGTATTGATAAGAAAGTAATTGAGTCACTAAACTTACCCGTGATTAAACGGATTAATATAATTGGTTTTCAGGGAGAAGGATGTAAGGCAGATGTAGTATACCTACAAATGAAATTAGCTAATTCAATGGAAGGAACGACAAACATTGCGCCATCTTTGTGCGTCATGTTCGCTGCAGTCCCTGAATTAAATGAACGGGTTATTTTGACACCCCATGTTGTGGACCTATTAAGGGATAGTTCGCAATATGTAGTGATGGTAGCTGGCGTAGATCGATGTGTACAAATAAATAAAGGGGCAGAAGAAGATAACTTAGAAGTTAATATCGAGAAAAGTAACAGCAACGAATCTTTGCCGTCAGAAGTGAATGAATATTCTCAGGAGCAACTAGTTGATGATTCAGATAATTTTCTTGATGTTGAGTCAACAGAGTTCAAGTCTGATGAGGGAGTAGCGAATAATGATACTTTATTGCGTGAGCAACAGAATTGTCACAATCTTATATCTTGCTGGCAACAAGCGAGACAGAATAAAAATAATTTCTTTATAGATAATAACCTCCTGTACCACAAAGGGGAAATTATGGGACATAAGGTTAATCAATTATGTTTACCGGAAGATAGAATCGAGGTTGTCTTGCGAGTAGCACACGATGCCCCATGTGCTGGGCACATGGCTTTTAAGGCAACGAGAGCCAGGATCAAATTAAATTTTTGGTTTCCAAGAATGGATGAGAGGATTCGCGAATATTGTGCGTCTTGTCAAATTTGTCAACTAAGAACTCCAGTTAAAGTGGCAGATCGAGTCCCGATCACTCCTATTCCGAGGGCGGATGAACTCTGTTTTAACCATCTAAATATGGATTGTATTGGCCCTATGGTAGTGACTGGAGAATCCAACAAATCGAAACCCCAGTACAATTATGCTTTGGTTCTGGTGGACAAATTTTCTCGTTGGCCGATGGCGTATCCTCTTAGATCGCTGAATGCAAAGGGAGTTTGTGAAGCTCTGTTGCAAGTTTTTACAACTTTTTCTATTCCAAGGATCATCAGTTCTGATTGTGGTACCAACTTTACCAGTCGTTTGACGAAAGAATTCTTGCGGCGAATGGGTTGTAGTCCCAGATTTAATACCCCTGGACATCCTGAGGCAGCTGGATTGGTTGAAAGATGCAACCAAAGCTTGAAAACCATGATCTTTAAGCTTGCTCAATCTGATCCTCGTGGATGGCACCAATTGTTACCGTTTGTTCTGTGGAGCCTTAGAGAAAAACCTTCAGGCACGACTCATATTTCGCCATTCACTATGGTTTATGGAACTCTTCCTCGGGGTCCACTTAGTGTGTTGAAGGAATCGTGGGCTGGCGAACGAAAAGTACCTCTTAACTTAGGTAAATCACCCGAAGAGTATCTCCAATCACTGAAGGAAAACCTCGAATTCGCGAAAGTTTATGCAGATTACTATAGTGATATAGAAACAAAGCGGTATGCAGATTATTATAACTTGCGTAGTACTGACAGAAAATACGAAGTTGGAGATAAAGTAGCAGTATTAGCACCAGATTTTGGTAGTTCTAAATTTTATAGTCGATGGCAAGGACCTGCTACCGTAGTCAAGGTTAAATCCCCATATTCTTATATAGTAGAAATAGAGGGAAAACAAAGACATTTACACGCAAATAAGATCAAGCGATACCATGAACGACTCGAACAAGCGATGATCAATAGCTGTTCAGTAATTGTTGATCAAGATGAAGAATTTGGTATAGTAGAGGTTGTAGATCAGGAAGAACGTGAACAAATAAGCCCGAGTAAGCGAATTGATCCTCTGATTATAGCGCATCTTTCGCAAGAGGAACAGAAGCAACTTTTTGAGGTTTTGGATCGGCACTCGGCAGTATTTGTGGATAAACCTGGGTATTGTCCAGTATTAGAACATGAGATTAAGATAACTCATGATTTCACTCCTAAGCGTTTAAGGGCATATAAAGTACCTGAGCTACTTAAACCTGAAGTACAACGCCAGATAGAAGAAATGTTGGCATTAGACATCATTCGACCATCGAAAAGTGAAATGGCCAGTCCGGTAGTTTGCGTTTTAAAGGGACCCAAAGGTCAAAATGGCGTTCGATTGGCAATTGATTATCGCCATGTTAACAAATATTCTCTAGGTGATTGTTACCCGACCCCAGACATTGCTGACGTCTTACAAAAGGTGGGACGGGCAAAGTTTATTAGTGTTTTCGACGCGAAATCGGGGTATTGGCAAATTCCAGTTCGGAAAGAACATCGATGGCTTACGGCATTCGTATGTGATGCAGGACTTTTTGAGTTCACAAGAATGCCGTTTGGACTCAAGTCCGCTAGCAATACCTTTATTCGTGCTATGACCCAAGTTTTACATCCAGTGCGAAGTTTTACCGAACCATTCGTCGATGATATGGCAGTGGTTTCAATGAATTGGAATGACCATTTAGAACATCTAGAGAAATTCTTGCAAACTATTGAGGAAGCAGGACTCACTTTGAATTTAAGAAAATGTAATTTTGCACAAAACAAAATAAAGTTTGTTGGCCATATAGTAGGGTCAGGTTGTATTGAACCTGATCCAGGTAAGATCGCTACGATCAATGATATCCATCCTCCAACAACAAAGAAAGAAGTTAGAAAGGTTATGGGTTTTTTCAGTTACTTTCGAAGTTTTATACCTGCTTTAGCTGAAAAAGCACGGATAATAACTGATTTGACACGAGATAACATACCTACGAAGGTGCCTTGGGAGCAAAAGCATCAAGAAGCACTAGATAAGTTAAAGGATGATCTCAGTAAAGCTACACAGTTGCATACCATTGATTTCACTAAGGAATTTGGTTTAAGTGTTGACGCAAGTGCCACCGCGGTTGGGTGTTGCTTGTTTCAGTGGACCGAAGAAGGTCAGGAAAAACCAATTGCTTTTGCTAGCCTTAAACTTACAGATACACAGATGCATTGGTCTACAATTGAGAGAGAGGCTTTCGCAGTAATTTGGGCACTTAAACGATTCAAGTCATGGATATTCTTATCAAAGATAATCATTTATTCAGATCATAATCCTTTGTCTTATCTCACAGATGCAAGCCCTAAGAGTGCGAAACTGACTCGTTGGGCGTTAGCATTGCAAGAGTTTAACGTGGACTTTCGATATCGTCCTGGGCGTCGGAGCACGGTGGCTGATTTCCTCTCTCGGTTGTGGCTCGGATGGTGGGGGGGGGAGATGGCCCGACACACAGGGATCGAGCCCGCAGATTGTGTGGATAAGTTGACTAACTGATGTGTTTTGTTTTGGTTGTATATGCTGTGTCGAGATGGAGTCTGGAGGCCCGGCTTGATTGTGATGACCCGTTCGGGATGGTGCTGAAGACGTGTCATCATCTGAGGGCGGAGGGAATGTCGCGGTCTACGCGGGTGCATGCATCAAGGGAAGAAAACCGACGCGTCAACAAGCTTGTTTACATCGCACGGAAAATTCTGCAGCAAGCTGTCAACATTAATTCGGTGCATGCAACAAGGATATACGTGTTCAGTAGGACTTTCCAGGGAAAAGTACAGTGACGTCACAGAACGTTCTGGAATCCGGGAGAACTCTATATAAGATAGACCTGATGTACATTAAGGGCCTTTTGACGAAGATTTGTAAACGTTGAAACATTGCTCGTATAACGTTCAATCGAGACCAGCCAACCTGTGTGCTGTCTACGATTGTGATATTTGATAGACGAGTTGACTTACTCTACACTTAATCGACTTTATTTTTAAATAAAGATCTTTTAATAGTTCCTTCGTTGGTTCGTCGTTGCGATCGAAGGAGTCGACCGCGACAGGCGAGCTGCAGTGGTTTCCCCAGTCGCTTTTAACACACTCTCGTAGCTAAAGTGTTAATGCAATATCATATCAGCAGAAGGATGGATCCAGTATGTTTGGAGCTTTCCGATAAAAACTGGTTAAAATGTAAATAATTGAAAAATATCAATAACTAGGGACTAAAAGGTCGTAAAATATGAGACAACGTGCTTGTTAATATTACCCACAAAGTAAAACCGTTAAAGATAGGTTCGATCGATCTTACTTACTCCCCTCTCAATGTGAGAATTGTAGAAAAAAGACTGGGGGTTGGTTAGACTTTGATGAGTTTCATCCATGTGGAGTTGAATATTTTATCCGTATTTTGCAAACTGAGAAAATTTAAAAATGCAATAGAAAGCTTAAAGTCCTTAAGTGATGCCATCACCAAATTTATAAGTATTCAATTCATGTGGTCAAAATCTCACAATGAACCAGAGCATTACTTTATTAGTAACCCACAAAGCGATTTGTGAAAGAAAATGCTAAAATATATACGCAATATAATCACACTAGCAAAACTGAGGGGGTTGGAAACGACCTCTGCGTGGTGTGCAATGAAGACTTAACTGGGCGGTCATAAGAAAGGCTAGGGGGTCGAAGCTCCAAACCTCAGACAATTCTCACCCTGCCCCTCGCTTTAATCTTCTGAATAAGCCACATAACCAGAATCAGCTGTGATTATATGATAGAAGTTAGTTCTGGGCTGCGTTCAATTCCTTTACTTGTTTTTAATTCAGCTTAACTTCCTAATATAAGTTGACATTGAAAGTGTGCTCTGTATGTATTGCTATAATCTGTACGATTCTGCTTAAAAATTGTTCCACTTGGTTGATTTTATGCTTACGAAGTGTGTTAACATAATTATGTGATATCTTTACGTTTACATGTAGCTACACGATCTACCGATCGAAATACTTCAGTGTATCCTCGTTAAAGCCGTAGCTATGGAAGTGAAGGGTTTGAAGCTGGCCAAACGTGTGTGGAAAGAAAAGGTTGATCTTGTAATTGACGAAAGCCGACTAAGAACTGTCTGTTCGCAATGGAACAGCATCCTCACGACCAACTCCTTCCGAACCGAACTATGCAGAACTCTTGATGGCACAGGTTAGTAAATGAAATAAAGAAGATTTGTTCTTAATATAAAATAAGCTTTTTCTTGCTTACGATATTAGAAAACATGAAATTAGAATTGAGGTCAATGCGTCAGAACTCTTAATTAACGTAAAACTGAGGCATGCAGCCACGATTAGGCTGGTCTCATATGCTTGGTTTTTAAGTAGCGCTTTAGATATTTTAGATTTCATTTACGATATGGGTGCGTGGCCAGTCCACTCTTTCGTTACCTACTCTTCCAAATGATGGCATAAGGGCAGCGTGCTCTCTGTGGCTAAATTAACTGCATAATTTATGTAAAAATGAGAAGAAATCTTAAACTACATTTCTGGTTTTGCGTGCATTTGAACTCTACCTCTCGATTTACAATCCAGCACGGTAATATTAAAACTATGGCCACAAGGCTGTCGCATGTCCCCATAAGAACGATGTACATGGATAAGTCCATACAAGTTACAGCTCATACAGACGTACGCCTGAAGATCTGCGCTTACTGCGTGCAATATTTAACGCAGTGGTCAGATACAGAAAATCTACGATTCAAATTCATTTAAAGTTTGAAGTTAATTTCGGGTGCTCGTCCTTGACGTTTGAAGCAGCATGCATAGCATACAATGTCATGTATACAGTCAACTTCCTGACTGATCTTTACACGGTTGAATGCATTACTTTGATGATCATTTTTCACGTTTTAAGATTACTTGTTTTAATACTTGTCCTTTCTTTGGCGCAATTAATAATGCAGAGTATACTATTTTCAGCCGAGGAGACGATTCGTTTGGAAACTATACATGAGTTTCGGATCAAGCCAGGAAGCAGCCGTGTGACTACAATGGGAGATGAAATATTTCTGCTACTTGAAGAAGATCGTGTGATAAATGTTTACGACCGCGACAGGATCAACAGTAGGGTAAAGGCGAAGGATGTCATCCAGCTACCGAAAGCAGAACCGGTTTGCATGGCAGCTTGCAGCGTGTCAAACTGCCTGTATGTAGCCCTACGAACAAAGAAGTTCTTCGACCTTTCAGTCTTACGCATTACGAAAGAGGAAGAACATCAATTTAACATATCTCCATGGATCAAGGATCACGGGCCGCCAATTGCTATGTTGCGCGTCTCGGCTAATGGTAGCCTAATAAGCCTCTCAGTGGAGGTAGAACCTACTGTAATAAGCATATATAACGCGAATGGTTCCTTGCAACATGAAATAAAGTCCCCAGATACCGATGCGTTCAGATATACAAACGTAATTCAAAAAACAAATGGAAACATTGTATTGGCTTATATCAACGAAGATTACCAAACAACTTTATTGGAGTTTGAAACGAGTGGAAGAGAGGTGCGCAAATATGATTCGTCATTTGGTGAACAGAGTGCTGTGAATGTTGCAGATTGTCATGGTCGAGTTATGTTAACGGATCCGTTCGATAGAATGGAGCTGTTAGATTCTGAATTTAATCTCCTGGGTATTTACAGTCTGCAGCAGTATGGTAATGGCATGGGCCGTTGTCTCTATGACTTGCACTACGAGAGCGAGAGGAATGAGGTTTTACAGATTCATTCGGATTTGAGTACCAAGACCAGGGCCTTAACTACCTTCCGTTTCACAGAAGATTAAACCACTCGAAAGGATGCTAACGATGGGAACAATTAATATTAAATAATTTCGATATCTCTTGGAATGGGAGTGCCATGGCTACTAATATCTACAATTGTAAATAACTGAACACTGTTAAAGACCTATGCGATTTACATTGAGAATTCGTTTACTTGAATCGGATTATGCCTTAAAATCGTTCTTCCTTAATTCGTGCCTTTTATTTTAATAAAATTCTACTCTGTTGTCCTCTATTGACCTTAGTTTGTCCTTTTTATTTTAATAAAATTCTGCTCTAACCTCTAATGACATGTATTCAAAATAGTGTGAGGAGCTACCCTCGCAATCGAAGACAATGGTGCTTCGGTCCAATTAATACATATTTACATATATTTATACGCGTCTAGGTTATTCAAACAAGGTCGAGGGGGATTTGGCACGGCAGAGACCTCTGCCATGGATGGTTCTAGGACTATCGCTCATAGGGCCTTCACTCAGGGAACATCGCCCATAAAGTCTTTCGCTCATCGGACTATCGTACGCTAAGGTATTAAATATAAGCACATCAAAGTAGGGAGGCGAGCAATCAACTTCCAATTAGACGCAATTATAAAAGTAATCAACTGCTCCAATTGACTTCATTAAACTGCAAATATTTACCTAGGTTCGTTGACTTAATGCTGCATTGAGTTTTTTATGTCTTTTTACAACAAACGATTCATGTAACAAACCTCGACGTCTGTGTTTTATTAACATCTATTATTTTGCTACATCTGAGTTTCAGTCCAGACAACCACAGAGGCCAGAGGTCGCTGACGCCGAGTCCGTGCTTCACTGAACGAGTCTCACAGTCCAGCACTGACCAACAGTCGTGTTTTTAAACAGGTTGATGCAGTAAATGCTAGGCATATTTCAAAGCCTGTCATCCTTTTACCTCTGAGAAATACTTAAACTATGCAGTTAGCGGTATTTTGTTGCAAACTGCTGTGCAATGGATGGCTGCATAGAAGTCATCGACTGCTGACTAGGGTTTCAATGGAAGAGAGCAGCTGGCGATAAGAGATGATTATTGGCCATAGTATGTATTATATATGTATATATATATATATATATATTATTAAAGTAGTTTTATATAGCGCCCCTTCAAGATTGCCTACTTAGGAGCACTCCCAGCCCAATCACGGTCGAACAACACAGTTTTGAGGGCAGTAAGAAGCAGGGTGAAATGATCAATCGGTATTTGACTGAGCTTGTTAGGGAGCCCGTTCCAGGTCATGGGGCAGCCACAGAGAAGGCACGACGCTGTCGTATGGATGTCCGCGCGCGGGAAACAATAAGTTCAGCTTGCGCAGCTGAGCGGAGAGAGCAACGGCGCTGTGAGCATGAGGTGGGACAGCACAGCTCCCGCAGGTGTGGATGGGTCAAGCCTTCAAAGCACCGCCGGACCAAGGTAGAGATTCGGTAATTGATACGCTGTGGGTAGGGCAGCCAGTGGAGGACATCCCTCATATACGCAGACACTCTGCCAAACTTGGAGATGCGGCCTACAAGGCGGGCAGCAGCCAGCACACAGGATTCTGTTCAGAGGCTCAATTCGGCAAGTCGGGAGTCAGTCATATATGGCACTGCAGTAGTCCAATTGAGAAACAACAAATGCATGGACAAGCGTGGAAGCTGCACCGGGGGACAAAGAACGGGAGATCACCTTGAGTTGTCGGAGCTGGTAATAGCAACTGCGGGAGAGAAGATTTATGTGCCGCATGAATGTAAGTTCCTGTTCCAGGATGACTCCCAAGTCCCGGACCCATGTCGAGAAAGAAAGGTGTGGGAATTGCAAGGCAAGAGCAGACAGATCTGTTTTAGAGAGCTGCTGTATGGGGCGTGCCAAGCCATATAAATAGGTATAGTATAGGCCTACACCGGGTGAAAATATAAGCTGAATAAGGGCAAATGGACTAATACGGTTGCTTAGTTAATTTTGAAGATTTTATGTCAGTGATTTGTGTGCACGCACATGACTCATTGTAATCGGCTGTGAAAAATTGTTAATTCGGAGTTTTTCTGACATCGAATTATGGTTGATGACGTAGCTGCATCAGGTGTTATTGTAACCTACTTAAATTACACCTCCATTGGTTAATCATTTGATTTTGAGCCTATATCTGAATAAGAGATAGGCTAAATATTAACAAACTAGAGTATTTACCCGTCATATTAGGACGGCAGTGTATATAAGCCTATATGTATCGTTGGTTAAAATGCTCTGATCGCCGTCGTCAAGACCGCAGTACTGACGTCACAAACGGTTTCTGTTTCACAATAAATTCCAGAGCGTTTATCGACAGGCACACGCTCTATGGATATTATATGTATAGATTCAGTTGCGCAGCACGAATGTCCATAAAGCAGGTTCACTGTCATCATCATTTTCATTGTGTTGTTGTTGTTATTATTATTATTATTATTATTATTATTATTATTATTTTTTTTTTTTTTTTTTTTTTTGCCCCGAGGTATACAGGATCCCTCAGGGACTTCAACATTATTTACAGAGTAGATTTGTCCGGAATGGGCCCTATTCGTCCAGGTTTAAGTTGTTGAAGGTACCCATAAAGGCCACCGCGTTGAAACGTTGAATCGTGAGCGCAAGGCGTTGAAACAAGAAAGACGTTTCACGAATGTCCCCCGTAACAGTTTTGAGTTTCTGCCCTAGAGCAGAAAGAAAGGCCAAGCCCTCATTGTTAATCGGGCCCATGGTTTCAAATGCCAGGGGAACAAAAAAATGAGTAGCGGACAGCTGGCAATATTTATCGTGTTTATTATTATTATTATTATTATTATTATTATTATTATTATTATTATTATTATTATTATTATTATTATTATTATTATTACTGCTACTACTACTACTACTATTATTATTATCCTTATTATTATTTTAAAAGCATCGATATTGTTTGGAATGGTTTAGAAACGTTGAGATGGTCGCTCCTCGGCTCCGGGCAGCATCGACGAGGTCGCCCGGAAGGCGACCTCGTTACTATTAATATTTTTTTATGCCCCGAGGTACATATGATCCCTCAGGGGACTTAAATATTAATTAACAGAAGTAGATCATCTGGAACGGCCACTATTCCTCAGGTTTACTCTTATTTCGATCTCGATTCTCCAATAACATAGTTCGATGTTCGACTGTGATTTCTCCTAAAGCTACCATTGATTGATGCCTGTTGCATTATTATAACGCTATAGAAGCTATTCAGTTAATCGAGTTGTCTTTCGGTAATTTCAATTCTTTGCTTAAGTGATGCAATCAAATTGTTCTTGCTGAACAACGTGCGTGCTTACTGTTACGTTAACTTCGCTTAGCGCATCGGAAAGAATATTTGGCATTTCTTTTGTGACAGTTATCTTATAGGTCGGAGGATCGGTGTATTGAATTTTTGTCACAGTAAAGGTCTCTTCCGTCCATCTAGGCGTAAAGCCCGCCTCAAAGAATTTCTTCTTTTTAGAAATTCGGACTCTGTCGCCTATTGAAAATTTCGGTTTATTAGGCGGTTTTGGATTCAATCCGCCATATAAATTTTTCCATACAGTGGTCTCATTTATCTTTATACTCGCTTTTATTGGAGTCATTTTTATGGAAGAACGTCTAGTGTTGTTATAACGAGCAACCATATTTTCTAAAACATCGATATATTTCCTAGTCGAATTAGCTGTGAAATATTTGAACATCTTCTCCTTCATCGTTCTGTTCCAACGTTCGATAACGGATGACTTCTCTTCATTTTCAATAGAGTAAATCTGGAATCCAATTGATTTCACGTTTTTATTATAAAACTCCTTACCCTTATCGACCCACAGTTTCTCGGGTTTTCGTCCGCTACTGGAAAATATATTGGTGAAAGCATCGAACACAGATTTTCCGCTTTTATCTTTTATCGGGACAAGCCACCCGTATTTTGAAAATATATCGATAACACTTAATAAATATTTAACGCCATTGTTATATTTCGCGAAAGATTGCATGTCTATGAGGTCTGCAGCCCAAGTGTCGTCAACACCTTTAACGTAAACCTTCCTTTTAGTAAAATGTCGTATTACCGGTTTATGCAATTGTTCGGCGAGTTCATCCGTCCATTTTTGAGACGGTTTAACAGCTGGCTTTGAATCGGAAGTACCTAAACCTAAACCAAGATTGGCTTTTGTCATCAAAATAGGTTTAATTATCGCTCTTTCGACGCGCTCACGTAATGTAGGATTATTTATATTATTTAATTCATTTACCATTACTCTGTCGGCTGCATTTCTAGCAGCGGTATCCGAATACTGGTCATAAGCCAAATCATGAGAGTATGCTGCTTGGTCGATTCTGTCAACTGGTTTACTCCAGTCTTTGGGGGAGCCGTCAGGATTCAATCTTAAATCTAATCTAGTTCCTGGTCCCGTAAACGAATGTCCTGGAAGATGCAATTCTCCAGGAAATTTTGACCACGGCAATTTTATATTCTTAGTAGCTGAATTTAAAGACCCAACTAGATCGCCTCCTGTTTTGGCAGCGGAAAGAAATCGAGTTTTAGTTTTTCCGCAGTCGGAACATACGGCTCTAATCATAGGTCTTTTATTTTTACTGATGAAATTTTGAGTATCTGTCATTTCGGTTTCTCTCTTGCACTTTACGCAATACATCTGTTCCATATACATTTTAATATAAAACTATTTTTATAATTAAAAAAGAAATGGAAGTTAAAGATTTATCCTGGAACGACGAGACATCTAAAAGATTTAATAACCCGTTATTACCTAGAAGTATAAGGGGTCTGATCGTTGGGAAGTCTGGATGCGGTAAGACTACGCTATTATTAAATTTACTTTTGAATCCAGGATGGTTAGATTACGACAGCTTACAGGTATTTGGAAGATCTCTCTTTCAACCAGAATATAAAATACTTAAAAAAGCATTCGAAGAAAAGTTATCGAAAGAAGCAATTGTCAATTTGTTTGGTTGTCAAGACGAGATTGCAAGGTTAAATGTATCGCCAGCATTAGTCGTTGAAGAAATGGCTAAAAGCACAGTTAAAAAATCCGATATGAACTGTCGATTCTTTGAAACTTCGGAAGAAGTGCCCGATCCGAGAGACTTGAATCAGCATAAAAAGAACTTGATGATTTTCGACGATTTACAATTAGAAAAACAAAACAAATGTGAATCGTATTACATCAGAGGAAGACACAGTAATGTTGATTCGTTTTACCTCGCACAAAACTACTTCAAACTGCCTAGACAGACCATCAGAGAGAATTCAAACTTTATCTGTTTATTTCGTCAAGACCTTAAAAATATTAATAATATATACAACGATCACGTAGGCGTAGATGATATGCCTAAAGACGAATTTGTAAAACTGTGCAAAACTGCGTGGGAGCGTCCGCACGGATTTGTAGTGATAGATTTAACCAGTAAAAAGAACAACGGTAAGTATAGGAGTGCGTTGGATACATTTTATATGCCTTCAGCATAAGCCTTCAGCTTCTTCATAAGTTATATATTATATATATATTATATATATAAAATGGAAGCGCGATTGGAAAAGATAGTTCTCAACACAGAAAAGATCGCTCGTAACACGGAGCCTAAAGAGTCATTCAGCATTTTGGTGAGCGAAAGGAGCACGCAAATTAGAACTAAATTTAATCCTCTGATTCAACTTGACAAAAACAAAAAGTATGAAATGTGTCTTGTTAATTTAGAGACTTATTTTTCCTTCCCGAATATATATTCTTTAAACAACAAATTTGCGTATTCGCCGGATAATGGTAAAACGTGGTTTACTATAGAAATCCCAGAAGGGAGTTACGAAATCGTAGATATAAACGAACACATTCAGAGAATCATGAAACAATCAGGACATTATGACGAAACGGGAGATGCGTACTGTATAACGTTACAAGCGAACAACAATACTTTGAAATCGGTGTTAGATATCGGTGCTAACTATCAGGTTAATATGACAATCGAGAACTCGATTAGAACTGTTTTAGGATTTAATAGCCGAGTGTATTCAGAAGGATATAACGAATCCGAGAACATAGTAAATATTATGAACGTAAATAGTTTGAGAGTAACCAGTGACGTAATAGGATCTTCGTACTCTAACGGAACAACGGAAAACATTATATATTCCTTTTTCCCGAATGTAGGTCCCGGATACAAGATTATAGAAGTGCCCGTTAATTTAGTATATCTTCCTATTACGCTATTTACGATTTCGGCTATGGAAACAAAACTCACAGATCAAAATGGAAAACTAATCAACCTTCGAGGAGAGGAGTTGTCGATCAGGTTTAAAATTAGAGAAGTGTGAAAATTAATTATCGTGGTATTAAAGTTTTTAATTTCAATTATATATATAAAATGAGTCGATATACGAATACAAAAGTTAATGTTTCGGATGGACAAAAAGACAAAATTAAACGCGCAGTTGAAGCAGGGACAGGAACGAGTATAAGACTAACTCACGCAGATCTATCCGGGGAACACGTCTTAGCTCTTACACGAGCACAAATTAATAAAATGGCGAAAGCATATCAGAATGGAACGGGTACTATGCTCAAAATGAGTAAAACGCAAATACACCATAATATGAAAGTCGAAGGTGGTTTTCTTCCAGCGTTATTACCACTTCTAGCTACAGCTGGAAAATTCCTTCTTTCTAGCGTTCTGCCAAGTCTTGCAACTGGAGCTTTAAGCGGATTAGCGAGTACAGGTGTAAGTAAGTTAATGGGATCTGGTGTTAATGGAAGTGCTTTATACATAAAGAAAGGAGGAAGAAGCTACAAGATGGTTCCGCACGCAGCAGGTCTTTACCTGAAACCATGGTCAGGGTCGGGATTAGACGGTGTAGGAGAAGGACTGTACATGCGCAGAGGTTCTGGATTTGTCAATGGTTCAGGATTGATTCTTGGAAACGACAATCCTATTTCAAAAGTACTTTCTAACATCCCAATCCTTGGTCCGCTTCTTGGAATGATTCTGTAAATATATATATTAATATATATATATAAATAATATATAATGTCGCGATACGGTATGCCAATGCACAAGTTTATAACAAAACGCAATTCTCCGAGGAGAGTTAGAACTCGACCAGAATCAGTATTTTGGTTGCCTAAAGAAGTAACGCATCGGGCTATAAGACAACCGGGCTCACAGCGTTGGGAGATTTTCGCACAACGAGCCATCACAATTCAACCCAGATCGTCGGTCTCGCAAGAGCTAGGATTTGGCGTTCGACTAACTAGGGGAGTCTGTCTAGTCTCGCTTAGACAAGCGATTAAAGAAAAGAAATGTAGCTTGCAAGATTCAACCATTTGCGAAGATGTAGAAGACATTGTTATCACTATTCAAAACAATTCCGATTCTGTAGTTATCATTAACGAAAAAGATTCGCTATGCTACATTAATTACCACGTTTAAATTTTTAAAAATCTTAATAATAATAATAATGGAATATAAACAAGTGGAAAATTCAGCCCAATCGTATCGTTTTAAAAAAATTAACGAAATTCAAAAAGAAATCGAACAAGAACGCGATAAAAGGACCGCCTTAAGTACAAAGTATCGTAGGAACATAAGAATGATTAGCATTATCGACAACGCTCTGATAGTAACTGTGATGGGGCTCAGCAGCTCGGGCCTGGCAGCTCTTGCTACTGTAATTGCAACTCCGGCCATAGCGATAGCAACAGGTACGGCAGTAGGTGTAGGATTGTTAATTATTATCGGAGGACAAGTTAGTAAGAAGCTTGCACTGAAATTGACAAAGCACGAAAAGATTAAAACGTTAGCGGAAGCAAAACTAAACACAATCAGTAGCCTTATTTCAAAAGCTCTTGTGGACGACAATATTTCAGACGTTGAATATTCGCTAATTCTAAGCGAGTTTGTGAAATTCAACGATATGAAAGAAAAAATTAAAAATAAAACCAAAGTTAGCACAGAAAAATTAACGTTTAACGAGAACGTTTTAACGGGAACGTAAATTAAACGTTCGAAATCAACGTTCGAATTTACGTTCGAATTTACGTTTAAAAAATATAGCTATAAGCTTATATAAATAAAATATAATGTCGTTTCTAAAGATAACCGATCCCGCAAAAAGAGATTTTATCGTTGAGGAGTTTCTGAAATCGAAGAAGAATATTCGACAAAACTTTTTATCCGAGAGATTAGGAGACATCGGACTACAACGAGAATTAACGAGATTGTACAAACCAATAGTCGACTCGCAATCAACAATTTCAAAAGAACAAAAGGCTTTGTTATCTACTATAAAAGAAAACTCTGCAGAGACAGCTAACGCTTTAAAAGCGCTTCCCGCTTCTATTTCGACATCGTTAAAAGCCATTCAGTTTCCTCAATACCCTTCGATACAGGCTTACGGAGAAGACCCGGTAGGCCTAGAAGATATAAAAACCTTAGAACTAGGAGATATTGCGGTGAAGTACCTGCAACAATACGCGTCCGATAAAAAGACGGTAGACACAACGTTCGGAATAAACTCTAAAGACGGCCAATTTTATATAGGCGACAGTCCTATATCGATCGACGGCAGTAACGTGACGGTAGGCGATAGGCCTAAGATATACGAAGGAACTCCAGGACTTTGGGAATTATTAACGATGGCCAAACCGGACGAGTCGATTTTCAATGCAAACGATCGGGAAGAATATGCCGAGATTCTGAAGATAACGAATGCTATGAGGCAGCCGAAAAATCCAAGTAAACCAAAATCCTCTAGGAGCTTAAAATATAAAAATATTATTAAACCGATATGGGACTCGATGATGTCAAAGGCGCAAGGTAAAGGAATAGGCCTACAGCGTATCGTTATTCCTCAAGATCCTAATGCATTAATAGAAATGTTATCTCTGCGAATGGCCAGCTTCGAGGCGGGGAATACGGGTGTGAGAAATGAGATAGTTGGTATATGCGACGAGTTACTAAGACAAGGAGCGATAAATAAAAATGAATATAAAAATATAATGCTATTAATATAAAAAATGTTAGTAGTTGCTAAAAGAAGGTATAAGAAACAATATGTTATCGGAGGGGCGGGAATATTCGATGTTGTTGCGGGTTTTTTCAAGAAACTATTTACGTCAAATGCGGATAAACAAATAGCGTCCACCGCTCTCAGCGTAGGAAAAGATGCGGCTAAAGACATCGGGCAAAAAGCGCTGGATGTTGGTAAAACTGTCGCTGCTGACGCTGGGAAACGATTAGTCGATAAAGCGATTGCTAAAATTATGAGTCCCAAAAATTTACCGACTACAAGGTCAGCTGCTACGGAACTCGCTTCACATGCGCTTCCAGCGCTTTCAGCGCTTCCAGCGCTTTCAGCGCTTCCAGCGCTTCCAGCGCTTTCAGCGCTCCAACCGCAGCTGAACGAAGGTAAGGACTTGCTAACTCAAGAAAGTAAAGACGTGCTAACTAGACTTATTAACGACGGAACGCGTTCGAAGAGTACAAATATAAATAATTTAATGATGGGGCACGGTATGAA
Source organism: Allolobophora icterica (assembly GCA_963556255.1). Taxonomy (NCBI): domain Eukaryota; kingdom Metazoa; phylum Annelida; class Clitellata; order Crassiclitellata; family Lumbricidae; genus Allolobophora; species Allolobophora icterica. The sequence goes on from OY744616.1 coordinate 36,046,361, forward strand.
TTCCAATGCAAAGAGCGCTATTAGAATTCAAGATCTCGTTAGACGTTTAAACGGAGCTGGATTGAAAGTTGCATAGGTTATTTATATTTAAATAAAATAAAATCATATATTATTAATAAAAAAAATGCAATCAGATATAGTAAGATTCACGGAACAACCTTTGACGGACAAGAGTATCGAACGATACGAATTTCACGAGTACGAACCTACTGCGAGAACGAATCTAAACACAACGGGTGAGATTCGTATAAACATTGAACTCCAAGATTTATTCAGCCACCCTTCAGAATCCTATTTGCTATTCGAAGGAAGACTGACTAAAGCGGATAACACCGCATACGTTAATGCCGATGCAGTGGCTGTTGCGAATAACGGGCTAATTCATCTCTTTAGCCAAATATCGTATTCTCTGTCGAATCAAGAAATAGAAACGTTATTTCACCCAGGTCAAGCTACCACGATGCTCGGACTGCTTAAATACCCAAACGATTTTCAACTGGCACAAGGTTTAAATCAGCTGTGGTACAAAGACAGTGGTGCAACGGCCGTTGTCGCCGATAACACGGGGTTTGCGGTCAGACAACAGTATCTTATTCGAAAACCGACTGCTAAGGGAACGTTCAGCTTTATAGTTGCATTAAAGCATATCTTCGGTTTTTGCGATGATTATGACAAGATTGTTTACGGTTTGAAACATACGCTAACGTTAGTGCGCAAAGCCGACGACGACGCAATTTATAGAGGCCACGATGCAGCGGCTGGAAAAGTTGCAATAGAGAAGATATCGTGGTTTATGCCTCACGTTATTCCATCCGATATGGAAAAAATGCAGTTATATAAAACGATCGAATCGAAAGCATCGTTGGCTGTAGCCTATCGCGCTCGTCAATGCGATACCATAACTGTTCCTCAGTCGACTACTTTCAGTTGGAGACTTAGTGTCAAGACATCTCCGGAAAAACCGAGGTATATAATAGTAGGATTTCAGACAAGTCGTGACGGGAATCAAGAAGCTAATCCGTCGATCTTCGACCATTGCGATCTTAAGAACATGTACGTGATGATGAATCAGGAAAGATACCCGGCTGTGGACTACAACCTATCGTTTCCTAATCAACAATTCTCGAGAGCGTACCGAGCAGCGGCAACGTTTAGCGAAAAATTCTACGGAATGGATCATTGGTAACGCAGAGTAATATAACACCGAGTGATTATAAAGAACTATATCCGCTAATGATTTTCGACGTTAGCAAACAATCTGAGAGATTGAAATCGTCGGTCGTCGATATTCAGATCAAAGCTATATTTAATACGGCAGTGCCGGCCGAAACCGAAGCTTATGCTATCGTAATTTCGGACAAGTTGCTAGAGTTTCAGTCGGACGGGCAGAAGCTAAACGTCGTCTACGGTAGGAGCTCGTCTTAAATCGCCGCGATTTAAATGCTAAATGCTAAGGGTGAAGGCTATGAATAAAATTTCTTTTTTTTCTTAAACATACATAAAGAGATGTTTACTTATATTAGTAATAAGAAGATGAAACTTCCAGAGCTGAGAAGCTTACTGGTCCAGCACAACATTAGGGGTTGTGCTCATCTCAACAAGCCCGAACTTATAGCTCTATTGAGCGCAATGGAGATTTGTGTTCAAGATAACTCAGAAAAAGAGAAACTAGAGAAACTACAGAGACGACAAAGGCAAGAACTGCAGAAAGAGCAGCAGAAAGAATATCGAAAAGCATATCAGATAGAATATCAGAAAGGATACTGGAAAGAATATCGGAAAGAACGAATACTTAAAAGAAACTACCAGGAAGGCGCGTATGATAGAACGAGGTATATCAGAAATCAGCCGAGAAAAGTAGAAATTTTAGACCTAGAAACCGGTGATGTTGTCGTGTATCCGTCGATATACAAAGCAGCTAAGGCGCACGGGCAAAATGCACCAATAATAGAATGGTATAATGGAAAAGTATGGCGAAATAGATACAAAATCAAGGTGTACGATCGCATTAACGACAAAACTATCGATTCCGTTGTGAATGAGCTGTGAGATTTTGGGAAAAAATAAAATAAATAAAAAATTAAACATAAATAAATATTTGTGTTTTTCTTAAACAAGACTTAAAGAAATGAATATATATATGTATATATAAAGGAATGGACTACAAGTTGAAAACTGTAAAAGAATTGAGAGTCATGGCAAAACGGAGCGGCATGGTCGGATATTGGAAACTGTCAAAAGCGGATCTGATTGCTGCTATGAGCAAAGATAAAAGCTTGCTCGACTCTCCAGTTCCCAATATTCGAACCCCAATTCTTACTCCGACCAAGTTCGTTTCCAAGCCAAATAAAGTTCTCAGTGAGTTGAAAACTAAGGTTAGGTCGAATGTTAATTCTTTTGCAGATTGGTTAATTAGTTACATACCTCCTAAAGTGAAGAAACCTGTGAACGAAAGATTGGAATCGTTTAAATCGAAAATAAAGACTCTCTTTGCTAAAATCAATACTAAGAAGTTCGAAATTCGAAAGACTGCATCGGCAATTAAAGGATTCACTAAACAATACACTATTGACGGTTCTTCTGGAATCGATGCAGTATCTTTTCTTAACGCCGTTAGACCGCAGGTGGTTAGTCTGTTGTCAAGAGATCGTCAGGTTAAGGTTCAACTCGTTCTTACATGTACCATGGAGCGCGTTGATATGAAATCTGGAGAAGAAGAATCCGCGAATGTTCCATTCGTCTCGAAAACTGAAGTTATTTTAGATGCTACCGATATTAACGAAATATACAATAATGCAATAAATAAGATCCCAGAGACTATGGCGAGTTTTCAGATGCGGGGAAGTAATTGGAGATTCGTTAATGTTGTTAAATTAGATGTCAATACTGCTGTGTATAAACCACTGAAAGGCAGTTCTTACATTCCGTTGCCTACAGAACTATCTAGCAAAAAGGCTATTATCAATATGAAAAACGATGACGACCAATGTTTCAAGTGGTGCATTACTAGAGCTTTAAATCCAACTGACAATCATCCCGAAAGAATTACGAAAGAATTAATCAAACAATCGAAGAAACTCGATTGGAGCGATATCGAATTTCCGGTTGCGGCGGATGCTAATATAATAAGCAAGTTTGAAAGAAATAATAATATAAGCGTTGACGTATTCGGTTATGAAAATAAGATAGTATTCCCAATTTATGTGTCGAATCAACGAGACGATAAAGTTTCTATCGTTGAACTATTGCTTATTTCAGACGGAGATAAGAAACATTATTGTTGGATAAAGAATTTTAACAGATTGATGTCATCACGTACAGAAAAGTCAACTATATCAATGCACTATTGTAGAAGATGTTTAAACGGTTATACAAGAATAGAAGCGCTCAATAAACATACCGTGTACTGTTCGCAAAACGCCGCTCAAAAAATAGAAGTCCCAGAACCGGGAACTACGTTAAGTTTTAAAAATTATAATAGGTCGATGAGAGTTCCCTTTATCGTTTATGCAGATTTCGAATCTTTCATCAAACCTATAGCCACTTGCAAGCCAGATCCTCGCGTGTCTTACACCGATAAATACCAAAAACACACGCCTAGCTCGTTTTGTTATTACGTAAAATGCTTCGACGATATATTATATCAACAAGATCCTGTAACGTACACGGCCGAAAGCGAAGACGACGATATCGGTCAAATATTCGTAGAAAGTCTCGAAGAGACTATAAAACGAATATACAATCAGTTTAAATTTCCGAAGAAGATGATATTTACTCCAGATGACCGAAAAAAGTTTAAGGAAACTACTTTATGTCATATCTGTGGAGGGGCGTTGGGTACAGATCGGGTTCGAGATCACTGTCATTTGAGCGGTAAATTCAGAGGGGTCGCTCATAATGGTTGTAATCTAGACTATAAAGTTCCGAGGTTCTTTCCAGTAGTATTTCATAATCTGTCCGGATACGACAGCCATCTGTTCGTAAAAAAATTGCGAGGTGATCAGAATGAGAAAATTAAATGCATTCCTAATAACGAAGAGAAGTACATATCGTTTAGCAGAGAAGTGATCGTCGATAAGTTTCTAAACAAAGAAGGGAAAGAAATTAATGTTAAACGCGAATTGCGATTTATCGACAGTTTTAGATTCATGGCCTCGAGTCTTGACGCTTTATCTAAGAATCTGAAGAAAGAACAATGTAAAAATCTTGGCGCATTATATTCTGGGAAACAGCTCGATCTTTTACTTAAAAAAGGAATTTACCCGTACGATTACGTTACTTCCGTCGATAGATTTAACGAAACCGAACTACCTCCCAAGTCCGCATTTTATTCGCGGCTAAACGACTCAGATATTAGCGACGAAGATTACGATCACGCCAAAACTGTATGGAATGCATTCGGATGTAAAACGTTTAGAGAATACCACGACCTGTACAATGTTTCGGATGTTCTACTTTTAGCCGATGTTTTCGAAAACTTTAGAGACGTATGCATGAAGAATTATCGGCTAGATCCCGCATGGTATTACACTTCTCCGGGACTGGCCTGGGATGCCGCTTTGAAGTTGACCGGTATAAAGTTGGAGTTGTTGAGCGATTACGATATGATTCTGATGATTAAGCAAGGAATAAGAGGAGGCATCAGCACAATTTCGAATCGTTATGGGAAAGCCAACAATAAGTATATGACGGCGGATAAATTCGATAGCAGCGAGCCTTCGTCATATATAACTTATCTAGACGCTAATAATTTATACGGTTGGGCGATGAGCAAGCCTTTACCGACTCGTGGATTTAAATGGATGAGCGACGACGAGCTAAATAATTGGAATGTTTTGGGATCGTGTATATTGGAAGTGGATTTGGACTATCCTCAAGATATCCATAATCTCCACAACGACTATCCTCTGGCTCCCGAGAGCATCTCGTCGGAATTTACATCTAATATACCAAAACTAATTCCGAACTTGAACGATAAAAAGAAGTACGTGGTACATTACGAAAATTTGAAGTTGTACGAAAGGCTCGGGTTGAAGATCGCGAAAATTCATAGAGGGATTCTATTCGAAGAAAGCCCTTGGTTGAAATATTATGTAGACCTAAACACTGAATTGAGAACGAGTGCCACTAATAACTTTGAGAAAGACTTTTTCAAATTGATGAACAATAGCGTCTTTGGAAAAACTCTTGAAAGGATCGAAAATCATGTAGATATAAAATTGGTATGTCACGAGAAGGAAGCTATTAAGTTAGTTGCAAAAACTAATTATGACCGCCTGACGATTTTCGACGAGAATCTAATCGCCGTTCACATGAAAAGGACGAAGTTGTTTTATAATAAACCGATATACCTAGGCATGTGCATATTAGACTTAAGTAAAACTTTGATGTACGACTTTCATTACAATTTTATACGACAAAAATACGGCGATAAAGCTAAATTGTTATTCACCGATACAGATTCATTGGCATATGAAATACAAACAGAAGATTTTTACGAGGATATCGCCGAAGACGTTGCGGTTCGATTCGATACGAGTGATTACCCTGAAGATCACCCCTCGGGTTTAAAGACCGGAATGAACAAGAAAGTTATCGGTATGTTCAAAGACGAATCTGCAGGAAAACAGATTTTCGAGTTCGTAGGTTTAAGGGCCAAGTTGTACTCGTATAGAATGGATGGCGAAGATCATAAGAAGTGTAAAGGCATTAAGCAAAATGTCGTGAAGAAAACGATAACTCACGATGATTACAAAAACTGTCTGTTTACCAAGAGAGAACGACTAAGAAAAATGAACGTTTTTAGATCGTATCATCACGATATTTATACCGAACAGGTAAATAAAGTTGCATTATCCGCGGATGATGACAAACGAGTAATAATGGAAGACGGTATTCACACACTAGCGTACGGACATTACTCTTTACGCTGAGCACATAAAGAATCTATTCGTTGATTATAAAATGAGTTTTAGAAGTGTTACAGAAATTGACGTTTGCGGAGTCGTGTTACCGAATGTTCCTTTGTCGAATATACAACTGCTAGACGCCGCGAAGAAGAAACTAAATATCACAAACTTTAGAGGCGTGTTCCTACGAGACGAGTTGCCCGAGAGACCGAGTAGGCCAACTAACGAAAGCGGCATTCTTAATCTAGATAAATCTAGTGGGAGCGGGACTCATTGGGTGTGTTGGATCAAGAAGAAAGGCGAAATTTCGGCGAAATATTTCGACGGCTATGGTCTCCCTCCACCTACCGAGCTACTGAAATATTTACGTCGTCCGGTTTATTACAACAGCGAACGAATACAGCCCGATAACGAAGTGTTTTGCGGTCATCTGTGCTTGTACGTGTTGAAGATGATGGACGATGGCGCGAATTTTCAGGAAGTTATAAACGGTTTGTTTTAATATATATATATATCTATATATATTATAAAATGCCTGTGGATAAATTCGGACATACTGATGTTGGATATTCAGAAAGAGTAATTGCCGGAGGAGTTACATTGTCTCAAGCAAATGCTACTTTCCTTCGTATGGATGGAACAAACGCTGCGACCGAGAATATTAATTTAGATTCTCATAAAATTGTCAACGTGTCAGATCCTACTAACCCCCAAGATGGTGCTACCAAATATTACGTAGATAATGCTCATAAGAAATGTTATCTCGGATATATACCTAATTTAGAAACCGACGAGAGTAGTACCGGATTCGTCGCTAGTGCCAGTTCACACATAGACGGATATCGAGCGTACGGAGCGTTCAATAGTCTAAACGCGGATGGTTTGAACGGATCTTGGGTTTCTAATGATTCTTTGAATACCTGGATACAGATAAAATGTCCTGAGCCGGTTAAAATTTGGCGAATCGCGTTGAAAGCCATCGATAATGTACATAGAATACACAGTGTCTTTTGGGCCATATCAGGGCGTAACGACGGCGATTCGACATTTACGACGTTATTTACGATGACGACTCCGTTATACAGAACCGCAACTGCCCCGTCATTTTTCAATATTTCAACGAATACTGCGTATCAGTATTACAGATTTACGAAAACACATATTCCCGGTGGGACTATTATTATCGGTCAGATTAACGTAGGACTTCATAGCATACAATTATACATATACGATACTTAAATCGTGGTAGGTTATTCATGAGCTCACCCAACGGTTTGTTCTGATATAAATAAAATATATATACATTGTATATATATTTTGTGTATATATACTAAAAATGCCTGTGGATAAATTCGGACATACTGATGTTGGATACTCGGAAAGAATAATTGCCGGAGGAGTTACATTGTCTCAAGCAAATGCTACTTTCCTTCGTATGGATGGAACAAACGCCGCGACCGAGAATATTAATTTAGATTCTCATAAACTGGTCAACGTGTTAGAACCTACTAATTCCCAAGATGGTGCTACCAAAAATTACGTAGATTTAAACAGCGGTGTAAACAAAGTTTCTAAGACTGGTGACGTTATGACCGGCAATCTATTTTTAAGTGTGGGCTCGGATCGTCAACGTAATATGGGGTGTAAGGATCTACGCGGAAACAAACTGTTTGCTTTGATACTGGGTAATCTGTTAAACAAAATAGAAGGTTATTTAAACCAACCTATAACGTTGCAATCGATCGAAGGTTTCTTGTGCAAAGTGGGAACGGAAAATATAATTCGATTCGGTAAATCGTCCAGCGACCATAAAATCGATGTTTACCAAGATATAGTTATGAGACAAAAATCTATAACCGATTTAAAAAACCCCGTTAATCCTCAAGATGCCTCCACTAAAAATTATGTAGATAACGCTCTTAGTAGAGCGGATAATAATGCTCTGAAAAAATGTCATATCGGATACATACCTATTTTGGAGGCTGACGAAAGTGTTACCGGATTTATGGCAAGTGCTAGTTCAACTGTTACTGACAAGTATCAAGCGTATGGAGCTTTCAATAGTCTAAATGCAGATGGTTCAAACGGAACATGGATCGCGGATAGTAGGTCAATCCTAAATGTCTGGCTGCAGATAAAATGTCCTGAGCCGGTTAAAATTTGGAGAATTGCGTTGAAAGCGATAAGACACAACAGAGGCACATACCAGATTACAAACTGGATTTTAAACGGAAGTAACGATGGATCAACGTTTACCCAATTATTAAGATCGACGCAGGCATTATTAAACACCGAATCTGCTCCGTCATTTTTTAATGTTTTAACCAATACTGCGTACCAGTTTTACAGACTTACAGTAACAAGCAACCCCAGTCACACTGTGGTAGGGGTAGAAGTCCTACAATTATATGTATACGATACTTAAAATCGGGGAATTATAATAAGTGATCATAAGTTCACACACACACACACACACAGCAAGTCCGTCACCCCGGATTTCTCTGCACAGATACCAGATCATTGATGCGCAAGCATCAATTTCAGGAGCATTGCTCCCTGTTGCGAGAACAGTTGTTAATTAAGTCGTTCATCCTAACCGTTCATTCATTCATTACAAACGCACCGGATAACTTTGACCCGTTAAACACACACCGTGTGTGTGTGTGTATACATGCGTGGTCTTACTAAATAAAACCTGAAGCTGCTAATCCAGCTGCTGAAGCTCCTGAAGCTCCTGCTAATCCAGCTGCTCCTGCTAATGCAGCTGCTGCTGCTGCTGAAGCTGAAGCTGATGCTGCTGCCGCTGCTCCTGCTCATGATGCACCTGTGATGGGCATTTGCACCTGTGATGCGCATTTGCACTCTTTATTGAAACAGGCCCAAAGTCCATCAAGTTTCCCTACTAATAATAATAATAATAATAATAATAATAATAATAATAATAATAATAATAATAACCTTTGAGCAGCATGATCTTGTCGAGTGATTCGTTCCAGACACCCACCGCACAGTCTTCGGACATAGTTTCTTAGCCCGAGGGAACAGAACTATATACCTCGGGTGCAAAAAATAACAATAATAATAATAATAATAACAATCAATATATTTAATTAGTTTCTGACACCAGTAGGGGGGATCATATATACCTCGGGTAAAAAATAATAAATCAGCCCCGAGGACTACGCCTCGGGGCAGATTTATGTGCTCCTCACCAATGCCCTTGTGGAGCGACGGTCCAAGAGGACGGCTCACATGGGACGTCATGCAGCCTCGGGCCAGGTCGTACTGCTAGACATGCCTTACTAAACGACATCATTTGGCGTAGCCTCACCAAAGCTGGCTTTCCAGCCGCAAAGGAGCCCACTGGACTTGTCAGGTCTGATGGGAGACGTCCTGACGTGTAACTCATCCCACGGGAGGGTGGTAAATGCCTTGCCTGGGACGCCACTGTTATTGACACCCTGGCAGAATCATACCGCACCAGATCAGCTGAGGTTGCGGGTGCTGCTGCCGAGATAGCAGCTGATAGAAAAACATGTAAATATACTGCCATTTTGTCATCATATTGCTTTGTGCCCTTGGCCTTTGAAACTCTGGGTCCAATAAATCAGGAAGGCCTCGCACTGATCAACCTCCTCGGCTACCGCCTGGCCCAAATATCAGGAGACCACAGAGAGACTACCTTTCTTTATCAGCGCTTATCTATGACAATCCAACGCTTCAATGCTGTCGCTTTAGTTAGCCCCTGTTGCAGTGATAAAACCATCTGCGAAGACTAGCCATTCCAGGACAATGCCCCCTAAGTTTTGAACACCCGAGGGATCATATGTACCTCGGGGGGGGGGGAATAATAATAAGCGTTTATTAATTCAAGCTGGCAAGTACGCAGTAAGATTACATGATATTGTAGCCTAGTAACAGACGATAAGTTTAACAGGAGTCGAATTTAACTGTGTACGGCAGCCATGCAAGGCGCCCATCTGTACTACTGCTCATTTACAATCGCCACCTAAGGATTGAAGGCTGAGTCAACCTTGTGGGGCTAGCGGATATCGAACCCGCGTCCTTCTGATCTTCGTGCCAGCGTGTTACCATTAAGCAATCTCCCCGTTATGCTAGTGTACACCGAGACCCTTCTCGAAAAATTTCCTAATGTTTCTATCGCTCTGCGCATGATCATGTCATTGGTGATCTCCGCCTGTTCTGGTGACACTGTCCGTTAAGATGAGACTTATTAAAAATAAACTGCGAACTTATGTGATCCACAAACGTTTAACTACACTGGAACTTCTTAGTGTTGTTACAAAGTTTACAGCTGCAAAAAGTGGGAAATGTTCCTGAGCGGTTAACAATGAGGAGAATAGATTTGAAATTTGATGCTAACTGTGTGTTGTCAATATAGGCTAATATAGCAAAAATTTGAAACAATCTTAAATAGTCCCAAAATGCAAAGCTTTAAAGTTGGGTTGTATGCATTGACTAATAACTTGAGCAGCAAGGTACACAGTATTGACGCTTCTTTACAACAGGTTGATTGTGTGTCTTTACGACATCCCTGTCATTCCATGCTCAACATGACAAGGGACCTGAGTAAATAATTAGCATGGGGCCCCCGAGTGATTAATCCGGCATTGGTCACAAGGGCTTGAGGTTGGCCCCAGCACAGCTGAATGAGCTGTAATCGCGATGTATTCGCGATCGGGGTACTTTTCCAAGACTGCGATATTTCTTTCTAATTTAGGAGCTTTAGCTATAGACACTTCTGTTCTGTTTAATCTGTCAGAGAGCATTTCTAGGGACTCGGTGTGATGTTGTGTGATTTTTGGTGTTCAAGAGATCTAAGCTGTTCTAGTCCTAAGTTATACAAAGTTTCGTGCTGGTGCTGCATTAATCTGTGTTGTTCTACGCCTAGGCTGTGAATATGGCGCTCCAGGAATTTCTCCAGACGCTCTACAATCTCCGCGTCCCTAGAACTAGCGACTGACAGCCTAGAAGTCGGTCGTTCCCTACTTACTTCTTCCGCTGAAGACGGTAAATTTAATTTTCTAAGTTTAAAGACTGGGCTAGTAGATTTTTCCATATTTTTCTTTAGATAGTACAATTAAACAAGTAAAGCAGCTTGCAGACAATCAGTTCTACAACAAAGTAATCAACATAAACACTGATACTTTTAGTAAATCGCTGGCAGCTTCATCAGCTGTTCCCGCGTTCTCCAGCTGCTGCAGCTATCACAAGCGGCTACAACTGACTGTCTGGCGATGACTAATGGAGCTCCTTACAAACTCACAGAAATCTAAAATAATATCTGCCAATGTTCACCTCATTAATGATAATAAGAAAACCCCTTGTAACGAAGTAGTGTGCTACAATACGACATTTGAGGAAGGCATAGTAATGTAGATTGTTCTTACATTCCCTAAAAATTATTTCAAACTGCCTAGACAAACTATCAGAGAGAATGCAAACTTTATTTCTTTATTTCATCAATACCTGAAAAATATTTATCGTATCTTTAGTGATCACGTAAGCACAGACATGATGAGATAGGCCTACTTCCACGATCAGCGCCTTAGGCGCCGATTTTTTCCTCAATAGCCTAACTGATGGTGATTATTAATTAAATTGAGCCTATATTTTTGGTCGACTGCGCCAGAACGCAGATCCTAAAAATAATGATACGAGAAAACTTCTATAAGTATCTTGGGATAGTCACCGATGAAAACTAACCTGGAAAGAGCACATAGACCACGTTATTAATAAAATAAAATAAACTATTGTTATATTCTCAAACTAAGAAATAAGTTAAATTGTATTCTAAAGGATCAATTCTTTACATTAATTTACCCTCACTTGTTTTATGGGATGGAGATTTATCCGACCGCTGAGCAAGTCTGTTTTATTTCGGTTAAATATTATGTATTAATCATATTCTACGCATACTTATTGATTTATATCTGAACTACAACCTTCTTCCGTTAACACAACCATGCAATTTTTAAAGTATTATGTGTTGCTCATAAATGTGTGTAGAATTTGGATGTTCCACTGAAGCTTATATGCCATGACTATTATAAACTTAACGCCGATGTTCATTCCCATTATACAAGGAACAGTGACAATACCTTTATACCTAAATTTTTATCTAGTAAAGAACTGAAGACAACTCGTTACTGTGGGGCCAAATGGTGGCCAAAACTTCCTATTCATATTAGAAACATAAGTTCACATCGAAGATTTAAAAGCCTATTCAAATTGTATTAGATTGATTCCCTGAGTATGTAGACAATGCCCTGGATATATATGTTACAGTTAGTAAAAAGATCATCTGACTTGTTGGTTTGTTAGTAATGGTGATTGTTTGTGCTATGATGGGGGTCCATAGAGTAGTGGTAACATCACTGGCGTGAAGAGCAAGCGGTAGCGGGATCGCTTCCCGCAACCCTCCCAAAAAGGTCCACTCAGCCTATTTTCATTCGCGAGATGGCGCGTTGTTAAAATGAGATGTAGGACGTGATGGGCTCCTTGTATGGCTGCCGTGTACAGTTAAATTCGACTCCTGTAATAACTTGTGATCATCCGTTCATACTGATTTGTAATCATACTGCATTATTGTCAGTTTGAAGATATTAAACGAAGATTATTATTATTATCATGATAGCTATTAGTACGTAAGTGCTGTGTGTAGGTTCCGGGTGTTGTGTTATTATGAGCATAAGATTTGATTTGAATTATTTGGGCCACCGGCGAGATGAGTCCTATGAGACTTCACCGGTAGCCTGCCACTGTGTTAGTATAGGCCTATGTGTTGATATTGCTTTATTGGGTGGCGAATAGACTACTTACTGACTTAATATAATTTCCAAACTGAAAACGCTTTGGCATTGCCCTAGCGGCTCAACTAATACGATGGTTGGGAAATGGGATACTGAGAGTAGCGATTTTACATATAAACGATTCACGAATTTATACGAAATTAACATGGAACCTTTGGGTAGTACTGGGTAGCTTAGTGAGTGTGGATATTGTGAGGAATTAACCGAATGGTTTGGTCAAATGCGTTAGCCGCTTAATTATTGTGGCACTTAATTGTGGAGTTAGCAATGCAGTTGTATTTAAGCGATTGCTCTTGTCCTGATAGCTGTGTCTGAAGCGAAAAGGTCTCAATTTCCAATGCACTGATTTTGTTACCTTGCACTTCGGAACGCCCGACTATCGCTGCCATAGTCTGCTGTTGCTCTGTCAGTTGTTCTTGCAAAGTACCGTTTACCCGAGTTCGAATATTATTTGTTCACCTTGTAAGCTTACTTGGTTTGTACGAGAATTGCTGTGATTAACTGTGTCGCTTCGGTTATCTGTGAGTGAAGCGTCATATTTAAGGCATTGATTTGCTCATCTCCAGCTGCAATTAGATTCGAGTGTTCAATCTCGCCAACTCATGACCCGCCACTTGTGTCTTCAGCAACTCTAGGATTTGGTTTTAGATAGATTTCTGGACTTAACAGTCTTAACTGAGATTTGACTTCTAAGAATCCGAAAAAGCACGTCATTAAAACGACACATGTCAAATTCGTAACATTGTAACGGATGAAAATATGAATTAAAATGCTAGGAATTTCGCATTTCTGACTTACAATGCTGAAACGTTTTACAGACTTTTCTATGCATTTGCAAGGCCGTATTAATTCTCAGTCTGATAAGCAACCTAAGAATTTTGTTCAAACAGTTATCTTTGCTGTTTCGTGATAGTTCCTCTATGTACTAATCTAATGTATAATCAAGTGACTTCTATTATAATGCACAAGGAATCGATGCTTCAGTTGGCACCGTGGTCCAAAAAGGTAATCTATTGGTGAAGCCCGTTCGAAATCAAGGGCTAGTTCATCTGTACACGATATATCATTGGCCTGAAAGTGAAATGGATTTGTGACTAGGCATCGATGAGTGCTCAGCAAATAAAGCACTGGAACAATGAAAATTATTAGATCAGGTAAGAGATTTTTTTCGTTAGTAGACAATAAACCAATCTGATCTAAAGACAATGCAATTGTTAAGCCTAGGACAGAAGAATGTCTTCTCGGCCTACATTTATCTTAGGCTTTAGGCGCAAGACAATTGGTTTAAAAGTCAGCATAATCAAGTTTATGGATCGCTTTGGTAATTCTAGCGAAATGTACTAATGGAAGTCATTGTCTTATATATCGGTAAAATTGTGAACTTGTTAACTTCTGGCTATCGACTGAATAGAATTCATTTAAAGGTCGTGTCGAATTTTTCTTCGCTTCATTTGACAATTTCACAAGAAACTATACAGTACATATGTGCTTAGTAAGAAAACTTCCTGGTGGGAATGCCTAGACTTACTGGCTTGGATGTTGGAAGGTTTGTATTGTCTTGCTTTGTCTGGTCGGTCGTTCTCGGGGGGGGGGGGTGTGCGGGGTGGGCGGTTATGAGGTGTGCTGATTATGCTGGTTAGCGCTGTTGACACAGTGAAGATTTGCTGGGCGAATAGCGAATAGGCTGAATTACTGAGACCATACGCACATCATTGCAATCCAAATCTAGCTGATTCCGATATTAAATAGTTAGTTAAGTTAGTTAGGTTTGATCTACTCAATGTGGAACATATACACTAATTTATTATCATTTCTCTATGCTGTTCGGCGGGCTTATCGCCCTTAGTGGCATCCCATTAGAATTACACTAGTCATTACTTCCTTTTGTTTGTTTGTGTCAAACTTTAAGTTATGCTTTCATCTAATCCGGATGGGCAACCATTAGCAATGCCTGATTGACGTGTCATTATTACTGAGTGTGTTAGTTCTAATAAAGCTATTTGAATTGATTTGATTTGATTTGAAAACATAGTCCACTGTTTTTATCCTCTCTTTCCTATCTTTATCTCCATCTCTCTCCATATCTCTGCTCATCCATCATTTCCTTATCTGTATCTGTATGTTTTCTTTCTTTCTTTACCATTATATCTATCTATCTATCTATCTATCTATCTATCTATCTATCTATCTATCTATCTATCTATCTATCTATCTATCTATCTATCTATCTATCTATCTATCTATCTATCTATCTATCTATCTATCTATCTATCTATCTATCTATCTATCTATCTATCTATCTATCTATCTATCTATCTGATTATCTGTCTATCTAATTATCTATCTATCTAATTATCTATCTATCTATCTACTTATCTTTCCTGTCTATCTTTCTATCCATCAATCTATCTATCTATAAATCTATCTATCTATCCATCTATTTATGTATGTATATCTTCCATTGATCTAGCTATTCATATATCGACCTCTCTATCATCTCGCTCTCTTTCGCCTATGAAATGACAACAGAGTTAGCAACCTAAAGTAGTGTAAACTTCATTCTATTTTCTTCCAACACGAAAATGTTCGCATGATTCTCGCTAGACTTTTACAAACAATTTTCCCTGTGTTTACCGTATTTTCCAATAATCAGCCAGAGACATAGAGAAATCTAGATTCACAGTGTTGTCAATCGATGAATTGGCCAGTGAAGCTAACAACCGCAAACTATCTTGCAACAGGATTCGACACATCATGGCAAAGTCAACAATCTTTAAAGTTATCTTTAAAGCGACGTAATTTTCATGAAGTCATATATACTATTAAAAATGTTATAGATAGGCCTATACTTCCTTATGGTGATATATAAATGTTAATTTATTTTGCCATATATTTGAAGTGATATTTGTTTTACTCTTCAGTCAAAACATCTGTCCTATTATTAGGCCTTACACAGTAGCACGCATTGCTTTCTGAATGTGATCACAGTGAATAGCGACTGCACTTATACGCATTCACGTATGACATTTCTTGCTGCAACGTGGTCTCCCTTTACCAGACATGATTTTGAAGAGTCTTGTATGCACAAAGCGAAGCTTCCGATGAGTTGGTGTTTTGGTAAATAGCGCCATCTATTAATTGCATCCTGGTATTGAGCGCTGCCTAAACGTTGAATTCTTTGTGACTGAGAGGAGTCGAGTGGCGGCAGTTGCCTGTTCATGCTTTGAATTCTTCTGCTTGTCTTCCCCACGCATCGAGACCCATTCTCACAATTTCTACGTCGTTACATACTAGGAGCTATGGCAACCCACCGCGACTCTTCTTTTGGCTGAAAGAGAATGTTGTTCTTGTGCCGGTTGGATCGAGTACCTGTCCAAACTTCCGATTCTTCAATACAGTGTTGTTTCTTCGAGGCTTTTGTAGGAAGTTACGTCTTCATCGTTACACTAAGTGACACATTGAGCAGCGGAAGAATTCAAGTGCTCAGCGCTCGGCCTGACTGCAACAGGTACGCGTCTATTAGTTTCCCATGGATACTAATGGATATGACCGAGAAAACCCCGGTTGACAAACCAGTCTCTTCTTCCCATGAAGCGAAATCCTAAACGCTAACGATTATTCTACGCTGATCGGTCACATCAAAGTCGATCTGTTCGCGAAGTTAAGTGGACTGTAAAGAATACACTTCTGATGTGTGAACGGTGTTTGCAGTTTCTAAATAGCCTTCGTTTGAATTAAGGAGTCTTTAAATAAGGTCTTAACTTCTATAGAGCGCAGAGACTCTGATCTACAGTGCTCCAAACTCTAGCTACGGTTTCATTCAACTCAAAGAACAAGTCCCTACGACCTACGTTGTTGCCTTGAGCCTAGATCCGAAAGAAATAATACTGAGTGAAATTGTCTCTGAGCTGAGACTTGCAGAGGATGCAAGTCTTACTTAATACTTCCTGAGGTAATCTATCTCTGCGCTATTGGAAGTTGCTTGAAATGAGCTATGCACATGTTTTGTCACATTACATTACAATGCAGATGCAATGGCGTCGCTGCCTATATCTATGGTACTGCTTTTGCCGTACCACCTTGTAAGGTGGTACAGCAACAATATACCTTTGCCGTACTACTTTTTCTGTTAAAAGCTTCCGTCCTCGTGATGACGCCACTCTGCAAATGCTACCATTTTAGGGCATCCCTGACTGTCACAGCAATTATACATGTCTTCCACTATTTTCTTTTCTTCCATGAACTACAGAACTAGATATTTTATTCAAACTATTTTCAGGCTCTCTGTTTCTGTCTTTGTCTCTCTTTCATCCGTTTCAATCTTCGACTTTTTAGTTTCTCTTCCGGTCTCTGTCTCCTCTTTTCCCTGTGTCTCTGCCTGTGTCTCTGCCTGTCTGTCTCTCTGTCTGTCTCTCTGTCTATATCTGTCTTTCTGAATGAGCCAAGACTCAGCAACTGAAAAAGTTCAATGCCCATGATCTGCTCTTGGGTATGTGATTTTATCATTTATCCCTACTGACCCAGAGAAGAGTTCTAGACAAAGATTTCGATTACATTAACTAATAGTGAGTATCAATAGCTAGGATTTATTTAAAACTGTAGTCGACCATTGTGTTTATAGTTGGCTTCACATCTTAATACTCTTAGTTTATTTGCTGTTCCTGTGTCATGGCTCATCCCACGCTCAGTGGAAAACAGTGACAAGAGTATCTAATAAGTCGAGTTATCGCTAAACTTTCCCATGTTACACATGCATCAACAACCTATTCCTCCACTAATACATGGCAAACATTTCCTTCCTCAAAATGTCATCTATTTCATCACATTGAATAGTTTCTTCTGCTTCAGTTGCTACATAAATTTATTGATTGCACAATTCATAACAATTCAACTCGTCCAAAGCACTTTACTTATAATTCCAAGCTTTATAAAACCCACCAGGTTTTAACCAATCGATAGATCTTCCTCTTAATTGTTCCTCGTCAACTGAGATTATTTCTCCACTACCTTATTCGGATGAAAACACCAAAACACACAACAATGATGTGCGGAAGCTTTTCCGATAATTGTCGTCACATTAGCTTTAGCACGCTTCTGGAAACAGGAAGGAGTCCTGACATTGATTGCTCGACGGTCGATAAAAAGAGTATAAACGCAAAACGTCGATAGCTTTGTTTATATAAATTCCTGTGCGCGCAGCTATCGCTGGCAGAACTGTATATCGAGATTGGAAAAGTGAGACGTTGTGTTTTTCCTACTATAATGTATCCTGAAGTGTTCCTTCTTGCGCTGTTAACTGCAACTGGTAAGTGTTGAGTTTGTGTTGCTGAATGCAACGTTAACTGTTGTTCGTGCAGCTAACTGCGATCTGCAGATGTTAAGCCGTTGTGGTCTATGTTGGTAAATTTAAGCGCTACTGTTTAAATTTCTAATTGCAATCGGTATTCGTGAAACTGATGTTTATGTTGCTAAAATCGACTTGTATGTTATGCTAAATTGTTGTTGCATGTGTTGCTAAATATAAATGCTTTGCGATGTTGCTAACTGCAATCGTTATAATCGATGTTGCTATAATCGATGTTGCTCATGTTGCTAAGAGCTATTGGCGATTGCTTAATTATTTCCATGTTTGTAATCTTAACATTTAAACGATGAGCGTGTACCAAAAGCGACTGGGAAACCAATGCAGCTCGTCGTTAAAGTGTTAATCTTAGTTACTGTTGGTGCATGTTGATATTGTTGCTAACTTCTTTCAGCATGTCTTAACATGTTGCAAATGATGCTGTTAAAATCAAACGATAAGTTATGTTGTTGCCTGTGGATAAAATAGTCATATTTTTAATGTTAAGTGGCTATCCTTCGGTCTGTGAAGCCTCGTGGGTCCTGACTGACGTTGTGCAAAAGATTGCGATTTCAAAATGCGATTTTGCTTATAAGCGACCACCGATTGCTGCCTTTCAGATTAAATTAAAACAGTCTAAGATGAAATTTAGAATCTTTTTAACATCACTCTAGATTTCGTAAACAGATTTTAAAGAATGTTGCCATATCTAAAGTATATATGAAAATTCGACATGAGATAAATTTAAGACAGTGTTTTCCAAAATGTGGTCCGCGGACCAAGAGGGTTCCGCGGAGGATATGGCGGGGTCCGCGAGAGCGTTCTGACCGTTATTCATTAATGATTAACAATGCATGGTTTTAGCATTAACAGCCTGTGTTTTCACATTCATACACTACTTGCATAATTGTAGAAATAGTCTGTCTGTCATTTTGATTCAATTTTAAGTGATCAATGTTACTGTTTACATACTTTGGTCCGCGAGCTATGCCTATTAAAAATAGGGGTCCCTGGTCCAAAAATTTTGAAAACCATTTATTTAAGACATTGGAGAGTAAAATACACGATTCTACTCTGAAAACGATAGCATTTGACTTGACATATCAATGACTTTCTATGCTTAGGGCAACTTGGTATGAAACTAGCTGGAATTTAGAATTTCTTGTAAAACTGATACTTTTCAGAGTTATGTTGGAAAGAACGCGGTACAGAAGCACTTCAAGTTTTCAAAACACCAGGTTACTAATATTTATCAGCACTCTTGTTACCTGATCTGGTCGTAACTAGTTATTACAAATCATTTACCTGTGCTTAAGCTTCCTGTAAATGTTTTTCATAACTGCAATTTAGCAACATAAATCACAGTAATATGAATATATTATTTTTAATGATATATTTAGGAGTCTATATATATATATAGTTATTTATAAGTAAGTAAGTATATTCTTTAATAAAACCAGTTGCCAAACAGCACTCTGGTGAACATGCATCAGCATACATACATCATGATAAATTAATACGAGAATAGTATAGTACAAATAGTATAGTACAAATATATATGCATACATACATACGTATGAATGCATACGTATGTACATGTGCACATAAGTAAACATATGTATGTGTGTATGTATGTATGTATGAATCTGCAGTTTTATATAACGCCTTTTCTACCTTTGAAAAGCATTAAAACATTGCTTTCTAAACCACAGCGTTCATGCATTTATATGTTATATTTAGCAGCTCCTGCGTTTGGTAATTGACGCGCTAGGGTTAGCGTCTTCATACATACGTAGATATACATTAATGCATGCATGCATTGGTGCTAAACCTAATATGTTTAGTAGAATAGAGTGCAAAATGAAAATTCCTGAGTTTCATAAGTGCTTTATCTAGAACTAGTAATATAGTTTTAGACGGGTGAACGATGACACCTAAATTTTGTTTGTAGATTATCTGAAAATGATCGATGTCCGTGGCAGCCCAGTCCCGACGAACATCACTTTGTCTACAATTCACCGTCTCATCCTAAACATTGAAGCCGTCGCAGAGGCTTATGTTTACTTGAATGGCACGAACAACCAACCTGGCTATCAATTCGCATTTGGCATTGGATCAGCCGCCATTGGCTTCAAGCAAGTATTGTTTCATTGATGCATTGCAATCTATGAAAGGCGTATACATGTATGTACACTTATGTACATGTACATGTATGTATGTATGTATGCATGTATGTATGTCTGCATGCATGTATGTATGCATGTATGTATGCATGTATGTATGCATGTGTGTATGTATGTATGCATATATGTATGCATGTATGTATGCATGTTTGTATGTATGTATGTAGGTATATGTGTATGTATGTGTGTACGTGTGTGTTTGTATGCATGTATGTATGACATTGTATGTGTATGTATTTAATATATTATTTATGTATGTATGCATGCATGCATGTATGAATGCATGTATTCATGTACACGTATTTATACGTATATATATTATTTATGTTTGTATGCATCCATTGGATGTGTGTATGTTTATATGTATGCATATATACAAATTATACATGCATGCAGGTATGTATGTGTGTATGTATTTGGCTATTGTAAAGCGCTTTTTAAGAACCTTAATGTATTTTCTCGGTGAGCGTTTCGTTGTTTGTAGAACATTCTTTTATCGAACAATTTCGTTTTTCGACGCCTTGTAAGATGTTTGAATTGTGCGGTAATGTGTCGCTTGGTGATAGTAGTCATGCGATGAAGGACACATGTTCAGTCTACGCCGATAAGCAGCTTCCGACTCTTCCGGTGAAGGCCGCCACCAGCGGTGGGTCGCTACTAAACTGCACACTGCACATCTTGCCCGCTCCCAGAGATGCATATGCGCCCACTGAGCACGTTCCAGGTTGCAGTTTTTCAGAACAGAAGCAAGTTTAGCTACCGCGGACCATTCACAAGGCTTGTAATACGACTGGATCGGGCTTTCCTCAACCATCTGCTCCTATGCCATGCAAAAGAACACCCGAGCGCAACTGTGCGGCCGACATTACTCGCTGCCACCACATCCATAATTGCGGCGACAGGCAACACCTGCAAGTATGAGAAAACGACGACGGCCGTTGGTTATCAGCTACATCGTCCTAACAGCCGTTTCAGCTTGCGGGTTAGGGTCTTGTCCTCTGAGCTGTGAAATTTGCACTGCAGGCCCTGACTGCGGCCTTGCGGACGCAAGCATCAGCCAGAGATACAGCTCTTGCACGGCTGGACGCAAGCATCAGCCAGAGATACAGCTCTTGCACGGCTGATCTCTTCATGCGTTCTTTGATGCGGACTTGTTACTAGAGGCCAGAGGTTCAGCGCAGTTGTTGGACCGCGTGCTGTTACTTGCTGTGCCTCCTGTTTGGAGTGTCTGTCATGAAAGGCCCAACATACAAACTTGCTAACAGCTTTTAAATCACTTGTCCAGACCCGCTGTCAATCAGCCACTGTCCAGATAACTCATCCCACACAGATATGGTGGGCTGAGAGATATCTGGGCGTTGTGTCTTCTATTACCTATGAGGGACTACTGGACGGTGAAATAAACGTGTGCTGAGGACTTCATCAGCTGTCGCGGTAGTTCGTGTTTAATGCAAAGCGGACCAGCAGCTGAGAGCTCAACACTATGTGTGCAGGAAGCCACCAGTGGTGACTTTTCTGCTTATCTGAGCGTTTCCTGTTTAGAGATTTAAATGTTTTGCTATATTTTCTTGCTATTGACTGAAGCATAAATACATACATACATACATACATTGAGTGATTGATTAATTTATTAATTGATTGATTGATTGATAAATAGATAGATAGATTGACTGATTGATTGATTGATTGATTGATTGATTGATCGATTGATCGATTGATCGATTGATCGATTGATCGATTGATCGATTGATCGATTGATTGATTGATTGATTGATTGATTGATTGATTGATTGATTGATTGATTGATTGATTGATTGATTGATTGATTGATTGATACATACATATTGTCATAATTATATACATGCAGTTTTCGGTGACCAATGATCCTGAATACTAACTGGACGAAAGACGACGATTGGATGAGAAGCTTCTGCCACTAACTTAGGATGCCTTTTACCTGACTTTATCTTACCGAAACTTACCTTACCTTGAATTATATTATGTCATCATACAGTGTATTTTACAATGTAATTCTTTGCCTTGCTGTTGTTCAGATTAAATTGCTTCTTGTCGATACTAACCTTGTCTGTTTTGTGAAGGGTTTATTTAGGCTGCTGTTAGTGGACTGTAGAATTGTGATTGTTAAACTAGGTTGCTATCCTTGGCGTCCAGTGTCATGTCTGCATATAATGCCACTACGTTCGTCGGTGATATCTTCATGGGTGGAACCCAGTCGAATTGGGTGTGGATGTGTTGGCAAAATGGAACCATATCGACCGGGTTAGGACAGGTGGTTGGAGCGAATGTTAAGCTGGTCCATCTAAACACAAACCCATTTCAGGTCGCGATACTCGGGGTCGGCAGCTTGGATCATCTGACTTCAGTCAACTGGACGATTCCTTACAGTCAATTCGCAGGCAAGATGTGCTGTCATTCTAAATACAAGCGTGTAGGTCTATGTTTTTATGAAACGCTCAGTATAGTGCCTATTAGGAACATCCCAGGAACTGATAGTTTTCTATTGGGCACAGAGATTATAGTTACTGTGATTATTAAATCAGTAACTTATTGCTGGTTTGTAACATGTTTTTAAATCAATGGGTCATTGTTAGTACATTAATTTGCGGCTTATCAAAACGAATAAGCACAATCTTATCATTGTCATTACATGTTGTAATTTAATGTAGCAAAACATTTATATAGCGTCATTGAACCCCTCTTCAAACCGATGCATACACAATCATCTAACTAATCCAATACAAGAGTCCAGACAATGATGAACTTCATCCAAAATTCTTAGATGAATTGAAGGAAGAAATTGGAGAGGTGTTAGCCCAGATCTTCAATAAATCAATTCAGACTGGAGAAGCACCACGGGAATGGACGGTTGACCTCATAGTGCCATTGTTTAAAAAGGGTATTAGAAGTGAATCAGTGAATTACAGACCAGTCAGTTAACCAGTGTGGTGTGCAGGTTCATGGAGAGAATTATTAAGGATAATAGAGTGGAACATTTGAATGGGCGTGATATTATAAATGGCAGTCAACATGGATTTACCAAAGGCCATTCTTGTTTGACAAATATGCTGGAGTGCTTTGAGGAGGTCTATGAGAGGATTGACGAGGGAAACATGTACATATAATTTACCTAGATTTTGCCACGACATTTGACAAAGTAACTCATGTAAGGCTTGTTAAAAAGTTGCGAGCAAGTGGGATTAGAGGGCAAGTGCAAACATGGATGGATTCAAAGCTGGATATCAGGTAGAAGACCAAAGGTGGGCATAGGAGATAAACGCTCTACGTGGCTGCACGACAGTGCTAAGTGGAGTGCCACAAGGATAATGCCTTTTGTATTTTATAAAAACCAATTCGCTCAGAGTTTTCTGACCAAGATATGTCTTGTGGAGCCTCAAAAAATTTTCGTCATGTGAAAAAATACTTTCCATAGCTGCTGAAGTCGCTGGCACACACAGTAGCTTTTCAAGCACTGGATTTAAATGTACAAATCGTGAGCCTCATTGAAATCCTCCCATGGTTTATCAGACCGTCTGGCTCAGAAAAAGTCTCGGCAAGACTTCCAGATACAGCATAACTTAGTTGCTGATGCCGATGGGTTTTCCTGATCAACAAGACTTGTATCCGTCCGTAGGTATTTGTCGTAGGCTATGACGCAAACAGGCTTGCTAAATTTTTTAATTCTTGCGTTTTGTTAATGATTGTTCACATTGACAGCCGATCTTGGTCTTGGTCTTGGGAGACCAAGACCAAGACTTTGAACCTCAAGACCAAGACCAAGGCCAAGGCTTTGAACTTCAAGACCAAGACCAAGACTTGGTCTTGGTCTTTCAAAAACGAACTCGAGTGCACTCGAGACCGAGACCTTGGTCTCGAGGACAACAAATCTGCCTCTGGTACCTTCTATGACTGCCTGAAAACTGCTCTTTTTCGCCGTGCTGGAGTCGCGGGCGCCTCTGAGTAGTTCCCTTGAAGTGGTGCTATATAAGTTTATGAATGAATAAATGAATGAACCAGGAACCTTACCTAATCTTGTTTACTTTAGCTTAATTTGCAATGATCAAGCACTTCGGGTTAATAATCGTGTTTTCTTTGTCAGATCCAAGCGACAATGTCACTGATATCCAAGCATTCCTACCTGACACAGGTAGGCTATGGATTACTATTGGTATTAATTTAAAACTTGCTAGGTTCGCAAATCCTCACCTGTCAACGACCTGAACAAAGAGTTCGTGCGAGAAGATGAACGCAGCGTCACGCATGCCATAGAGTTTCGGATGCGCTTAATTCTGTTGACTTCAAGATCTGAGATACATGCAGCAAAGACTGAGTTGGCATAATCGAGGCGAGAGCAGACAAGGAAGCAGGCTACGGTCTCTGATAGAGCAGACCTCATTGTCCTGTTATTATAAAACAAGATTTGCAATAGTTTGTCACACTGGAGTCAAAATGTGAGATCACTGTTCAAAGTGACCTCAAGTGTTTTGACAGCTTCCGATAGCGGAGCAGCAGTGTCTGCAAGATCAGTGATGGAAGGAACAGGAAAAGAACCTATATACTACCTATACAACACACTCAAACAGTTTGATATCAGTGTAAAACTGTAGATGCTAGCGGCCATAATATGAGTCTACAAAATATGCTCGCACACGAGCATGCCTCTAAGCTGCATCGACGGAAAAATGAACTAATGCGTTAAACGAGTTAACCACTTAAATGAATTTTGAATGAAGAATGAACTAATTAAATATTAACCACTGAGTTAATCTATTAATAGATTACTGAATTCATTAACTCGTTAGCTGATTTACTCATAGACCCGTTATTAATTGATGCCTTAATCAGACCATTAAAGAACTTCGGTTGTAGACGCAAAGAGGAGAATGGAAAACATATTTTTCAACCGATGAATTTATAACGACAGCAATAATGATATAAGCGGCGTAATGTATGAAGCTTAAGAGGTTTAAGTATGAAGTCTAAGTACTGTTGATATAATGATATTTGCGACTAAGAAGACGACAAAATGGCATAAGTGAAATGGAGAGTGATACTGGCGAAACTACATGTATATCTGTTGATGACGACAAAAACGATGACAATTCATGGTGAATGATGAGCGATGACGATAACAGTCGATGTTATAATTTAAACGATGATTAAACTCTTAAATATTTTGTTGCATTCATTTCAGTCATCGATTCAGCGTTTTGCAAAGGTAGGTTGAGATTGTAACTATTCTTTGAGATATTTCGCTAAACTGCGTTTGTTTGTGAGTCTGTATTCCCCCCCCGAAGTCATTGAGGCATGACTAATAGGAACCACCACTGCAATCATGAGACAGCTGTCCTCTCCAGCTTTCCGAAGTCATTGAGGCAACTTCCCTTCCCCTCCCTTCCATTTCCCCTCCCCTTCCCCATTAATGATGGCACACACTGACAGATCTCTCCCCCCCCATTTCTTGGATGGAGCATTTGCTCCAAGGTTTCTTTGGTGTAGGCACTCCTGTCTGTGTTATGTATGTGACCTTTAAGAACGAGACTCGCAACCTCGGACTTTTCCTCGACAGAGATCTATCAATGATGGCACATGTTACAAGACTGATAAGAACCAGCACTTCGATCATGAGACAGCTGTCCTCTTCAGCTTTCCAAACAAAGATCGGCACTTGCTGACTATCCTGAACCGAATTAAGTGACCACTGCAATGTTGCCATTTGCTGGTTTACCTTAGCGCGGTATCATTCACCTATAAGTTGTCATTAACGGCACAGCAACTTGTCTGGTGGATCGAATTAAAAAGTTAGACCATAATAATATTATCACACCTGTGCTGCAAGACCAGCTTCAATGGCTCAGGATCAGCCAAGTGTTCAACCTTAAACTATGCCTCCTTGTAGGTCCCTATAAGAGACTGCCTATAGCTGGTCACCATGCAACCTGCACCAAATCGTCATCTGATGACTCATCCACTGAGACTTCGGTCTTCAAAGAGTGTCGATGTCTTCTTTCCAAAAATACACTACGATAAGAGTCGCTGGTCGAGTCCGGTGTCTGTCTATCTAGCAACTGAGAATGTTCACGCCTCAAGAAAAATATTAGTCTGTTCTTGGACAGCACTTTGGATACAGTTCATCTAGAGATGTCATAACAATGAATCCTATTCTGAACTCTGTTATAGTGCTGTTACATCTGGAACTGTAAATAAGCTCGCTAGTACTGTGCTAGATAAATTGTCGTTAATACAATTACATTGACAAGGTTATGGGGTGTTAACTTTATGCATAAAAGAAGACGGGTTAGAGTGGGAATGTTACTTTTAGGCGTAGATTTCCCATCGCTGTCCTCTCTTGATGGCACAGTCGACCTTGGCGTCAGTCTTCTAGAGCGATCATCGATAATCTTCGAAGTGAACAATCTGCTGAAAAACACGATGAACGTCAGTCTAGTTTCAATAGACAACATCAGGCATGAATTTCGCGTCAATTCTGCATTCGTCAAAATATGGAGGTATGTGAATTCAAGGCAAATAAGATATTGTTTGCTTTGTTATATTCGCACTGACTTACATGTCTAAGTTATTCTGAGGTCCGTGGTTAAGGTGTACTTCTGATTGCTCCACCAATCCATCAGCTTTCTACCTTAGATTCTTAGATTGGCAATACGAGTTCACCAGTCGGTTGTCCTTAATCAAATCAACCTAATTATTCTCGACGAATGGAAACCTATTTACTGACGCAGATGGATTACTCTTTCCAGAACTTTCTAAGAATTATGTTGAATCACTTGTTTTACCGAATAATCTACTTGTCAGTAACTGGAATCCTCGCTCCTAGCTTATCTTTGAAGACGCTGCTGACTAGAAGTTGGCCAGTTGGATACAGTTAATCTAGAGATGTCATAACAATGAATCCTATTCTGAACTCCTACAGCTTTTAAGGCGCCTATATGTCTACTGGGTTCCAAAATTACCTTAGCCTACATAGCTAGTATGAACTCTGTTATAGTGCTGTTGCTAACGCTCATTCTTAGCTGCGATTTGCTTTACCTCAAGGGTTCGTCAAGATCAATGATTTAAAAAGCTACGACTACAATAATAGGCACAAAATACAAAGAACCGAGAAATAATAATAGCAATAGAGTAATTGAAGTTCTTGCTGCCTTTACTTTGTCTATAGAAACATGACGTACAGAGGATATGTGATGCCCAACGCATTGTCACCAGGACTGTACTGGCTTTCATGGAAGAATGGTCGGATCGCTTTTGGCACTGGACAGATACCGGGCAATGGAACTCTGGTGGTGACCGATGTAAATGCGTATCTACAAATGACCGGTCTCTTCATTTCCGTCTTGAATGGATCGTTCGATGTTCCTTTTCCCTATTACATCAACACCAAAGGTCGGTTTCGCTCTGTTTGTGCACGTTTTCTTGTTTCTCATTTCGTGCACAGTATAGCGAATTCGATTAAGTATACAATGTAAAATTAATTGACAAAACTGCAAATTTCCATCTATCTATATATAGTTTTCTATTTATAATTACCCTCTTTGGTCATACTTAAAAACGACTGTCATAACACTCTTTAGATATCTCATGTAACCTCTAACGGTCCCCGTTTATTCCCTCCTTTAATTTCAGTATACTCATTAAATCTTACCAAGACTTAGTGTTTGATGGGCTTCAGTAGTTCAGCTGGAATATGGACCAATTCTCAGAGAAGAACTTTCTAAGACCATGAGATATTTAACAGAAAAGCCACGAGAAAGTAAAACTATTTTGTTTCTTTTTGCGATATTATTTTGAAACAAAACAGTCACGGTAAACACATGATGTGATAAAAAATTTTTTTATAGGTTTATTGGCTGTCTTTAAAGAAATGTAGGTATACATTAAGTACTTACGTTTTACATGCTTAATTGCACTGTTTCAGCCTTTCAAAGAATCTTCAATCCAAATCTGCAGGGAACTAAGTTTCGGAAAGTAGCTACGAACAAGTGCGTCAATTCTTGTTCGATTGGAAATGTGACAGACCCATCGTGTTCCTCTCTCTTCTGCTCGCGAACTTGTTCTGAGACCAGATACTGCACAAGCTTCTGTATCCATCATCAGAACTCGGCCAGCTTCCAACCGTGCACCTGTGAACTGCTGGCAATGCCAGCAGCAGCAGCCTCGGAATTCATCTACAGGGCTGAAGATGGAGCAAGCTACTGGGAAATGGTTCTCTGAAACAGAACTTACTGCTATGCTCATCAGTTATAGTTTTTAGGAAGGTTGTTAGTAGCAGTGTGCATTACTGTAGTGCCATCAACGCACTCATTGTTTAGCAGGAAAGTGTGCTTCCTGTATGAGCTAGATGTGTTGGCTAGATAATATTTTAATCATGCTCAGTAACTTATGTGTGATGTCCTTGAGTCGGGGAGAACTGTCTGAATCACTTGGCAGCGCGTCGATTCTGAATTGCGTCTTTACCTGTTTGGAACAGTTTTATCTCAGTTTATGACTGACAGAAGATTCTTTAGCTGTACCACCTGCATGGAAGGACTGCGCGCACCTCAGCAGCAATGCAAAAGAGGGCTTTTCACTGCTTCGGCCATCTATCTGGAAACATTGGAGCCATCTTTTTGGAAATAGACTATGCGATTTTTAATAACGCTTGATACTTGTTCCTATCACAGTGGCTCTTGACTGGTGGATGGCTGGACTTTCTCAGTTGATATACGTATGATGAATCCTCAATGATAGGCGATTAATATGTTCAAACCAACTACAAGTTTAGACTCTCTAGATTAATTACTATAGGTATCACATTTCTCATTCGTTAGTTAAAGTTAAGTTATGTCATTTTGTCATAGTTCTAGCCCTATCAATCTATGGGATGGGTCGAACATCATGTGATTGTGTTCGCCTTTTAGCAAGTTTTATCATTCGCTTAGAGCCATTGACTTTAAATTGGCTTGAAAGGACAAACAATGACTAGAACTCTAGTTTTAATAAATTATGTTTTAGCCAATTTCGCTGTAGCTAGTTGAATATCAACAGGAACACGATCTTAATAGTTTTATATTGTTCTACGACAGCATTGTATGCATAATAGTCTGCATAAATATGCTTACTTATGCTTTACATGTCCAATTATTAATAAAATGTCATGAAGTAAAGTGTGTGCACGAGTCTATTGGCCTAATATAATCATCTTATCGTATGCATAGGCATTAGATATTTTAACTGCGATAAACTTTGCATACGAGAGTAGCATCGCTGTTGAACTTTGCATTGTAATTTACTTTGAAATCTATCCACCGCTATGAAAGCATGTAATTGATGCTAATCATAACAGCGGGTTTCAAGTCTACGTTTGTAAATTCGCAAATATAAGTTAAGAAGCATCAACAGAAAGCAGAGGCTTTGAACCGTCACTAGTAAATCGTGGACTGCATCGGATTCCACGACGACTTGTTTATAGTGTTGGATTTGCATCGGGTTACAAGCCATTACCTATGTATGTACTGATTAAGTCATGCCTTAACTAAGAGATCTATTGGCCTAACAAATTTTCTTATAAATGCCCGATATATTTCATTATTTGAAATGTATAGAAAGAGTAGCAGGTAAATTACTTGCTTACTGCAACACATGATTCTGTCCTATAGTACTGATCTTCTGGATATTCACCTGATTATGGATTGTTTTGGTGCGCCATCGGCTGATGCGTTGTGCATTAGAGCTAGGCGCTATAGAAATTACTCACTACAGTATAAATATGAAAAATACCTACATGTGTCTAAGATTATTTACTTGAATCTTGCACAAAAGTCAGACATTTTGCGGTCCGCAATCAATGATATCATATCCTGTATTTTGTCAGATTCACGGTCTTTGAAACGAAGATAATCGTATTTGTCTGTGTTTTGAAAAATCAATTCTGAAAAGCTGCAGACGATTTTTTCAAAATTATCTGCAATCGCCACCGTGCGACTCAAATTTGCGAAAATCTATTGTATTATCAACGATTGTTTTGTGTATTGATGAAAGTAAAACGCAGCAAGTGTTAACAGAATGTATCAATATTTACTCACATATGTAATATATATATTCAATTCAATTCAATTCAATTCAATATTCAATTCAATTCAATTCAATATTTTTTTATTGCAACCAAATCAGTAAAATTACATAAGTATAACAATTCAGAAACATTTATTATTGCTCCACTAAATAAGGTGAGACAGAACAGTCGGAGATGGAAGCAATGGGCGGCCCCAAAGGGATAATTATCCCGCTAGGCGGGGACACCCGACAGGTCCTTTAACATAGTTCAGTGTATGGCATATTATAAGTTATCCTTCCCGACGTGACTAGAAAAAAGATTTAAAAAATTGCCTGGGCATTAAAGGGGATGGGGGCTCTGAGAGGTAGGAAGAAATGGAGCAAATCTTAACTAATCTTATCTAAACCTTAACTAAGGAACTCAAGGGCCAGTGCGCGGAGCTGACGGGCCCAAGCTATAGCAGAACCTATAAGAGGAGGAGTCTAATCAAGGCGAATTCTAGGAATGCATAATAAATGAGCGTAAACGTTTTTTAAACTGATATCTGGTAGAGGAAGAGCGGATTTCTAATGGAATGGTATCCCAAAGTATTGGTCCAGCTGTTCTGATGCAAAATTCTCGCGTGTTAGTGCGCGCTTTTCCTGGTCGATACGAAGAGGCTTTCCTAGTAAAATGGTCATGAATTTGGGAAGTGAGAGTGAAGTATCCCACGAATGAGGCAGGTAGTAGATTGCGCTCATAACGAAAAAGGAGGTCTCCTATTTGGGCGAAACCTATTTGCTTTAAATCTAGTAGGTTCCAAGTTTTGAATATAGGGGAGGTATGTTCGCTTCTTCGGGCTCCCTGAATTAGTCTGACTGCTTTCTTTTGTAAAAGTACTAGTTTATGGAGGCGGGATTCGTAATTAGAGGTCCAGATTAAATTACAGTAATTTAGGTATGGGTAAATTAATGTATAATACAGGTTTAATCTAACTGTTTTAGGGAGGAGGTATGAAATTCTAGATATTATTCCTATGTTTTTAGCTATTTTCGTTGAGATGTAGTTAATGTGAGTCTTCCATGTTAGATGTTGGTCAAGAAAAACCCCCAAAAACTTAACGGAGTCCACCTGAGAGATGGGCCTCCCTTCAAACGCTAAATCTATTTTTATCGGTTTAATTTTCCTATGAGATTTAAATATTATGAAATTTGTTTTTTCAATATTTAATGTGAGCCTGTTGGCAGCAAACCAATTACTAACTTGAGACAGCTCAATGTTGACAATTTCCATAAGATCAGTCCAAGAATGATTAGAGTAAAATATATTGGTGTCATATATATATATATATATATATATATATATATATATATATATATATATATATATATATATATATATATATATATATATATATATATATATATCCTCTGTCCCTTTCTCCGTTAGCTGTTCATTCAATACTTCTCTTGAAACGAAGCTTCTTATATGTGTATATATATATATATATATATATATATATATATATATATATATATATTGTTGGGAGTTGGCCTTCAGCCATCCCGCCATGATCATCCTCACGTGCACTTTCTAACATTAGTTAAGACGCACCTCGTTTGAAGCTAGAAGTAGGATGGTCTCGTTGACTATATATAGCATGGTTCTTGTGTCGACGGGGAGACCGGTTTTAGTTAAGTAAGGCGTAAGACGTGCACTGGTTGTGTCACGCATTGTAAGTACCCTTTTGTGGTCGTTTTCCGAGAGTGTACCCTGCGTGGTCGCTACTCATGTTTAATTGCCGGTTCTCGAGTTGTATCTTCCCTTGTGGAGTTTGTGCAGGCGTCTTCTCGGAGAGTCTGTCTTTTGACGTTTCGTTTGTCTTGTATACGTGTGAGTATCGTTTCAATTTTGTACATAGTGTAAATATACGTTTTATCAATATTGCGAAAGTCTTCGTTTTTCTTGTCATTTCTCATATCATTCTAACTCACATTTCACCTCTAGACTAACAAGCTAACATATGGGGGCTCGTCCTTAAAATTCACCGTTTTTCGTTTTGTTAAATTGGAAATTTCAAAATTGGAAATTGGGTCTGCGTAATTGCGTATTTGACGGTTTCTTCGGAAGTTGTACACGTTTTTGTGCATACGACTTTGTAGCATGGCTACATTTGGGTCTGATACATCGGCAACCGCTTCTCCGGTTGGGAGTGTCCTTCACTCTCCGGTGACTAAGTCCTTGAGTTTGTACGACATCTTCGATATGTCGGCTGACGAACTAAGATTTGAATTAGAGAAATTAGATCAGGACACTAAAGGCATGAGTAAGCCTCAAATGCAGAAAATTCTTGCTAAATTGAGAACGCAGGAAAAAGAAGTGTTCCATTTTGGAGTTAGACCGCTAGAGATTGGGTCTCGGGAAGCGGTAGAAAAGACTGAATTGACGAAGTTAGATAGTGACAGAGAATTTCAATTGGAGAAATTGAGAATAGAGAGTGAAGACAGAAAGCGAGAGGCTGAAGACAGAAACTTCCAGGAAAAATTGAAGATGGAGGAAAGAGAACGAGTGAGGAGAGCAGAGAGTGAAGACAAAGTCAGGAAAGCGGAGAGTGAGGAACGAAAGGCTGAATTGCAGGAAAAATTGAAGATGGAGGAAAGAGAACGAGTGAGGAGAGCAGAGGGTGAAGACAAAGAGAGGCAGAGACAATATGAGTTAGAGCTAAAGCGCATCGAGGCTAAGGTTTTGAACCCAGGTCCCGAACAGGACAAAGATGTGTTTCGCATAGCTTCTGCCATTAAATTGGTCCCTAAATTTGACGAGACGAATATAGAACATTATTTTGTTTCCTTTGACAAGGCTATGACCATTCATAAATTTCCAAGAGATAAATGGACTGCTTTGTTACACCCTCAATTAACTGGTAAAGCTCAACAGGTTTTTTCGGAGTTATCTCTTGAGGACTGTAAGAATTATGACACCCTAAAACAGGCTTTGTTGACTGCATTTGCTAGGGTGCCGGAATTTTATAGGAAGAGTTTTAGAACTTTGGTTAAGGGTGCTCAGGAGACTTACTCTGCTTTCGCTTTCCGCTTAGCGTTACCTTTTCAAAGGTGGCTGGAAGGTGAAGATGCGTTTAATAACTTGACTAAGGCCTTTGAAGTCTTTAAACTTGAGCAATTTGTGACTTGCTTGCCTGTTCAAATCCATAGATGGATAATTGACAAAAAGCCCGCGACAGTTTCAGCCGCTGCGAAACTGGCAGACGAATTTGCTATTCTGTATAAGCCTTTCCCTGCGCATGCTTCTGTCTTGCATTCGAATGATGAAAAACGGGAAAATTTTGGATTTGGTCGTGATTCGGGTCGTGGAGCAAAAGTCCATTGGTCGCCGAAAAATTTCCGTAAAGAGGGCCAATTTCAATTTCACAAGTCATTTGACTCCCAGATTGTTTGTACTTACTGCGGTAAATCTAATCATGGGGTTTCGTCATGTTACAAATTACATCCAGAATTGAGGTCAAAACGGGATTTCGATGCTCAGCAGAACACCAATCCTAAGAATGTAGAATTAGTCACGGGCGTAGATATGTCTGTACAAGTGAAGGATGGGCCGACTAAAATGGTCGACGCTGGCTACTTGTCATTCTGTTCGTCTGGCTATGTGTATACGCCCACTGGACTTTCTCGCAATATTGTTGTGTTAAGAGATACTGGTTCTTTGCAAAGCTTGGCTAGCAAGGAATTATTGCATGCTAATGAGTTCTGTGACACTGGTGAGGTTCGCCTTATTAGAGGTATCTCGGGTGTCACGCTTCGTGTTCCTTTGGTTGAAATTCGAGTTGAGTCTAAATTTGCTAACGGCACTATCTTATGTGGGTTGGTAGACCATTTGCCACCTGGCATTCACGTTCTAATTGGTAACGACTTGGATGGTCCACAAGATGAGATAAATGTGGGAGTGACGACGCGCGCTCAAACTAAATTGACCGATTCTGGCTCTTTACCTGTGTCGCATACTCAATCTGTAGAAGATAAGCCTGCTGATATAAATGTGCAGTTGGACGTAGACTTGAGTGCCTTATTCAAAGAGTCTACTGCAGTGCATGCTGATTTAACCAATGTAGTGTCGCGCGAGAATTTAATTAATATGCAGAAAGCCGATACGTCTTTGCTTCCCTTGTATCAGCTGGTTGAACGAAGGGATGGGCAGTATATGGAACGCCAATCGTATTCGACTGCTAACGGAATTTTGGTGAGGCAGTGGAAGGATTTAGATACGCCTGATGATTTAGGGTATACGCAAATTGTTGTTCCTACGCAGTTGCGTGCTAAGTTATTGTACGTTGCTCATGATATCCCTGCAAGTGGTCACTTGGGTGTGAAGAAAACTTTGGACCGCTTAATGCGTCATTTTTATTGGCCTGGCATTAATTCTTCTGTTCGTGCCTATTGTCGAACATGTGATGTCTGTCAGAGACTAGGTAAGGGGGCACCTCCCTCTCGGGCGCCTCTGATAAATCTTCCTGTCATAGCGGAACCTTTTTCCCGCCTGGCAATCGATACAGTTGGACCCCTAAGTGTGTGTGATGGTACGAGAAATCGTTTCATACTTACTGTTATTGACTTGTCAACACACTATCCTTTTGCGTTTCCGTTGAGAAACCACACAGCGCATGATGTAGCGAAATGTTTGATATCCGTGTTTACAATGTTTGGGTTTCCAAATGAGATTTTGTCGGATTGTGGCACTGACTTCATGTCTGATTTGATGCAAATTTTTCTGCAAGAATGTAATGTGGTGCAGTTGAAAACTAGTCCATACCATCCTCAGGGTAATGGGTGTTGCGAAAAATTCAACAGAACGTTGAAAGATATGCTTAAGGCAATTGTTGAGGATTTTCCTGGCAACTGGGATCAAATTTTGCCGTGGGTTCTATTTGCCTACCGTGAAGTTCCTGTACAAGAACTAGGTTTCAGTAGTTTTGATCTTGTCTTTGGAAGGTGTGTGAATGGACCTTTGCGTTTGATAAAGCAGAGTTGGTTGAATGATGATGTTTTGTCTGGAGTGAGCAAGACAAATCTGGTTGACTTTGTGATGGATTTGCGTGAACGAATTAGTACGTCTGTACGTATGGCGAATGAGAATGCGTTAGTCGCACAGTCGAAAACTAAACAATGGTATGATAGGTGGGCAAAAGCTGTTGATTTTGAAATTGGACAGCAAGTTTTGTTGCTCTTACCGTTGATTGGGAAGCCACTTGAGGCTAAGTATGCTGGCCCATATGTCGTTTTGGAACGGTTGGGACCTGTTGATTATTTGGTTGCCACTCCGGATAGACGGAAATGTAAACGTGTTGTGCATGTCAACCTCATGAAAAAATATGAGTCGCGTGTTGATTGTACGCCTACACTTGATGTCGGTTTGGTTGTGCCTGCAAGTGTGAATGTGTCTGAGTCGCCTAAATTAGAAGAGGTGGTGGCAAATAGTCCTTTGGATTTTTTGCAACGGAATGAATTACTGGGCATGCTGAGTACGTTTAAGGGTGTGTTTAGCGATGTACCTGGCAAGACTTCACTTATTGCACACCGTATTGAGTTGATACCTGGTGCACGACCAGTACGGCAGACAGCCTATCGGTTGCATCCTGAGCGTATGGCACAGGTAGACAAAGAGATTAAAGGCCTAATTGAAGAAGGCATTGTAGAGGAGTCCGAAAGTGCGTGGGCTTCGCCTATTGTACTTGTACCTAAATCGGATGGGTCTCTGCGGCTGTGCACTGACTTTCGTAAGTTGAATGCGCTTACGGTAGCCGATCCTTTTCCGATGCCACGTGTAGAATCGTTAATTGACAAGGTTGGACAAGCCAAATTTCTGACTAAGCTTGACGCGACACGGGGCTTCTGGCAAGTTCCGATTGATAGTCCATCAATCCCTTTAACTGGATTTGTTACCCCACATGGTCATTACCAGTGGCGTTATATGGCGTTCGGTCTAAGAAACGCACCTGCCTCGTTTTCACGTTTGGTTGCGAAACTGTTGCATGGTTTAGATGAGTTTTGTGACGGATATTTAGATGACTTGATAATTTTCAGTTCTTCTTGGAATGATCATTTATCTCACTTGAAAAGAGTGTTGACACGCATTGCTAACGCTAAACTTACATTGAATTTGAAGAAGTGTGTCTTTGCTAATGCAGAGATAGATTTTCTGGGTCACCATATTGGTTTGAACTCTATTCAGCCACGCATGCAGAAGGTCGAGTCTTTGCTAAAATTTCCGCGTCCTGATAATAAGAAGCAGGTTCAATCTTTTCTGGGTTTGGCTGGTTATTACCGCAAGTTCCTGCCGCATTACTCTCAGTTAACCTTACCTCTTACTTTGTTACTTAAGAAAGGTCACCGGTTTACTTGGTCTCCTGAGGCTGAGAATGCATTCATTGATTTGAAGTCTAGGATGGCTTCGCGGCCTATACTTAAACCGCCAGATTTTGACAAACCCTTTTATTTGGCTGTAGATGCTTCGTACTTTTGTTTGGGAGGTTGTCTATTTCAGATAACGGACGAGATTGAACATCCGGTCTGCTACCTGAGTCGGAAGTTGAGTTCGGCGGAAGTACGCTATTCGACCATTGAGAAGGAGGCACTTGCGCTGGTGGTCGGTGTACGCGCGTTCAGCGTGTACTTTGGTTCCGCTCCAGTGGTTGTTTATACGGACCATAGTCCACTACAGTTCATAAATCGCATGGCTCCTTCGAATGCGAAACTTTTGCGATGGAGTCTTGAACTCCAACAATATTCCTTGAACATTAAGCATCGGCGTGGTCGAGACAATGTGTTACCAGACATATTAAGTCGCCCCTCAGTTTAAATGTGCGAACTTTCCATTGATTTCTACGGACTGTCAGTCTCTTTCATTAAGACTACATAGATGATTCTCTTTTTGTGTGTAAACGTTTCTAGTGGACTGTTATGTTGTTGAACTTTCGATATAGTTTAAATTCATGTATATTTGTAGTTTTTGCATGGTCGGAAACACTTTTAATGTTTCCTCTTTTTCGTAGTGGGGGGGGGTCTGTTGGGAGTTGGCCTTCAGCCATCCCGCCATGATCATCCTCACGTGCACTTTCTAACATTAGTTAAGACGCACCTCGTTTGAAGCTAGAAGTAGGATGGTCTCGTTGACTATATATAGCATGGTTCTTGTGTCGACGGGGAGACCGGTTTTAGTTAAGTAAGGCGTAAGACGTGCACTGGTTGTGTCACGCATTGTAAGTACCCTTTTGTGGTCGTTTTCCGAGAGTGTACCCTGCGTGGTCGCTACTCATGTTTAATTGCCGGTTCTCGAGTTGTATCTTCCCTTGTGGAGTTTGTGCAGGCGTCTTCTCGGAGAGTCTGTCTTTTGACGTTTCGTTTGTCTTGTATACGTGTGAGTATCGTTTCAATTTTGTACATAGTGTAAATATACGTTTTATCAATATTGCGAAAGTCTTCGTTTTTCTTGTCATTTCTCGTATCATTCTAACTCACATTTCACCTCTAGACTAACAAGCTAACAATATATATATATATATATATATATATATATATATATATATATATATATATATATATATATATATATATATATATATATATATATATATATATATTGAATGAACAGCAAACGGAGAAAGGGACAGAGGAGATACATTCCATAATCACTGTCGGATTTGTAGAAAGATCATTCCACAGAGTTGGTGAAACGTTGACTACAACTAAGGAGGAGAGAAAGTGACTACAGAAGGAGAAAGACAAAAGATAATGGTTACAAAGACGGGTCTTTTCACACAACGTAGGCTAACAAGAAAGAGTGTTTACACTCAGTTGGTCGTTAACTATTTCCTCCATTATGTGCGGCTTAATTGTTGTAGTAGATATTGGTTTTAACAGTTGAGTTGCAGACAAAGATTTCGATTACATTAACTAATATTGAGTATCAAAACCTAGAATTTATTTATAATAAAATTGTAGTCGACCATTGTGTTTATGGTTGGCTTCACATCATAGGCCTAATACTCAATTTCTTAGCTGTTTCTATTTCATGGCTCATATCATTGATGTAGTCGAGTCCATATCATCCGAGTCCGAGTCAAGTAGGCCCCTACGAGTCCATCTAAGTCGGGTCCGAGTCAAGTCCGAGTCCTGAGGTGTTCGAGTCCGAGTTCGAGTCACTAAAGATCGAGTCCAAGTCCGAGTCCAAGTTTTTGTCCACATCAAAGTACACTGAAACACGCAATTCAATGGCATAGGAAAAAATAACAGAACTATTTATGCAGAAAGAATTGTTAATGTATTTACCCAAATTACACGTTAAAAACACTAAGTTAAATAAAACATTGTTCGATAATCTGTCACGATCATGAGGACACAAAAATTCTTCCACTGCTAAACACAAGTTCACCAGAGGTTCTCGTGGTATAAGAACAGCTCAAACTGAAAATTCCACTACTAAGCGCAGTTATGGCATGTCACGTGATCGCTCATTCTTTACGCTGGAAAGGGCGATACGAGACAAGTTTCTTCAACTTCGAAGCGATAATTAACAACTCCACAGTTGTGCATTATAATTGAAGATATATTTACAAATAAACAATCCCTAGTATTCGGTCGACCGTTCTCTTCAATGTCATGCCCTTCATGGTGTTCGACTCTATAAAAATGTAGGCCTACCCATCCAGGCTGAATCGAAAACCTCTGCCTTATACTGCAGTCGATCCATGACACTCGTCTTCACTTCATTAGGTTTTGTTTGTTGGCAGGAATTGGT
Source organism: Allolobophora icterica (assembly GCA_963556255.1). NCBI lineage: Eukaryota > Metazoa > Annelida > Clitellata > Crassiclitellata > Lumbricidae > Allolobophora > Allolobophora icterica. The sequence goes on from OY744616.1 coordinate 36,085,483, forward strand.
TGACGCTGGAATAGTTCCACCTGCTCTGGCTGATGCCTGTAATGATGGTCGGCCGGGTATTAACGTCAGTTCTCGCATGAAGGGTGGTCTTGGCCGTGAAATGGCAATACCGTTGCTTGTTCTGCTCAGAAATTGTGACGCGGAAACCGAGAATTTCAGCGATTCAAATTCGAGTCCGGGGCTTTGAGTCCGAGTCCTAGTCCGAGTTGTGACAGTCCGAGTCCAAGTTCAAGTCCAAGACCGCAGAAAATCGGTCTCGAGTCGAATAGCTAAAATCCTTCACCGGATTTGAGTACTACATCATTGGCTCATAACACGCTCAGTGGAAAACAGTGGTAACAATACCGTTCAAATAAGTCGAGATACCGCTGAACTTCCCCATAATACACATGCAGCAACAATCTATTCCCTTTCCTCCACTAATACATGGCAAACATTTCCATCTTCAATATGTCATCTATTTCATTACACTGAATAGTTTTTTCTCCCTCAGATGCTACATATACGCCCTATTTTAACTGCACAATTCATGACAATTAAATTCGTTCATAGCACTTAACTTGTAATTCCAAGCTTTATAAAACCCACCAGGTTTTAACCAATCGATAGATCTTCCTCTTAATTGTTCCTCGTCAACTGAGATTATTTCTCTACTACCTTATTTGGATGAAAACACCAAACCACACAACAATGGTGTGCGAAACCTTTTCCAATAATAATAATCGCTAACATTAGCTCTAGCACGCTTCTGGCAACAGGACGGAGCCCTGGCATCGATCGCTCAACGGTCGATATAAAGAGCATAAAACGAAAACGTCGATAACTTTGTTTATATAAATTCCTGTTGCGCGTAACTGTCGCTGGCAGAACTGTATATCGAGATTGGAGAAGTGAGACGTTGCGTTTTTCCTACTATAATGTCTCCTGAAGTGTTGTTTCTCGTGCTGTTAACTGCAACCGGTAAGTGTTAAGCTTGTGTTGCCGAATGCAACGTTAATCGTTGTTTGTGCAGCTTACTGCGACCTGTAGATTTTAAACCTTTATTGTCTATATTGGTAAATTTAAGCGCTTTGTTTAAATATCTAATTGCAATCGGTGTTCGTGAAACTGTTGTTTATTTTGCTTAAGGAGACTTTTATATGTTAAATTGTTGTTGGATGTGTTGCTAAATATAATTACTTTTACGATGTTGGTAATTGCAATCGTAAGGTGTTAAACCCAGTGGCGCCGCCACGATTTGAAAAGTAGTACGGCAAATTAGGGGTGCGGCAAAAAAGTGGTACGGCAAAAGTATGCTGTTGCCGTACCACCTTAAAAAGTGGTACGGCAAAAGCCGTACCACAAGTAAAGGCAGCGCCGCCACTGGTTAAGCCACTGCTATCCCCGATGTTGCTCATGTTGCTAAAAGCGATTGGCGATTGCTTAATTATTTTCATGTTTGTGATGTTAACACTTAAACGACGATCGTTAACTAAAAGCGACTGGGAGACCATTGCAGCTCGTCGTTAAAGTGTTAAACGGGAAGCCCTAGTTACTGTTGGTGCATGTTGAATGTTGATGTGTTGCTAACTTCTGTCAGCATGTCTTAACATGTTGCAACTGATGCTGTTATAAAATCCAACGATAAGTTATGTTGCTTAGTGTGGATAGTTTCAAAGTAGTCTTATATTTTAAAAGTGACTGTCCTTTGATCTGTGAGATTTCGTAGGTCCTGACTGGCGATTTTGCTTAGAATCGACTATCGATTGTTCCTTTGCGCATTATGATAGCGGCCCTATCAAAGTTTCCGGATTAAATTAAAACAGTCTGAGTTGAAATTTAGAATCTTTTTAGCATCAATCTAGATTTCGTAAAATCAGATTTTGAAGAATGTTGGGATATCTAGAGTAGGCCTATGTGTGAAAACCTTACATGACATAAATTTAAGAAACAACACCATACAGAGTTAAATAATAATAATAATAATAATAATAATAATAATAATAATAATAATAATAATAATAATAATAATAATAATAATAATAATAATAGTAATAATAATAATAATAATAATAATAATAATAATAATAATAATAATAATAATAATAATAATAATAATAATAATAATAATAGTAATAATAATAATAATAATAATAATTATTATTATTATTTAGACTCCTGAGGGATTACATGTACCTCGTGGGAAAAAAAAAATAATAATAATAATAACAATAATAATCTTCTCTTCATTTAAGCGCCTGCTAACCGCACTGCGCTGTACAGTGAACGTACATATAGTAGAAACGGTAGCCACGCACGGAGCCTTACATACCTGTATACAGTAGAAGCACATGATAACAGTTTTACAGGAGTCGGATATAACTGTATTATACGGAAGCCAACAGGGCGACATCATGGCCTACTATTCATTTAACCACCGCCGTCACCTAGCGAGTGGAAGGCTGAATAAACCTTACGGGGGTCAACGGGGTTCGGTCTTGGTACCTTCTGCTCTTCACGCCAGTGTGTTATCCATTACTCTACGGGCCCCCAGGATTCTACTCTGTCAACGATAGCATTTAACTTTACATCATTGACTTCATCTATGGCTAAGGAAACTTGGTATGAAACAGGATAGAATTTAGAATTTCTTGTAAAACTGATACTTTTTCAGAGTTATGTTGGAAAGAACACGATACAGAAGCACTTCAAGTTTTACAAACATCAGGTAAATATTATCAGCACTCTTGTCATCTTATCTCGTAATGTCCAGCTGTTATAAATCACTCACCAGATGTGCTTATGCTTCCAGATAGTTGCTTTTGTTCCTTAAGTACAATTTAGGAACACGAATCACAATAATGTGGGTATGATATATTAAATGGTAGGGCCTACATTTACGAGTCAACAAACAAATATGCACACCTGCATATGTATGGATGCATACGTATGAATATGTGCACATTATGTGCAAAAATATATGTATGTATGTATGAATCTGCACTTTTATATAACGCCTTTTGTACCTTTCAAAAGCACAGAAACATCGCTTTCTAACGGTTTAACCCACAGCGTTTATGCATTTCTGTGTTTTCAGCTTCTGCATGAGGTAGGCTACTTAAGACGCGCTAGAGTAAGCATGCATGCATACAATACATATATACATTAATGCATATCTACATTGAAATGCATGAGTTTCATAAGTGGTTAACCTATAACTAGTATTTAGTTTCAGCCGGGTGAACGAAGACACCTAAATTTTGTTTGTAGATTATCTGAGAATGATCGATGTCCGTGGCAGCCCTGTTCAGACGAACATCACTTTGTCTACAGTTCACCGTCTCATCCTGAACATTGAAGCCGTCGAAGAGGCTTATGTTTACTTGAATGACGTCAACAATAAAACTGCCTATATGTTCGCATTTGGAGTTCACTCAGTTGCCATTGGCTTCAAGCGAGTATTTGTTTCATTGATGCATTGCAGTCTATGCTAGGCGTATGTATGTACATTGTTATGTGTAGGCACGTGCCATGGGCTTCTGTACATAGGATGGGCTTATAAGTAGGATGGGTTAGACTCCTGTGTGTTAGGAAGGAGGGGCAGCTCTCTATAAATAGGACTGACCTGCGTAGATTGAGAGAGAGGGGAAAACTACGCCACTGTTCGTACTCTGACAGTGCCCGTCCCAAGCCTGGATAAAGAAGGGCGACGCTAATCATCTTTGTTATGACACAGCGTCGTTAAACTGAAACTACTAGATTGAGAGACCTCTGTATTGATTGTCCACCGTGCAATTTGAGCTCGATCGATTTGTTCTCCTCTGTGGATGACATTTGTATTTACTTTAAACGCGGCGATAGAAATCTTCTGTTACATTTACTGGTTTAGTTGCTTTCAACTCTCGACGCTGGTTATTGTTTGCTGTCGTCGTTTAGTTGTTTGTCGCCAGGTGTTGTTGTTTGTCGTAGATTCTTTTCAAGGCATACATCGCAGGTACATTGCTAATAAAGAACCCTTTATAGAACCCGGGAATTCGATTCCTTCTATAATCGTAATCTCAAAAATTCTGAAGCGCCACTTGAAGACCAGGCGCAAGGCACCAGCCTATTTACGAGCGCTTCGTCATATCAGAGGGTGTTTTCCAGAGAGTAGTCCAGAGGAGGTCCGAGTGTGATAGCTTGAGAGATAAGAGGGAAGGGCGGAGGTGATGAGGAGATCAAGGGTGTGAATCTTGACATGGGTCGGGAAATGAACATTTTGGGTGAGATTGACCGAGGAGAGGAGGTTCAGGAAATCCGATACAGCGGGTCAGAAGAAATGTCTACATGAATGTTGAAATCGCCGATAAGTTAGAACTCGTTGGGAGTAGTGGCAGCGAGAGAGAAGGGAGCCAAATTCATCAAGGAAGGAGTAGATGAACGCGGTGGGAGGGCGGTAGATATTAAAAACTGTGAATAGGTCAGAGGCAAGTCGAAGAGTTGTGGAGGAGCATTCGAAAGAGCTAAAAGTATGGCCGAGGAATTTAGGACGACTGCCGGTTCACAGACCAAGAAGGCGGTGCCACCACCAGAGATTTTTGCGGGCTTTGAGGAAGAGGTGGACCGAGGAAAGCTTAGCAGGGAATGAGGAGTGCAATCAAATAGATGGGGGTTAGAGGACGAAGTGGAGATCAAGGTTTCTTGAAGGGCAATTAGATCGGATGGATGACAGCAGTTGACGAGATCACTTAGAGCCAGTGCTTTTTTTCAGCCGGAACGGCGTTCCTACACTTTTTTCAGATACTAAAAAATAATTTATTTATTTTAATAATAAAAGCAATAATTTAGATATTTTTTAATTAATTTCAGTGTTTTGAACTGCTTTAAGTGTTTATTGAGACCATCCCAATCCCAAACCCGTTTTTCTCGGAATTCTAGCCCGTCCATAATTGTTCCGTTCCGGAACCTATTGTTCCGTTCCGGAACTTTTTTCTAGAAAAAAACACTGCTTAGTGCAATGGAGTTTTGGAGGTTAAGGATCCGAAGACAGTTTTATAAAACACTGTTGCATGTAGGACGATCGATCGTCATAGAGCCTAGTCGATCGATTACCGGTCGAATCGCTGCACATCTCATGTTGCGGTGACGTCTCTTCTGTCGCAGAGTTATTGTTTTTTCCATTCTTCGTCTGTTGAATAAAGAGGTGAATTGTACGGTGTCGATCAGTACTACAAGTCCTCTGACAGACCACGGAGGCCGGACCGATGTACCTTCGGACAAGTGCGTATAGAGAACCCCCGAATTTCCCCTCCTGTACACGACTCGGTCCGGTGATGGACGGAGAAGAGGGAACGATTTTGCGACATTGAAAAAAAGAGAAAAAAATCGATCGCCCTACATGCAGCAATGTTTTTATAAATGGTATTCTTCGTTTCCATAGAGCTGAATCATAATTGATACACACGCCACAACATGTATAACCATGTATGTATGTATGTATGTAGGTATTTATGTACATATGCATATGTAACCATTATACCCCTTATTTGGTTATTATCACTCGAGGGGTCTGACACTGATCTTGTGTCCGGTCACTTGTTATTCAATCCAAGTACCCTTTCACTTAGGCCAAAGCACTGCATTTAGGTCAATTGTGTTTAAATTGTCAGCCAATGGTAAGTCTTTTCTGGTAAACATTTTGAATATGTAATGATAGGCCCTGATAAATAAAAGTTCAATCAATCCAAGAAAAGTTCAGTCATAGCAGGTGCGAGATAGCTGGGTGATGTGGTCGGCGAAGGTAAGATTTTTCGAAGATAATTCCAAATTCCAGACAGGAGAAGAGTAAGGTATGGGGAAGTGAGATCTGTTGGCGATTGGTCAAAAGGATCTATTGGTTACTTTGCTTAGTTGCTCGCGGAGGCCAGTAATGAGAAAATCTGTTTTTGAAGTATTAAGACATACGAGGTTGGCGGTTATCCAGGCTGATATCTGGGCGATGATGTTACGTCGGTGATTTAGTCACTTTAGTGCATATGAAAGGGAGCGAGGAGAGAAAGATATGAACAGTTGTGTTCCTTCAGCATAGAGGTGATGATCGACAGATGATAAATGACACTTTACACCTCCCCACTTTGCTGAGTGGGGATGTGTAAACGATTAACAGAAGAGGACCGAGGACAGAACCTTGAGGAACACAACAGGTAAGGTGTGCGGGTTAGAGGAGTGACCAACAGCATTAACGATGAAAAACGTGAGGAAAGGTATGACTTGATCCACGATTGTTCAGTACTAGAAATTCCAAATACAGAGAAAATGGTTTATTCTCTATTGTATCGAAGGCGGCAGAGATGTCCAAAAGACAAAATAATAGACTTCTTGATGACCTATTGCCATGAAAAGTTTGGTGCATAGAGCGAGATGAGGACTGTTTCAGTGGAGTGATGCTTGGTGTAGGCAGATTGATTTGGGTTATTATTGTTTCAGGTAAGATAGCCATTGAGACGAGAGTGGACAACCCTTTCAGAGAGTTTAGAGAGGGAAGAGATGTTTGAAGGTGGACGTTAGTAGGAGAGAAGTTCCTTGTCTATGGATGGTTTTTTGAGAAGTGGTTTAACAACTAACTTTTTGAAGGCATAGGATGGCGACAGTTTGCTGGTCTTGGTTATAGTAGGAACAAGAAGAGTTGCACTATATTGGGACTGGGTCGAGATCGCATTGTGTTTTGCGAGGCTTCGATGAGGGTAGTGATTTCTGCTGCAGTAGGAGGCTCAAACAGGTTAAAAGATGCTATAGGTGGCAAAGTTGTGTCATTGTGGTCCTCTGAGAGAGAAGAGTTGGTTTGTGTGGAGGTTGACTTTGATAAGCTAGTCTGCAATGAGAGACGGAGTAAGGAAACTGTCAGTGAAGAATGATGCAAAGGAGTCGGCAATGGATGCATGTGCGATGGAGTTTCGGAGGGGTTGAGAGGAGTCACGGTGAAGAAGATTGTTTATGGTTTCCAGAGATCTCTAGGATTGGACGAATATAAGTGAACAAGAGAGACAGGTAACACTTTTTGGCTGACAGAAGTTGGCTGTGGAATGTATTGGTCAAAGTTTTAAGTCAATAATCAGCGAGATCACCAGGACGTCTGTATGTTCGTTCCAGACGACGGCGCGATGATTTGAGAGCTTGAAGGAAAGAATTGAACCATGGATGAGTTTCAAGTTTAGTGAACGTATGCTTGGAGCATGTTTTTGAGGCGTTCGGACAGAGTGGAATTGTATGCAGACAAGAGATCATTATGGTCTGTTGGGGGATTGAGGTAAAGGGATGAGGATTCAAGATCGAGTTTGAATGCATCAAGGTCAATGGAGCTGATACGATGGAATGAGCATAGTTTGGGTGGGGGCGAGGGGATGGCTCAATATTGAGCTTAGTGAATATAGGGTATGTATGTATGTATCAATCAATTAAACAATCAATTTTATTTTCCAATAACTAACGTCTGACACGTATGGCGCTACATGTAATCTACAGTGTAGGGCTACCAGGAGGAAGACCCAGAAGGGATAAATGATCCCTTTAGGGTCACCTATGGTACTTAATGAAAGTAATAATTATTACATGACAGCCAGTTAACATTCAATGACAGGGATTAAACACAGGTCAGAAATAAACTTAATTAACTACCTTAACTAAACACCCATAACAGGCCTACTGGATAACAATCGTTCAGTAGCCTTGTTGTATCACCTAATGCCGTAATTTATTTTTAAAGATTTGCAAGACCGGTGATTGGCGTATCAATAAGGGCATACTATTCCAAACATGTATGTATGTATGTATGTATGTAGTGCTTTTTTCAGCCGGAACGGCGTTCCGGTAAATTTTTCTGCTATTAAAAAATAATTTGCTTATTTTAGTAACAAAAGAAATAATTTAGTTATTTTTATTTCATTAAGCGTTTTAAACTGTTTTCAATGTCTATTGAGACCCCTCCAACCTCCAATCCCGTATGTATGTATGTATGTATGTATGTATGTATGTATGTATGTATGTATGTATGTATGTATGTATGTATGTATGTATGTATGTATGTATGTATGTATGTATGTATGTATGTATGTATGTATGTATGTATGCATGTGTGTGTGTGCGTGCGTGCGTGCGTATGTATGTATGTATGTATGTATGGATGGATGTATGTATGGATTTGGCTATTTTGTAGAGCGCTTTATAAGAACCTAACATGTATTTTCTCGGTGAGCGTTTCCTTGTGTTTAGAACGTTCTTTAAGTGTGAAATAATAAAGAATATTTTTATTTTATAGATAAATATATATATATATATATATATATAGGCCTACATACATACATACGTACATACATGCGTGCATATATACATACATACATGCAATTTTTGTTGACCAATTATCTCGAATACAAGACTAAACTGGGCGAACTGGATGAGAACCTTCCGCTACTAACTTAGATTATACCTTTAACTGACTTTGTCTTACCATAACTTTAATACCTTACCTTGAAACTATCTTATATCAGCATATATCATCATACAATGCACTTTTTACCTTGCTGTTATTTACATTAAATTGCTTGATTTCTCTAATTTTCATTTTCTTGCCGATACTAACCTTGTCTGTTTTGTGAAGGATTTATTTCGGCTGTTGCTGATGGATGTAGAATTGATATTGTTAAACCAGGTTGCTGCCCTTATTGTCCACTTCTTCGTATAATGCCACTGCGCTCATCGGTGATATCTTCATGGGTGGAACCCAGTCGAACTGGGTATGGATCTGTTGGCAAAATGGAACCATATCGACGGGGTTAGGACAGGTCGTTGGAGCGAATGTTAAGCTAGTCTACCTAAGCATAAATCCATTTCAAATCACAACATTCCTGGTCGGCAGCTGGGATCATCTGATTTCAGTCAACTGGACGATTCCTTACAGTCAATTCTCAGGCAAGATGTGCTGTCATTCAAAATACAAGTGTGTGTTTTTATGAAACGCTCAGTATTATAGTGCCTATTAGGAACATCCTCAGGAACTGATAGTTTCCTAATGGGCACACAGATAATAGTTACTGTGATTATTAAATCAATAACTAATTGTCGGTTTGTAACAGGTTTTCAAATCAATGGGTCATTGTTAGTACATTAATTTGTGGCTTATCAAAACGAATAATCACAATCTCATCAATATTATCATCATTACATATTGTAATTTAGTGTAACAAAACATTTATATAATGTCATTCAGTACCTCCCAAAAGCGATGCTAGTTCATTGTTGTTGCCTTCTTCATCATTATCTCCTGATAACTTCCATGGTTCCAGTCAGTGACGTAAGCTTGTCCAAAATATTGGGAATGCGATCTGCATGGACCAGAGGTGCAAAAGTTTTTTCAAGATAAATAGTTGTTCTTTTGGTTTTTCGGGTTTGGGGGTTTAATGATTTTTTGTTGCTTTGTTAGTAATCTTTTTTCAGATTTTCAGATTTTGGATGATAAAAATCATTTTAAAATGGCATGAATAAGAGCTCCAACTCAGTTACGATTTCCAAAATTGAAAATCATTTAGTCGATGTTACTAAAATAACTTCTGTAAGAATAAAAAGTTTATGACAAAAAACCAAATTTTGTGATTTTCTTGTTTCGTGTCTTTAAAAAAACAACAACCGAAAACCCAACTTTTCACCTCTGGTCTGGACAATCAGCGAGCCTCAGAGGCTTCTGGTGTTACATAATACGCATACAATCGGTGCGTTTTGTTTACATGTAAATATGTTTCATATTGAAGATATTGAAGATATAATAAATTTTTGTATTCATCATGAATTTCTGATAGTATGTCAGATCTTTGTCTCTGTTTTTCTGTTCTCGAAGAAGTTTGTCCATATTGAAACATGATATTTTAATATTTCAAAAAATTCTTCTATGATTTGGGGGCATTGCTCCTTCTCAATTATTGGGGAGCACGTGCCCCGGCTCCCCCCATAATCTACGCCTGTGGCCTTTACATTATTACATATAATGTAAATAATGCAAAGGCATGAATCGATGGTCGCTGTTAGGCAACCTCTGTGTGCATTCCAAAATACGGAGTGATTCCGGCTTTTTATCATTAATTTTCCATTAGCGTTTATTGTAGAACACACAGATCTGCGAAACTATATAAGAGATATATAAACAAAATACACAGTCCAACAAACAACCAGGAACCTTACCTAATCTTACTTGCTTTAGCTTAATTTGAAATCATTCAAGCACTTTCGGTAAAGAATCGTGTTTTCTTTGTCAGATCCGAGCGACAATGTCACTGATATCCAGGCATTCCTACCTGACACAGGTAGGCTATGGGCTACGGTTGGCATCTAAAAAAATTTTCGTTCATAAATCCTCGCTAACAATGACGACACGATGCAAGCAGTACCACGCGAGCCATATAATTAATTTCGGATGCGCTGAACTCTGTTGACATTCCAAGATACCTGTAGCAAATACTGAGTTGGCATAATCGAGGCGAGAGCAGACAATGGAGCAAGCTATGGTCAGACCTTATGCGACGTATTATCTGGAATGGCCTTTCTCTCGAATTGCGGTCTCTTCCTCGAGACTCGGCCACCTCTTTCGTCTCTGCTCTTAAGGCTGTTCTCTTTTGCCAAGGTTGGGCTGGGAGCACCTCTGAATAGTTATCTTGAACAGCGCGTTATATAAATGTCTGTTTGTTGATTGATTGATTGATTGATTGATTGATTGATTGATTGATTGATTGATTGATTGATTGATTGATTGATTGATTGATTGATTGATTATCCTGCATGATAGAAATAAGATTTGCAATGGTCGAAATGTGAGATCTATGTTCAGTGACCCCAAGTGTTTTGACAGCTTTCGATAGCGCAGCAGCAGTGTCAGCTTTTCAATGCTGGAAAGAACAGGTAAAGAACTGTGTCATTATCCGAAAAGTGCAGAACTGATGCCCCATGCTGGTTTTTTTAGTTTTTTAGATAATTTCTTCAAATTTTCTTTGCCAATCCTTCAAAGAATGAGCAGATTAACATTTCCCATCATTGTTTTAGCTGCTAGATTTTGGAAATTTAGAAATAAAATACTAAATGTATACAAAATATCATTACCAACCACTGTCCGAGACGGTGTACAATACATTAAATTAAGCTTTTACGCAAATTTATTCCATTACAACCTGTAACAAAGGTATGTTATTTTGATTAATTAGTAGCTAGCATATGCAATAATTAAACATTTAGACTCATTTTCGCAACATTTATTTCTTTTTGGGCCTATTTATACTTGCCCATAGAAATAAGCATCATAGCCATCCCAATTTTTGGGAAGCCTATAACTTTTAGAGAACGTGCTTACTTACTAAAAGAAAAACACCACGAGCAAGATATTGTGAACTATTAATGGAATCACAAAGATTTGTGTTGAAATTCAGAATTTTTTATTTTTTATTTAAGTTTGTGTGTTCCAAATTACAAAAAAAGTAAATTTCTGTTTCATTACCATCTCGTGTTGTATTTCCTGGTTTAGGTAGATTATAATATTGATAACTTATTTTATTTACCGCTTTTGTTGAACTGATTTAAATTACTTATCTGATAGAGTAATTCAAGTGAAAATATTTGACGGCTGTCATAAATTTCATCATTTTGTCATTACCATCCAGCGGTTGTTTTTCATCATTACCATCCGAATACATCAGATTTCTGCTATTTTCTCATGACAATCGCATCTTGTCACGGATGGTAATGACGCATTGCTAAGAGTGAATTACATGTATTTTTTGTGAATTATTTGATATAAAAATAAATTGCAAGTGATTAGAATTTACTAGTAACTCTTAAAATGTTGTTCAACTTGTATCTAATGCATATAACATACAGTTATAGCTAATGCTGCACAGATTTTTTTCTGCAGCTGAAAATAATATTTCTTTTTTTGAATAATTTCGAAAAATGTATTAATTTCTTGACACCAGACTAATATATTATGTAAAGGAAAGGCCTGTGGTATTCCTATTTAATGCTGGTATCATCTACTTTCAAGAAATTGCCATTTTATAAGCACCAGAGGAATATTTCAGGTCCCTGTGATTAAATATGATTAGACAAAAAGGGCGGATTTTAATGAAAAAAGCGGAGTTTTGACTTTATAAATTCTGAAAAAAAATTAACTTATGATTAAAAATATAGTGGATTTCTTTCAAATTAGTTAAATTTAACTATGTACAGGACTTAAGAAACACTTTCAACCAATTTTGGGGAAAATTCTTTTTTTGTTTTTCGGAGACGAAATTTGTAACATTTCGGATAATGACCCAATATCTACTACCTATTCAGCGCAATCTCAAACAGTTTGATATTAGAGTAAATGCTATCCGCACATGGGCGTCCGGAAGGGGGTTGGTGACAATTGACGCCCTGGATTTTGCAAGTATATTACAAAAATAAAATAAAAATGAACTAAAAAGTTAAATAAGTTAACCGATTAAATGAATTTTAAATGTAGAATGAACTAATTAAAAATTACCAATAAGTTGCTGAAATCATTAACTCGTTAGCTCATTTACTCATAGGCCCGTTATAAACTGATGCATTAATTAGATCATTAGAGCACTTCGGTTGTCGACGCTAAGAGGAGAATGGAAAACATATTTTTCAACCGATGAATTTATAACGACAGCAATGATGATATAAGCGGCGTAATGTATGAAGCTTAAGAGGTTTGAGTATGAAGTCTAAGTACTCTTGATATGATGTTATTTGCGACTAAGAAGACCACAAAATGCCATAAGTGCAATGGAGGGTGATACTGGCGAAACAATAGGCCTAGCCTACAGGTAGTTGATGACGACAAAAACGATGACGATTGATGATGAGCAATGACGATAACAGTCGATATTACAATTTAAACGATGATTATAATCTTAAATAATTTGTTGCATTCGTTTCAGTCAACGGTTCAGCGTTTTGCAAAGGTAAGTTGTGAACGTAACTATTCTTCTTTGAGATATTTCGCTAAACTGCGTGTGTTTGTGAGTCTGTATATGTATTTGAGGTAAAGAACGATGCTCGCAGCCTCGCAACCTCGATCTTTTCCTCGACAGAAATCTATCAGTGACGGCACATGTTACAAGACAGATAAGAACCAGCACTTCGATCATGATGAGACAGCGGAGGTCTGTCTCCCGCCTTCCAACGAGGGACGGCACCTTCTAACCAGCCTGAACCAAATCAAGTGACCACTGCAATGTCACCATTTGCTGGTTTACCTTAACTTGGTATCATTCACCCACAGATGGTCATTAAGGGCACATAAACCCGTCTGGTGGATCGAATTAAAACGTTCGATCATGTCAGACCTGTGCTGCGAGACCAGCTTCAGTGGTTCATGATCGGCCAAGTGTTCAACTTTAAACCTTGCCTTCTTGTATAAGTGTCTGCCTAACTGTTCACCATGCAGACTGCACCTGATGACTCATCCACTGAGACTTCGATCTTCAAACAGTGCCGATGCCTCCTTTCCAAAAATACACTACGATAAGCGATTGGTCGACTTCCGATATCTACCAACTGAGAATGTTCACGCCTCAAGAAAAATTAAAGTCTATTCTTGGAGTCTCAGCACTTTCACTTACATATGGAACTGTAAATGAGCTCGGTAGTTACGATGATAGAATAACTGTCGTTAATACAATTACATTTACAAGGTGATGGTGTGTTAACTTATTGCATAAACGAAGATTGGGAATGTTACTTTTAGGCGTAGATTTTCCGTCGCTGTCCTCTCTTCATGGCACAGTCGATCTTGGCGTCAGTCTTCTAGGGCGATCATCAATAATCTTCGAAGTGAACAATCTGCTGCAAAGCACTATGAACATCAGTCTAGTTTCAATAGACAACATCTGGCATGAATTTCGCGTCACTTCTGCAGTCATCAGAATGTATAGGTATGTGAATTAAAGGCAAATAAGATATTGCTTGCCATGTTATATTCGCTCTTCAGTGAGCCAAGAGATCTAGCAGCAACAGTCTAGCGCTTCTGTTACCTATAGATAACAAGATCCTGATAATCCAATAGGTGAAAGGAGAGACTGGTTCCCTCTCTTGGAAACTGTCAGGTGATCAATGCAATGTTGTGTTCGGATATTTGCTAGTTTTCACTTGCTTTTATTTTGTGCCAGAGTCTCATTTGGACTATAATTCAGGTCGGTAGTTATAACAGTAAGTGACTAAGACTTAAGGTAAAGAACACCGCAGCTAAAGAACGAGGGTTAACATGGCAACAGAACTATACATGCGACCCATACAGAATCGTAACAATTACGCCAATTCATTCCAAAGCTTATTCTGGTCAACTGCCATATCTGTAAGTTTGTTGATAACTTATGCTTCATGCCACCAATCAACATAAAGCCACGACTAAATCAACTGAACCTTCGAACCTGTGAAACCCAGGTAACTCGGAATGAAGGACTTGCAAAAGGTAATCGTCTCAGAGAAGGCTCGAGGCGATACAAGGCGAGCGCTCTAACCAATCGGCCTCTAATCCTCAGAATTTTTTATTTTGCGGGATCAAAAGCACCTCAGATGACGACGATGATTATTTATTATTATTATTATTTTTTTTATTATTGTTATTATTATTATTATTATTATTATTATTATTATTATTATTATTATTATTATTATTATTATTATTATTATTATTATTATTATTATTAGTATTATTATTATTATTATTATGGTGATGATGATGATGATGATGATGATGATGATGATGATGATGATGATGATGATGATGACGATGACGATGACGATGACGATGACGATGACGATGACGATGACGATGACGATGACGATGACGATGATGATGATGCTGATGATGATGATATAATAATAATAATAACAACAATAATAATTAAAATAATAATAATAATAATGATAACGGTAGTAATAATAATTATAGTTAGTATTTAAGTCCCCGAGGAATCATATGCACCTTGAGGCAAAAATAATAATAAAACTAATAATAATAATGGCAACACTAGTGCTTGCTGCCTTTATTTTGTCTATAGGAACACGACGTATATGGGACTTCTGAATCCCAACGCATTGTCACCTGGACTGTACTGGTTATCATGGAAGAATGGTCGGATCGCTTTTGGCACTGGACAGATACCGGGCAATGGGACTCTCGTGATGACCGATGTAAATGCGAATCTGCAAATGACTGGTCTCTTCATTTCCGTCTTGAATGGATCCTTCGTTGTTCCTTTTCATTATTACATCAGCACCAAAGGTCGGTTTCTTTCTGTTTGTGCATTTTTCCTTCTTTCTCATTTCGTGCACAATGTAGGGAATTCAATTCATTGTACAATGTAAAATAAATTGACAAAACTGTAAATTTTCATCTATCTATATATATAGTTTTCTGTTTATAATTACCCTCCTCGGTCATACTTAAAGACGACTGTCATAACACCCTTTAGGGGTTCCTAACGGCCCCCGTTTATTCCCTCCTTTAATTTGGTTATACTCATTAAATCCTACCAAGACTTTGTGTACGCTTGGCTTCAGTAGTTCAGTTGGAATATGGGAAAGCCTCAGAGAAGAACTTTCTAAGACCATGAGAGATATCTTAGAAAAAAGCCACGAGAAAGTAAAACTATTTTGTTTCTTCTTGCGATATCATTTTGAAACAAAACAGTTGTATTAAACACATGATGTGATGAAAAAATTTTTATTGGCTTATTGGTTGTCTTTAAAGAAAATAATGTAGGTATGTATCAAAGGTCACGCTTTTGCACATTTAATTGCACTGTTTCAGCCTTTGAAAGAATCTTCAATCCAAATCTGCAAGGAACTAAGTTTCGGAAAGTAGCTACGAATAAGTGCGTTAATTCTTGTTCTATTGGAAATGTGACGGATCCAACGTGTTCCTCTCTCTTCTGCTCGCGAACTTGTTCTGAGACCAGATACTGCACGAGCTTCTGCGTCCATCATCAGAACTTTGCCAGCTCCCAACCTTGTACCTGTGAACTGTTGGCAATGCCAGCAGCAGCAGCCTCGGAGTTCATCTACAGGGCTGAAGTTGGAGCAAGCTACTGGGAAATGGTTCTCTGAAACAGAACTTACTACTACTCATCAGATATACTTTTTACGGATAGTGTTAAGTAGCAATGTACATTACTGTAGTGCCACCTATGCACTCATTGGTTAGATAGAAGAGCTGGAGAGTGTGCTAGATCCTGATTTAATCATGCTCCTTAACTTATGCGTGGTGTCCTTCAGTTGGGGAAATTGACCGACTCATTTGGCAGCGCGTCGAGTCAACGATTCTGAATTAGGTGTTTACCTGTTTGGAAATGTTTTATGTCAGTTTAGACTGACAGCAGATTCCTTAGCTGCACCACCTGGAAGAACAGGTTGTTGCATGCATCTGCACGCACTTCAGCAATGCAAAGAAGGGCTTTTCATTGCTTGGGCCATCACTGGAGCCATCTTTTGGGAAATAGACGATGCAAGTTTTAATTAACGCTTGAAACTTGTTCCTATCGCAATGGCTCTTGACAGCGCTTCTCAGTAGATATATGTGTGATGAATCATCAATGATAGGCGATTAATATATTCACACCAACTACAAGTTTAGACTCCCTAAATTAATTACTATAGGTACAACATTTACCATTCGTGAGTTAAAGTCTAATTTATGTCATGTTGTCATAGTTCGAGCCATCTCAATATCTGGGATGGCTCGAACATCATGTGATTGTTTTTACCTTTTAACATGTTTTATCAATCGCTTAAAGGCATTGACTTTAGATCGTCTTGAAAGGAATGACAAAGACGAGAACTCTAGTTTTAATAAATTAAGTTATGTTTTAGCCAATTTTGTTGTAGCTAGTTGAATACAAACAGGAACAGGATTTTAATAGTTTCGTATTGTTTACGACAACATTGTATGCATAATTGTTTGCATAGAAATATGCATACTTTATACTCCACATATGCAATTGTTAATAGGATATCACGAAGTAAAATTTGTACACGCGTCTATAGGCCTCAAATAATATGTTATGGTGTGCATAGGCATTAGATGTTTTAAGTATGAGAAACTTTGCATATGAGAGTAGCATCGCTGTTAAACTTTGCATTGGGACTTAGTTTAAAATCTATCTATCGTTATGAAAGCAAGCAATTTATGCTAATCATAACAACGGGTTTCAAGTCTACGACTGTAATTCCCAAATAAAAGCTTAGAAGCAAATAGGCAGAAAGCAAAGGCTTTGAACCGTCCCTAGTAAATTGTGGACTGCATCGGTTTCCACGACGACTAGTTTACAGTGTTTGATTTGCATCGGGTTACAAGGTGTTACCTATGTATGTACTGGTTAAGTCATGGCTTAGCTAAGAGATCTATTAGCCTAACAAATTTTCCTATAAAAGCCCTACATATTAAATTATTTGAAATGTACAGAAAGAGTTAAATGGCAAATTATTTGTTTGCTGCTACACATATCTGTGTCTTCTGGATATTGACCTGATTACGGCTTGGTTTTGGTGCGCCATTGGCTGATGCTTTGTGCATTGAAGATCGGCGCTATGGAAATTACTCATTACAGTAATATCAAAAATGCTTTCATGTATCTGAAATTATTTGCTTGAATCTTGTACAAAAGTCAGACGTTTCCACGGTCCGCGATCAATGATATCTGATCTCGTATGTTGTAAGATTCACAGTCCTTGAAACGAAGATGATCGTGTGTTTGAGTGTGTGCTTGTGTGTGTGTGTGTGTGTGTGTGTGTGTGTGTGTGTGTGTGTGTGTGTGTGTAGGTGTGTGTGTGTATAGGTGCGTGTGTGTGTGTGTGTGTCTGTGTGTATATGTGTTCAATAATTAATTCTGAAACGTTGCAGAAGAGTATTTCAAAATTAAATAGGTCTATATTTAATCTGTTATCACCAGCGTTGCGATTAAAATTTGTGAAAACTTTCCACTTCGAATATTTTGTGTATTCATGGGCGTCCCGCAGGAATGTTTCCAAGTGCCAACAATTCTATGAGGGGGGGGGGGTAAAAAAATGTTTGTAGCAAGACCAAATTGACATTTTTGCATATTTATGAACACAGAACAAGTGAAAACTTTGAAAATGTCAAGGACTTGCCTAAATAATTAAGTGTTTTTGAAAATCGTGTTCCGGGGCTGTTGTAATAATAATCATAATAATCAAAAGATTTATTTTTGTAAAATATTTGCAAAATCCCGGGGCATATGCCCCACTCCCAAATTCTCCCTCCCCCCCCATCCGGACGCCCATGTGTGTATTGATGAAAGTAAAGCGTAGCAAGTGTTAACAGATTTAATAATATAAACGAAATAGAACATGTCTCGGCTTGGGCAGAGTCCTGGAATTTAAACTGAACCATTCAAAGATCCAGGAAATCATCGTTCGGCGACCTAGGAAAGGGCTCGGAGAGGATACACCCAGGGCCGGATTAACCACTCGGGGGCCCTATGCTAGTTATACACGGGACCCTTGTCGTCAGGGACGTCATTTAAGGGACAAGGGGTATTTACCCCCTGATTTCTGAGGGGAAATATGTAAAACAGAAAGAGGAAGAAGAAAGGGGTTAAAAAAGGGAAAAGAGACTCATTATGACATTAGTGAGAGATGGAGAGGGAAGGAAGGAGGGAGTGAGGAGGAAGGACAGGGAGAAGTAGGGAGGGATGGAGGGGAGTGTAGAAGGGAAAGAGTGAAGAAGGGGCAGAGGGATAGAGCTTGGGTGAGAAGGAGAGAGTGAGGGAGGCAGACAGACTTACTAACCGCTATTCGTCTGTCTGTCAATACGACCGTCTATTTGACCGTCAGTTCGTCTTTCTGTCTGTCTGGCTTTACGTCTATCTGCCGAGTGCCAGTGTTGCTCGGCCAGGCCAATTTGGGGCGGCCGCTGCATTCCATAGATTCCAGAGCGTTTATCGACACACAGATCTGAGAAACTATATATATATACATATATATATATAACATATATATAACATATATATACATATATATAACATATATATATATATACTGTAAACGGGAAAAAACCAGACCTCTCTTATTATTTCGATAATTTTTTTAATAATTTACATATTTTAATAAAACGTGGTGGAACTTCAGTTTAAAGGATATGAATCATATAGGCCCTAACTATTATTTTTTAGTTATAATGTGTGTTCAAAATGTCCTCCTTTGGCCTCAACACACGCACAAAGACGCGCTCGCCACTGACTAATTGCTGAATCGATTACAGCTTGATCAAATTCATCCCATGCCCGAGTTATACGTTCACGCAGTTCTCCGACATCGCGCACCTTTGTCTTGTGAACTTTTTCTTGCATCACGCCCCAGATTTTGTAGTCCACGGGATTAAGGTCCGGGCTATTTGGAGGCCAAAGTGTAGGCCTGTAGGGGGTATGAAATCTGGAGTTTCGTTTGTAAGAAGTTCAACAGTATCGCGAGCTCGGTGTGCCGGAGCACCATCCTGTTGAAACGTATAATATTCGGACAACTCTCGGATATCTGGTAGCAATTTCTGCGGCAACAAAACATCACGGTAGTATGCACCATTAATTTTAACCCCAGGTTCTGAGGTTTCACGAAGTGTATCGCTGTTTTGCCAAGCGCCGACACGGTGACACCGACCGAAACCATTACTGTCTTGCTGAATGTCGAGCGTGTGCGTAGCAATCGACTCGCAGGGATGTTTTTCTTCAGTGTTCCGACGGCAGCCTACAGGCGATCATTTTGACTATTTGAAGGTGAAGCAACAGTGAACAGCTTTTCGTCGGTGAACCAATGAACCAAATGAAATGTACTAAGTTATCAGGATAGCGAATCAACAACTGCCTTGATCGCTCAAGCCGTGCCTGTTACGATTCTATCCTCTTCACTGAACGCCATTTTTTAACGGATGTTTTTATTACAAATGACGTCACGGTCACGTCAATTTTTAACTGCTTTAGCGCATTATTATCTGAGATTATAGTTTGGAATAAAATAGTTTTAAGCTCAATAACATTTTCAATATTTGGTGTTTATTTCCCTAGTTATTGTAGAGGTCTGGTTTTTTCCGTTCACAGTGTATATATATATATATATATATATATATATATATATATATATATATATATATATTGTATTTATAATTTTCTTTATTAATTCAAACTGACAAACGCAGCAAGATTACATTGAAACATGACAGTACAATAAAATCTGAACTAAACACACGGTTTGGCAGCCATGCAAAGCGCCGCCTTAGAAGGGGGTTACGGGTATCGAACCGCGAATCTAAGGCTCTTCTGGCCATGAGTGTTACCACTACTCTATCCCCCTCTCCAGGGGAGATATAGTAATATATAATATATAATCAAAATTCGAAACTGTTCTCTTCATTGTTAACGGCTCAGAAACGCGACTTTTAACAGCTGCAAACTGTGCAGTAATGTTCATCAAATGAAATCATTTTAAACATTGGCGATAGCTGATTGGTAACACACTGGCACGAAGAGCAGAAGGAAGCGGGTTCGAAACCCGCTAGCCCCACGAAAATTAACTTAACCTTCGACTCCCTAGAGGGGCAGCAGTAAAATGAGTAGCAGTTTCACTGCGCAGGTAACCTTGGGTTCGGTGGAAAGACCTGGCCACCTACCGCCGATGCATGGCAATGCCACCTAAGGGCTGATGGCTTAACACCGGGGATCAGCACCGGGCCCGACGCTCGGAAAACGAGTATTGGCAAACCTTTACCTTTACCATTGGAGGCCTAGGATATCACTCTTAACACAGGCAGTGAAAATCGATCGTTTTTCCTACTCATAAGCAGACACTGGAACCAGATATTACTGAACCTGCAGATGGGCTGAAAAGCAAACATTTTCCTAGTTGACGCTCGGCATTCGGTGGCAACAATAAAACAGCTTATTATTGAACTGGTGATTTTGTCCCTTGCACAAAGTTGACACTGCTTTATAGTTGTGAGCTTGGATAATCACTGGACTCGGACATGTTTCTGCAGGTTTCTGATCCCTTTTCGTGCCAATATTCAATAGTGGAAGTTGTAGCTGCAACCATTCAGTCGAGTGACAAAGAGGTTTTGTAAAATTTAATTACTCGTTAACAGACGGACGTGTAACAATAATTGTTTCAATGAGCTCAGTATTGTGAGTCTCACCTGTATGAGCACGGCCATCATCTATGGGTAGGCCTATGATATGTGCACTGTGCAGTGGCATGCATGTAATCACGGCCCACAGTTAGCAATGTGAGTGGGACATCCTATTATGTTAACATCGTCCCAGTAGTATCACGCATATCCATTGGTTGCGCTCTATTTATCGCTGCCTTTTAGGCCTATAGCATTGCGACTGCGGTGGGGGTGGGGACCTGTAAGTGGGGCCCCATGCAAAAGCATATTGAGCATACTGGTTAATCCGGCCCTGGATGCACCTAAAATTATACCGAACCTAGGGCACCTGAAAGTCTTAGGTGTTACGATGACAGAGCAATTTAACTTTGAAATGCATGTAAATAATTATATCATAAAAGCCAGGCAGTCGATGTCCGCCCTCCGCATCCTTAAAGCACATGGATATATATTCGAGCCAATCACTGAGTGATGTGATAGGTGCAACCACAGTTTCACGGATGTTGCATGCGGCACCGGCGTGGTGAGGCTACGTGGGAGGAATGGGACGTACACGTCTTCAGGCAACAATGCGAAGATTGATCCGGTCTCGGTATTTACCGGAATCCTATCTTACTTTCCAGCAATTTTGCCAGAAAGCTGATTCTAACCTTTTCTCAGCCATCATAACCAACCCAACACATATTCTGCATCAGTTATTACCTCCAGAGAAAACTGTCGTATACTCACTGCGCCCCAGGGCACACAATAGAATTATCAATCAATCAATCAATCAATATTCGTTTATTGCGTTATACCTAATGCTGACTCTTTGGCTCATAAAACCTTTGTCACACATCGAGGGTATAATTTGTATTAGTTTCGAAATGAGTTAAATTTAGCTGATAGATTTCTATTTATTATTTTACCTATCTATGATTGTAACCATGTAGCGAATATAGACTTTATCGCGCTACAGTATAAGGATAGTCGCGATTGGGCTAGTCCAAATTGGGCGAAGTTTTGGTGCGACAGAAGGCTGTCGACCGGAGAGCTCAGGGTGGGCGTATTCGAGAAGGGGTGGTCAGAACAGAAGAAGTTTCGACGGCTGAGGTTGAAGTTGTGGCCAGGTGGAAAGAACCTGGCGGCCGGTGTTGGCCGAAAAGGAGAAAAAACGTAAACTGAGTCAAACTGTGTTGAAGTCATTTATTGAACTTGTTACATTTGACGAGCCTGCTAGTCTACGAATACGTTAAGAATACGAAAAGCCGGGCTACAAAAAGCTAGTCTACGAAAAGCGAGTCTACGAACGGCTAGTCTACGAACTGCCAGTCTACAAAAAGCCGGTTGGTGAAAAGCCAGTCTACAAAAAGCCGGTGGGTGAAAAGTCAGTCTACAAAAAGCCGGTTGGTGAACTGCCAGTCTACGAAAACGTTACGAATACAGAGAGCCAGTCTATGGAAAGCCGGTTGACGAATTTGCTGGTCAGTCTGCGAGTCTGCCTGCGAACTACCAGTGTGCTGGTCAGTCTGCGAGTCACCGTTCTACCTGTCGACGTTTCTGCCTGCGAACTGCGAGTTTGCTGGTCAGTCTGCGAGTCACCGTTCTACCTGTCGACGTTTCTGCCTGCGAACTGCGAGTTTGCTGGTCAGTCTGCGAGTCACCGTTCTGCCTGTCGGAGTGTCTACCTGCATGTCACGAATTGACCTGTCCAGAGTTCTACGAAGCCTTCTTTGGTGTTGAGTTTCATTGGAAGGTTTTCTTTGCTTTGTCTTTTTGGTGTCTAGTGATGGTGTTGTAGGTTTATACGTTGTAGGCCTAGATATCCGTTCTCATTGGAACACGTTGTGGGTTTAAATGTTAGCTCTCGCCTAGATATTAACTCTCTAAATACTAGCTCTCCTTAAATAGGTTGTAGGTTGCAATCTTAGCTCTCATTGAAACACGTTATAGGTTTAAATGTTAGCTCTCGCCTAGATATTAACTCTCTATATACTTTGTAGGCTTTAAATTGCTAGCTACCTTTAATTATGTTGCAGGTTTAACTATATTGGGTTTAAAGTAGTTGCTCTCATTTAGATACGTTGTAGGCTTAAATACTAGTTCTCTTTCAGTTCGGTGTGGATTCAAATTTGGGCTATCCTTTAAATTTGTTCCCTGCAGGCGGGTAGCCATGACTTCGTTGGCGCAACTGAAGGAGGTGGGTGAAGGTATGGGGCTTACTGGGGAGCCCTCCTTGCATTTGTGCGCGAGCAACAAGCTTCGGAAAGGGAGGAGCGGGCTAGAGAGAGGGCTGATAAGAGTGAGAGGGAGGAGAGAGAGAGGGCTGATAAGAGGGAGAGGGAGGAGAAGGATAGGGCCTTGGAGGCTGAACGCATACGGAGAACAGAGAGGGAGTTGGAAGTAAGAGAAGCGGAAATGAAACTAAAGGAGTTGGAAAGGACAACGGAATTGGAGAAATATAAGTTAGATAAGGAGATTGAACGGCTTGAGCTGGAAGGCAGGCGTCTGCAGATGGAGAGGCAATTGGCTGAGCGCGAGACGATATCCTCGTTGGACACGTCGTTTGAACGGCAGTATCAGGTTAAGGGACCAAAGTTACCTCCTTTCGAGGAAGGGAAGGATAATATGGATTCTTACATACAACGGTTTGAGAGATATGCCGCAGTACAACAATGGGATCGAAGGGAATGGGCGATCTTCTTATCCGTTTTGTTGAAGGGGAGAGCGTTGGATGTTTACTCCAGGTTGCCTGCGGAGAAGGCAATGGATTATGACTATTTGAAGGAGGCGTTGCTGAAAAGATTTCAGTTGACGAAAGAAGGATTTAGACGAAAATTTAGATCGGTGAAGGCGGATGTAGGAGAGACACCGGCGCAATTTTTGGCGAGATTGGAGTCTTATTTGCTGCGATGGATGGCGCTGGCGAAGGTGGATGCAACTTTTGAGGGCTTACGGGATTTAATTGTCAGGGAACAATATTTCAACACGTGTTCCAGTAATCTAGCAGTGTTCCTAAAGGAGCAAGCTCCGACCACCTTGGAGGACTTGGCCCGTTTAGCTGAGAATTACCTGGACGCTCATGCTAATGATGCAGCGTCAGGTACTGGTCGGACGGAGGAAGAAGGTAGAGTTGGGTCGCTAGAGAAAAGCAGGAAGACGTTCCTTCCGAAACAAAACACGGGTCGACGGTGTTTTATTTGTGGAAAGGGGAATCATATTTCGACAAATTGTTTCTATAAGAATCGAACGGGGGTTAGGTCGGTGAACGGTTTTCGATCGGGTTCATCGCAGGTTGGGTTTCAGAAAAAGAGGCCGCAGGACAAGGGTTCTATATCTGGAGAGGTGGTTTTTTCAGGAAGGCAACAGGATAGAGAGGGACAGTTACGGGAGACAGAGTCGGCTCGAAGTGTGGAACATCGGTGTGGGGCAGTAATGGCTAACGAGGTGGAATTAGTTTGTGGTTGTAAGCTCCCGGTGGTGGCGTGTGCGTCGCATACCCGGAGAGATTTGGTGCCAGTAGTGGAAGGATTGTTGGGTGAACGAAAGGTGAAAGTGTTGAGAGACACAGGTTGTTCCACAGTAGTGGTAAAGACTGAGTTGGTGAGAAAGGAACAGTTCACAGGGGAACAAACGTGTGTATTGATCGATGGGACGGTTCGCCGGGCACCTATGGCAGTGGTCGATTTGATTACGCCGTACTTTTGTGGATCGGTTAGGGCTTTGTGCATGAACGTCTATGACAACGGCTATGATGTGGTAATTGGGAATATTCCGGGAGTAAAAGATTCAAGTCGAGTACTCGATGATGGGATGACAGGAAATAATGACAGACAGGAGTTGGTAGAGGAAAATTGGGCAGAGGAAACTAGACAACAGAGGGCTAGTAAATTGAAGGCTGTCCCATTGGGGATACCTGACCAGATAAGTAGCAATGTATTGAGGGGAGAGCTGATAATGGAGAACAAGGTAGATGAATCAAAGGAGAACAAGGTATATGAATCAGAGAAATACAAGACGGATGAGTCAGAGAAATACAAGACGGATGAGTCAGAGAAATACAAGACGGATGAGTCAGAGAAATACAAGGCGGATGAGTCAGAGAAATACAAGACGGATGAGTCAGAGAAATACAAGGCGGATGAGTCAGATAAATACAAGACGGATGAGTCAGAGAAATACAAGACGGATGAGTCAGAGAAATACAAGACGGATGAGTCGGAGAAATACAAGACGGATGAGTCGGAGAAATACAAGACGGATGAGTCAGAGAAATACAACACGGATGAGTCAGAGAAATACAAGACGGATGAGTCGGAGAAATACAAGACGGATGAGTCAGAGAAATACAAGACGGATGAGTCAGAGAAATACAAGACGGATGAGTCGGAGAAATACAAGACGGATGAGTCAGAGAAATACAAGATAGATGAGTCAGAGAAATACAAGATAGATGAAGTGGAGAAAGACATGATAGATGAATCAGAGAAATACAAGATAGATGCATCAGAGAAATACAAGATAGATGAGTTAGAGAAAAACGCGATAGATGAATCAAAGCAAAACGCGATAGATGAATCGAAGGAAGATGCAATAGATGCTTCTAATGGGTGTGTTTTGCTTCAGGAGAATGATGAGAGGTTTAAACATCCCGGGGCTTTTACAAGTAGAAAATTGCTTCCGAGGGAGGCGAGATATGCGACACTAACAATTGAAGAGATGTTTATTATTGTATTGTCACATTTTGTATTGGAGACGGATCATCGACCTTTTCAGTATATGGGGAAGTCCCAGCACCAAAAGGGTAGATTGGTAAGATGGGCGCGGTCTCTCTCCATCCATATCGTTTCACTATTCGGGAAATTCGGGGAAAAGACAATATCGGAGCGGATTATTTGAGCAGAAGTGTTTGTACATAGTGGTTTTATTAAGCGCTTCTAGATGTGGTTTTATCACTCGTTGTGTTTTTTCGAGTATCGTGTTCGTTTGAGTTTAGAAAAGAGTTAAGAATGTTTAAAAAAAAGAGATCTAAAAGAATTTTTTAAAAGGAAAAAAGAATGTTAAAAGAGACTGTTGCTTTGTAAAGTGTTTGTTTGGATTTAAACAGTTTTTATGAATTAGGAAAGACTGTTGTGGAAAAGATTGCACCAGGTTTATTGTGATGCCGAGTTCATTAGTAAGTAGTTGTTCTCACTAGGTTAGGAAGTGTATTGATATTTTTGTGAATAGTAGTTTTCGTCACTTGTTTAGTTAAGTTCCAAGTATGTAGTTAAATTCAAAGTATGATGGTTAAAGTATGTGTGTCTCCTCTGGGAAGGAGGGAGGAGTGTAGCGAATATAGACTTTATCGCGCTACAGTATAAGGATAGTCGCGATTGGGCTAGTCCAAATTGGGCGAAGTTTTGGTGCGACAGAAGGCTGTCGACCGGAGAGCTCAGGGTGGGCGTATTCGAGAAGGGGTGGTCAGAACAGAAGAAGTTTCGAAGGCTGAGGTTGAAGTTGTGGCCAGGTGGAAAGAACCTGGCGGCCGGTGTTGGCCGAAAAGGAGAAAAAACGTAAACTGAGTCAAACTGTGTTGAAGTCATTTATTGAACTTGTTACAAACCAGAGCCGTATATTGTAAACCAACTGCGT
Source organism: Allolobophora icterica (assembly GCA_963556255.1). Classification (NCBI taxonomy): domain Eukaryota; kingdom Metazoa; phylum Annelida; class Clitellata; order Crassiclitellata; family Lumbricidae; genus Allolobophora; species Allolobophora icterica. The sequence continues at coordinate 36,112,271 of OY744616.1, forward strand.
TGTGTCAACTGGTTGATGAAAAAACGAAAATTTGAATTTTTAATTTGAATTTGAATTCGAATTAATATGCTTAAATTAATTTTATGAAATATGTATACCAAAATGCGGTTAGCAGTTGGTTTTTTAATAAAGGATATACTTACTTACTTAGGCTACTTACTTACTTACGAACAGAAATTAGGCGAAGTCCGTATTTGCATGTAACGCTCCTCTCATTGGCCATTTCAAAATAATGAATATTAATGAACAATGACGTCAGTGTTTACAAAATGGACGATCTAACGGACGATCGTTCAAAACTTAATTAAAACTAAATTTAAATGGACTGCTCTTTTAAGCTGGGCCTAACTGATTCTAGAGGTTTAAACTAATTTACGTAGTTTGCGAAAACGCTGAGAAGAAACAGCTTAACAGGTTTAAACGGACCAGAAATATAATTTACAAGAGGCAAATCGGGTTTAAACGGGTCAGAAATATAACGAAGTGACGAATTGATCATAGCGCCGATAAATAGGCCTAATACCGATAGTAGTGCTTTTCGCCATAATGGCGCCATACAAGCGGGAAAGATATCAATTTACTGAAATAAAACGAACGAAAATACATTTTAAAATTCTTTTTCAACCGTCTTAGGACGGGCAAACGTCTAGTGTATAGATATTTACGGTAAACGTACGTTTTAGCGTATTTAATTATTGGACGAAATGTCCACGTTCGCTTTAGCGTAATTAATTATTGGAAGCTGTATGAGCGATGAAAATAGAAATCAAACTGGAAGCTGAATTAGCGATGAAAATGGAGATCAAACGAGAAGCTGGATGTGCAAAGAAGGTAATCCTCCACGTTACGTGCGTTCATTATATGTAGGCCTACACTCTTATAGTGGATAGTTATCAGCAATTGTGATGACTGATGAAAATATAACTCAAACTAGAAGTTGGATGATTGATGAAAATAGTATTGAAACTAGAGCTGGATAAATGATGAAAATATTACATAATAAGTCGGAAACTAGAAGTTGGAATTGCGATGAAACTATAATCGTTTAACGCCGATATCATTGCCGTGGATGAGCGATGAAAACATTTCATAGTGTAAAACTTAAAATGGAAGCTGGATTTGCGATGAAAATGAGCTAAAAGTGGAAGCTGGATGGATGAACGATTAAAACGTGCAATATTAAAGTAAACTAGAAGCTGGAAGGTGGATTAAATAATTATTTACGCTATTCATTTTTCCGAAATCCTGCCAATAATTAAATACGCTAAAGCGTACGTTTACCGATATTTACTAACATCTGTTATTATATACATATGTATATAAGAAGTTTCATTTAAAGAGAAATGTTGAATGAACAGCTTAAGAGGTGATTAAAATCCATAGTCACTGAACTGTAGGATTCGTAGTAAGTTCATTCCACAGAGTTGGTGAAACGTTGACCACAACGCAATTTGGGAGAGAAAGTGACTAGAGAAGGAGAAAGACAAAAAATATTGATGCAAAGACAAGTATTTCCTACAATGTAGGCTAACAAGAGAGTTTACACTCATATGGTCGTTAAGTATTTCCTCCATTCTGTCTGTCTCTGTCTCTGTCTCTGTCTGTCTCTGTCTCTGTCTCTGTCTCTGTCTCTGTCTCTGTCTCTGTCTGTCTCTCTGTCTCTGTCTCTGTCTGTCTGTCTGTCTGTCTGTCTGTCTGTCTGTCTGTCTGTCTGTCTGTCTGTCTGTCTCTCTCTCTCTCTCTCTCTCTCTCTCTCTCTCTCTCTCTCTCTCTCTCTCTCTCTCTCACAGTTCCTTTCGTTCTTTCCAGAACATCGGGCAACAAGATTCCTCCATTCTGTACGGTTGTCAGCCATGTCCTCCGCCTCATTCCATCCGACTCCCATCGCCACCAGATCTTCACTGAAAGTACTTCTCCAAGTCCTTTTTGGGCGTCCTCTATTTCTCCTACCCCCCCCCCCCTCTGGCACCCAGGTCATTGCCGTCTTAGCCGGTCTCTGTGCCGGTAATTGTAGTATGTGTCCAGCCATCCTCCTTCTCTTCTCCACGATCGTCTCAAGCTCTGCCGCCCCGGTCAATCTCAGGACCTCCTCGTTGCTGACGTGGTCCCTCCATGAGATGCCTATGATGGTTCGTAGACACCTTCTGTGGAAGACATTCAGCCTCTGTGATATTTTTTGGTGCGTTTCCATGTTTCGCAGGCGTAGATTGCTGTTGGGACCACGATTGCATTACATAGGTTTGGTGCTCCTTCCTATTGTGGCCGACCTCCATACTTTTCCCATCTTCTGGAAAGTCGCCGCGGCTTTTCCGATTCTGGTTCTTGTTTCCATCTCTATGTCGCCGTCTCTGGGGATGTAACTTCCCAATTATGTGCGGCTTAATTGTTGTAGTAGATATTGGTTTTAACAGTTGAGTTGCAGACAAAGATTTCGATTACATTAACTAATATTGAGTATCAATACCTAGAATTTATTTAGAATTGTAGTCGACCATTGTGTTTATGGTTGGCTTCACATAATAGGCCTAATACTCAATTTCTTAGCTGTTCCTATTTCATGGCTCATATCAGTGATGCAGTCGAGTCCACATCAGCCGAGTCCGAGTCAAGTTCGAGTCCATCTAAGCCGGGTCCAAGTCAAGTCCGAGTACTGACTCCTGAGGTGTTCGATTCCGATTCCGAGTCACTAAAGATCGAGTCCAAGTCCGAGTCCAAGTCCATGCACATCAAAGTACACTGAAACACACAATTCAATGGTATAAAAAAAATAACAGAATTATTTGTGCAGAAAGAATTGTTAATGTGTTTTTCCCAAATTACACATTAAAAACACTTAGTCTAAGTTAAATAAAGTTTTTTTGCTCGATAATCTGTCACGATCGTGAGGACACAAAAATTCTTCCACTGCTAAACACAAGTTCAGCAGACGCTCTCGTGGTATAAGAACAGCTCAAACTGAAAATTCCACTACTAAGCGCAGTTATGGCATGTCACGTAATCGCTCATTCCTTACACCGGAAAGAGCGATACGAGACAAGTGTCTTCAAATTCAATGCGATAATTAATAACTCCACAGTTTAGCATTATAATTGAAGATACATTTACAGATAAACATTCCCTAGTAATCGGTCGACCGTTCTCTTCAATGTCATGCCCTTCATGGTGTTCGCCTCTATAAAATCGAGTACCTCTGCTTTATACCCCAGTCGATTCATGATACTCGTCACACTTCATTAGTTTTTGTCTGCTGGCAGGAAATGGTTGGCCCCGGAATAGTTCCACCTGCTCTGGCTGATGCCTGTAATGATGGTCGGCCGGGCATTAACGTAAGTTCTCGCATGAAGGGTGGTCTTGGCCGTGAGATGGCAATACCGTTGCTTGTTCTGCTCAGAAATTGTGACGCGGAAACCGATAATTTCAGCGATTCAAATTTGAGTCCACGGCTTTGAGTCCGAGTCCAAGTCCGAGTCGTGACAGTTCGAGTACAAGTCCAAGTCCGCAGAAATCGGTTTCGAGTCGGACTCGAGTCCTTGGCCGGACTCGAGTAGCCTACTACATCACCGTTCTAATAAGTCGAGATATCGCTGTACTTCGACATATTACACATGCATCAACAATCTATTCCATTTCCTACACTAATACGTGGCAAACATTTCCATCTTCAATATGTCATCGATTTCATTACACTGAATAGTTTCTTCTCCCTCAGATGCTGCATGTAGGCCCTATTTTGACTGCACAATTCATAGCAATTAAATTCCATAGCACTCAACTTACAATTCCAAGTATGTAAAACCAACAGGTTTTAACCAATGGATATATCTTCCTCTGAGATGTTCCTCGTTAAATGAGATTATTTCTCCACTACCCTATTCGGATGAAAACATTATTTCTCCACTACCCTATTCGGATGAAAACACCAAAACACACAACAATGATGAGCGATAGCTTTTCCGATAATCATCGCCAACATTAGCTCTAGCACGCTTCTGGAAACAGGAAGGATTCCTGACATCGATTGCTCAACGGTCCATATAAAGAGCATTAAACGAAAAACGTCGATAGCTTTGTTTATATAAATTCCTGTTGCGCGTAGCTATAGCTGGCAGAACTACATATAGAGATTGCAGAGTGAGACATTTGCGTTTTTCATACTATAATGTCTCCTGAAGTGTTGTTTCTCGTGCTGTTAACTGCAACCGGTAAGTGTTAAGCTTGTGTTGCTGAATGCAACGTTAATCGTTGTTTGTGCAGCTTACTGCGACCTGTAGATGTTAAGCCGTTATTGTCTATATTGGTAAATTTAAGCGCATTGTTTAAATATCTAATTGCAATCGGTGTTCGTGAAACTGTTGTTTATGTTGCTTAAGGAGACTTGTATATGTTAAATTGTTGTATGTGTTGCTAAATATAAATACTTTTACGATGTTGGTAATTGCAATCGTAAGGTGTTAAGCCACTGCTGCAGTCGATGTTGCTCATGTTGCTAACAGCGATTGGCGATTGCTTAATTATTTTCATGTTTGTAATGTTAACACTTAAACGACGAGCGCGTCTTGAAAGCGATTGGGAAACCAATGCAGGTCGTCGTTAAAGTGTTAAACCTTAGTTACTGTTGGTGCATATTGATGTTGTTGCTAACTTCTACTGGCATGTCTTGACAAGTTGCAACTGATGCTGCTAAAATCAAACGATAAGCTGTGTCGCTTCCTGTGGATAGTTTCAAAGTAGTCTTATATTTTCAATGTTAAGTGACTGTCCTTCGGTCTGTGAAGCCTCGTATAGGTCCTGACTGGTGTTGTGAAAAGAACTGCGATTTCAAAATGCGATTATTGCCTTGCGAATTATGATAGCGGCCCTGTCAAAGTTTCCGGATTAAATTAAAACAGTCTAGGATGAAATTTAGAATGTGTTTAACATCAATCTAGGTTTCGTAAAAACAGATTTTGAAGAATGTTGCGATATCTAGAGTAGGCCTATGTGTGAAAATCTTACATGACTTAAATTTAAGAAACAACACCATACAGAGTTAACTACAGGATTTTACTTTGTCAACGATAGCATTTAACTTTATATAGGGCCTATACATCATTGACTTCATCTATGGCTAAGGAAACTTGGTATGAAACAGGATAGAATTTAGAATTGCTTGTAAAACTGATACTTTTTAGAGTTATGTTTGAAAGAACACGATACAGAAGCACTTCAAGTTTTACAAACATCAGGTGAATATTAATTATAATATTATCAGCACTCTTGTCTTCTTATCTCGTCGTATCAGGTTAAATCACTCACCTGATGTGCTCATGCCTCCAGCTAGTTGTTTTTTTCTCCATAACTACAATTTAGCAACACGAATCACAGTAATATGGGTATGATATTTTAAATGGTAGGGCCTATATTTAGCGGTTAACAAACAAATACGCATACCTACATAATTTTTTATGTACGTATGTATACGTATGAATATGTGCACATATGTGCAAATATGTATGTATGTATCTATGTATGAATCTGCACTTTTATATAACGCCTTTTGTACCTTTCAAAAGCACAGAAACATCGCTTTCTAACGGTTTAACCCACAGCGTGTATGCATTTCTGTGTTATATTTTCAGCCTCTGCACGAGGTACTTAAGACGCGCTAGAGTAAGCATGCATGCATACAATACATGCATACATATATACATTAATACACATCTACATTGAAATACATGAGTTTCATAAGTGGATAACCTAGAACTAGTATTTTAGTTTCAGACGGGTGAACGAAGACACCTAAATTTTGTTTGTAGATTATCTGAGAATGATCGATGTCCGTGGCAGCCCTGTTCAGACGAACATCACTTTGTCTACAGTTCACCGTCTCATCCTGAACATTGAAGCCGTCGAAGAGGCTTATGTTTACTTGAATGACGTCAACAATAAAACTGCCTATATGTTCGCATTTGGCGTTCACTCAATCGCCATTGGCTTCAAGCGAGTATTTGTTTCATTGATGTATTGTAATACACGCTAGGCGTATGTATGTATATTGTTACGTGTGGGCACGTGCAATGGGGTTCTCTACATAGGATGGGCTTATAAGTAGGATGGGCTAGACTCCTGTGTGTTAGGAAGGAGGGCAGCTCTCTATAAATAGGACTGATCTGCGTAGATTGAGAGAGCTCTGTATTGATTGTCCACCGTACAATTTGAGCTCGATCGACTTGGTCTACCCTGATGGATGACATTTGTATTTACTTTAAACGCGGCGATAGAAATCTTCTGTTTGATTTGCTGGTTTAGTTTGCTTTCGACTCTCGACGCTGGTTATTGTTTTGCTGTCATCGTTTAGTTGTTTGTCGCCAGCTGTTGCTGTTTGTCGTAGATTCTTTTAAAGGCATGCATCGCAGGTACATTGCTAATAAAGAACCCTTTATAGAACCCAGGAATTCGATTCCTTCTAATCGTAATCGTGATCTAAAAAATTATGACGCGCCACTCGAAGACCAGGCGCAGGTCACCAGCTTATTCACGAGCGCTTCGTCAAATCAGAGGGTGTTTTCCAGAGAGTAGTCCAGAAGAGGTCCGAGTGTGATAGCTTGGGAGATAAGAGGGAAGCGGCGGAGACGATGAGGAGATCAAGGGTGTGATTCTTGACATGGATCTGGAAGTGAACATTTTGGATGAGATTGGCCGAGGACAGGAGGTTCATGAACTCTGATACAGAGGGTCAGAAGAATTGTCTACATGATTGTTGAAATCGCCGATAGGTAAGAACTCGTTGGGAGTAGTGGCAGCGAGACAGAGAAGGGAGTCAAATTCATCAAGGAAGATAGAGGGTATGTAGGAGTAGATGGACGCGGTGGGAGGGCGGTAGATTTAAAAACTGCGAATAGGTCGGAAGCAAGTCGAAGAGTTGTGGAGGAGCATTCGAAAGAGCTTAAGGTATGGCCGAGGAATGTAGGACGACAACCGGTTCACAGACCAAGAAGGCGGTGCCACTACCAGAGATTTTTACGGACTTCGAGGAAGAGGTGATGCGAGGAAAGCTTAGCAGATAATAGCCATGAGGAGTGCAATCAAATAGATGGGGGTTAGAGGACGAAGTGGAGATTAAGGTTTCTTGAAGAGCAAATAGATCGGGTGGATGACAGCAGTTGACAAGATCACTTAGTGCCAGTGCTTTTTTCAGCCGGAACGGTTCCGACACCGTTTTCAGCTACTAAAAAATTATTTATTTATTTCAATAATAAAAGCAATAATTTAGTTATTTTAATTTAATTTCAGTGTTTTGAACTGTTTTCAGTGTTTATTGAGACCCCTCCTAACCCCCAATCTCGTTTTTCTCTGGGTTTTAGCCCGTCCATAATTGTTCTAATATTTCTAGAAAAAGCACTGCCTAGTGCAATGGAGTTTTGGAGGTTAAGGGCACGACGAATATGACAGTTTTATAAAACACTGTTGCTTGTGGGACGATCGATTATCCTAGAGCCTAGTCGAATGATTTCCGGTCGAATCGCTGCTTATCTTATGTTCGCGGTGACGTTTCTTCTGTCGCGGAGTTATTGTTTCCAGTGTTCGTCTGTTGAATAAAGAGGTGAATTGTGCGATTGTCGATCAGTACTATATATAAGTCCTCTGACAGACCACGGAGGCCGGATCGACGTACCTACGGACAACTGCGTGTAGAGAACCCTCCAATTCCCCCTCCTATAAACGATTCGGCCCATTGATGGACGGAGGAGAGAGAACGATTTTGCGACATTGAAAAAAAAGAAAAAAATCGGTCGTCCTACACGCAGCAGTGCTTTATGAAACTTTGCTTTTCTTCGTTTCCATAGAGCTGAATCATAATAGATAAAGACGCCACAACATGTATAGCCATGTATGTATGTATCTATGCATGTATGTAGGTATTTATGTACGTATGCATGTGTAACCTTTATGCCCCTTATTTGGTTATAATCACTCGAGGGGTCTGACACTGATCTTGTGTCCGGTCACTTGTTATTCAATCCAAGTACCCGGTCAATTAAGCCAATTTTTGCATTTAGGTCAATTGTGTTTAAATTGTCAGCCAATGATAAGTCTTTTCTGGTAAACATTTTGAATATGTAATGATAGGCCCTGTCAAATAAAAGTTCAATCAATTGAAGAAAAGTTCAGTCATCAAGCAATGTTTCTAGTATGGCTTTAGAATGTTAGAATATTGGCCTATTTTCATACCTATGGCCAGCACTATTGATTGATATTTAATACGATACCTAAATTAACCTACTCGTGATGAGTAGATTCTTCTGAAGTGTAGAACATAGAGTTCGAATCGTCCTTTCTCTCACAGGTAACTATAGACAGTGATGGGCAACAGTTAACTAAAAAAGTTGCTAACTTTTAGTTTAACTAAAAAAATTTAGTTAAAGAAGAAGTTTAACTAAAAAAATTTAGTTAAAGAAGAAGTTTAACTAAAAAAATAGTTTAGTTAAAACCATAGTTTAACTAAAAATTGTTAGTTGCTAACTAAAAGGTTTAACTAAAAAAAATCAGCAATATGCAACTATTATTCCACAGTGAACATTGAACACTGTCAGCCAAAAAAATTGAACACTGCATGGTTTTAGCATTAACAGCCTGTGTTTTCAAATTCATACACTACTTACAGTACACAATGTAACTGTATGCCAGAACAGTACACATTGCATTGTTTGAAGGTGAAATTGTCATTGACACTTTGCATTATTACAGTTCACTTAACGTCTTTTATTGCGAAAATGTTTGTCGTAAAAAGTTGGAAAAATAGTTGGAAAAAGTTTAACTATTTTTTTAGTTTAGTTAACTAATTTCCAAAATCAGTTGCCAACTTTAGTTAAACTATTTTTTTAGCTGGAAAATAGTTTTAGTTTAACTTTTTTTAAATAGTTTAGTGCCCATCACTGACTATAGACAGTTGTAGACGGCCATCTTCTGGGGAAGAACGGTGGACATTGTCACCGATGAGTCTGTTTCTTTTGACGATTTCTTGATTCACCGATCTCTGACCGATAAATGTTCGAACAAAGTTCATTCGTTCAACAGTTCGGGATTTGATTCTCAAAGTACAAATCGCCACGTCGCTAATTTCGAACTTTAATCAACTCGATAAATCGCACGTTGATGTGACCTCTTTGGCAAGGTCTTTCAACACACCGTGAAAACTGGTCCTTAGCTCGACAAGTTCGCTAATATCTTTCTTCGAAAGCATTCGCACTACTCGATCGCCAACTGGTCGTTGAAATTTACAACTGACTTTCTTTCTCGCTTCACCAGTTCTCATTTGCATATCTAGCAGACGACTGATGCGAAGATCGTTACATTTTGATTTTGGTCTATCACCGTTCGACACCGAAAGGTAAATAGTCTCGGATCTCAATAATAAGCTCCGAATTTTACTTAAATTTTATGTCCTACTGCAGGTCATTGTGCTGGCCAATTAATTAAAATTAACAACTTTATTTAAAGAACTGATTGTCACGCCTACCCTGCATTGTCAATAACCATCAGATAAGTGTATCTGTGTAGTCAGAAGATATATAATCATTACAGCATACTCTTGTAGCGGCATGGTGGCGTTACGGCGCTCTAGAAATATGTATGTATGATTGCATGTGTTTTTTCCTGTGTTGTTTGTATGTATGTATCATGTATGCATGCATGTGTGTATGCATGTATGTATGCATGTATGTACTAATGTATGTATATATGTATGTTATATGTATGTGTGTATGTTTGTATGTATGTGGGTATGTATATAGGAAAGTATGTATGCATGTATGTATGTATGTTTGCTCATCCTCCTATCTTGTATGTTAACTTCACCTCTCCCCCGCTTGCACTGTCCTCCCCTGCATTGCACTCACGACTGAAAACCGAACTCTTCAAGCTATCCTATCCTGATTCTACTCCTGCGCCACCACACAACCACCACCATCACTGATTACCACCGTAGCACCATGCTGTCTCCTCAGCTTGACCTCCCCGGACCGGAGTCTGGCACTGGAACGGACAAGGTAGCCTGGCTATTACGGACTGATTTCATATAGCACCGGTGGAGAAGCTGGTCTCCCTGACGTGGCTTTTGTGTGGCGCTGAGAAATTTCGGAGATTTACATTAAATTACATACATACATGCATATATACATACATACATACACATATACGTACCTGTATGCATGCGTACATGCATACACATAAACATACATACACGCAATGCATGTATACGTACATTAATATATGTATATATACAGTGAAGAGTGATGCAACGGAGTCGGCAATGGATGCATGTGCGATGGAGTTTGAGAGGGGTTGAGAGGAGTCACGGTGAAGAAGATTGTTTATGGTTTCCAGAGATATCTAGGATTGGATGAATTTGAGTGAACAAGAGAGACAGGTAACGCTTTTTGGCTGACCGAAGTTGGCTGTTGTATCTATTGGTCAGGGTTTTAAGTCAATTAAGAACAGCGAGATCACCAGGACGTCTGTATGTTCGTTCCAGACTACGGCGCGATGATTCCAGGGCTTGAAGAAAAGAATTGAATCATGGATGAGTTTCAAGTTTAGTGATCGTATGCTTGGAGCATGTTTTTGAGGCGTTCGGACAGAGTGGAATTGTATGCAGACAAGAGATCATTATGATCTGTTGGGCGATTGAGGAGAAGGGATGAGGATTCAATATAGAGTTTGAATGCATCAAGGTCAATGGAGCAGATACGATGGAATGAGCATAGTTTGGGTGGGGCATGGGGATGGCTCAATATTGAGTTTAGTGAATATAAGGTATGTATGCATGACATGTATATACATACATGTATGTATGTATGTATGTATGTACGTATGTATGTATGTATGTATGTATGTATGTATGTATGTATGTATGTATGTATGTATGTATGTATGTAACTATGTATGTATGTATGACATTGTATGTATGTATTTACGTATGTATGTATGTATGGATTTGGCTATTTTGTAAAGCGCTTTATAAGAACCTAACATGTATTTTCTCGGTGAGCGATTCCTTGTTTTTAGAACGTTCTTTAAGTGTGAAATAATAAAGAATATCATTATTTTATAGATATATATATATATAGGCCTACATACATACATACATAAATACATGCATTTATACATACATACATGCAATTACCGGTGACCAATGATCTCGAATATAAGACTAAACTGGACGAAAGACGACGACTTGATGAGAAGTTTCCGCTACTAACTTAGATTACCTTTTAACTGACTTTGTGTTACCATAACTTAACTTACCTTGAATTGTCTTATGTCAGCATATATCATCATACAGTGTACTTTTAACCTTGCTGCTACATTAAATTGCTTGATTTTTCTGATTTTCATTTTCTTGCCGATACCAATCTTGTATATTTTGCGAAGGATTTATATAGGCTGTTGTTGATGGATGTAGAATTGTAATTGTTAAACCAGGTTGCTCCCCTTGTTATCCAATTCTGCCTATAATGCCACTGCGCTCGTTGGTGATATCTTCATGGGTGGAACCCAATCGAACTGGGTGTGGATGTGTTGGCAAAATGGAACCATATCGACCGGGTTAGGACAGGTCGTTGGAGCGAATGTTAAGCTGGTCTACCTAAGCATAAATCCATTTCAAATCACGACATTCCTGGTCGGCAGCTATCTGACTCCAGTCAACTGGACGATTCGATACAGTCAATTCTCAGGCAAGATGTGCTATCATTCTAAATACAAGTGTGTATGTTTTTATGAAACGCTCAGTCTAGTGCCTAGTAGAAACATCCCCATAAACTGATAGTTTTCTATTAGGCACGTGATTATTAAATCAGTAACTTATTATTAGTTTGTAACAGGTTTTCAAATCAATGGGTCATTGTTAGTACACTAATTTGTGGCTTATCAAAACGAATAATCACAATCTCATCAATATCATCATCATTACATATTGTAATTTAATGTAACAAAACATTTATACGATGTCATTCAGTACCTCCCAAAAGCGATGCTAGTCCATTGTTGTTGTCTTCATTATCATCATCTGATAACTTCCATAGCTCCAGTCAGTGGCATAAACTTGTCCAAAATATTGGGGGCATGCAGTCTGCATGGACCAGAGGTGCAAAAATCCAAGTTTTTTCAAGATAAAAAGTTTTTTTTGTTTTTCGGGTTTTGGGGTTTTATGATTTTTTTTGCTTTGTTGGTTTTCTGTCTTTAAGATTTTCAGATTTTGGATCATAAAAACCATGAAAAAATGGCACGAATAAGAGCTCCAATTCAGTTGCGATTTCCGAAATTGAAAATCATTCAATCAATGTTATTAAAAGAAATTCTACAAGAAGAAGAAGTTTATAACAAAAAACCAAATTTTTGGGGTTTCTTGTTTCGTGTCCTTAAAAAAACAACCGAGAACCAACTGTTCACCTCTGGTCTGGACATTCAGCGAGCCTCAGAGGCGTCCGGTGTTACAAAATGCACATGAAATCGGTGCGTTTTATTTACATGCAAATTTGTTTCAAACTGAAGATATTGAAGATATAATAAATCTTTGTATTCATTATGAATTTCTGATAGTTTGTCCATACTGAAACACGATATTTTAATATTTCAAAAAAAATATCTGATTTTTGGGAGGCATTGCCCCTCCTCCTCAATTATTGGGAGGCACGTGCCCCGGATGCCCCTATGGCTCCAGTGGTATAATGTAAAAGTCTGTTAGGCAACCTCTGTGTGCATGCCAAAATACAGAGTGATTCCGGCTTTTCATCATTAGTTAACCATCGGAAATTATTTGAAATGAAGTTGGATCATACTTAAAATGCGCCATCGACTAAACGTCTGCACCAAAATGATTCCTCTTGGAGGCTAGCTTTAGCTTTCAGTGTGAACACACCTAACCTACTTCCTTGTCATTCCGTCTGCCCATAACGTAATATATGAATACTAGAGTATTTGCCCGTCATATATGACGGTTGTCTCTGTTTGTGAACGCGACAATGCAACATAAACCTGGCCATGTTGGTTAGCAGGTCCTTGCTTGTGCCTGGATTTGCGCGATTCAAATCTTAGACAGCATGAATTACAGTCCACAGCGCAGCCCGTGTCTCTGCATCGGCTCGTGCGTCTGCATCGGGCACGACCGATGCACATTCCCGACAGCCTGTGCGCCTGCATCGGGCTCGCTCGCCCGATGCACATTCCACACATTCCATTAACTAGTTTATTATAGAACACACAGATCTGCGAAACTATAAGAGATATATAAACAAACATACACAGTCCAACAAACAACCAGGAACCTTACCTAATCTTATTTCCTTTAGCTTAACTGGCAATCACTCAAGCATTTTCGGTAAAGAATCGTGTTTTCTTTGTCAGATCCAAGCGACAATGTCACTGATATCCAAGCATTCTTACCTGATACAGGTAGGCTATGGGCTACGATTGGTATTTTAAAAAAAATTTAAGTTAATAAATCCTCGCTAACAATGACGACACGATGCAAGCAGTACCACGCGAGCCATATACATGTAATTAATTTCGGATGCGCTGAACTCTGTTGACATTCCAAGATACTGTAACGATATTCTAAGGGTTACTTGTTATGTTTAGCAACTGTCGAAGTCGTATAGTCTGTTCGTGATATGCATGTATCGATCTATAAATAGACAGACGATAATACTGTGACTTTGACGCATATTAATGAGCAAGGGACTAGGAACAAGGAGCTAGGAACCAGGGACTAGGAACAAGGAGCTAGGAACCAGGAACAAGGGACCAGGAACAAGGAGCTAGGAACCAGGAACAAGGGAAAAGGAACAAGGAGCTAGGAACCAGGAACAAGGGACCAGGAACAAGGAGCTAGGAACCAGGAACAAGGGACCAGGAACAAGGAGCTAGGAACCAGGAACAAGGGACTAGGAACCCTGACGAACCCTATAATAAAGGGGAGTAGCGTAAAGAGAGCGCGGATAGATAGATAGATATAAGCCTAGATGAGCCGATAGAGTAGAGGTGCAGTAGTGCAGAGGAAGTATAGCCTTTGTGTAGAGGTTAGATGAGAGTTGAGTTTAGTATACGGTGGAGTTAGACCGTTAGAACTCTGACGTTACCGACTATTGTAGCGTGGATTGTGGTTGTGTTGTTGCGATAGTTTCGAAGTTACGTATATGCGGAGTTTAGTCGATTAGATTATACGAACTTTAACTAGTATGCAGTTCGAAGTTAAAGGCGATTAGATAAGCTCTTCTGGATTATACATACGTTCTTAGTTCGTCATCCTACGGAAGGTCTTTATACTAGACGTTGCGTTGTGTTGTGAGTTATAATAAAGAATATTTGTGGAACATCATGTATCTTCTTCCTCTCCAGACCGGAGAGGCGATCCCTAGTTAGTTTTGTTGTGGAGCACTTGGTCGTGGGTCTGGGCATCCTGGTAAGATAAAGAAGAAGACTCACGTACCTATACGAGGTTTGGATACAGCCGCTGACACCAACATCAGCGCATCAATACCACCACCAGTGAAGGGGACGACCTTCCATTCCGCCACAATTGGTACCAGAAGCGTTGGGTAAAGAAGATACAAGAAAGAAAGAACTTCAACACAGAACGAACTTATGGCTACAGGATACGCCGAGAAGACTATCGCATATAAACTACTGGATGTAGCAGAGATTACGCCGGAGAGAAGAATTCATTCGACACCCGCTGTGAGAGATGCGAGTCGTGAAAGGTCTGATCGAGTGATGGACCAACTGTACGACCCGAGGACGCCGGAAAGAAGCCGCAGCGAAACCAGAAGGATGCCTATGGCGAGTGAAACGTTACCAGATGCAGCAACGTTGGCATATCTTCGCACGATGAACAGTCATCGATCGACGCCAATGAAACTCGGAAAGTTCGATGGGACTGGTTCACTCGAATCCTTCCTTGCGCAGTTCGAGGTTTGCGCCAGGCACAACCGGTGGGATGATCTCGACAAAGTGGATTTTCTGAGATGCGCGCTGGATAAAGCTGCGACGCAATTACTGTGGGATTTTGGCTCAAGAGAAGACATCTCATATGGACAATTGGTTGAACGGCTGAGACAACGTTATGGAGCAGAAGGGCAAGCTGAGACATTCAGGGCCCAACTATACTATCGACGACAACGGAGTGACGAGTCCTTGAGCGATCTACTCCACGACGTGAGACGTTTGGTCGTTCTGGCATATCCGGTTCCGTTAAACGAAACGACGGAAATCGTGGCGAAAGATGCGTTTCTGGAAGCGATTAGAGATCGGGAACTGTCTTTGAAGATACGTGAGAGGGAACCAAGGAACATCGATGAAGCATATCGTATAGCTCTACGTCTGTCAGCGTATCAGACGATGTCGAATGCTGATGATCATCGCAGACCGAATCGAGTACGTGGAACGCAGGAGGTCGATTCTACCTTGAACCTACAGAGACAGTTGGATGGTTTCTGTACGACGCAACTGAAGTGGCAACAAGAATTGGAAAAGAAGATATTTCAGCAGTTGCGGGAATTGAGATCCAATCCCGAGGTGAATAACGAGAATACACGTCCTACGGAGAATCAAGGAGATGGACGTTGGAATGTAACGTGTTACCACTGTGGTCAAGCCGGTCAGGTGGCACGCCAATGTCGACAGTCTCGTCGACATGGAGGACGAAACGCCAACACGTATCGAACGGGAACCACAACTCGGGAAGAGGAAGATAACGAACCAGTGGTTGTTAACCATACAACCCGGGAACAGCCATCGGTAACGACGAACAACGCGATCTACATCCGAGCCACTATCAACCGTCGGTCACGCCTCTGCTTGATTGACACAGGATCAGAGGTAAGCGTAGTGCCTTCGTCTGATGTAGAGGGAATAGAATTGCAACCCAGCACACGGGTTTTGCTGGCTGCTAATGGCAGTACAATAAATGTGAAAGGCGAAGTGACGGTTCCACTTCGTATATGGAGAGGATTAGAAATTAATACTCCATTTCTTGTGTCAGACCAGATCTTTGAACCTCTGCTCGGCATGAGTTGGCTGCGAATGCATCGCTGCAGACTTGGATTTGGAACGGGAGCTTTGTTTGTAGGAAGAAATCGCATACCTTTAGTTAAAGGCAACGGTTCTTCTTGGTGTAGACGAGTAGTACTGGATGAAGGAACTGCGATGACTAATGTGAGGATGGTAAATTTAAGAGATAACCCAAAGACATTAGAGAAAGATCTCGTCATTGGTGAACTATACCCAGTGCAAATAGCTGAATATAAGGTGATGACGGAAGAGGAGAAGGTAGAATTAGATGCTATCACAATGGAACAATTGATGGTTGATCTGCCGAATGCAGTTCCGTTAGAGGCAAAGGAGAGGTCGAAAGGTCTCTTAAATGATTATGGACACATATTCTCTACGTCCGATTTGACATTGGGTAGAACGAAAATATGCGAACATCGCATAGATATTGGTAACACACCTCTGATACGACGGCCATTACGGAGACAACCTCCCGCTCATCGTGACAGGATAGACGGAAAAATTGAGGAAATGTTGGCTGTTGAAGTGATAGAACCAGTCGCCAGTAAAGGGACTGTGAATGTAATGTTGGCCAAAAAGGAAGATGAATCTCCTACATTCCCTACAACATACGGGAATTCGAGTCCAACAGTGATTCGTGACAATAACGCCGATACCGATCAAACGAATATGGTCAATAAGAAAAGAAATCGAGGCAGAGAAAGAAACGCTTTAAAACACATTGCGTTAGTAATGCTTGTTGTTACAGCATTATTGTGGGCTGGTTATTGCGAAAACAAACAGAATGTTTTAATGGTTGTGCGACGCTGTGGAGAAGTGAATTTCCAGCTGCAGAAATCGGCAAAGACGAAACCGTTCATTGTACACGTGGCCAAACTCAAAATGTGTTTTAGTCGTACATCCGGAAAATGGGAAGAAGCGGAAATAATAAGTGATTCTCCGATAACACGAAACCAGCGAATGGTGGTGAAACCTGCGAGCACTGTGGTTTCCGAAGAACTTTCACCTCCACAATCCGGAGTTGAGACGTTAGCGGATGTTGACAATCGGATTAATGACACCTCGCATCCCATAGGATTCCTTGGATCGACGATGTCTCGACGAGAACAACCTCTTCGTACGGTTAAAAGGCCAGTGCGTTACCAATAAGAAACATGGTGTTACGAACGATGAGTTATGGAGGGTTATTTCGACG
Organism: Allolobophora icterica; assembly: GCA_963556255.1. NCBI lineage: Eukaryota > Metazoa > Annelida > Clitellata > Crassiclitellata > Lumbricidae > Allolobophora > Allolobophora icterica. The sequence continues at coordinate 36,129,516 of OY744616.1, forward strand.
TTTGAGTTGTTTATGGTTATCTTCAGACGTTGACGATCGAGGAGTTTGTGAGTTTTACAAGATTATTTCCTCGACGTTTGAAAGAATTACATTTTAAACAATTGTACGCTAGATAATAAGTTAGTGAAACAAAAGAGGACTTTTGAAATTCTTGTGGGTAGAAAATGTAACGATATTCTAAGGGTTACTTGTTATGTTTAGCAACTGTCGAAGTCGTATAGTCTGTTCGTGATATGCATGTATCGATCTATAAATAGACAGACGATAATACTGTGACTTTGACGCATATTAATGAGCAAGGGACTAGGAACAAGGAGCTAGGAACCAGGGACTAGGAACAAGGAGCTAGGAACCAGGAACAAGGGACCAGGAACAAGGAGCTAGGAACCAGGAACAAGGGACCAGGAACAAGGAGCTAGGAACCAGGAACAAGGGACCAGGAACAAGGAGCTAGGAACCAGGAACAAGGGACCAGGAACAAGGAGCTAGGAACCAGGAACAAGGGACTAGGAACCCTGACGAACCCTATATAAAGGGGAGTAGCGTAAAGAGAGCGCGGATAGATAGATATAAGCCTAGATGAGCCGATAGAGTAGAGGTGCAGTAGTGCAGAGGAAGTATAGCCTTTGTGTAGAGGTTAGATGAGAGTTGAGTTTAGTATACGGTGGAGTTAGACCGTTAGAACTCTGACGTTACCGACTATTGTAGCGTGGATTGTGGTTGTGTTGTTGCGATAGTTTCGAAGTTACGTATATGCGGAGTTTAGTCGATTAGATTATACGAACTTTAACTAGTATGCAGTTCGAAGTTAAAGGCGATTAGATAAGCTCTTCTGGATTATACATACGTTCTTAGTTCGTCATCCTACGGAAGGTCTTTATACTAGACGTTGCGTTGTGTTGTGAGTTATAATAAAGAATATTTGTGGAACATCATGTATCTTCTTCCTC
>OY744616.1:36140465-36155465 GCA_963556255.1 Allolobophora icterica
TCAATACATAGAATTTGTTTAGAATTGTAGTTAACCATTGTGTTTATGGTTGGCTTCACATAATAACTTATTTATTTATTCCGGATATTTCTATAGCGCCTCTCGAAGTCGACTACTACTCAGAGGCAGTGGCGTCTACCAATGGTGGAGTGTGGAGAACGATCTCCATCGAACTTCAAAAGTGGGGGGGGGTTTGACATATTTTGACTGAAAGTGGGGGGTTGCATTTTTTCATGATAGCTCTTTTGTCCCGTGTGATAATATAACCAAATCCAACAAAGCAAAAATATTTAAAATCCGAAAAGGTCAAAAAAAATTTTCGCGCTACGCGCGATAATTGCTCTTACTCTCTTTGGGCACTGTCAGTCTAGACGTAGACTCAGCACCTATTAGGGCCTAAAGTAGAAACCATTCAGCTAATTAAGTCATCCATTAATTCATCTGTAGGCTGATTAATTCGTTTATTTTACGACGCCGTCATATCAAAGACGATTGGCGTCTCTCCCACTGCAGAATCTCAGAAAACACCACAATGTGTATTTCAGGGGGTAAATTTGGGGGGGTTGATTCTCCATTTACTTTTGGGGGGGTTAGACGCCACTGCTCAGAGGCGCTCCCGACTACAGCATTTGATACTGTGCCGGAATTTTCACGCCAAAGCGCCACGAGCAATTGCGAGTGAAGGACTTGCCCAAGGTCCGTACGCAGCGGTTAGAGTGGGATTCGAACCTGCAACCCTCCGGTCGCAAGGCGCCGAACTTAGCCTACCACTGAGCCACCACGCCCCACACTAATACTCTTAGTTTCTTTGCTGTTCCTGTTTCATGGCTCATATCATATCCACATCGTCCGAGTCCATCTAAGCCGGTTCCGAGTCAAGTCCGAGTCCTCAGGTGTTCGAGTCCGAGTTACTAAAGATGAGTCCGAGTCCAAGTCCATCTACATCAAAGTACTCTGAAACACGCAATTCAATGACATTAAAAATAGTATAACTATTTGTGCAGAAAGAATTGTTAGGCCTAATGTATTTGACACAAATTACACATTAAAAACACTAAGTTAAATTAAGTTTTGTTCGATAATCTAGCACGATCATGAGGACACAAAAATTCTTCCACTTCTGCTAAGCACAAGTTCAGCAGACGCACTCGTGTAAGGAATTGCTAAAACTGTAAATTCCACTACTAAGCGCAGTTATGGCATGTCACGTGATCGCTCGTTCCTTGCACTGAAAGAGCGATACGAGACAAATTTCTTCTAATTCGAAGCGATAATTAATAACTCCACAATTTAGAAACGAGACATCTGCTTATGATAATTTGTTTAGAATTCGATTCATGATAATCGTCTTCACTTGATTAGTTTTGTTGTCTGCTGGTAGGAACTGCTTGGCGACGGAATAGTTCCACCTGTTCTGTTTGACGCCTGTAAAGATGGTCGTCCGGGTTTTAACGGCAGTTCTCGCATGAAGGCTGGACTTGGCCGTGAGATGGAAATACCGTTGCCTGTTGTGCTCAGAAATCGTGCCTTGGAAACCGATAATTTCAGCGATTCAAATTCGAGTCCATGCAGGGCTTCGTGTCCGAGTCCAAGTCCGAGTCGTGACAGTCCCACTCCCAGCCCAAGTCCAAGTCCGCAGAAAATCAGTCTCGAGTCGGACTCGAGTCCTTGGCCGGACTCGAGTGCTACATCATTGGCTCATATCACGCTCAGTGGCAAACAGTGGTAACAATACCGTTCTAATAAGTCGAGATATCGCTGAACTTGCCCATATTACACATGCATCAACAATCTTTTCCCTTACCTCCACTAATACATGGCAAACATTTCCATCTTCATTGTGTCATCTATTTCATCGCACTGAATAGTTTCTTCTCCCTCAGGTGCTACATAAATCTATTGATTGCACAATTCATAACAATTCAACTCGTCCATCGCACTTAACTTTTAATTCCAAGTATGTAAAAACAACAGGTTTTAGCCAATCGACCGATCTTCATCTGAGACGTTCTTCGTCAACTGAGATTATTTCTCCACTACCTTATTCGGATGAAAACACCAAAACAAACAACAATGGTGTGCGAAACCTTTTCCAATAATAATTATCGCTAACATTAGCTCTAGCACGTTTCTGGAAAGAGGAAGGAGTCTTGACATCGATTGCTCAACGGTCGATACAGAGCATAAAACGAAAAACGTCGATAGCTTTGTTTATATATATTCCTGTTGAGCGTAGCTATTGCTGGCAGAAAACTGAATTATAGAGATTGGAGAAGTTGTGTTTTTCCTACTATAATGTCTCCTGAAGTGTTGCTTCTCGTGCTGTTAACTGCAACCGGTAAGTATTAAGCCTGTGTTGCTGAATGCAACGTTAATTGTTGTTTGTGCAGCTAACTGCGACCTGTAGATGTTAAGCCGTTATCGTCTATGTTGGTAAATTTATGTGCTTTGTCTAAATTTTTAATTGCAATCGGTGTTCGTGAAACTGTTGCTTAAGGAGAGTTGCATACGTTAAATTGTTGTTGTAGCCCTGTGTGTTTCATTCATTCATTCATTCGAGGATTTATATAGCGCCCCTTAAGGGAACTACTCAGAGGCGCTCCCGACACCAGCACTAGAATTTAGTGTTGCTAAATATAACTACTTTTACGATGTTGCCAACTGCAATCGTAAGGTGTTAAGCCACTGCTACAGTCGACGTTGCTCATGTTGCTTACAACGATTTACAGATGCTTAATTATTTTCATGCCTATAATTTTGAACTTTAGTTACTGTTGTTGGTGTTGATGTTGCTTACTCTATCAGCATGTCTTAACATGTTGCTAATGATGCTGCTAAAATCAAACGATAAGTTATATTGTTGCCTGTGGATAAAATAGTCTTATATTTTTAATTTTAAGTGGCTGTTCTTCGGTCTGTGAAGCCTCTTAGGTCCTGACTGGTGTTGTGTAAAGGACTGTTATTTCAAAATGCGATTTTGCTTAGAATTGGCCATCGATTGTTCCCTTGCTCATTATGATGATGGCCCTATGAAAGTTTTTCAGATTAAATTAGAACAGTCTAAAGTGAAATTTAGAATGTGTTTGACATCATTCTAGATTTCGTAAACAGATTTTGAAGAATGCTGCGATATCTAAAGTATATATGTGAAAATTCAACATGAAATAAAGTTAAGAAACAGTATACATTGTAGAGTAAAATACAGGATTCTATTCTGAAAACGATAGCATTCGACTTGACATCAATGATTTTCATTGCTTAGCGGAACTTGATATGAAACAGGCTAGAATTTAGATTTCTTGTAAATCTGATACTTTCAGAGTTATGTTGGAAAGAACGCGGTACAGAAGCACTTCAGGTTTTCAAAACATCAGGTTAATATTTTATCAGCACTCTTGTTCTCTGATCTCGTCGTATCCAGTTATTACAGATCACTCATCTGTGCTTTTCGTTAGTTGTTTTTTTTCATAACTGCCATTTAACAACATAAATCAGAGTCACATGGATAGAGTATAAGACCTATTAAATGATATATTTAGGAGTCAATATATATAGTTATATAGTACAAATATATGCACCCACAACGTTTATGCGTTTAATTTTTTCATATTTTTCAGCTCCTGCGTGAGGTACTTAAGACGCGCGAGAGTCAGCGTGTTCATACATATATATAGAGGGCTGTAGTCGAGGATATACGCGGGTATACAGCGTATACTCGCCTCTAGGCAGCGTATACTCATGGCTGACTCGAGGGTATACGCGGCTATACAGCTATAGACCGTATAGCCATTGACCAATGAAATGTCCACCAAAAAGAAAGGAAATGAAAGGTTTTGAGGGGGAATGACTAAAAAAAGTCATCAACTTTTTCAGAGACGAATTCCTAAAAAGTCATAACAAATTTCTGAGAATTCCTAAAAGGCCATAAATTTTTCTGAGACGAATTCCTAAAAAAGGTCATCACATTTTTGAGGGTGACACCAGCCCTAGTGACGCCGCTTCTCACCGGTAGCGTGTACTCACCTCTAATTTTACAACTACAGCCCTGTATATACATTAATGCATGTATACTTTTGTACTCAACATTAATCTGTATAGTAAAATAGAGTGCAAAATGAAAAATACGTGAGTTTCATAAGTGGTTTACCTAGAACTAGTATTTTAGTTTCAGACGGGTGATCGAAGACGTGAATTTGTTTGCAGATTATCTGAAAATGATCGATGTCCGTGGCAGCCCTGTTCCGACGAACATCACTTTGTCTACAGTTCACCGTCTCATCCTGAACATTGAAGCCGTCTCAGACGCTTATGTTTACTTGAATGGTGCCAACAACCAACCTGGCTATCAATTCGCATTTGGCATTAAATCAGCCGCCATTGGCTTCAAGCGAGTATTGTTTCATTGATCAATCAATCAATCAGTTTTGTTTATTCTATCCAAACTGACATGTGCGCAACTTGTTACAGAGTTAAGGTAGTTACAATAATAAACTGTCAGCAAAAATAAGCTTGGCTGCGGGACTTATGTGTAAATAATAATAATCCAAATATGTCACGGCAAAAGAGAAGCTTCTGTTGTCTTGACTATCTGTGTCTTACACAGTTTAATATGCGTAATATATGAAAAACTTAATTTTTCAGTGCGGTATATAATAATTTTAGTTTATTAGGTAATTATACTTTGTTGGTAAATCAGTTCATATAATGTATATAGAATTCTGGATATGAAATTGCGATCATCCTTCTCAGGAAGTTCGAATTGGTAGGTTCTCGATCGGAGGTCATTTATCCAGGAAATCCGATACAGAGGGTCTACATGAATGTTGAAATCGCCGATAAGTAAGAACTCGTTGAGAGTAGTGGCAGCGAGAGAGAAGGGAGCCAAACTCATCAAGGAAGAGAGAGGGTTTGTATGAGTAGATGGACGAAGCGGGAGGGTGGTAGATATTGAAAACTGTGAATAAGTCGGAGGCAAGTCGAAGAGTTGTGGAGGAGCATTCGAAAGAGCTTAAGGTATGGCCGAGGAATTTAGGACGACAGCCGGTTCACAGACCAAGAAGGCGGTGCCACAACCAGAGATTTTTGCCGACTTTGAGGAAGAGGTGATGCGAGGAAAACTTAGCAGGAAATAGCCACGAGGAGTGCAATCAGAGAGATGAGGGTTAGAGGACGAAAGGGAAATTAAGGTTTCTTAAAGGGCAATTAGATCGGGTGGATGACAGCAGTTGACAAGATCACTTAGTGCAATGGAGTTTTGGAGGTTAAGGACACGAAGAATATGATACTTTTATAAATACACTGTTGCTTGTGGAACGATCGATTATTATCCTTGAGCCTAGTGGAACGATTACCGGTCGAATCTCGGCACATCTCATGTTCGCGGTGACGTCTCTTCTGTCGCAGAGTTTTTGTTTCCAGTGTTCGTCTGTTGAATAAAGAGGTGAATTGTACGATTGTCGATAAGTCCTCTGCATTCATATAAACATACATACCTGCAATACATACATGCCTATATGCACAAACATGTCGTGGCGTGTTTATCTAGTTTGATTCAGTTCTTCGTGTCCATAGAGTATATGCATGTAGGCATGTATGTATATATGTATGTATGTATGTATGTATGTATGTATGTATGTATGTATGTATGTATGTATGTATGTATGTATGTATGTATGTATGTATGTATGTATGTATGTATGTATGTATGTATGTATGTATGTATGTATGTATGTATGTATGTATGTATGTATGTATGTATGTATGTATGTATCTATGTATGCATGCCCTTGCAGCGGCATGGTCGCATCTCATGTTCGCGGTTCGCATGTTAGCGCCTCTTTAAGAAGCTCTAGAAATTGTCCGTGTTATTAGGTAGGTACATGCATACCGTATAGGTATGTATGTGTGTACGTGTGTACGTGTGTGTTCGTATGCATGCATGAATGCATGTGTGTATCTATGTATATATGCATGTATGTATTTATGTATGTATATAATTATGTATGTGTGCATGTTTGGATGTATGTGTGTGTAAGAATGTATGTATCCATGTATGTATGTATGTGTATATATATTATTAATGTACGTATCCATGCATTGTATGTATGTTTATATGTATGCATGTATGCATGCATAAAGGTATGTATGTGTATATGTATGTATATAGATATGTATGTATGAATGTATATGTATTGTGTACGTGTGTATGTATGTAATTTAATGGAGATTTTAATGTAAATCTTAGAAATTTTTCAGCGCCACAAAAAGCCACGTAAGGACAGTATATACTTACATAGTTTACATACATACATATATAATATACATATACATATATACAATGCAGACATACCTGATTACCTAACCTCTGCTACGTCACCGGATTCATTCATTCATTGTGGTAATTTATATAGCGCCTCTTTAAGAAACCTACTCAGAGGTGCTCCTAGTCCAGCCACGGTTAAAAAGAGAAGACTTAAGGAGGCGGTAGAAAGCAGGTGAACTGCCTCGTGGAAATAAGCGCAAAGAAGGTGGTAGCCCATTTCACGTAGAGGGGCCACTGAGAAAGCACGATGCTGTTTAACTGAGGAGCGGGATCGAGGGACCAACAGCTCACTCCAGTTGCAGAACGCAGAACTCGACGGGACATTAGGGCAGAGCGTGGACAGCAAAGATCAGATAGGGAAGACGGAGCTTCACCAGAGAGAGACCGCCAAACAAGAGAGGCAATCCTATAGGAAATGCGCTGCGACGCAGGAAGCCAATGCAGGACATCGCGCATATGAGCTGAAACTGGTGCATATTTTGGGATGTGGGCAATGAGCCGAGTGGCAGAGCGAAGGACCCGGTCAAGCCGCCCAATTAGAGCCACTGGATGTCCAGTGAGAACAGAGCAGCAATTATTATAGTCAATTCTACTGGAGATAAAAGCGTGAACAAGGAATACTGCTGCGTCATAAGAAAGGGCCCGTATTACAACACGCAACTGCCGGAGCTGGTACTAGCAACTCCGGGTGACCAAGTTAACATCAAATCAAATCAAATCATTTATTGATACCATATATGTAGAATCAAGGCAAATACAATAACACTTTTAAAATAACAGTTTGGTAACAACGGTAGGCCCATAATAATAATAATGACGACAATTTCCCAGAAGGGATATAATCCCGCTAATAGGGACACCTATTTGCTATGAACAAAAATTTTTCTAGTTTGAACAGCGCGGTTAACACCTTGATTTATTATACGTTGGTTGAACATGTTGTCGAGTACTCCAGTCATGATTCATGTATGCTACAACATGCTGAGAAAGAGTAAGCTCTTGGTCAATTGTCACTTCCAGATCCCGGATAGTGAGCGAAAAGGAGACATGGGGAAGGCCTCTGCTAATAAGTGCAGGTCAACCTTTGCCAGCCACTCCAAGTGAGACTGAAAGGCGCTGGAGAAGGATGGCATGGTCAACTGAATCAAACGCAGTACTAACGTCAAAAATGGCCAAAAGAGTAACCTGACCACTACCCATGGCGCCATATAAATCAGACAGTAGGCGAACCAGCAGGATTATTTAGTCATAGGCAGAATCAGGTTCAGTTTTTCAAACACGAAAATGTTTACTTGTGTTCCGGCTTTGTTTGCTGGTTTGGTCGACGGATTCGAGACTTTTTAAGACATTTTGCTGCGTATCGTCTCAACTACAACGACCCCATCCCTCCGATCGATGTAAAATCTGTCGGTCGTGTTCGTCGGTTGTTGTTATGGCCTTTGGCTGGGAAGAACAAAGTGGGTCAATCGAGCGGCCTTGACAATCTTCCGCGGGTCAACCGTTGACCTATGCGAGACGGATACGAAACTGGTGCAATCCTGCCTCAACCAAAAGCAGTGTCTTGAGTGATCCAACATCAACGCCCTCCCAACAGAAGCGCTTGGAGTGTTCCACCTACTCACACCAGATGTCCTAGATTCTGCTCGGCTAGGGACTCAGAGAACCGTATCAACGTCAGCTTTCAACGAGGAGCCTCCCGGTCGGATCATCGTGTGGCCCCAGCTTGCCTCGGCAGTGTACACTGATTACTGCCCTTTACTTCTCCCTAAAGACTCAAATAGGCCTATATCAGTTGTAACATCACTTACCATCACTTTAGGCCAGCGTAGCTAGCGCTGCTGACTTTTAAAGTTAGCGGTTGCTTTGAGAGCTATAGGCGCCTCACAGGTAGCCACAATACGTATGTGCACTTCCTCTCCACATCACTCATCTCCCACTTTTATTCACCTAGTCTATTATGTTTATCATCTCTCATTTCCTCATCTTCAGCTATACTATGGTGCGGTGTGACAACTTGTTTTATGAATAAACGAATATATATATGCATGCAATCCCTGAACTACCAAATTTTAGATCTAAGAGAAGAGAGAGGGCAAGAAGAAAATTTTGAAAGCCTATTTATAAAGCTCAACTTAAAGAATACTACTCCTGTTATTGGTGTCATTTATAGAGCCCCTGGACAGGGACTTGAAGGCTTCATTACTGGCCGTGATCAACTCATGTCAAATTTGAAACCTAAATCCAAAGACATAATTCTTCTTGGAGACTTCAACGTTGATCTGTTAAGAGTCAATGATCACAAAGAAACAGGTCTATACTACAACACTATACTTGCACACCATTACCTCCCTGCCATTACCAAGCCGACACGAATTACTTCTGATACAAAGACCTTAATAGATAATATATTTTCCACTGCCTGGTCCAGGCTGATTATGGCTTCAATTATTGTCTCTGATTTATCGGATCATTTGCCCATCCTAGCCCAGTTCTCATTTGATAGCAGCTCCACCATCCAATCCATGAATAAAGAGCGTAGATCTATAACTCCCTATGGACTAAAAAAATTTGCTGATACTCTAATGGGGGAGGGATGGGAGCTGGTAGCTGAGTACTCCACACAAGGAAGGGTTAATGATGCTTATGATTCCTTCTTCCATATATATAAACAGGCATATAACGATGCGTTCCCTCTTCAGTCTGAAGGCAAAGGAAAAAACAATAAGTTAAGAAAACCATGGATGACCTCGGGACTATTAAAATCCACTAGGAAAAAGAACCGATTATATGTAAAATACTTAAAAAACCCCACCTCTGATAATAAAAGCAAATTCACCCTATATCGAAACAAATTCAAAACTTTAAGATTAGCTGCTGAGCGTAGTTATTACGCAGAAGAATTTCTAAAACATCAAAATGACCTCAAGTCAACTTGGAAACTAATTCGTTCTGCCTTGCAGCTTGATAACAGGCGCATGAAAATAGACTCCTTGGTAATACAGAACATCAATACCGAAGATCCTAAAATAATAGCGAATAGATTTAATGAATATTTTATTAATATCTCGAATGACCTAGTTAGCAAACTACCTCTTCCTTCCACAAATTACGAGGACTACATGCCTGCTACTAATCCATCATCCATGGGTTTGTTACTGACTTCGCAGGAAGAAATATTGAACATTGGACATAGCATAAAAAAAACTCATACGAAGGGGCTCGATGGCATTGATCCGTATATAGCGTTGCCCAACTTACACTTAATTACATACCCCCTGATGGTAATCATTAATTCTTCACTATCAAATGGTATTGTGCCGGATCAATTAAAAACGGCTAAGGTAATACCTATTTTTAAAAAGGGCAATAAACAAAATTGTGAAAATTATCGACCAATATCTGTTTTACCATTTTTTGCTAAGTTTTTAGAAAAAATAATGCATCATAGGCTAAGCTCATTTATCACTAAGACTAAAGCTCTTCACCCCTCCCAACATGGGTTCCAGACCGGGCATTCTACATTTATGGCGCTCCTCGACATGGAGGATAAAATCTCTAAGGCACTGGATAACAATGAATATGCAGTAGGGGTGTTCATCGATGTAGCCAAGGCTTTTGATTGTGTAGATCATGCTATACTAATAGATAAGCTAGCCAACTTCGGAATTAGGGGGTCCAGCTCACTTAATTTAAAAGCTACTTAGAATCACGTACTCAAGTAGTAAGTTGTAATGGGACACTCTCTTTGCCGGGAATTATAACCTCGGGGGTACCTCAAGGATCTAACTTGGGGCCTCTTCTCTTCCTATTGTATATAAATGACCTTGCAAAGATCTCTACGTCTCTTCACTTTGTACTCTTTGCGGATGACACGAATATTTTCCAATCTGGCACCTCTTGGGCAACACTCATGGAATCTGTTAACAGGGAGCTTACCATAGTTAATGACTGGTTTACTGCAAACAAATTGACACTCAACATAGGAAAAACAAATTACATAATTTTTAAATCTTATAGGAAAATTAGGCCAATAATTGGTAACCTATCCATTAATAGCGATCCTATCGCCAAAGTAGACTCAGCCAAGTTTCTGGGCGTCTTCATAGACCAACATCTTACTTGGAAAACCCATATTAATTACATCTCCTTAAAAATAGCAAAAAATATTGGAATAATTTCGAGAGTAGCAAAAATCCTTCCTAAAACTATCAGACTGAGTCTTTACAATACCCTGATCCTTCCTTATCTTAGCTATTGTAACTTACTATGGGCCTCAACTTATGAATCTCATCTTACGAAGTTATTTCTGCTGCAGAAAAGAGCAATTCGAATGATAGAGGGGGCAGGTCGAAATGAGCACTCTAAACCTATATTTAAAAATCTTAAGCTTCTGAATCTTAAACAGATTAACACCTTCCAAATTGCCGAACTGCTTTATTCCTATAGTCATAATCTCCTACCAGACTCTTTTGAGGGCTATTTCACTTTAAACTCAGCAGTGCATGAACACTACACTAGAGGTGCTGCACTCTACCGACCCATTAAAACAAGAACAAACTTGAGAAAATTCAGCATTAAATCAAATGGTCCACAAATTTGGAACTCGATGCCATTAGAAGTTAGAAATGCTAAAAGTAAGTTTATCTGTAAAAAGAGCCTAAAAAATATTTAATCAATGAATAATTAACCTGCAGCATATACTCCCTGGATCGACTTGAGTAAACTTGGTCTAGGTCACAATGGGGTCAAGTATAAGAGTCTCGTATCGCTCATCGTATACTCCTTGGTAACTTGGTTCAAGTTATTGGTTGTTACTTTAAGCGATTGACTAGAGTCCCAGTAGGGACTTACTGTAGCCTGCTTTGGTAGGCTTCTTTTACTTAGTTCTTTCTTTTTGGGTTCATTTTTGTTTTTTTGTTTCTCCATTTTTCCATTTCTTGTTGTTCTTTCATAATTCATAATTAAGTTTAGTTAAGACCTAACTGAGTACTTAATCAAATGCACTTCTTAACAGATGTTGAATCCGTCAATGGATCATCTTAGCTGCCATCATTCTAAAAAGTAAATTAAATAATAGGGCATCCCTGGTTTAGCGGGACTTCCATCCCTTTAGGGTTACCCTTTGGTATTTAAGACAACAGGATATGCATAATATACCACAAGCCACACACTCTTAATTTTAACAAATGTTCTTACTCTTGATTTTGTCGGACAGTAAAACAATGCTACACTAGACATAATACATTTGGCTGATGTTCATAACTTGGTTAAAGATTGTCATGAGTACCAATAAAGATTTATTGAATTGAATTGAATTGAATTTTCGGTGACCAATGATCTCGAATGCAAGACTAAACTGGACGAGAGACGACGATTGGATGAGAACCTTCCGCCACAAACTTAGATTACCTATTAACTGACTTTGTGTCATCATAACTTAACTTACCTTGAATTGTCTTATATTCAACATAATGTGATCACTCAGCGTACTTTACAGTGTAGTTCATTGCCTTGCTGTTGTTCACATTAAACTGCTTCTTGTCGTTGATTTTCATTTTCGGCCGATACTAATTTTCACTGTTTTGTGAATGATTTATTTCGGTCGTTGTTGATGGACTGTAGAATTGCGATTGTTAAACCAGGTTGCTATCCTTGGCGTCCAATGTCAATTCTGCATATAATGCCACTGCGTTCGTCGGTGATATCTTCATGGGTGGAACCCAGCCGAACTGGGTGTGGATGTGTTGGCAAAATGGAACCTTATCGACCGGGTTAGGAAAGGTCGTTGGAGCGAATGTCAAGCTGGTCTATCTAAACATAAATCCAATTCAGGTCACAACATTCGGGGTCGGCAGCTTGGATCACTTGACTCCAGTCAACTGGACGATTCGATACAGGCAATTCGCAGGCAAGATGTGCCGTCATTTTAAATACAAGTGTGTATGTTTTATGAAACGCTCCGTATAGTGCCTATTAGGAACATACCCAGGAACGGATGGTTTTCAAATGGGCAGTGCACACAGATTATAGTTATCGTGCATATTAAATCAGTAACTTATTATTGGTTGTAACAGGTTTTTAAATGGGTTTTTGTTAGTACATTAATTTGTGGCTTATCAAAGCGAATAATAACAATCTTGTCACTATCATCATCATTACATATGGTAATTTAATGTAACAAAGCAGTTATATAGTGCATTCAACACCTCCCAAAAACGACGCTACTTCATTGTTGTTGCCATCACCATCATCATCATCATCATCATCATCATCATCATCACCATCATCATCATCATCATCATCATCATCATCATCATCATCATCATCATCACCACCAACACCACCACCACCACCACCACCACCACCACCACCAACACCACCACCACCACCACCACCAACACCACCACCACCACCACCACCACCACCACCACCACCACCACCACCACCACCACCACCAACACCACCACCACCAACACCACCACCTGTTAACTCCTATGGCGCCAGTGTAATACTGTAACATGCATAAATCGATGGTCGCTGTTGTGGGCAAACTCCTGTGCATGACAAAATACAGAGTGATTCCGACTTTTATCATTAATTAACCATCGGAGATAATTAGAAACAAAGTTGGATTATGCTTAAAATGTGACACCGACTAAACCGCTGCACAAAATGATTCCTCTGTGAGGCCAGCTTTATTTTCAGTGTAAACACACCTAACCTACTTGCGTGGTGGCTCAGTGGTAAGTTCGGCGCCTTGTGACCGGAGGGTTGCAGGTTCGAATCCCACTCTAGCCGCTGCGTACGGACCTTGGGCAAGTCCTTCACTCGCAATTGCTCGTGGCGCTTCGGCGTGAAAATTCCGGCACAGTATCATATGCTGTAGTCGGGAGCACCTCTGAGTAGTAGTTGACTTCGAGAGGCGCTTTAGAAATATCCGGAATAAATAAATTATCATTCCATCTTCCCATCATGTAATAAATGAGCATATATATATCAATCATAAATCAATCAATCATAAAATTTATATAGCGCCTCTTCAAGAGTTCTACTCAGAGGCGCTCCCGAGCCAGGCCTGATCATAGAGAAAAGTCTTCAACAGGGTGTAGAAGGAAGACGAGTGTGTATAAAATATAAACAAACATATAGAGTCCAACAAACAACCAGGGACCTTACCTAATCTTATTTGCTTTAGCTTAATTTGCAATCATCCAAGCACTTCGGGTAAAGAATCGTGTCTTCTTTTCAGATCTAAGCGACAATTTCACCGATATCCAAGCATTCCTACCTGACACAGGTAGGCTGTGGGGTATACGATTGGTATTAATTTAAAATTTGTTAGATTTGCAAATCCTCACTGTCAACGACCTGAATGAGGAGACGGGGCAACACAGTGAGGCAGTTGCGCATGAGGACGAGGGTTTTAATCTGAATTCGCTGTTGGACAGGGAGCAAGTAGAGAGAATTACGAAGAAAGGCAGACATGTGGGTAAACTTAAGAATAGTCTGGAGTTTGTGAATATCGGAGGAAAGGATATGGGCACCAGCCGAGTGCAGATCATGATGGTATGAGTGGCATAACGTAGGCCCTATAAGTGGGAGGTTTAAGTGGTTTATGCATGATGTCTAAGTACTGTTGATATGATGATATTTGCGACTAAGAAGACGACAAAATGTCATAAGTGCAATGGAGGGTGATACTGGCGAAACAATAGGCCTACCTGTTGATGACGACAAAAACGATGACAATTCATGATGATGAGCGATGACAATAACAGTCGATGTTATAATTTAAACGATGATTAAACTCTTAAATATTTTGTTGCATTCGTTTCAGTCAACGATTCATCGTTTTGCAAAGGTAAGTCGTGATTTTAACTATTCTTCTTTGAGATATTTCGCTAATTTAACTGCGTTTGTTTGTGCGTCTGTACGCAGGGGGGTCTATCCCCTCGAAGTCACTGGACCAACTTCCCCTTCCATCTCTTTCACTCCTTCGCTCTCTCCCCCCCCCCCGCTAATGATGGCACATACACTGACAGATTTCCCCCCTCCACCCCTATTTCTTGGAAGGAGCTTTTGCTCCAAGGTTTCTTTAGTGTAGACTGTTGACCCTCCTGTCTGCATTTGTATGTGAGGCAAAGAACGAGGCTCGTAATCTCGGACTTTTCCTCGACAGAGATCTATCAATGACGGCACATGTTACAAGACTGATAGGAACTAATACTGCGATTATGAGACAGCGGAGGTCTGTCTCCCCGCTTTCAAACAATGAACGGCACTTGCTGAATATATCCTGAACCTCGCTACAGGGAGAAGGAGCGCTTATACTGGGAGTATAAGATCACCCACCACTCCAACGAACCCAGAAAACTCTGGGCAACTTTCAACGACCTTCTCGGCCGTTCCCGCTCAGAGCGTCGAACTGCTGCTCACCACTTCACTGCCAACGACTTCCTGGAATCTTTCGTTGCAAAGGTACGCTCGATTCGTGAGGCCACAGCTGGCTCCTCTCAGCCGGTGTTCCCTCCCACAGACTGCAGTCTCTCTGAACTGAGCCCGATCTCTGCAGAGGAACTGCGACGACTCATCCTGGCTTCACCTCCTAAAACCTGTGAGCTGGACCCCATACTGACGTTCCTCCTCCAGGAATTTGTGGACGTCTTCGTTCCTTTTAT
>OY744616.1:36160465-36180465 GCA_963556255.1 Allolobophora icterica
ACGCTGCAGGCAGAAAGCGTTTAAAATACGAGTCTCTCCCAACTACACACGAGTTCGTACCGGTCGCGATTGAAACACTGGGTCCCATAAACCGCGCAGGACGCGAGTTTCTAACTGAACTGGGACGTCTCTGGACTTCTATTTCCGGCGACCCAAGGGGGACAGCATACCTTTTCCAACGAATATCAGTTTGCACTCAGCGCTTTAACGCCGTAGCTTTCAGAGGCACATTCACACCACACACCGGGGATGAGGACCATGAGCTCCAAGCTTAACTAATCTATTAGTAGACAGTATCTTAGAGCCTGAGGGATCTTAAATACCTCGGGCAAATAAAAAAAAAAAAAAAAAAAAAATAATAATAATAATAATAATAATAATAATGATAATAATAATAATAATAATGGCAATAGTAGTGCTTGCTGCCTTTACTTTGTCTATAGAAACACGACGTACATGGGATATGTGAATCCCAACGCATTGTCACCAGGGCTGTACTGGCTTTCATGGAAGAATGGTCGGATCGCTTTTGGCACTGGACAGATACCGGGCAATGGGACTCTCGTGATGACCGACGTCAATATGGATCTACAAATGACTGGTCTCTTCATTTCCGTCTTGAATGGATCGTTTGCTGTTCCTTTTCATTATTACATCAGCACCAGAGGTCGGTTTCGCTCTGTCTGTGTATTTTTCTGTTTCACATTTCATGCACAGTACTGCGAATTCGATTCAGTATACAATGTGAAATTAATTGACAAAACTGTACATTTCCATCTATATATATATATATAGTGTGCTATTTATAATTACCCTCCTTGGACCTTGGTCATACTTAAAGACGACTGTCATAACACCTTTTAGGGGTTCCTAACGGCCCCCATTTATTCCCTCCTTTAATTTCAGTATACTCATTAAATCTTACCAAGACTTAGTGTTTGATGGTTTTCCGTATAGTTCAGCTGGAATATGGACCAAGTCTCAGAGAAGAACTTTCTAAGACCATGAGAGATATCTTAGAGAAAAGCCACGAGAAAGTAAAACTATTTTGCTTCTTCTTGCGATAAGATTTTGAAACAAAGCAGATATAGTAAATACATTATGTGATAAAAAATATGTTTTATCGGCTTATTAGCTGTCTTTAAAAAATGTAGGTGCATATATTAAAAATCTGTTTTTTAAACGTTTAATTGCACTGTTTCAGCCTTTGAAAGGATCTTCAATCCAAATCTGCAAGGAACTAAGTTTCGGAAAGTAGCAACGAACAAGTGCGTTAATTCTTGTTCGATTGGAAATGTGACGGATCCATCTTGTTCCTCTCTCTTCTGCTCGCGAACTTGTTCTGAGACCAGCTACTGCACGAGCTTCTGCGTCCATCATCAGAACTCGGCCAGCTCCCAACCGTGCACCTGTGAACTGCTGGCAATGCCAGCAGCAGCAGCAGCCTCTGAGTTCATATACAGGGCTGAAGTTGGAGCAAGCTACTGGGAAATTGTTCTCTGAAACAGAACTTACTACTCATCAGATATACTTTTAGGGATGGTGTTAAGTAGCAATGTGCTTTACTACAGTGCCATCTACGCACTCACTGTTTAGATAGATGAACTGGAGAGTGTGCTTCCTGTATGTGCTAGATGTGTTTATTTTTATTTGTGTTGGCTGGATCCTTATTTAATCATGCTCAGTAACTTATGCTTGATGTCCTTCAGTTAGGGAAAACTAACTGTCTGACTCGTTTGGCAGCGCGTCGAGTTAACGATTCTGAATTAGGTGTTTACCTGTTTGGAAAAGTTTTATCTCAGTTTAAGACTGACAGCAGATTCCTTTGCTGTACCACCTGCATGGAAGAACTGGCTGTTCCATCTGCACGCACCTCAGCAATGCAAAAGAGGGCTTTTCATTGCTTGGGCCATCTACCTGGAAACACTGGAGCCATCTTTCTGGAAATAGACGATGCAAATTTTAATGAACGCTTGAAACGTGTTTTCTTAGCAATTGCTATTGGCTGGTGGATGGCAACGCTTCTCAGCAGATAGGGGCGAGGGCGCAATATAAACGTTACATAAATACATGTATGTATGATGAATCCAAAGTATTAGGCGATTAATATATTCACGCCAACTATATGTTTAGACTCCCTAGGTGAGTTAGATTACTATAGATATCGGATTTACCATTCGTGAGTTAAAGTCTTTTTTATGTCATGTTGTTATAGTTCGAGCCATCTCAATATCTGGGATGGCTTGAAAATCATGTGATTGTTTTTACCTTTTAACATGCTTTATCAATCGCTTAAAGCCATTGACTTTAAATTGGCTTGAAAGGAATAACAAAGACGAGAACTCTACTTTTAATAAATTAAGTTATGTTTTGGCCAATTTTGTTGTAGCTAGTTGAATATTAACAGGAACAGGATTTTAATAGTTTCATATTGTTCTACGACAACATGGTATGTATAATTGTTTGCATAGAAATATGCATACTGTATGCTTTACATATGCAATTGTTAATAGGATGTCATGAAGTAAAGTGTGTGCACGAGTCTATTGGCCTACTATAATATGTTATCGCATGCATAGACATTAGATGTTTTAACTATGAGAAATTTTGCATATGAGACTATAGCATCGCTGTTAAACTTTGCATTGTAATTTACTTTGAAATCTATCTATCGCTATGAAAGCATGCAATTTATGCTAATCATAGCCGCG
Organism: Allolobophora icterica; assembly: GCA_963556255.1. NCBI lineage: Eukaryota > Metazoa > Annelida > Clitellata > Crassiclitellata > Lumbricidae > Allolobophora > Allolobophora icterica. Next base: position 36,163,177 of record OY744616.1, read on the forward strand.
GGTTTCAAGTCTACGATTGTAAATTCCCAAATATAAGATTACAAGCATGAGCAGAAAACAAAGGCTTTGAACCTGTCACACTAGTAAATGGTTGACTGAATGGATTTCCATGGAGACTAACACATCGACTGTATAGAGGACAAACGTAATATGTCCAATGCTTAACACCATGGACTTATTACGTTTGTGCTCTATACAGTCGACATATTGTTGGATTAGCAGAGTCACAAGCCATTACCTACGTTTGTGCCGATTAACTCTTGCCTTAGCAAAGAGGTCTATTAGCCTAGCAGATTTTCTTATAATTGCCCTCTGTTTAATTATTTGAAATGAATAAAAAATTTAAATGACAAATGGTTTGCTGCAGCACATATCTCTACCTTAGAGGACTGATCTTCTAGATACTGGCCTGATTATGGTTTGGTTTTGGTGCGCCATCGGCTGATGTTTGTGCATAAAGCTCCGCGCTATAGAAATTACTCATTACAGTTATTTCAAAAATACTTATATGTGTCTAAGATTATTTACATGAATCTTGTACGAAAGTCAGACGTTTTCACGGTCCGCAGTCAATTAGCCTATATCATATTCTATATCTTGTAAGATTCACAGTCTTTCAAACAAAGATGATCGTGTGTGTGTGTGTGTGGTTCACGAATTAATTCTGAAAGGATGCAGAAGAGTATTTCAAAATTTAGTAGGTCTGTATTAGACTGTATATATAATCTGCTATCGCCACCATGCAACTCAAATTTGTGAAAAACTTTCTACTGTAATATCCACTAATGTTTCGTGCACTGATGAACGTAAAGAGCGGTAAATGTTAACAAAATGTATCAATATTTACTAACGTATGTAATTATGCACATAATATATAGAAGAAGTTTCGTTGAAAGAGAAATATTGAATGAACAGCTTAAGGATAAAGGGCCAGAGGTGATTAAAATATATAGTCACTGAACTGTCGGATTTGTAGAAAATTCATTCAGCAGAGTTGGTGAAACGTTGACTACAACTAAGGAGGAGAGAAAGTGACTAGAGAAGGAGAAAGACAAAAAATAAGGATACAAAGACGGTCTTTCCTATAACGTAGATTAACAAGAGTGTTTACACTCGTGTGGTCGTTAAGTATTTCCTCCATTATGTGCGGCTTAATTGCTATATTAAAAAATATTGGTATTAACAGTTGACTGTGAAAGAAACAGTCTCTTAACTTTGCGCATTGCTTAACTTAATTTCGTGCAATGATCGTTAGCTTGACTCAATCGGCGATGCACTACTGATGCGCCATCTTTCGAATCAATTTTATATGACGACGGTTTTCTGTAGCTGGAAACCAGACATAAGTATAGATTTTCTGCAAAGAAGTTTCATAAATATTAGCATTAGTATCAGATATCGGCATCAGACAGCAATGTCAAGCTTTTTTCGACGAGATTCTGATACCACAATACGAGTTCTTGACCCTTCAACATGTCGCTCCTGTTTCACATGTCATTCCATTTCATGTAGCTTATCTCTCCGTTCCTGTGGCTGTCATCGTCGTACTAGGAATTCTTGTTCTCCTGCTTCTCACTAAAAACGCAGACGAGTCGTTGGTGGACATGTAGAATAACGGTTTATCGCCAATTGTCTATCTGTGTATCGCTCACTCGAAAAATCACGGATTCAATGGACGTCAGCTTCGATGCCTGGTCAGAATCTTGTATGTCGAGCTCAGATAAGAACATGGTGCTGTTGTGAAAATTACTAGTGATGGAACTTATGGTACGGTGCAGGAGTAGCCCAGAACCAAAAGTATTGGATGAATGTGATCGTAGTTGTATCTAAAACACTCTTCGTAGCCATGGAATTTCTACACATGCTCTTTATGATGCTACAAGAGCTACTACAATCGCTCGCCTCATGTACGCTTCCCCAGCTTGGTGGGATTTCTTAAACAAATAAAAACTCGACCGCATTCGTAGATTCTTTCGTCGTGTAATTCGGGAAAGATACCTTCCAGAGGACTCTCCTATCGTGACCATCTCTCCCACCTTTCTGATGAACGGCTTTTAAACTCTATTATTAATTATCCTAGACATGTCCTCCGTACAATGTGCCCCTCGTCAAGATACTGGATATAACCTTCGTCACCGTCCACGCTCCTTTGCTCTGCCTCCTAAGGACAATAAGAATTTCCTCCCTAGAATGATGTATAAGGATATATACTAACATACCATCTATACTCTTCCTATTGCTATTATTGCTATTATTCTAAATTAACATTTTAATCCTCATTTGTTTTACTTATTGTACATTTTATCCTATTGTCAATAGTTGCGTGCTGACAACTATCTATTTGAATAAACCAATTTACAATACAATACGTAGGCCCTATACGTATACATATATATAGTTGTATGTAGCTAGGGGTCTTCGAACTATACACGGGCCGTAAGTATGAAGAGTTTTAAGAGGAGATGATCATATGAAATGAAAACAAAGTCGGTTATTTGTTTACGAGACAGCTAGAGATTAGTTTCATATGAAAACTCTGCAAAGACTTTCGTCTAAAGTTGAAGTCTGAGGTTCCTTTACGATGATCGCTGATCTACGACGTCCAGTGAATCCGTGATTCATCAACTGAGACGATACACAGACAATTGGCGATCAACCCAGTTATTCTACGTGTCCACCAACGATTTTAGTGAGAAGCAGGAGAACAAGAATTCCTAGTACGACAATGACAGCCACAGGAAAGGAGAGATAGGCTACATGAAATGGAATGACATGTGATAAGGAGCGACATCGTAAAGGAACCACACATTTCTGCCCGTGTATATATTCGAAGACCCCTAGCTACATACAACTGCATGCTAGTAATTTTCACCACAGCACAATGTTGTTATCTGAGCTCGACCCAGGCCTACAAGATTCTGACCATTCATCGAAACTGACAAAACAACCTGTCTCTTGTAATTGAATTGGCGCCGGTGACATAAGGAACTGGTCCCCCTGAATTTTGCTTTTGTGTGGCGCCGATATACTTCTGAAATTGACATTAATAACATTATAACATAATATGCATAGGCTACATATGACGATACATAGATACATAAAAACATGCGTACATACATACATACATTCAGTTAAATTAAATTCAAAGCAATTTATTGTACCCAGCATAGAGAAACGAGTCAAATTAACAGAGAAAACTGATTGAAAGAAAGAAGAAAGTACGAAAAATGAAGTCAAACTTTGAGTACAAACGGATACAAAAGGACAACATGCGTACATCTATACATACATACTTACATACATGGATACTTATATACATGTATACATTTCACATACATATAGTTTCAAAGCCAACATGATTATACTGTAAATTCTACTCTGTTTAAATCCACACAGAAGACTAAACTATTTTCAGTGCTTAGAATAAGTTTTATTCATAACAGACAGTGCTATCATTCTACAGCTTGTGAAACGTCACCTGAATACTACTTGCATACAAGTCACTGAAAGTCAGTATAGCATAATTAACAATTCTTCTATATTGCTGTAGCATGCAGGAATCTGACCTCGTCTGTTTTCGTTTGTTCACTGCCGATCGTAGTAATGTTTACGTTCTGGGAACACAATTTTATTACCAATAATGACGGAAAACTCTTCAAATTTCTTTTACTGCATGTCTTGGAACCTGATCACTCTGTGTATAGCTCCATTATTAATTCTCTCTTGTTTTGAAAATTAAGACATCGTTTAAATTTGGTAGACAATAGTTGAAAATAATTACCTGAGAAGTCCACAGAGTCATTTGGCCATAAGCAGTAGTAGAGGCAAATCATAAAAGAACTCTTTGTATCAATTGGAAGCTCTTATAAAACTCAAATATAGGATAATTGATGAAATATATGTTGAATATTGTGCAAAATACCAAAGATCGAGACGAGCAAACCTTGTAAATAGAAAGTAAAATCACTCTTTAGTAACTGAAAAGCTCTTATCGCAATAATTGCAAAATAATTAGGAAAAACTGTAAGAAATATTTTACGTTATAGGTTTCTTTTATTCATGATCGTTGTAGTAAAAGCTTCTATTGTTTACCAGATCATCTATCTCTTCGCATATCCATAGACCAGACACTTCCGTCAGACCACACAGTTCATTGTCTGCCATTCGATGACCTTGCATCTGGCGTGATGACTTTCAAAGCCTCTTGTCGGCGCTTCCCACCGAAGTCTGGTCGAGTCCAGTTCATTTAATCTCATTGGCTGTCTCTTCCCTTTTCATCAATTTCACGCCGGCGTCCGTGGGTGCTGCCGGCAGCCGCGCCTCCTCCTCCTCCTCTCTGCAGCGAGGAGGCTCCTCGCTGACGTCCTCTGGACAGCGTAATGACAAAATTATGAGCGCAATAATTGTGTTTATAATGAGACTCAACTGAGCGTGTAATAGAGACGTCAGTGAATAGTTTTCGGAGGAACAGCGACGACGAAAAAGGACAAAGAACAATGCAGCATCTTGAGACAAAAGCTGCACACAGCCTCTTTGTTGATGAATAGTTAACGTTTCACCACCGTTTTGATCTAACGTTGAAAACTTGTAACATAGCTGTGCAAATGGTAGGCTCTAATCTGCGTCTATGCAACCGGAAATGGTGGCATTGAAAACAACTAATAGCACTATGGGTTAAGCAGTAATTTGGAACGAGTTTTCTTGAAAGACAGCTATACAATAAGATAGCTCCTACTCGATTACAGCACAATATTTAATTTTTTTCATAGCATCGTGAGATGATGCTTTGCTCTGGCACTGTCGTAACATGTATATAGTTTTAAGTATAGATGGCAGTAGATGCACGAAGTGTCGTTGCAATAAGGAGAGACCATTTGAGTTGTTCAGTTGGGTTTTAGTGGCAGCCAGTTGCATGAAGCAAGAAAAATGATTCAGTGCCTTCTGCTTTGTTTCTAACAACAGAAGATATTAATTGGCCACTTTCCAAAGTTTATTCACATATCCTACGTGGCCAGTCATATTACAAGGGAGGTTAAATTTCGAGGTAAGATCAGAATGATAGAAGCTGATTAGAAACGAAAGAGACAGAGACAGAGAGGGAGGGAAAGATTTAGGTTTTAGTGGCAGCCAGTTGCATGAGCGAAGAACGTCAGCTCTTCCAACATATTCAAATCCTCTTAATCTCGATGTGGACTAATGATTTATTAATCATACAGAGTGATTTGACAAATACAGGCTAATCTGAGAACCATTAATTTTGGGATTTTTAAAGATGAAGTAAACAGTACAATGCAAAACCTGCATGAATCAACATTCGGAAAGTCAATTTTGACAAATTACTACGTTTTACTCTCCCTCCCATCTGACGTTTTACTCTCCCTCCCACTCGCTGCGTTGCACGTTTCGACATAAACGAAGGTTCCCTTAAAATCGATGGGTTTCAATCCATCAAATGTTGCCTAACCATTGGTAATTGTCTAGAAGAAAGCCTTGCATGCACGGCATTGCACGTGGAGTAGTAAATAACACCTAAATAACTAGTTGTGAGCCTTCTTTCTCTTCTTCGTCTCGCGTGATATTTTAACGGCATACGCTTGCCACTCTGTTTAGGGTATACATTATTAGTTCGACTGTTAAAGTAATCGCCTCATATAGCTTTCGAAACGTCTGTTCGTTAGTCATTGTCGTCAAAAAAGGGCGAGTTCAAGAGGTCATGTGAATTCTCAAGCGGTGTAGTTGTCAGAGGATCGTCTCGTCTTGTCTCCGATTTGACAGTTCACGTCATCAAGTCAGTCAAACTTTGACGGAGCTGTGTGCAGACGATGAAGCAGCGGGGTCATGAGATTGATGGACAAAGCCTCGCCAAGTTGGAGTCAGGAGGCTGAAATGTACGATGCGTGTAATATCTTCCACGCGATATTCGACGCGCTGCTTCGTATTATTCTAAAGTTCATTGTAGTTTTGGTGCCAGGACATTAGAACCATTGCGTGAGTCGCTGTCATTAAGAGATTCGACATTTATCTTCCACGGTTGTCTCTGACAGCTTGTTTATACGTTTGCGTGAGTGCTGTATATAGATAATTGAGCCTAATCGTTGTTCGTTACATCCATAGATTTTCTTATTTACGCTGATGTGCGTCGTTTGCTTCTTATATTTCAATTTCGGTCCTAACCACCGCTTACAATCACGTGCCCCATTTTGATAAATTGTGATCCATGGCAAGGACAGATAATGGTTTCAAAATTTCAAACAAGGGACGATAATGAGTGTATTTAGGCCAGCAGATATTATGTTAAAGTTTACAGAGTCTGGGCTGGAACCACCTGTGCGGAGTAATATAATACCCTACATATCTGATTGATTGATTGATTGATTGATTGATTATTCGTTTATTCTCAAAGAATAGCACTGTATCTTGTAGAGGAGTCACTTAAAATTAATGTTCTGAATGAAACAATTAATGAATATGCGAATAAATGAAAATCTTAGAGTGGTAATCTAGGGAAAAGTAAAATGGTTGTGAAAATTGGGTTTTTCGATTGTTATATTAGGCTGTATCTCTGAATCAGTGTTTAATCTAGTCCCTCTCTTATGGGGGAGGGGGAAACAAGGTTTGTGGGGGAGGGGGCAACAAGGGCGTTCGCAAAACAATGTAATATTAATTAACAAAAACAAAACTATTTTGATGACCTTTTCTGGGAATTTCATCCATGTTCGAAGACTCGACGATTTTTTTTCGAATTTCATCTTACAACAACACTTGAAGACCTTTTTTAGGAATTCGTCCCACAAAAATTTGATGACCTTTTTGGGAAATTTCATCTTACATATAACAGTTCTGTCGTCAACAACAACTCAAAACTGGGAGGAACATAAATCCTGGGGGATTCTCTCCCCCCCCCAAGGTGTCTAGATTAAACACTGTCTCTGAACTTTGGCCTTTTGCCAATTATTTAGCGACCAGCGCAGTTGAGGGTGAATTGAAGCTGTAGCATCGGGAGACAAATAATATGGTCCTCTGTTGTGCAATACAGATCTTCATCCTGAAGCAGAAGTATAATAAAAAGAAGATGAAGAGTAGTCCTTTAACCTATAGTCTGAGAGGCAGCCATGGCTATGAAGTGCTAGCGATTTCATTTCTCTTAGCCTCTCGATCCCTCGCCGTCTCATCTTTCCACCGACAGTGTACGGTCAGAGTACTCATTATAGCTGATTGGCTAGATAAGTGGAAAAGATGGAGCAGAATCTGAAGACAAAAGTTCTCTCCTGGTAAATAACACATCACGCTAACCACTAGACTCTCCCTTCCAAAACAAGAATTAGACACTTCTGAGTTCGTGAAGAACCAACTATTCGAATGTTTTGGACAGGATTGCGACGAACGAGTAAGGAAAGAAAAGTTAGTCTGATTGAAGACAATAATTATATCAATGTTCAGTTTGTCTTAACACTCTCCGTACACATCTATCCGTCTCAATAACTGTGAAGTGTCTTTAGAACCTTTCAAAGGCACTATATGCCTCTATATAAATATTTAGATATATACGTCCTTTAGTCCGGTCGTTCGTCCTTTAGTCCGCTTGTCCGTCCGTCCGTCCGTCCGTTGAGGTGTATTCCAGATTGCCCGCATGGACACGTGCCACTTTCAACACACTTGTCCACTCTTATCTCATCACCGTTCTGGGCATCTTAATACGAGCCGTCTGCTCCATTGTCCGGCGAATGACCACAATTTCACGCATACTGACCGCAACGCCTCTCCCCCTCCACTTACACCGGCCACCGACAGAGGGACAGACGCCAGAGCAGATGTCGTTGGCTGTCGTTTCTCGCTCGCTGTTCGCTCACCCGTAACGACCGAATCTTCTCAAGTGTTGCAATCGGAGACGGGGCTCTTCACCCCTCGGTCAACTGCTCTTCCCACCCTTCGACCACACCCCGTCCTTGATCTGCAACCCAGACTCCCTCCGCGGCGGCTTCGCCAAACGTTAACTGATCGATGTCAATAGCGGATCATTCGAGAACAAAAGCTGAGGAACACATCTGAAATATCATTCAACCGGTCAACTGTAAGCGACCCTTCTTATCGCTTGCCATCGTCCACTCCTAGAACTGACTTTATCATTGTACGCTTAATTACAACAACTGGATCATCAAAGCAAGTGGCGGCACTTAATTCTCAGAAATTGTCACTTAATTAGTTGCAGCTCAATTTCATTATTCTGCTGTGACGTCATCGCACTCGAACGTGCCTCTTGATTTTTTTAAGTGCTGTCAATGGTTATCTAGTTATGCCAGTCACTTAATTGGATTCTTGCAATGAAACTTATTATGCATTTTCACGTTCTATAGTTCTATAGATAAAGCCTTCAGGTATATGTATGCAGAATGAATTATGACAATCCTCATCACATTGATAGCGTAATAAAAAAGGTTTCTGTAAGATTTCTTAATGTATCGAAGCTTTTAGCTGTGAGATTCTGTTACTGCCCAACGTGTAGCGATTGAATGGCTTCCAGTAAATTCTAAATATATATGGACTCAGGCTTAACACTATTTGTAGGCTACTACAAATCACCTGCTATATAAGAACTATAACTTACTCTGATATTATACTGCATTCTGGCTATCCAGAGTATACTATTCACTAACACCTTTCCCCATATCACTTTCTTCCTTACTGCTCGTGACCTAGGTGTTACGCTGGATCGAGAGCTTAGTCTCTCTCAGCATGTTAACTTGGTCACTCGGAATTGTTATTATCAGCTCCAGCAGTTGCGTGTTGTACTGAGGTCATTCTCCCATGATGCTGCAGTGATCTTAGTTCATGCATTTGTCACTGGTAGAGTCGACCACTGTTGCTCGGTCCTTGTTGGTCACTTCAAGGGCCTAATGGGGCGACTTGACCGGGTCCTTCGTTCTCCTTCGTTAGTCGTATTCCAAAATATGTCCAGTCTCTGCCTATATGCGTGACGTCTTGCATTGGCTTCCTACACCTGAGCGCATCTCTTACACAATAGCAGCATTAGTCTGGCGGTGTCTCTCCAGCAGCGCCCCATCCTACTTGTCTGAACCAGCGCTGTGGTGGTAAAATTAGAGGTGAGTATACGCTACCGGTTTGTTTTCCGAAACAAATTAGAGGTGAGTATACGCTACAGTATTTAGAAGGATTAAAATCCAACTTTATTATTAATTATCATGATTGCCGTGATCTATTAGTACAGTTAATCTTAATCATAATTATTTTATCGTTATTATTACTATTACTGCTATTACTACCACTGTTGCTATAGCTAAAAATGGCATCCTGAATCTTAAACTCAACACCTGGAGAAACAGCTATCTGACCATGATGTTTTATATCTCTAAAGGCGCTCTATTAATGTAGTAATATTAATGTGGACGATCTGTAACTCCTGTTGTTAATCTGGATTTATATAGCATCACAAGTTACGAATCATTAATTGATGGCGATAGTTAACTGTGTGATTCGTGTTGCTCGCATACTATAGTTCTAAATCTGCAGCGATTGTTGTAGGTGAGAATCGAACCCGTGTTTTCTGCGGTTACAAATTGAGCTCTCGACCGGTCTGCACCATGTCACATGACCAGAAATATAAAGGTAGGCCCCTAATTGTAAATTCAAAGCACTGCAACGACCACTACTACCACTGTAACTCCTGCTCTGTAGTTGACGCTTCTCTATGGTCCTCTCTAGAAACTCATCAGGTGCAAACACAACCACATCTATTTAAGAACACGATTGCTTTTCTAAACTCCCAAATTGCGCTTAAACTCATTTACTAACCAATGAAGAATGGAGGGCTGAGTGAGCACCAGATGACGTCTTTTTTCCATGGACAGTAATCTCTCAAAGAATCAGATCTTCTGAACGTCACCCAACCTTGGAGGTCGTATTGAAAGGTACTATTTGCCACCCGGGAACTGATGAGATTTCCTTTTATTTTGTGCATTTTTGACAGTCGAATTCAGGGTGCTTATCTATTTATTTATTTATTAATCTAGCTACCCCCCTCTCTCTCTCTCTCTCTCTGTCTGTCTGTCTCTAGCTCGTTCCCTCTTTACCTGTCTCTGTCTGTCTGTCGTCTGACTGTCTGTCTGTTTCTCACTCTCTCTCTCACTCTCACTCTCTCTGTGTCTCTCTCTGTCTCTCTGTCTCTTACTCTCTCTGTCTCTCACTCTCTCTGTCACTCACTCTCTGTGTCTCTCACTTTCTTTGTTTCTCTCACTCACTGTTTCTCTGTCTCTCACTCTTTCTCTGTGTCTGATACAGTTACTGGCACCACAGAAGTTATTTGAATTATATATTATCGTTGCAAAGCTGATATAATGATATATGTGTAAACATCTGAGTGGTTTGTTGGCAGCAGCTTGTGGAATGACCCAAAGGCAGGATTGAAATGTCTGGTTGTAAAGAGAGAAAATCTTAACCTGAGTATGAAAAGACTTTTTCCTTATTATAAATCGCACCCTTTCCAGAATTCAATGCATCACGCGACATCTTTTCTTACGAATGATTAATTGTATTCGTAATAACTTGACCTAATCGAGATGTTCTTAAGCAGATTGAAAATAAAAATTGTCATTCCAACTTATCGAAAACGGAATAAATTACATTGCATTATGTATAAACCACAAGCATGCATTCACTGTGAAGAATATATTTGCAGTTCACAAGCGCAGGTGCAACCTACGTATAATCAGTTATGCAAAACAGAATCTGTAATATTTCTTGAGTAACTGTGCTCTCGAATTCCTTTCTTCAACACCATAGCACCGTAAATGCTTATCAAGTTATCAGAATCCATAACAATGTAATGCAAGTCTTCCGAATTTCTCAGCGCGACATTTAAGCTGTGCCAGTGAGACCTGCAGCAGTGCAGCATGCATCACAAGTGCTGTATCATCAAGTCAGCGAGAGCTAAGAAAATCAATGTGGATATCTGTATATGAATATTTGCATAGCGCCTTCAGCAACCTTTTAAGTCGATGCATAGGTATGACATATTCTATGCGACGCTCGTCATATGCTCTTCATATGCTAAGAAGTTTCTTCAATTCTTCGGAGCAAACTTCGGAGCAAGTGAAGTTACTTAGCAGTTGACTGACTGCTTATTAACAAGGTATAAGCGCAATTTATCTGTGGTAAGAATCACATCGATCACCCTTTGCTTGAAAACTTCCACGCCTTGCCTGGCTGTGCTTCATATATAGACGCGCTTTTCTATAGACATGCGATTGTCTAGCTTTTCTGGTTTCTGATGTTGACAGACACTGCTTTTAATTAAGAGTGGACAACGGGCAATGACAAGATGTCGTCATATTTGTACGAAGCTGCCTATACCAATCATGCAAGTAATTATTCGTTGGTAAAATTATTGACGTAGCATAGCACATATGAATTAATACACCGTGTAAACATTTATTAAGTCAGACTAATTAGTTTTCAGGCGTTTTCGAATACGAATGATGTGTTTCGTAAGAATCCTTAAACTCTGAGTCGGGTTTGAGAGAAGAGTCGATAATGCCGTAGAGTCCTAAACCGGGCGTAGTGCTGGACACTTCTGTCGGAGTCACAGGACCCTGGAATGAAGGGAAGGCAGAGAGCATCTTCTGCAGTCCGAGTAAGTGCTTGGCCATACGGGAATGCGCCTGGTCTGCGGGGTAGAGGAACTGCTGGCCAAACAATGCGTTGTAGGATGGATGATGGTAGGTAGACAGACCAAGCAGGAAAGGTCTGACGGATGAAACGTCCATCAGTTTATCCAAGTTTTCGTCTGAAATGAAAATTCACACTAATTAAGAAAATAATATTTTCAAATGTTAAATGAAAAGTTTTCGCTAAGTACTACCTGATGGACTTTTTCGCCCAAATGTTTATCACAAAATGTATTCCTATAAGAAAGAACGACAACGCCAATCGTGCTTTTAAACACTAAAAGCAATAATATCAATTAATAAGAATATTATTATCATTATATTTTAAAAAATAATAATCTCTTAGATGACTTAGTCCTGGTTACACGTAGCTTTTACTCAATATACTCGTTTCATTCGTTAGCTATTTATTTTTTGGTTTCAAGCTCTTCTTTTGTCAACTTTTCCTCGAAAATGCAGTTAACTCGTTTAAGGTCGTTCTTCATTTTTTCTGGTTCTGACTTCTATTTTCAGGTTTTATTTCTCATTTTCGTATATTGCAAGCAGACGATATCAGAGATAGTGGTATCACCTAAGTCTAATTGCTGTCAGCAGTAATTCCATCCGAACAGGTGGGAGAATCCTGCAGCGACAAAGCAGCGACATCCGTATCCAGTGGCGTCACCAGGGTTGGTGTCACCCGGTACGATAAGTCATAATGTCATCCCCATTAGAAGGTCCAAAAAAGAAATTGGAATAGAGTTTCAGGTTTAGGTAAATTGATACTGATACAGTACATGTAAACTTGGCTGACGAAAATATTTTTGTTGTTATCTCCTATTGTTACTTTAAAAAATAAATTTCCGCTGAAACTGTGCACAAAAATTGTTTAGACAGTCATTTTGTCATTTTGGTGTCACTCTTTTGAAGGTGTCACCCGGTGCGGCCCACACCCCCGCACTCCTAGTGACTCCACTGTCCGAATGTACTGTCTCGCCATAAGCAAGCGTCATCTCTGCGTTGGGACAGTCCACCTTCATGACCCGAGAGCCAATCCTTGCCCTGGGTCAAAGCGCACATCCTTGGTCAATGGTTTTTGGCCTCACACATTTGGGAGAGTTGAGGTGGGTCACATGACACCAACAAACAAGACGCAAAATGATCCTCAGATTCAACTCCCGCCTCACAGTTTGATAATACTCCGAGATTGGCCTTTGCAAACACATCCTAGAGGTGCATGATTGCCTGCTCACAGTCTCTGACTAGCATGCTGGGCTCTAGCTGTAGCCCCTCGTCTGACCTAGATTGCTAGCAGCTTTATTCAATTTGTAACAACAGTTCTGGCTCAACCAAATCCAGCTGGTCCCAGGCGCAATATGGCAAATATTGGCACATATCGGGTGGAAACCGTAACCACTGTATGCTGAGGTTCCAAATCTTGAGGACATGGAAATGGGAACCCGTCTGGACGCTCTGAGGCCCTTTGGATGCTACTCGGCTCCAAGTTGGAGGACAACAATAAACGAGTAGCCGAGTCTTCGTGTGTCTTTATAAATGTCTCGGACAATGTCGTATACCAGCACCGACCTGTTTGCGGAAGAGAAACGAGACAGCCCTTGGACGGGTGGAAGTGATGGTGCAGTTGGATGCTAGCCTGCGACAAAAGCATCCAACTGGAGAAGACTCAGACTTTTCCGTAGCGCAAAGAGCGTATCGCCAAAACGGGTTCATCAAACTTGCTCAGGATAAAGCCCAGCAAATAGCTGCGGGCAATGCTTCATCATTACTGGCGTTTGGACCTGCGTTTGTGCATGACAATATCAGGGTTCTCGGTGAAGAGTTCATCCGTCCTGGTAGAAGAGGTAGCAAGGAAATTCTCGACATAAGATGTTGAAGTCTGCCTCCTCTGACTAGGAGCAAGTGATAGGAGGCTAGCCAAAGGCTGCAGGGTTCGTGGAACTCCAACAGGATTCCGTTGATTATGGGAAACAGTCTACTAGCTTAAAGAATGTATTTTAAAGGTCTCTGCTGCAAATTTGGGTACGAATGTTTGCTTAGAGAGATAGAAAGCTATGCTGAGGTATCGTCAGAGGAAAAACCAGTTCCCACAGGAAAGGAGTAGCCACGGGGCGTCAAGATTTTTGGACCTACTCGACAGTTTATAATTGAAAGGCAGTTTAGCGAGGGTTTATGCGAACCAAAGTAGCAATACGTTGTCCATGGAGGTGATTAATACCATCTTTATTGTGCATTGTTCGGCCAGAATACACTGCACCCCCTCTGCTTCTGTGCAGCCCCGAAAGAGGAAAACCCTTGATTTCATTTGTCATTTTGGCATTTATTAACCACAGAGCACAATGAACGAATTGCCTGTTGGGTTGACGTAAACAAGCTTTAAAGTGTTAAACGTGTCTGAAGTCATGTAACCAGAACAACACGGAGGAAGCGTGACACCTGGGGGCTGGGAGGTGACACTGGGGTGGGAGGTCACAGAAGTGCGTAACACGAAGGGAATTATGACAACATACACACACACACATACATACATACATACATACATACATACATACATACATACATACATACATACATACATACACACATACATACATAATACATACACACATAGTTTTACACACATACATATATGCATGCAAACATACATGCATGCATACATGCATACATACATAAATGCATAATACATACACACATGCATACATACATACAGTGAAAGATGTAGCTTGAGATTTATTTGCATGTGGATAGAAGGACTATATCAAAGACTATATCTTACTAACCGAGTTCATGGCCAAATGAATTGAGCTTATCGATTTTTGTGTTGACTTTCTTGACTCCGAGCGAGACTTGTTCGAGATTTTTGGCTTGACCAGCGGACGGGCATCTTGGCTTCGGATGTTGGCGTTCAAAGCGCTGACCATACTTGCTTGGAATCGAAGTCAGGAACAAGGAACCGGATTTGGCTGCGGAAGGCAGGTCCCGCATGATCAGTCCGTCTTTCCTTCAAGAAAATATCCGCCTTCGTTAGAAAAACATTAAAGTGGCTCTCCTGATATTTTTAATTCTGATCAAAGTTTATTTGTATCTACGTATGCATCGTGGTACTTAATATAACGCGAAATGAAAAGTGATATAGTTAATTTGAAAAAAGAAATCGTACAGCCAATAAGCAGAATAAACAGATACAGGAAGAGAGCTCTAAAATCTAGATATGGCAACCGACAAAGATCTTTCATCAAGAACAGTTCTAGTTTTATGTATGACCAGAGAAAGATAATCAGATGACCTCATTGAATAATGATAAGTCTGAGACTGACTTTTAAATGTTGTGGCTCCAGGCCAGAGTTCAACGCTTTATAATTTACTGAGCCCAAATATGAAACAAATCCTTTGCTGAACAGGAAGCAATGCCCAATTGCCCATATAGGCCTACAAGCACAGGCTATAGGCATATGTTCATATTTTGACGTAGGCTATAGGCTATTAGTTATGGATATAGTTATGAAGTATTTTTAATTCATTCGAATGTCCAATTAAGTTTTCTATCTATCTATCTATCTAAAACATTTATATAGCGCCCCTTCAAGGAATCTATTCAGAGGCACTCCTGACCCAGGCCCAGTCAAAAAGAAATGTCTTAAGGAGACTGTAAAAGGAACCAGATAAATCCCTAGGAAGGGAGCGAATCTTAAGAGGTAGATTGTTCCAAACGGCAGGACCAACCACCGAGAATGCCCTACGCTGTGCTATGGCGGTACGAGCGTAAGGAACAACGAAGTCTCCCCGGGATGCTGAGCGCAGGGATCTGCGCCCCGCACAAGAAGAAGTAAGAGTAAAGAACTCACAAAGGTAAGCCGGTGCCCGCCTAAGACACATTACCAGGCCATTGAGGAGACCCTGTAAAGGATGAGCTGCTGAACTGGGAGCCAGTGAAGGATATCTCTCATGTATTCGGAAATATGATCAAATCTGGAGATACCCCCAACCAAGCGTGCAGCCGTCCGCAAAACCCTCTCCAGACAAGAAAGACGGACCTGAGGGAGTCCAACAAAGAGAGAAGAGCAGTAATCCAAGCGATTTACAACAAATGCGTGAACCAAGGTGGAGGCTGCAGAAAAAGAAAGAGAACGGGAAACGACTCGGAGCTGACGCAGTTGGTAGTAGCAAGCACGCTTCAGCCCATTGATATGCTTAGTAAAAGAAAGTTCCTGATCCAAAATAACACCAAGGTCACGAACAGAAGAGGAAAAAGTGAAGGATGGGAATTCAGTGGCAAGGGAGACCAGGTCAATATTGGCCAACTGTTGGCGAGTGCCAAACCAAATATATTGCGTCTTCAAGGGGTTGAGACGCAAACGATTTGAAGACATCCAATCATTAAGGGTGCTAGTAGCGCTAGACATGAGCCGAACAGCTGCAGCTGCCTCAGTTGCGGAACAATGGGTGTAGGATTGGACGTCATCCGCATACCAGTGACTCAGCAGTGAGCAAGATGCGAGAAGAGAACCTAGATCAGCAGTAAAAAGGATGTATAGTAGAGGACCAAGAACTAAACCCTGGGGGAGACCAAAAGGTGCAGGAAGCCAAGGAGAACGAGTAGAGCAAAAGATAGTAGAAGAGGAGCGGTCAGTCAGGTAGGATGCAAGCCAGGCTAGAGGCAAGGCCTTAATGCCAAACGATAAGGAAAGGCGGAGCAGAAGAATTTCATGGTCAACAGAATCAAAGGCAGCACTCACGTCATAGAGGGCCAAGAGAGTGACCTCGGATCTATCGATAGCACGGTAGATGTCAGAGAGGAGATGGAGCAGAAGGGTTTCAGTAGAGTGCCCCTTACGGAAGCCAGATTGGCATGGAGGAAGAAGCTTGTTGGAGTCTAAATAATTAAACAGTTGGCAAGCTACCGATTTTTCAACAATTTTAGAAATGAAAGTTACATTAGCTATTGGCCTATAGCTAGATGGAGTAGACGGGTCAAGCCCTGTCTGTTTCAGGATAGGCGTAATGATCGACCGTTTCTCAGAGGCGGGTAGGACTCCTTCGCGGAGAGATGTGTTGCAGAGGAGGGTGAGAAATGGAAGGAGGATGTCAATCGATTCTTGAATGAGGAACGACGGCAGAGGGTCAAGCTCTATAAGTTTTATGATGTCATAAAGTATATTTTGCGTCCTTATGAATATCTAAGCATATACCTTTTTCTTTATCCCTACCAGTATCTCTACAATCTTTATTTCCATCTGCGTATATACTACTTATCTGAGGACTTTCGCACCGCCATTTGTTATTTCCATGGTGAGTATACCGTCAATGCCAAGAGGGGTTCCGAGACGACATGAAAACGGACGAAATAAGTGGAGGAACATTATCATTGACTTTTGATCTTGATTTTTAATCCAAGACCAGCATGCAGGCCAACAAAGGCCTGCACTCTGGAGAGTATTCACAGACAGTGGCGTCACTATACGGTTGGTTTCACCCAGTGCGGCAAGTCATTGTGTCACCCCAATTAGAAGGTTCAAAAAAGAAATTGGAATAGAGTTTCAGGTTTAGGTAAATTTATACTGATACAGAATATGTAAATTGGGCTCACGAAAAAT
Source organism: Allolobophora icterica (assembly GCA_963556255.1). NCBI lineage: Eukaryota > Metazoa > Annelida > Clitellata > Crassiclitellata > Lumbricidae > Allolobophora > Allolobophora icterica. Next base: position 36,180,449 of record OY744616.1, read on the forward strand.
GTTGTTGTTGTTATCTC
>OY744616.1:36185465-36265465 GCA_963556255.1 Allolobophora icterica
AAGTGGGATCTGCAAAGGTAGATCACATGTATTGTCCGCTATTGACAGGTCTCCGTCCAAAAGCAGGTGCAGGCTGCGGACGACGAACTGGGGATTCCAGTCTGGGAATCGCGATGTAATCGAGTCCTCGATAGCTTTTTTTTTTATCACACCCTGACGTGTGCCCAGCCAATATACCGCGTCCTTGTTGAATTCAGCCGTTGGCGAATTGAAGACATCAAACTCTGTAGGGGCTTACTTCTGCCACAAAGGTCAATGTGCCGGACAGACGTTAGTGTGCGTGCTCTATATTTTCAGTCTACAATCAACCGGGTCGGCGATCGTTGCGCTCAACTAGCCGTGGAGACATGCAGGTGCCACGCTTCCGCATTTCAACTCGATCCTGTCGTGCCTTCTCAGTTGGACCATCTTTCCCAGCAGTCTTCTACTGCATTTACATAATATTCCATTTGGTTCTGTGCATGCAGCGAACCTTTTGAAAATGTCTTAGACCGCAATTATAGTTTATTTAGATAGCGATAAGTGCAGCGCTTTTGTGAGGTAATTGAAAGACGCTATATATTTATTAAGTGCCTTTATACATACACATGAAACAGTAACTTAAACAGAGTTAACAGAACAGTGGCATGTGCAAGAACTGATAGTTGATATGCAATTTAAAAGACTCTCTTAGGCTATCCACCGATTCCAAGATTTTCCCGGCTGTAAACAGTTAACAGCCATAGATCTATTATACCTTTTGAAGCTTAACTGTCCAGTTGTGAATCTGTTGCCTCTTAATAGCAGACAGATCCAACAGTTGCGCAAATCACCGTCGAGACACGAAACAAAAACCATGTCGCAATCAAGAGAGAAACTCCTCCGAACTCATTCATGGTCATCGCAGTAGAAATCCGAACATGCGCGAATGATTGAGCGAATTTCATACAAGACGAAGAAATAGACAATTGGCAGAATTTGGCAGCAAAACAACCAATGCTGTCGTAAACGTGTGATAAGTATGATTTTGATTACGATATATATGACGAATATTATGATTACGCTGGTACGAGGACACGAAAATCGATGCTTTCCGCGGCTGCTGCTGCTGACGATGATGATGAATATATGACAAGAGGATGACAATGATATGCGAGAAGAATGAGCTATCTCCGTTGTTTTTGTAAACGAGGCGCTATATAAACTGCCAAACACAATGGAATGGTGATGAGAGCAGCTGTTAAGTACCTTCCGGATTTCGTGATGATCATCTCCGTTCCGAGTTCATTGAATCGTCGCCAGAGTTCGCTTGATTCCAGACAACAATTCGTTCCCTCTAATGTACGACCGAATATGGAAAGCCCACGTAGAAGGTCCATCTCACGTGACCTTGATGACGTGTTTACATCGTCATCATCGTCCTCTTCCTCCTGTTCCTCTATTCTCTCATCCAATGCAGGAGACTTTGAGATCTCAGAATCTGAGAAAGTACATGTTTCACAAAAGTGCTAAATACATGCAAACATACACAGATGAATATGATTAGATGATGATAAAAGTTACAAGAGGATGACAATGTAGCCTATGCATTGTATGTGATGTATGCATCATGCATTACCCATGATTACCGTATGATATGCATAATGCATGCATATTATGGGTGTGTGTATGCATGTATGTTTATATGTTAGACATAAGTGCGTTTAAGAATTTTTTAAAGTAGATAAATAAATGCCATAATTATCTTTTTGTCCCAAGAGCCAGGACTACCATGCCAAAACTCGAACCTTTTCTTGCATTTTGTCCTGCTCTTTGGAATCAACTCCCTCCATTGACACGTGCATGCCTCTTTATTAGCGGGTGCATGGCCCAAGTGCTTCGTTCCGCTGCCTTAAAATACTTTCTATTCATTGTGTCTTTCGCACTGGGAGCGCCTCTGATTAGCCAACACTGTGAGAGGCGCTTCATAAATGTTTAGATACAATACAATACAATACAAACATATACACATACAGTCATATTTTCATACATACAAACAGACATGAATATGTACAAACATACATACATACATACGTATACATACATACATACATACATACAATCAATCAATCGGAATTTATGTAGCACCTCTTCAAGATTGCTACTCAGATGTCTTGAGCAGTTGTTACAACGGAGAGGAAGGTTCCTGCCATGGGTAGGAAAGTAAGGAGACGGATATCCAGGGGAAGCCCTTCCATGTCCTTGGTCCGATCACTGAAAATGCCCGACGCTGCATGCATGATAGCTGTGCGAGCAAACGGAGCAGGCAGGTCACCGCGGGCAGCGGAGTGAAGGTGGCGATAACTGTGAGACGAGACAGGGCAGCATATCCAGACCAGGGAAGGGAGCCAGTGTAGAACCTCCCGCATACACACCGATAAGACGTGCGGCCGCCCGATGAACCTGCGGAAAACCAGCGTAGATGGAAGAGCAGTAGTCAAGACGGCTCAGCACGAATGGGTGAACAAGGGTGACTGGTGACTGCTGCATTGAAAGTCTGAGAGCGTGAGATTAGCCGAAGTTGGCGGAGCGGGTAACAGCAGTTAAGCCTTACTGGTCCTTGATATGGTCTGCACTTCAGCGTTACACATGCCATTCATAGGAGTAGCTCAGAACACTGCATCAACTGCTGAGAATACTGGAATGTGCCCTAATTAGTTTGGTTTACGATCACGGTGCGAAAACCCGCCCGTGGCTACTATAGAGCTTTGCAGAATGTGCGCTAAGTATACAAGTATAATTACGTATGCCTGTTCGTATATATACCATTAACGAACTCCATGCCTGAGATGAACGCCTGCATGGGAAAGTTCCTATAGAGCGCTATAAACCTCTCGTTACATCTATACGTACAGACATACATATTTGCATACATACATATACAAACATGAATGCATGCATATAAGCCTATAGACTTACATATTCGGCAATGAAACGTACAAACATTGTTTTACCCTCTTTCTTCGGATTAACTACATAATCAATTGTCGTCATTTGTATGCCAATAGGGCCTATGCATTTGCAAGAAATCCGCTAACCATGAACATCAAATGAGGTTGCCAGGGGCGACGCATCAGTTGCTGCTGAATATTTTCCATCTTCATCCATCTGGTTACATCCTTGTTCATCCTCATCAACGGCGCATTGAGGTTCTCGTTCCCTTCGACAGAACTTTTGTCCCATGAGGGCTTCGATGGAAAAGGCGGATGCTTTGCTTGACAGTGGAGTTTGGCGGCAACCTGACTCCGTCCTAGGCAACTCCGTTTCCATCATGTTCTCCATTACGAAGTTATTTAGCGCTAGTTGAACCCTCTGGACAATTTGCAGAAAGACGCAGTTGTTGCTGAATAAAAGAACCTGCCCTCAGTTTATATATAGTCTCTCAGCAAATCGACTTTGGCTTTCGAACCAAGTGCCGCGGGTGTCTTAAAGTGTCGAATGTAGATTCGATAGAAACCTTATACGGTGCTAAAACGGGCGACACGTGGCCAGGTGATGTGAATTATAATATGAAATCCACAGAAAAAATAATGAAGTTACGTCGCTATATGGAAATCTCTCACACATCACGCGCTCAACATTTAAATCTTTTGCCTTCATCGAAACAACGTTCTCAATGTTTCAATTATGACTCTGGACATATAGAGCAATGTAAATTTCGACCGCCGTTCAACAGCGCATCTGCTCAATTCGCAAGTCAAGAGCCTCCAAGTTAACCGTATCGTCTTACGCATTCAAATGATCGGCTCGTCTATATCCACGGTCACCGAAACCCTATCCGGTTGCCGTCGGCGAGGCGCAGGCGAAAAACATTCTGAAATCCGAGATCCTTAATCGCGGTACAGGTGTCGAGAGCTGTAGTTAACGACACGTAGCCTTCCTCGAGTGGGTGTCCGAAGCAGTCGCATGCAGAATGTCAATGCTTAACGGACAGTCCTTCTAGGTTTATTGCGCTGCTAATCGCATTTATTGAGACGGTGTCTGTAAAGCGTGTGCCCGCCGACCGTGTCAATCAAAGCAGGTGCCCCGGGCAAGGCGGGAAAGAGGCTTCGTGATTGGATGGTTGGGCGTCTGGAGGCAAGACGTAAGTGTCCGAATGCATTGCTGTGTAGTGGTTCGAGGTAAGAGAGAGCGTAACTAGGCAACGCCCATAGAGTCAGATATACGGGCGTTCTGTGAATGATTGTAAGATATGGCTTTGTGTTTAATCGTCTTACACAATCGATGACATCATTATTTGTTTCTCTTCTCTTAATTGCCGACGTCATGTCGGCATCATCGTTTGCTTCATCATCTCCTTAGATTCCGTCACCTGCCTCATTATCATTATATATCCTACGTCACGCATGCCTTAACCACGGTATCTATACAGCGCTGTCTTAAACTCTCGACGCCTGTTTAAATGACATAATATATGCGTGTATACTTATTGGCTTATTGTCAGCTAATGCAACTATTGTTCGTAAACTCCAATTTTCCTAAGCGCTACTCTGAAACTAAACGCGAAAGCACCAGCTTATATATAAATATATATTTGTATACTCACCAGAGCTGCGTCGTATCCGAAGGGTTGTCCAGAGATCGGTGTCCATTGGAGGTCTGAGTCTATATATATATAAAGTCCTCAATCTCTCGATGTCGTGACAGTGTCGGTAAGCGAAGCAGTGGTATAGGCCTACTCAGGGGCGTAACTTTGGTGTAAAAAGTGGGAGGTACCAATTTCTTACAAACGCGAAGCAAGGCGGAGACTGCTATCTCTGGGAAGTCTCAATAATAAAATATTGATTGGTATTGTTTAAACAGGCGGATGTACGTTACCCCTCAGTCTAAAATGCTGGGGGTACGGTACTCCCCGTCCAAAAATGGTGGCGTACGGGTACCCCTCGTACCCCCCCCCACAAATTACGCCTATATGGGCCTACTCAATTGTTGTATCAGATATTGGTCGTGATGTTTTTGTCTCAGCGTAGGATCGTCATTACTAAGAACATTTCTTTAGCTGTGGTTGAGCTGGGAGCGCCTCTGAGGTATCTTGAAGAGGCGCTATATCAAATCTTTAGAATTAATGAACGAATGAAGAACATGCCTTTGGAGAATTTCTCTGTGTTATAAGAGGCGTGTAAATCTTTTTACAGGAAACTCTTAACCGGTATACTTAACAGAAACGTTACTAATATTGTGTCATTACTAACAATAATCATATTGTTAACAGTATAGGCGCATACACATATAGTTCGAAGTAAACGCTCATAGATAAAGATTTACTTTCTTTGCATTGTCCTCAATACAATGAAAAGAACAATGCTGGCGCTAAATATAACCGGAACTTCCGGACTCTGTTGAAATCGCCTTCTGCAACACAATGCGCATTGTGAATATTGCCATGCCTGCACTTGCATTTCATGCATGACCTCCTCTACTGCCGTTTTCACGTGGTGCCAGTCCCAAGCCTGGATAAAGAAGGGGTGCACCGCTAAGTATCTGTCATGTATAGTGTATATACTATATATATACATCTTGAGAGAATAAGAGAGGAAGAGAGACAGACATACATACAGACAGACAGACAGAGACAGACAGACAGAGACAGAGAAAGAGACAGAGAAAGACAGACAGACAGACAGAGACAGAGAGAAAGAGAGAAGATGCTGCAGGTATACAGAGTTAAAACAAGAGACAAAAAAGGCGGATGTGCATGCATGCCCAGCGGCTCGCTCAACGGCACGCAAGTAAAGAACCTATATATGCATGGAGCTATAGAGTTGCACCACCTTTATACATTGGCAACGGGGGAGAAGAGAAATGTGACGGGCCCGCAAACCTAGCCTGCATGAGGCTATACGCAGTTAGTCCTTGAAAGACTTCTATAAGCAGTGCATGCATGGTGTATAAGCCTGTAGCAAAATCGTGCCTTGCTTTTCTGGCGTCTATTACAACAATTATCAGCTCTACAAGTAACGAGTCTCCGTTCTGCAATTGATCGCGACTACTCCCAGACTTCGGGCGACCAGGTTACACATGGATCGGCGTATACATGTCAAGCACGCGCGCAGAGAGGTGCCCACATGATACAGAAACTCACAAAGAAACAAAGCTTCTATAAATAAATAAATAAGTACAATACATGTATGATGTATATATACACATATATATGCAGTAAATATATACTTGCAATGAGGACTTGCAATGAGTTGGACTTGTAAGTATATAAATGACTTTTTGCATGCCGTCATCTGCTCCATATATATATACGTTAACATTCGATTTCTGGCAACAGTCAACTGAACAGCATGCATAGCTGATCAATGGCACCACAGGGATTCTTGTGAAGTCAAATTTTGCAAACACACACACACACACACACACACACACACACACACACACACATACACACACACACACACACACACACACACACACACACACACACACACACACACACACACACACACACACACACACACACACACACACACACACACACACACACACACACACACACATACACACACACACACACACACACACACACACACACACACACACACACACACACACACACACACACACACATAAAGACATGTTTTAAGTGATATTAACACACACATATACATACATGTCATTCATATATATATATATATATATATATTATATATAACTGTAGGCTATTTGAGGGGTTTATGTATAAATAATTGTGTCAATTGATCACACTTGGTCACCGTCACAATAGCTGTATTATAGTTGAAACATACTGAACCGCGTTTGGTGTTTCTTTTAATATACAGACGCCTACTTGTGACACATCTAGTAATATACATGCATATATATATATATATTCTAAGCACATATATATATATAGCTTTATTTCTTGACAAGGGATAGCGATATGCAGGTACACACAAACACACAAGCACACACACACATACCTACATATATATTATATATGTTATATATATAATTATATATATATAATTATGTTATGCAAATCGATCTTTACGTGTATACTAGATTGATGTTCGTGAAAGTTAACAGGGTGAGAAGGGGCGACATGAGAAGTGAAGACGGGGTCGACCGGAAGGGTTGATACGGCTTGACACGGGGGTAACATGAGCCTACAATGATTGTTACGCGGTCCGACGATCTGACTCTCGGGGGCCAAGTCATGAAACGGGTGTAATATACTTCGCAGCGAAGGCGTTGTAGATATATGGACTTGGTTTTTGTATGGACGATGTTTGCACGCAGCTTTATAAATCACGAAGTTTATTAAAATGTTGAGCTGTCAGTTGAATTGTCGACCATTATGAATGCAGCCGTTGCTCAAGAGAAGCCGACTTTTGATCAGCCACCTCTCGTTGTAGGCTGACCGTCCCCACCTCGTGCTGAATGGAACCCTAGGGGTGAAAAGGCCTCCGGGGCTTAGACTACCCGCGGCTGACGGATACGTGACGATAGGGGGTGTCTGAGCGTATACACGAGAAACGTCGTCACAACAGTGAATGTTAAATGGGTGGATGAATATACTGAGTATATATATGCATGATGTATGTGTGTATGTATGTATGTTTCTATGTATGTATGTATGTATGTATGTATGTATGGATGGATGGATGGATGCATGCATGCATGCATGCATGCATGCATTGGATGGGTGGGTGGATGGATGTATGGATGTATGGATGGATGAATGGATGAGTGGGTGGATTGGTAGATGGATGGATAGAGGATGGATGGATAGATGAGTGGATAGATTGGTAGATGGATGAGTGGGTGGATGGATGAATGAGTGGATGGATGGATTAATGAGTGGGTGGATGGATGGATGGATGGATGGATGGATGGAAGGATAGATGGATGGATATATGGATGGATGGATGGATGGATGGATGGATGGATGGATGGATGGATGGATGGATGGATGGATGGATGGATGGATGGATGGATGATGGATGGATGGATGGATGGATGGATGGATGGATGGATGGATGGATGGATGGATGGATGGATGGATGGATGGATGGATGGATGGATGGATGGATGGATGGATGGATGGATGGATGGATGGATGGATGGATGGATGGATGGATGGATGGATGGATGGATGGATGGATGGATGGATGGATTGAAGAATGGATCGACCGATCGCTTTTACAGCATCAACACACTAACAGCAGCAGCAGAAGAGGAAGCTGGTAATCGTTCCGTTTGGTTAGAGATAGTTTATCGCGATACACTGATTGGAGTCGAGAATCGGTCCTTCTAATTACCGCTTTCACTGCCTTTCCACCGCCACTCAGATGCACCCACATTATATCTTTATAGACCGACGTTCTATCTATAGACGCCGACGCCCATCCACTGACAGCAGAGCCATCACAGAGCGTGTGTACATTCGTTGTATATGCGATGGAGTCTCGTCTTAATTATTGTCTGCGTCGATTGGAACGGACGATTAGATCTACAAATGAAACGATGACAGAGAAGATCCTCACACGAATCCTCCGTGAATCCATCCAACGCTTCGATTTACCATGCAGTAGGCCTAGCCCATGCATCGTCATCTCTCGCTAACTACTAATTTAGATGAACGTTTCGATAGGAGATGCATCAAAATGCAGTCGACACTATTGTATCAACCCCCTCCTCTCTTATCGGTCTGTGTATACGCAGTCAATGCTTATATGTATACATTATGTAAGGTTAGTGTATATGTGTGGCTATAGATGTATATGAAGAAATGTCATTAGTTTTTCTTCATTCGGTGCAATAGATGAATAGATGTGTCTACACAATTAACTTCTCTCTGCGTTTCGTAATTTTCGCGGTCATCTGCGGACATTAGCGGTCTTCATGAGCGACGGTGGGTCTGTTCGATCGTAATGCTGATGAGAATTCGGATGAAAACCAATAAAAGAGAAACTTTCGACAGCCCGTGCAGTCGATATACGTACAGCATCCACGCTTCTATATTGCTGGAAAGAAGAGATTGGTCGTTGTTAGACCGCCATTTTGAGCATCTATAGCAGTTTTTTTCACAAATGCCCACCACCATATACGTTTTTTATATTGGGCCTATATAGGCCTACACAATCATTCCAGTATACGGCAATCGTAACTGAAATGTCGTTTTTCCGATTTGTTGAGACTTTTTTATCTGGATATTTTATTGTATACAGAGATATATAGATTATAAATAAATCATTTAACTCCATTGCTTGTTGTATACTCTTCTGAAATAGTCAATTCTCCTGCTTCATCAGAAAAGACTCCGCCCCATATCAGTTAAAACAACCATAGCTTTATTATGAGGAGCATACTATAGATTCTATCACAGATGAAAAGTCTTCTGAACAACGTAAAACAGATAATTTTTTTTATCCTGGGTTTTTGAAATGCACGTTTATTACAACCCCCTCACAAGGAACTTTTCCAATAGTACTCATCGAGCATGTGTCCAACATGCATAAAAACAGGTTTATTCCTGTATTTATTGAAGAGCGGAGTCTCTCGGTGACGCTCTTCTTAAGTTACAAATCGTCTTTTGTTGGCTTAGAGGTGTATTGTAATTGTAATTAGCAACTTCTACTGCGACGTTGTTTAATGCACATGGCATCAACCAAGCCGTATGAATAATATAGGAAACAAGCGCCTCCCATATATGTTAAAGGTCGACCTGTCGTCCATGGCGGGCCGTTCTTCAGAAGAACTCTTCTCCATTTATGAGTAGTCAGTGTTCGCCCTGATTGACAATCACCTTCCCTCAGAACAATGAAGGCCAGACAAATACCTCTGACCTCTCATTCCATGGTTTAATGGGGCGTGTCGTGATCTTCGTCGGGAGGTCATGCATGCAGACGACTCGGGCGACTCTTCCGGCGAAGACACAGCGCTGAGGACCGTGTCGCCTGCATGGATCAAGCACATGTATGCGATATATCATATGCACACCATGTTTAGAGAAAAGGAGATGTGCTATTGGGATAAGTTGATCGAACAAGACTCTGAACAACCCTTGACGATTGTACGCAATTAACGTTCTCTATATTTATCATCCCTTGTCGTTCGAACCGTCCTTTACAGTCGCTGATTACCTGGAGGTTATGCATCGGAAATCGACGCAGTCCGACGTTAGAGCGAAAGCGCTCCACCGCTGACCTTCCATCCAACTGACTGCAGGATGCCTCGACTGGAGCCATTCTCCATGGAGGACCTCCGCCAGTTGTTGCTGTCGTCGCCATCGAAGTCGTGTGAGCTCGATCCTCTGCAGCCACTTCTCATCAAGGACTTTATGGATGACCTTCAGCCGTTTTTGTAGTTGTTTTGTATCACTGCATTGGAGGACGGGGCGCTTCCTGCTTCTCAGGAGCGGGCTATTGATCAGAGGCGTGTAACCCTCCGTGCCCTGTTTGATGTGAGTGTGGCCTTCGACACTTTCGACCATGGCATTTTTCTATATGAGCTTCTTGAAACGTCGTTCGGTGCTGTTGCTTGTCCTCTGTTGTGGTTGCGCGCTTTTCTCTCTCGGGGGAGGGGGTGTTGGGGCAACCAGTCAATGGTTTTTTGCTTCCACCCGGTCTGACTGGTTCGGGGTCTCCTTTAGCTTTCTACGGGGTTCCATATCAGATTCGCTCGGTAATAGCCTCTCGCTAACATTTAAAGCCGCCACGACCCTGATCCATGCAAAGTTACATTTAAATTTAAATCTATCAGCATTATATAAAGCTTGCATCTTCTGACTGCTACGTTTAATGAAGTATATTAATCACGAAGATCATAAGTGAAGATTATTCAAACCAAATGCAGATTTTATGATTCAATTTGGCTTATATATTCTGTCAGAAGGTGATTGTTGAAAATATAATATGCATCCAATCCGTCCCGGGAGGGGGGATAGAATAGTGGTAACAATCATGGCCAGGAGAGCATAAGGTACGCGGATCGACTCCCGTAACCCCCCTCTTGGGCGGCGCCTTGCATGGCTGCCAAACCGTGTGTTTAATTAAGATATTGATTGTGCTTTCATGTTTCAATGTAATCTTACTGCGTCTATCGGTTTGAAATAATAAAGAATATAATAATAATAATTATTATTATTATTAAAACACTGAAGAAATCTGAAAATGGCGTCGCTGATCAAAGATGGCCAATGCATTGACCAATCTCTGCTGCTGATCAAAGATGGCCAATGCTTTGACCAATCTCTGCTGCATCTCGAGTGCGCATGAAAAAGAGAAATAGCATTGCTTCATGGTTGTGAGGGCTTGTATAGAGAGATAGGAGTCGCTTATCTCCGGCAGCAATTATTCATCGCTTTCTGATTGGACAAAATTAATGGAAATAATTGATGCATACATCAACACTAATGCACAAACAGTCAACGCAATAAAACAGCACATTCATATAATTTTATAGATATACATGTACATATATATGGAGTTTACACGCAGATATACATATGCAGATTATAAATGCAAGTGTAGGGGACCTACATGTTTACAGTTTTGTGCGCTATAGTATAATATGGCGTGTGTGTGTATTGTATATAATAAATAAAGTTAGCATATTATTACGCCATTGGTCATTTGTTACTGTTGCAGACAGTTCGATTCATTCTTGAAAAATTCTCCGACCTCAAAATCTCGGCCTCGGCGTATGCGAGATTAGATTGCATAGGCTGTGCTATGAAACAAACTTTAGGAATTCATTCCAAAGCGAAATCTGATGTCTTGCGTTCGTGTATGCATGCTGTATACGATAATAACAAATTGTAAGCTCTACTATTGCTCTATCATTGCTCTACTATTGCTCTACCATTGCTCTACTACTGCTCTGCTATCAGTCTGCTATTGCTCTACTATTGCTCTACCATTGCTCTACTAATGCTCTGCTATTAATCTGCTATTGCTATATACTATTGCTCTACCATTGCTCTACTATTGCTCTACCATTGCTCTACTACTGCTCTGCTATCAGTCTGCTATTGCTATACTATTGCTCTACCATTGCTCTACTATTGCTCTACCATTGCTCTACTACTGCTCTGCTATCAGTCTGCTATTGCTATACTATTGCTCTACCATTGCTCTACTATTGCTCTACCATTGCTATACTACTGCTCTACTATCAGTCTGCTATTGCTCTACTATTGCTCTACCATTGCTCTACTAATGCTCTGCTATTAGTCTGCTATTGCTATACTATTGCTCTGCCATTGCTGTACTATAGCTGTGCTATTGGTCTTCTATTGCTGTACTATTGCTCTACCATTGCTCTACTACTGCTCTTCTATTGCTCTACTATTGCTCTACTATTGCTCTGTTATTGCTCTACTATTGCTCTACTATTGCTCTGTTATTGCTCTACTATTGTTCTACTATTGCTCTACAATTGCTCTACCATTGCTCTACCATCGCCTTACCATTGCTCTACTATTGCTCGGTCATTGCTCTATTATTGCTCTGTTATTGCTCTGCTATTGCTGCACTATTGCTCTACCATTGCTCTACTACTGCTCTACTATTGCTCTACTGTTGCTCTACTATTGCGGTGACACCAGAGACCAAACTGTCAACAGGTATTCGCACATCGGATTTCGCGTACATTAGACGATGCATTTAATGGGTACTATCTGACATGTTGACAAATCAACTCATTGGACGTGCTTGTTCGAGACGCCAACTGTCTCTATGAATACCAGTTCACGAGCAAGCTAAGTGTTGGGATCAAGTTTCACTCAGTCATGCCCTGGCATACACTTCACGCTCATCACTCAGTGCAAGCAAATGCAACAGCATCGGTCTTTCTCCTGCAGTTTCTATAACTAACTCACTGAGTTTCCTTCTGTAGCACGTGCGTACCAAATAAATATACGGTAAAGACGTCAATACGTCTTTGTAATAGGCACAAAATGTCTGATAGCACAGCAGCTGTAGTACAGTACATACAGACACTTCTTTGTGCATGTGTCACTATGGTATATATATTCTGCCAGCTGTGTCTGCAGATGGGTCATGCAATGGTTGGTTGGGATATATGTTTATGTGTGTGTGTGTGTGTGTGTGTGTGTGTGTGTGTGTGTGTGTGTGTGTGTGTGTGTGTGTGTGTGTGTGTGTGTGTGTGTGTGTGTGTGTGTGTGTGTGTGTGTGTAGGTGTGTGTGTAGGTGTGTGTGTGTGTGTGTGTGTGTGACATTGTGACATCTCACTATATATCTGTTCCTTTTCCTACTTACATGTACGTGAACATTGTGTTCTTAATGAGTTCTGGCATCACTTACAGACTATATAGCGGTTGCAGCGCTTCTGAGAGTCAATCAAAAGACCGCATTAAGTGTCTAAGTATACAAAAAAACGAACACATGCCGTAAAGCCCACGTTAACTCTATTTGTACATGTGTGCAAAAATCATGGAGGGCATATGCTGGGGATAGACAGACCGTGAACAGCCATGGCTGATGCATGAAATTGGAAGAGTGTACAAGAAGAGGAAGATGAGTTGGATTCCAGATACAAGACAGTTCATGTCCAGATATAGCGTTTAAAACACCAAACTAACATGCAGCGCGGAATTGCCCCAGAACGCAGAAGACATGACCCGTACATAAAACGTATACGGAGAATCCGGAAGAAGTGAATATTCTGGTTAGCATATATAGGCTATACACTGTATACAGGGACCATTGTTCTCCTCAGAGACCTTTTTCGCCTCCAATTTCTACCTGTCACCGAGATATAAATCTCTCGTCGCTGGTTTCGGGCGAATCTGCCGCAAGTGGTGTTGGTTCGACCAATCCACGAAAGTCATCAATTCGAATCCGACAATCACCCGTTGACGGACCGTCAATGGCGCGCGGCAGGCGCCACAGACGACTCACAAAGGCCATTGGAAATATATATATGAGTGCGGTCATTACAGTACGATAAACCAAGAGATAGATTGCGTTTCATCATGGATCTGCGCGTATCATGATTAATATAACTATATGCCTCAAAGCCTGTGTCACCTGCTTCAATGTATGAATACTCATAAGCATTTTAGCAGCCTAAAGGCCTATATTCTTCTTGCTCTTCTTGTGCTTAAAGTTTTTTTGTTTTTTTCTTCTTGTTTGCCTTGTCCTTCTTGTTCTTGTTCTTCTTGTTCTTCTTGTTCTTCTTCCTGTTCGTCTTCTTGTTCTTCTTGTTCTTCTTGTTGTTGTTGCTCTTGTTGTTGTTGTTGTTGCTGTTGTTGCTGTTGATTGTATATGTTGTTGTTGTTGCTCTTCTTCTTCTTCTTCTTCTTCTTCTTCTTCTTCTTCATCATCATCATCATCATCATCATCATCTTCTGCTTCTTCTGTATGCACGGTTACTGTCGACGTTAGGTGTGCATAAACGGTAGTATAAATGGAATCAGACCACGTATACGAAGGCTGTGAAAGTCGTTCGTCTGCATTCGGAATCACTGCGGTCCATGTAACGGTTTGGTTCGGGAGTGTTGTAAGGAGTCTATGTCTCAGATCCCGGTCAAATTTATCGACTTATGTCGGGTAATTCATTCATTCATTCAAGTATATATATAGCATCTCTTCAAAGGGTGGGGACTACTCAGAGGTGCAATACTTGTAACCAGTGCTTTTTTTCTAGAAAAAAAGGTTCCGGAACCGAACGATAGATTTCGGAACTCAACAATTATGGAAAATCGGAAGGGCTAAAATCCAGAGAAAAACGGGATTGGAGGTCGGGAGGGGTCTCAATAAACACTGAAAAATCCACAACACTGAAATTATATTAAAATAACTAAAATATTGTTTTTATTATTAAAATAAATGAATTATTTTTTAGTAGCTGAAAAAAGTTTCCCGAACGCCGTTCCGGCGCGTTCCGGCTGAAAAAAGCACTGCTTGTAATCCATCTGGAAGGTGTGTCTGGCAAGGACAGAAGGCTTCAATAAGAAGTTTCGAAGCTTACATAACCTTTATGTTTAACTGCAGCAAATGTATATTACTGGTAATATGTGCCATGGCTATATATAAAGTTCAGAATTAAGATTCAGTTTGTCTCGTTTACATAAAGCTTACTAACTATTACATTACCCCAGTTTATCGTTGAGGCAGTTTATGGCATATCCAAACAACAGGGTGTATTTCTACACCACAGTGCCATGGTTGTGCTTCAGCGATAGAAACTATAAACTTAAGTAAATGCTGCCTTGTGACACAAGTTTTTTCGCAGGGCTACTCCTCTGATGATTATATTCTGCCAGTAGTAATAATGGTCTGTACAAGCTTTTCTACAGCGACCCCATTGTAGTTCTCTCGTCACTGATGTTATCGGGTGAGAACTAAAATATTTAACCTCTTCTGAATAGACGTTATGATATTTACGGTCCCCGTTATGAGTCATGCCATAGTCGGAGATACGAATAGGTTATCTGAAATGGCCGATCTATCTGCACATATATGTGTCAATATACTTAATGTGGAGTCTTTAAGTACGACCAGTGGCGGATCCAGAGGGGGGCGATCGCCCCCCTAAGAGTCAAAAAATAATTTTTTTAATATATTTTAAATTTTAAATTTGGTATACTGTACTACAGGATAAATGCCATGTGATTATTATTACGCCTATACATCGACGTACTGCCGTTTGAATATTTATTACCTGTTGATGGCCTTGCTTTAATCATGCTCTAAAGTTTTCGATGTCGAATGCCTCTTCCGTTCAGAGTATCAGCAATTCCATATCTTTCTCTACCGCTTCAGCCAAGCAAAACCACATTCTAATTCATGTAGGCGCACAGTTAAAGGGCATTTGCGAAACCCGCTGGGAGGAGAGAACTGAATCACTGATGCAGTTTCATGATCAAATAGTAAAAATAATTGAGGCACTAGAATATATTATATCGGACTGAAATGATACAACAGCATCTTCCTCATATCACTTCCATCCTTAAATCACTCCATTGGTTAAAAATGCCAGAGCGAATTCACTTAAAAGTTCCATCACTAACCTACAACTCCCTGCAATATTCCCAGCCCTAGTAGGCCTACCTCCGTGATCTCTTCATCATCCAGGAAACCCGCTCCATCCGATCATCCTCCTATCTCAGTATAGTCTTTCTCGACCCCCAGTCGCTACTCATCCCAAATTCTCCAACCGAGCCATATTCAGCAAGGCACCCACGCCTCTGGAATGATCTCCCTCTCTGAATTCCGCAGATTTTGCGTTCCGCCATCATCACTGCAACCCGCCCTCCATTCTCCTCCTCATGTTCCTCTATTTATCAACACCTGGGCTTTCCCCTCAAAATTGAAATCTCACCTTTTCAAGGGCCTACTCCTGCCCTGACTCATTTGATCCTCCGCTTTCAAATTATTCTCGCCCTATATATTTAAACGACACTCGATCGCCTTCACAGCTTCTCTGCCTCCTCTCTTGATCTGGCCCTCTGGAAACCGGACTCAGAACTCTTTTGGACTACTCTTTGGAAAAACCCCTCTGATTTGATTCGGCCTTCTGGAACTGGACTCTGATCTCTTTTGGATTACTCTCTAGAAACACCTTCTGATTTGATGTAGCGCTCGTGAAGTGAATAGGATGGTGCCCTGCGCTTGGCCTTCGAGTTAATTCCTTTGATCTCGGACGTCCATAAAATCGCCCCCCGTAAAGAAAAACTCTGGATCCGCCCCTGAGTACGACTCAGAAACGCTGAAGTACCTTTTAGAACCGTTTATTTGGCAAACAGAGTAGTGATCGAAGTAGGCCTAACAATTAAGGTAATTAAGTTACTCTCAAATACGCACGTTATGTTATGCCGCCTTCTTAAAGCCACAGTAGTAGTTGCAGAAGAAGAAGAAAAGTGCGAAGAGGAAGAGGAAAAGAAGAAAAGAGAAGAGGAAGAAGAAGAAGAAGAAGATGATGATGATGATGATGATGATGATGATGATGATGATGATGATGATGATGATGATGATGATGATGATGATGATGATGATGATGATGATGATGATGATGATGATGATGATGATGATGATGATAATGATGATGATGATGATGACGACGACGACGACGACGGTGACGATAAGGATCAACATGAATAACAAGAACAAGGATGAAGAGAACAAGAACATGAAGAACGCCAAAAGGCGAACAAGAAGATCAAAAACAAGAATGAGAAGAAGAAAAACAAGAAGAAAAGAACGAGAAGAAGCGATCTGAAACATCTTTCTGCGACAATTGACAAGGCTCTTGATTAGGTTAGATCAGATCCGACGCCTTGCTATGGCAAGTGGTTTCGAATCATACCTAGACCGATATATATAATATATATATATATATATATATCGGTATCATTCAGGTAATTCAACGCAGACACACCGTCGCTGTAAATTAATCGCAAGCGGGTGAGTTGAGTTCGTTGATTAACAATCAAGGTCAATTTGTTACGGCTGCAGTTCTAATTCCCAGCAGTTTGGTGACATTTCGTGCACACCCCTAAATGGTCGCCCTCTGAGGGTGGAACCGGGTGATGCCGGGGTCAGAGGTTAAGCTAAGGTCATGACCTGTAAGATGACACTCGACTGGGCTTCACCGGAGGCAATGCTTAGCGGAGAACGATAGAAGGAGTTTGAATTTCAGACAAGTGCCAAGACAAATTCTAGGGACACTTTAATTGGTCGCTAATGACTTCGGACCCTGCCCTCCATACATTCTATTAAGTTATGCAGAGACAGACCTCGTTTGTATATTCATATGTTTCAACTGTAAAGTGATGTAATCGCTCGTTTATTTGCTTCCAAAGTAGTCTTGAAGACCATTCTTTTATATTCTCGTCATCTCTCTTTAGTTAAGTCTACACATATAACACTCATGCTGAGACTTTATAATGTTGTTGTTAACCTGCCTCTATCGTCATGCATTGTCTCTGATGTTATTACCTGGGGATACCTTCTTTGCGGGACAATAGTCCCCTCTGGAACTGGTACTCCCAATCGTATCCAGCCTAATTGCCACATGTGTTTTTTCTTAGTTAACTTCAATCAACACATGTTTTTTTATGTGTTCATAAAACACCCATGTGTTCATTCTCTGTTCCGATTGACTCTTGATGAGATGCAATAATTATGTTATGTTATGCTATGTTATGTTCAGCGTGGTCTTTGTGTTGTCAGGTAGGAGTTTCCCTGAATTGGCGCTATACAAATTTGTGATTATTGTTACAATTACAGTATAGGGGTAGTGAATATTTTGGTGCTGGCAGAAAAATGACAACGTGTTAACATCAAGAAAGCTATCAATTAATATGAATTGTTATCAAACAGACACTTGCAACTTATTTAAATAAATTGTTTCCTTAGGCCTATTGACTTACTTACTTACTTACTTATATGCAACGTGCATAATTACAGTACTGTATTCGTAATCGTAAACTCTATTTCCTAGACAAATTTCTAAAGTGCTACTCTAAAGCTACACTGTTACCGGAAATGGTGGGATATCCCACGATTTAGGGTGGTCTCTATAGCCCACCTTATTTTTAAGGTAAAGGTGGAATTTCCCACGTTATTTGATTGGTGGGAAATCACACCCTGGATCATTACACCTTAGGGGTGGGTTTTAACACCTTCTTTGAAGGTGTAATATCCCACCCTATGGTGGGATATCACACCATAGATCATTACACCTTAGGGGTGGGTTTTAACACCTTCTTTGAAGGTGTAATATCCCACCCTATGGTGAGATATCACACCATAGATCATTACTCCTTAGGGGTGGGTTTTAACACCTTCTTTGAAGGTGCAATATCCCACCCTATGGTGGGATATCACACCATAGATCACTACACCTTAGGGGTGGGTTTTAACACCTTCTTTGAAGGTGTAAATATCCCACCCTATGGTGAGATATCACACCATAGATCATTACACCTTAGGGGTGGGTTTAAACACCTTCTTTGAAGGTGTAATATCCCACCCCATGGTGGGATATCACACCATGGATCATTACACCTTAATGGTGGGTTTTAACACCTTCAAAGAAGGTGTAATATTCCACCCTATGGTGTGATAGACCACCCTGACCCTGGGGTGTGAAAATCCACGATTTAGGGGTGGTCCCTATAGCCCACCTTATTTGTAGGTAAAGGTGGAATTTCCCATGTTAGGACTGTATATTAATTTACTAAAGAAATAAATCATTTGCATATGTTGGTGTATATTGTATGCAACATAAAAACATACATGTATAGACATGTGTTTATATTGGCATATACATAAATAAACATTTTTGAGCATATATAAACTCTACATAAATACAAATGTGCATTTGAATATTATTCTATGCTTATAAATACAAATATATTTATTACCTAGGTCTACGAACCTCAATATAAGGTAGAACAATTTAAAAATCCACCAATATTTTTATTTGAACAATAAATATGCGTAGAACAAATCGTGTATGTGCATACATATACAGTACATGCACACATGTCACAAACCAATTTAAAATTCGCCAACACATGGCCATTGTTTGCATTTAAAAAAGAAACACATAAAAGATAAAAATAAATGGCAAAAGGCACTAAGTGTCACTAAATCAAATGAAAACACACTTTATTGAACATTATGATACACGCAAAGCAAATTTATACATGCAAATCAATGGCGTCAAAGGGTAAGCCCAAAGGAACATAGTGTTCCTCTTACAGGGTCGCCCTGGTTACATTAGTTTATTTACCAGGTTTAATTGCTTTATAGTATGCTACATTCAATAAGCCAAATCCTCAGATTATAATGTCCATCAGCGAGTGTACAAAGTGTATAAAACAATGACAGGATTAATTCAACACTGAAATCAATGAAAAACTAAAAAAATGAACCTCAATTAATAGCCACATAGGTACCTGCACAATGATTGCATAGTAATTTTAGACGAGCGGATCCATTAGATATCTTTTATACTTGCTTTTAAATTGTTGGACAGTAAGTAAGTTCGCTGGGTAAATATTTCCAGAGCAGAGGTCCACATATTCCAATGCCATGTGTCCTAATGTCAATACTCTTTATTAATACAATTGCATCCAACATATTTGTTGAGGCGATCAATGCACTCAATGACTTCATCATTCAGTCTTTAGACAGCTGATGATTGTAATCCCAACTCCAAAAGTCTAAAGCGCTACACTGAAGCTGAGCGCAAGGCACCAGCTTAATTATGAGCGAGTACGTGTTGTATCACAGATCTATGTCCAGTGGAGGTCCGCTTTCTTCTTGCCTGAGACCAGAGAGATGAGAAGGAGCAGTTGCCAAGACTTCAATTTGGAGTGGAAAGCCTATGGAGTGATACGTAGAGGAGCTGGAGGCAGATGACAGTGGGTGACTTGCGGTATTGAAGGAGGAATCGAGAGCCTCTGCATCGAGCGACGAACCGATCTGTCAAAAACCAAAACAATTTTATTGAATGGTGTTCAATTAAGAAGTCGTATATTATGTACAATCGGACAGCAAAATTGCTTGAATTTTCACACAAAACCTTATTAACAAATGATAGTCAATTGTGTTTCAGCCATCCCAGGAGTAGGTAGAAACAAATGAATCCTGGAGCAAAGTTTAAAATACACTAAGAAATTCATTCATTCATTCCGATAATTTATATAACGCTTCTTCAAAAAACGTAATCTGAGGCGCTCCCAGTCCAGTCACGGTTAAACAAAGAAGACTTAAACAGGCGGTAGAAAGCAGGTGAACTGCCTTGTGGAAATAAGCGCAAAGAAAGTGGCTCTAATTCCATGTAGAAGGGCCAGCCACCGAGAAGGCACGATAATGTTTAACTGAGGAGCAGGACCGAGGAACCAACAGCTCACTCCAGCTGCAGAACGCATAACTCAGCAGGACATTAGGCCTCAGAGCGTACAGCAGAGATCAGATAAGTAAGATGGAGTTTCACCAGAGAGAGAGAGAGAGAGAGAGAGAGAGAGAGAGAGAGAGAGAGAGAGAGAGAGAGAGAGAGAGAGAGAGAGAGAGAGAGAGAGAGAGAGAGAGAGAGAGAGAGAGAGAGAGAGAGACCGTTGACACGAGAAGCAATCCTATTAAAAAAACACGCTGCGAGGTAAGGAGCGAATGCAGGACATCATGCACATAAGCTGAAACTGGTGCACATTTTGGGATCTGGGCAACTAGCTGGTTTACCCGTCGTTGCCCGGGGTTATAAGTTTCACACCACCACCACCACCACCACCACCACCACCACCACCACCACCACCACCACCACCACCACCACCACCACCACGTTAATGTGAAGTGAACAGGCACGTAACTAGCCTTTTTCGTTTGGGGGGGCTTAAGCCTTGAAAATGGCAACATTTATACAGTGTTCATACGAATTTTAGCCGTAAGCATACAACGGCTTGACTTGTTTGGGGGGGCTTCAACTTCGTTTGGGGGGGCTTAAGCCCCCCAAGCCCAACGCTAGATACGTCCCTGGAAGTGAACTCCCTACTGGGATTGGCGAATATTTAGAAATGCGTGCCGGTGACAGAGAATAATCTTCTCGGGCGGCTCCATCTGGCGAATTAAAATAGGTCGACTCGAATTTGTAAAAAGTGGGGGTTTTAGAGAGTTTTTTGCCCGGTACACCATGGTAGCGGTGAAAACGGGGGACGCGAAGCCTCACACTGGGTGTGTAATACCCACCCCGAAACAGTAGTGAAGGTTTGGAGTGAAAAGCTCGAAAGCTGTAGAAATGCATTCCCGTAAAAGATCGCGTGCTACAGACCGAGGAACCAGAGGGACAGATTCTTTGCTTAATTTATATAGATGAGCCGAGGAGCAGAGCAAAGGACCCAGTCAAGACGCCCAATAAGAGCCAATGGATCCCTAGCAATAACTGAGCAGCAATAGTCACTTATATTGGAGATAAAAGCGTGAAGAAGGACCACCGCCGCATCATGAGAAAGGGACCATATTACAACACGCAGCTGCTGGAGCTGGCTATAGCAACTCCGGGTGACCAAGTTAACATGCTGGGAAAATTAAGCACTGGCACAATAGAAGGTATTAAATACAATGAAAATTAATTACATGTTGGATTTGGATGTTTTCTGGTGTTGTAGGTGCTAAACAACAGCTACACATATTGTATAGTAGCACTAAACGAATAAAAAATCATACAATACTGGTCATACTCATAAAGATGTACGTAATCTGCAGATATCCTACACGGCATGTTCTATGGGCCTCTAAATTATGCTATTGTGTAGTTATTGTGATGTCTAGTCCCAATCTTCCGCAACCCAATTGTGTTATCAAGGATTAATGGCAACATTATATATTTCTGTATAAACAACATGGGCAGTTTACGATAGAATTAATACTAGGGCATATCCTGTTACTGACCCGGACAACCGGAAATTCCGGGTATTGAACACCCAGAAGACACCCGCATCCGGAGCTGAAAGGTCATTCGGGCCCGGGTGGGTAATTTCCCGTCTTATGCCTCAGGTTTCTTCAACCGTCTTCATTACTTAAATGTCCAGTATAGACTCTTTGTCAAACCTTGCCTCTCCCAGGCCTAAGGGGTCCAGCAAGACGTGGCCAATACCCCTCCACATTCCGAAGCCTCTCTCAGCCGAATGCCTAATCCCAACACAAAGCACTCTGTATGCATGATGAATAGGGGCATATACCGAACACCCTTCAGAGTCATCCTCCTCTCAGGCACCCGAATGTATGTCCTCCTGCCTTGGAATGTTAGAGAGGCGCTATAAAAATGTCCACAGACAGACATACATTCATACGTACGTACGTACGTACATACATATAAACATACATACAGAGCACGTTGGGGACTTAGTGTTCGGATTAGAGACTTGAGATTACTTTTAGTTTAATTCCCAGACCCGGAAGCTATTATTCAAACTACCCGGACCCGGTATCCGATTGAAAAACGGCTTCCGGCTATACCCTAATTAATACACTGCTGCTAGATAAAATCAGAGCATAAGAGGATGCTTAATCTTAAAGAATCATAAGTGAAAGCTGAGATAGAAATAGACAGAAAATTATATTTACCATTGAACAAATTCCAATGTGTTTACACTGGTTCCTCATGATGTGTGTGCACTGAAACAGAAAAAGACATGTCACAATTAACCATAGAATATCACCACTACACTGTGTCCACGATAAAGTAGAACACTAGACTTTGTGAAATATCTTGGTCAATTGTAGTATTATAGGTACTAAGTTTGGTGCACATGAACTTCAGTCTATTCTATCCATACCCTGCAAATTTTATGACAACTGATGCAACGGTTACGAGGATATGCCCTTTTGAAATTGGGTAGTTCAGAAACCAAGTTACCGAACAGTAAAACGCATAGAATTACGTCATTTTTCTGGCTACCGCAGGGGATACATAGGCTGTTGTTTATAAGCGTCATTTTCGGAAACAGTTACACTACGAGACCTGTTTTACGTAACAGTAGTTGGTTGTTAAGAAATGGTTTTCAGCGCAGAGGACAAGATTTTAATCAAGGACTTGAGAGAGACGAAGGGGTATGGCGCAAGGAGACTCATTACAGAATTTCCAATGAAAATGCGTTTTACTGTTCGGTAACTCGGTTTCTGAACCACCCAATTTCAAAAGGGTATATCCTCGTAACCGTTGCATCAATTGTCATAAAATTTGCAGAGTATGGATAGACTAGACTGACGTTCATGTGCACCAAATTTAGTACCTATAATACTACAATTGACCAAGATATTTAACAAAGTCTAGTGTTCTACTTTATCGTGGACACAGTGTATAACTTCCCACCACTGGCACTACAAATGTGGTATAACAACCATGGAAGTGTGGGTGTAGCTAAAAGCAAGTGTCACCTTAGGAATAGACGCAATTTGTGGGGGTACCCGTACCCCAACTTTTGAACTGGGGCACTGTACCCCCACTTTTTAAACAATGCCAATCAATATTTATTACTGTGCATTCCCAGAGATTGCACTCTCTGCCTTGCTTCAAGTATGTAGATAGAGTGAGGAGTGTGTAACACAAAAGCACGAAAGTACTTAGATACACAGGTAAACCGAGAACCAGAGAAACTGAGTCACAGGCAGCTAGACAGAATGTCAGCCAAACAGGTCACCCGACAGACTGACCGCCGTGACCGGCCCGCAGGCGCCACAGATCTAGGTCACTGACATCATCCTCAATCTCCGCCTTATAGTTGTCACCTTAGCCATATCCTGATGTAGAGATGTAGGTCAAAGCGCAAGCTTATATCCTTCATCAATTACAAATTCATTTCTTTAGCTGTGGCTGGGAGTGCCTCTGAGTAGGCGTCTTGAAGAGGCGCTATATAAATTCTTAGAATGAATGAATGAATAAGGTTTCGCTTTGGTGCACCACCAGTTGACGACTTGTCAAATAGAAGTTAATAACAATTACATGTTGGATTCTGACACTAAGTGGTGTTAAACACAAACTTAGTATCTACAGTACAACTACACGTATAGTATAGTGGTGCTATATAAATGAAAAATAATTATAACTATACTAATGATAAAGAATGTGCATACTCTGCAGTAACCTCTACTCCAAAACCTGTCAAACTTTAGATCCATTTCCAACCTTAATACCATTTCTAAGATTCTCGAAAGTCTCTTCCTCGCATGAATCAACAAGCACATTACTTATCTCCTAATTTCAGTCCTTACCAATCAGCTTACCATGAAAGCTACTCTACTGAAACTGCTCTTGCCTTTTACCATGGACAACATCTTCTCATCTATTGATAAAGGAAAGGCGTGCCTCACAGTTTATTATTATTATTATTATTATTATTAATTATTACAGAGGTGTTATATAGCGCCCCTTCAAGGTAATCTACTCAGGAGCGCTCCTAGTCCAACCCTGGTCAAGCAAGACAGTTTTAAGGCAAGAGTAGAACCGAGAAGAGCAATCAATCGGGGTCAGGCGCAGAGCTACTGGGAGCCCATTCCAGGTCGCTGGGCCAGAGACAGAAAAGGCACGGTGTTGTCGGATAGCAGCCCGTGCGCGGAGAACAAGGAGCTCACGACGCTGGACAGCCACAGTGGAGCAGCAAAGTTCTTGGAGGTAAGTGGGAGCCCCTCAAGGCACCGCCGAATGAGAGAAGAGACCCGATAAGTAATGCATTGCGGGTAGGGAAGCCAGTGGAGAACCTTACGCACGTACTGCTAGACCCGGCCAAACTTGGGGATGCGACCCATCAGCCGGGCAGCCGTGCGCAGGACCCGATTGAGGCACCTCATTCGGCAGGTTGGGAGCCCATCATATATGCCGCTACAATAATCGAGGCGGGAGACCACAAAAGCATGGACATGTGTAGATGCTGAACTAGGAGAGAGGGAGCACAATATGACCCTGAGCTGTCGCAGCTGGTAGTCACAGCTGCAGCAGAGGAGATTAATATGTTGAACAAATGAAAGCTCCTGGTCTAAGGTGATTCCTGAGTCTTGGATTGAAGCTAGGAAGGTAACATGCGGCTATTGGGCAGCACCAAGACCCACTGTGCCTCGGCCTTAGTGCTGCTTTCGACACTGTCGACCACCAGCTTCTACTCTCTAGACTCAGTAAAAGCTTCGGTGTCTCTGGGACTGCCTTAAATTGGTTAGCTTCTTACCTCTGCAATCGGTCTCAGCAAGTGGGTATTGGTACTGCTAGATCGGATTCTCCTCTATGCACTGCTGGTGTCCCTCAGGGTTCTGTTCTCGGTCCCCTATTATTTACCATTTTCACTTCACCAATTAGTAGCATAGCCAATCACTTTCGAGTCCAGTCACACCAGTATGCTGATGATACTCTGCATTTAATCGCTCTGTCGCCAACGGATCAGTCCGGTAAAATTATACTAGAAGAGTGTCTCTTTTCAATGCATGGTTCTGCTTCTATGGTCTTGCTATAAACCCAGATAAGTCTGAGGCAATCATGTTTGGCTCACGCCAGCCACTGTGCTCTTTCGCTTCTCATTCTAGTGTTGTTCCAATATCAAAGACTATCAAAACACTTAGGGTCACTTTGGACAGTAACCTCACACTCCAATTTCATATAACAAACCTTTGCACATCTTGTTTCTATCATATCAGGACAATACGTCACACAAGGTCTGGTCTTACCAAAGACATGTAACAGACTACAGCCTGTTCTCTTGTCTGCTCTCGCCTCGATTATGTCAACTCTGTGTTTGCAGGCATGTCAGACCTTCAAGTCAACCGGCTTCAACGCATCCAAAATTCTCTGGCTCGTGTGATGTTGCGTGCAACTTCTCGTTCAAACTCATTAACTCTGCTCCATCAGCTGCATTGGCTTCCTGTAGAATTCAGAATTAGATTTAAACTGGCCTGCTTGACATATAAAACCCTCACAATGTGCACTCACTCCTACCTACCTTCAACCACTACTCTCTCCTTACATCCCGCCATACAGTCTGCGGTCTTCGGTTATGGGTCTTTTGGTAGAGCATAGACGCGGCACTGCCATGGGCTCTTGTGCATTTCGTGTTGCAGCCCCCAAGGAATGAAACTGACTACCAGTGTTTATCCGTTGCGTGACCTCTTCTTCTTCCTTCAAGAAATGCCTCAAAACTCATTACTTCTCACTGGCTTTAAAACATATGGATATCTAATTGCTCTTCACCTGGCGGATGACTAACCGCACCTCAGATGCACATTTCTGTGTGACTTTGCATGCGTTAAAAATGTTCGTTATAATAATAATAATAATAATAATAATAATAATAATAATAATAATAATAATAATAATAATAATAATAATAATAGTATGATGTTTTGTAGTACTCTAATAATTAGAAAACATTTGTGTTATAACAGATCAATAACATCATTATTTCTGTTCAGACAACATAACAGCATTAAATTATTTCTGTTCAGACAACACGAACAGTTATAAATAATGCATTGGTATTTCAATAAGTGAATGGTTGTTTGATAAAACCAGAGAATAAGGAATTACATTGTAGCTGATTGATTAGAGAGCTCACCTTGTAACTTGGGGAGTAGAGGTTTGGGATGGTTACTCTGTATGGAACTCCAGCAAGACCTTTACTAACAATTGCTCCTCAGCGCCATTGATTGATACTTGGCGCTTCATAAATACATAATATTTATAACGATATCAATAATAATACGAAAATTAATAATAATATGGTGGAAAATGACATAGAGGGATAGATGAATGATAACACTCTTCTCAAAGAACACAAGATCTTGAAAGACATGGCTCGATACCCATAAGCCCCTTATAAGTTGATTCGGTTTTCCACTCCCTAGGGGGCAACTGTAAACTGAGCGGTGCCTAACCGGCTGCCAAGACGTGTGTTCTATAAGATCATGATAATTGTACCACCATATGTTTCAATGTTACTGTCAGTGAGCATGTCAATAAAGATGAATATTATTATTATTATTGCTTACTTACGATGTGTGTCCAAAACATTAGAGTACCGGTAGGCGTTTGTGACCCCAATATACGTCAATCGGCTGAAGAAGATGACATTGTCCTCAAGTGCCAGAGATCAAACACCCTACAAACAAAATTATTTAATTCAATCGAATCTCAAAACTTCCATAGCGCCTTGTAACACGAAGATGATGGGCTCAAGGCTCTCGAGACGGTTACTGTGTATGGACATTCAGCAAGTCCTTCTAGCACAATTGCTCAGCACCATCAATTGATGCTTGGTCAGTGGATAGGGTGCTTAATAAATGCATAATGATAATAATAATATTAATAATAATAATTGCTTAATGTGAGCTATACCCTGTCAGTCATGTGTTTGCAGTTTAACCATGTTGTGTCATAACAAGGATGATTTATATTCTTCTTTGTTGTACTTAATCACATATCAATAACAAACATAATCCGGCATGAAGTACAATCAGAGCCCTACAAAGCACAAGCTTATACAAGGTTAGGGCCCTGTTTCCATATTGGGTTTGTTTACATTATTAAATCATCATAATAGGGTTTATTTATATTTTTAAATCATCATAATAGAATTGTCCAGATTTTAAGCTAATGATTGAAAGAAGCAATGCTTATGGTGAAGAATATTTAAGCAAAACAGACCATGTGGTCTAAGATTGTCTAAACTATATATTACAAGGCTTGACACAGAGAAGCCACTTCACAAAACATCAAGATTTGAATGTAGGATGCAGTTCACACATGTCAATAAGCCAACCATTCAGGTACCTAGTCAGCCAGCTGTCCAAGTCGGACACACACCCATGCAACCAGCCTTGCAGCCACCAGTCATAAACACAGTCATTTATGCCTTCATCCACGCAACCATCTGTGCATTCATCCAAAGTCACCTGTGCATACATTCAAGCAGCCAAGATATGAAAGCAAAACTTGCTCACCAATGCCTAAGATTCCTCCTTCAGCCAAAAGGAAATATGCTATACTAATAAATTTATGCTTAATTACTTGCTAGACATGGCTATCTGTGAGGTGGAAAAACGTTACCTTCAGTGTGTACAAATAACCAAAGTGAGTAGCATTCATGGTATATGGCCACCACAGATGTGCATCTGAAATTGTCAGCGCCGCAGGCAATCCACTTCCATGTGCCACCATTGTTCCATTTCTGTCCAGGACCTCGACTGACACTTCCAGCAGTTCACTTGAGTCTACGTTGTTGTGTCACAGAAAGTGTAGTTTCTCAGTTTCAGTCGAGTCTTGACCTTGAGTTTTTGTCTTGACCTTATAGTCAAGAGCGACTGCAAAAACACCTCAACATCTGAACCATGCTATGTCACATGCTTCGTTAGCTGAAAAAGCCTGTCAATAGATATTGGGTTTTAGAATGCTACATCTAAACCATCACTGAGCAAATTGCAATGGTGAACTAAAACCTTTAGTAACAAATAAGCAAGCCAACTAGAAAACAAACGCAACAGTGTTACTCTATTTTCATTATTTTACATTATGATAAATCTATTAACACACATATTGAGACCAATTGCTATCTCACAACTAATAATCTAATGTTTAAACATAATGACCTATGACATGCTACTGGACCTGAACCCGTACACAGGTCCGTTACTCGTACCTGCAATGCTTCCATCCGTACCCAACCCATGAAATACCTGCCTGACCTGTACCATATCAGAGGTACTACAGGTCGGGTACAAGTAAACCTGCAGACCCCAATATGAACATCTATGAATGCTGTTTCAAAACAAAGAGATGTATAAGCTGATGCCATGTACACATCTCTTTCAACAGTTGCTGGTAGTCTGCAAAAGCGTGAGTTTAACACTTTAACAACGTTAAAGGAACATTTGAGCTGAACAGTAAACATTGGCCGGAACGCTTTTCCTTAAACTGCATTATGGAACATGGTTTAGCAACCGGAAGACATGGAACTGGTTGCACAACATTGGTAATGCAATCAGAGAACCGAAATGACCTCACAGAAGACAGAAAGCATAACACTGATGCAATGCAAAACGTAGTAGAGCAATGAAAAGTCGCATAAGTAGAATAAAAGCATTATAACAATGCAAAGTAGCGTGATAATGTGATATAAAGCTATGGCAAACTTTTTATCCCTAAAGTGTGGATTTGTTTATGTGCTGCTGGTTTACATGCCATACTGCTTAACATGAATGATAAAGTGGCGTTATGTGCCCTAATGTAATTAGCTTAACATGCCATATAAATTAAAGCGCTTTATGAGACCTGCAGTATAGTGCTAAAAACTGACTTTATCAGCATTATCCCTTTTTAAACATGGCTTGGTTCACAAGCCATATCAAAAAGACACTGCACTAATCAATGAACAACACCATTGGCTACCTCTCTCTGCCCATATTCACTTCAAAGTGCTTATTCTTGTGCTTAAGTCTCAATTAGGTCTTGCTCCACAGTACTTGTGTGATCTAATTCTTCGGCCTAATTCTGCTACTTCACCGTGTCCTCTCCGATCTTCTGAACGCCTTGACCTCTTAAATAGCCCACCTTATTGTGTACGTAAAGATGGGAATTCCCACGTTATTTGCTTACAAAACCTCCTTGTCACTCGACTGATACCTATGAATGGTTGCCAGTTACAGCGGCCACTATTGAGTATTGGCTTGAAAGGGAGATCAGAAATCTGCAGAAACACGTCCGAGTCCAACGATTAATTACCCAACGTCAAAATGACATTATAAAGCAGTGTCAAGTTTCTGCAAGGGACAAAATCGCCAGGTCGGTAATAAGCTGTTTTATTCTTGGCCACCGAATGGTCAGTGTCAACTAAGAACAATGGTTGCTTTTCAGCCCATCTCAAGGTTCAGTACCATCTGCTTCCGATGTGCGCTTATGAGTAGCCAAAAAGATAGAATTTCCCTGCGTATTTTGAGACTGATAGGCCACCTATACTTAAATTCATTTCATTTGATAAACATTATTAGGGCACGGGTAAAATGCTGATCTGCTGATTTGCTGATTGGCGAGGGGTAAAATGCTGATTAGAAAATGCTGATTGATCAGCATTTTACCTAGCAGCCAAATCAGCAAATCAGTGGGTAAAATGCTGATTGTTTTAATTAGCAAATGCTAATTGAAATCCAGGCAACTAGTGATCACAGAACCAAATACACTTTGTTGTTTTCAATATTGTTTTAATTAAAAAATGCTGATAGAAATCCAGGCAACTAGTGATCAAAAAGCCAATACACTTTGTTGTTTTCAATATTGTTTTAATTAACAAATGCTAATTGAAATCAACAGGGTAAGACCTTTCTTTTTGACCGGGCCTGGGTCGGGAGTGCCACTGAGTAGATTTCTTGAAGGGGCGCTACAGAAGTTCATCATAGATAGATAGATAGATAAAATGCTGATTGAAATCTAAACAAGTAGTGATCACAGAAGCAAGTACACTTCGTTGTTAGGATTGGAATGACTGCAGACATGAGTGATATCTACGAGTGTTTCAATAGGCAGTCAGTAAATGTAATTGTTAATCGACCAACACGAGGATCAATTCTTCATTATTCGTGGTCAGAAGGTTTTAAGAAGGATGATTGGAAAGTTGATGGATATCGTTGGCGTTTTTAGAAAATGTGGCAGTGGTCATGTGACAGAATGTATTTCCAGATCTATGATCGACAGTCCAAAGTCATGGAGCAAGTGCTTCACCAAAACAGCATATTTTCGAAAGGATCGTCCAAATTCTGTCGTAATCAACTACAATAGTGATGAGAAAGTCGCAGCTCATTTTCCGCATGAAAATGCAAAGACAACTACCAGAAACTACACTCGGACACAACCTTCAGTACTTCTTTATCATAATTTTACCCACCAAACAGCATGACCAATCAGCATATTTCCAATCAGCATTTTACCCACCAATCAGCATGACCAATCAGCATTTTTCTAATCAGCATTTTACCCACCAATCAGCATGACCAATCAGCATTTTTCTAATCAGCATTTTACCCCTCGCCAATCAGCAAATCAGCAATCAGCAAATCAGCATTTTACCCATGCCCACATTATTACACAAAGTTTGCAGCAGCTACAAGTCGCAAGTGTTTCTGCGCTGTTAGCAATGAAGAGTACATTGTTGAAGTTTGATTATAATTATTGTACGCGGTAAAACCGTAGTTTACGTTGCTAAATTCAACATGTTTTCAGGCCCGTAGCTTACGTTGCTAAATTAATGTCATGTCTTCAGTCCAACTTCTAGTTTGATTTTTAATATGAAATGATTTCATCGCTCATCCAACTTCTAGTTTTAGTTATATGTTCATCGATCATCCAGCTTCTAGTTTCAGTAATATTTTCATCAATAATCAAACTTCTAGTTTTACTATGAAACAATTCTCATATGCGGCAATAGACCTAACGTGAAAAAATTTAGCGACGTAAACTTCGCATTTTCCAACCACTATCAATTTAGCAACGTAAACTACGGTTTTACCATTTTACGCTAACTGTATGTTGGCAATATACTGTAAGTAACATTTGAAACTACCTTAGGCAGAGTCCCAAAATGCAGTGTTGAGTGCACCGTGCATTGACTAGGGCCTACTAATTTGAGCTGCACGGCACATTAATTGACCCTGCTTTGCTACAGTTGATTTTCATGTATTTACGGCGTCCCCATCATTCCATGCGCAGTACGACAAGGGTCCCCGTGCAAAATTAGCATAGGGCCCCCGAGTGGTTAATCCGGCCTTGATAATGAACATGGGGTCCTCCGAGTGGTTAATCTGGCCGTGATCACAACACCATAAAATACAAGGAAACCGCAAATTACATACAATTCAAATACCTCACTCTACATTCAATACACGACTGCACTTAAGATACAAAAGCTCGATAACACAACAGAGTTAATGTCTCACCCGAATTATAACATTCACATAATTTGGTCTTCGTACACGAGTTACACATGGCGCTCCTTCCACACGCCCTTCTACTTCTCGCTTACCCTTAACACAACCTAGCAAAGCCCCGTATGTAGTGTTCCTTTAGCGCAATTACTACACGCACACAAAATTAATAGGGTTTGTACAGCGGACATTGTTTTTGTGACAGTTAGAAATAAATTAATTTTCATTTTGAGCATTTTTCGCTCTCTGGGCGCTGTAGCAATTTTGAAATTACGATAATTATTAGTCCCGATAATTACGATGTAGGCCTACAGACACGAACATCATGTTGCGGTGTGACAACGTGTGGAGTTAATAAACGAATAATAATCATGGCTCACAGTTAATTGTTGATAATGCAAACTATTAAGTCTTGCCTAGACGCCCAAGAGGCTACCCTTTTTCTACAAGTTTGTAAATATAACTGACGGTAGGCTAATTTGTGAATGCAATATAACAGTTCATAAAATTATGATGACTTCTTCAGTGCCGTTCGTTATAATGTAGGCCCTAATCAAAAATCAGCTCGAGATGCGTGTTCAAACATGTGGAGAGGCCAGTTTATGGAGGGGTGAAAGTTAAAGCAACTTGACAAGGCTATACTAGCTCTGAATGACGTTAAAGTAAGTCCGAAGGTTCAGAGCGTATAGAATTTGGAACCGACTTTCAAATAAAGCTGTCGACCAGCCACGACGACTGTTTCGATAGCATTGAGCTGTTCAGCTGCGATATCCTATTTCAATATCAGATTCATCCCTAAGTTACGATGTTAAAAGGTCCGTATGGAAAGAATTATTGATAGTGAATACTAAATTTAAAAAATTTTATTTGTGTAAACATTTATATTCTCCTCCCCCAAATTTTTTTCATTCTTGGATTCGAACCCACTATAGTACGCACATAAGGCAGATCCAATCCCATTCGACTAAAGCTAATCATTGTTGCGAACCCATTTGAACCTCTAGCCTACTTCCCTCGATGTCTTGCGAAGTGTCTAGATTTCTAAGAAGCGTCCCTGCTTATATGATTGTGCGTTTGACAACTGTTATTTTATACATGTCTGTCTTATCATCTATGGCAAACCATAATTGGGAGAAGGATAGATGAATGGTAACACTCATGAAGAGCATTAAATTAGATCTTGAAAATTCGCGGTTCGATAGGGGGCCTACCCGTAGCCTAGGCTATCCCCCCTCTGGAGCGGGCGCCCATTAGGCCTACATGCCCGTTTATTATTATTATTATTATTATTATTATTATTATTATTATTATTATTATTATTATTATTATTATTATGCCCTATTATTATTAGTTTATTAGGCCTACATTGTTCCATGTCCGAGCAAGTTGAATTGGTGTGTTCATGGGCTTCTTCTAATAGGGTTATCCACGTTTGTGTTCATGTGTAAACAACATTAGCCTACAATATTGTAATAACATAATTACCTGGTTATTACAATAATTAGCCTAAACACATCGCTGGTGTTATCATGGCTGCAAAGAAAACTATGACCTACATTTTGCGTACAAACACACAAAATACCTGAAAGCAAATAGGCCTAGGCCTAACGGGGCCCAATCATAAATTCTACGGGTGGGTATCATTTTACGATGATTCCAATTTAGTCAAATTTTACTTAATATAAGCCTACTAGCTTAAATTGAATATTTTGAAATATTTTTCTTTCCGTTAGAATTATTTTCTTTTAATGGATAGCCTAATTTTTATGCTGCAATAATTACTGCTTCATCATTACTGACCCAGTTAGCTACATCGGTAAGAGCGTAGGCTGCGTCTCATGAGACTCTGTGTTAGAGAGCATGCGGATCGCGGTTCGCTTCCCGAAGGCGGCTTATTTTACAGATTTAAATCTCGGGATACCACGGTCCGTACACGGGGACCTTAATGGCATGGCGCCTATTAAAACGGGCAGCGGCGGTGAAGTCCCTCCCCCGATCAATTCATTGAAAAATTAGCAGGGTCGAGGCCATAATTTATAGGCCTACGGTCGATATAGAAAATCGCGTACATTTACATTTACATTTACATGGCCGAGTTAGATGAGGGCTTCCTTTGAATTCACGAGGGTGTGGATTCGAACCCAACTTTAAAGTGAATTTTTTTATTCATACAATTTTCTTAAACTAATGTTCTTCAAAGGCATAGGCGTAGGCCTAATTTGTGGAGTGCACAAGGGGTACCTGTACCCCCACTTTTTAAACATGGCCAATCCTTAACTATAATAATGAAATTTTGCTTAATATGCTAGTTTAAATTGAATATTTATTTGGGAATATTTCTTTTCGGTTAGAATTTTTCTTACTTTCGTTTAATAGATCATTTTTATACTGCAACAACAGGTACGGCAGCTTGGCCGACTTGGTAGAGCGGTTTCCCTGAATGCAAGAGGTACCCGGTTCCAAACCAACCCTGAGCTTAATTTTTTTTAATTCATTTTTTTTTACTGCTGCATTAATTTTTTACTCGTATATATTTCAAAGCATTGGAAATCTTAACTATAATAATGAAATTTTGCTTAATATACTAGTTTAAATTGAATATTTATTTGGGAATTTCTTTTCGGTTAGAATTTTTCTTGCTTTCGTTTAATAGATCATTTTTATGCTGCAACAACAGGTACGGCGGCTTGGCCGATTTCGTAGAGCGGTTTTCCTGAATGCAAGAGGTACCCGGTTCGAAACCAACCCTGGACTTAATTTTTTTAATTCATTTTTTTTACTGCTGCATTAATTTTTTACTCGTATATATTTCAAAGCATTGGAAACCTTAACTATAATAATGAAATTTTGCTTAATATACTAGTTTAAATTGAATATTTATTTGGGAATATTTCTTTTCGGTTAGAATTTTTCTTGCTTTCGTTTAATAGATCATTTTTATGCTGCAACAACAGGTACGGCAGCTAGGCCGATTTCGTAGAGCGGTTTCCCTGAATGCAAGAGGTACCCGGTTCGAAACCAACCCTGGACTTAATTTTTTTAATTCATTTTTTTTACTGCTGCATTAATTTTTTACTCGTATATATTTCAAAGCATTGGAAACCTTAACTATAATAATGAAATTTTGCTTAATATACTAGTTTAAATTGAATATTTATTTGGGAATATTTCTTTTCGGTTAGAATTTTTCTTGCTTTCGTTTAATAGATCATTTTTATGCTGCAACAACAGGTACGGCAGCTTGGCCGATTTCGTAGAGCGGTTTCTCTGAATGCAAGAGGTACCCGGTTCGAAACCAACCCTGGACTTAATTTTTTTAATTCATTTTTTTACTGCTGCATTAATTTTTTACTCGTATATATTTCAAAGCATTGGAAATCTTAACTATAACGATGAAATTTTGCTTACTATACTAGTTTAACCTTCGCCATACGCGAACAATAAAACTACGTCTTCCATGCTTGGGGGTCCAAATGACCCCCAAGGTATACCTGTTCCTGGGCATGGAATTTGATAATTTTTGTTTCGTTTCTAATGTTTTATGGGTCAGGGAATTCATTGCAGCTACTGCCAAATGCGTGACCTTCACGGATGACCTTGAAATTCAAGGTCACATGATTTTTCAGGTGTATCTCTGCTTCTTCGCATGCTATCTTGAATATTTGTTTTCAGAAATTCAAGGCCACGTGATTATGCACGTGACCTTACCTATCTCAACTGGAACAGCCATTTTTGTTTGTTTATATGTTGTAAGTCTACAAAATTTCGAAAAATAACACAGACAAAGCAGTTTCAGTCTTATATTCGTGAATAGACAATGGCTAAAAGAATAACAGGTGCAGCGGCCAAAGAAATCATTGGAGCCTGGATAGCGAATGACTATTTCGATGAAGAAGCTGTCGACGACTTCCACGATGAATCGGAAGAGGACGAAGTGGATAACGTCGAGGTAGAGGAAAGCACGGATGAAGACGAACAGGACGTGGAGGACATTGCTCCAGCAACAGACGATATTATGTTGTCGAAAGACGGATTGACACGTTGGTCGAAAAAAGTTCCTGCTAAGCAAGGTAGACGAGCTGCTGCTGATATTGTTAGAAATGTACCCGGCCCTGCTACAAATGTTATCCTTGAGAAGGCTTCAGGTGCTTTTGCGCTATTCTTTGAAGATGCTGTTCTTGAAAAAATTCTGGAATGGACAAATCAGGAAGCGGTGAGGGTGTGTGCTGAGAGGGGTTATAAGAAAACTTTCAAACTATTCACTCTCTCAGAATTGAAAGCATTCTTGGGATTGTTATTTGTTATCGGTGTTACCAAAGGCAGGAATGAATCTATAAACCAACTGTGGGGTGAGGAGTGGGGACGACCGTTTCTCCGAGCAACTATGTCAAAGAGCAGATTTGAAGGCTTTCTTCAATTCATTCGTTTTGACGATAAGGAAAGCAGAGCTGAAAGACGTGTGACAGATAAATTGGCTGCAATAAGAGAAGTAACTGACGTGTTCTCAAACAGATGTAAAGAGAAATACATTCCCTCGGAACAAGTTACCGTTGACGAAATGCTGTCGGCCTATCGTGGCAAGTGCCCATTCAGGGTTTATATCCCGTCGAAACCCGCTAAATACGGAATAAAAATTTGGATTATTGCCGATGTACCCACAGGATATTGCACGTATTTTCAAGTTTACACAGGGAAGATAAACAATGTTCCTGAAAAAGGGCAAGGTGTGAGAGTTGTAAAAGATTTGTGCACCCATTTGTATGGCTCAGGACGGAATGTGACAACGGACAACTTCTTCACCGATGTTACTCTAGCTCAACATCTGTTAGATAATTCTCTGACCCTAGTCGGAACATTGAGAAAGTCGAAAGGATGCATACCTAGATAAATGCTACCAAATGCTAAACGAGAATTGTTGTAATCAGTGTTTGGATTTTCCGATAAGATGACAATAGTGTCATACGTGCCAAAGAAAAATAAGGCTGTCACCTTATTGTCAACTGCTCATCACGACAATGTGATCTCGTCCGAATGTCACAAGAAACCAGAGGTCATCCTTACCTACAATAGCACTAAAGGTGCAGTTGACACTTTGGACAAAATGTGCAGACAATATACAGTGAAACGTTCTACCAGACGATGGCCATTGACACTTTTCTTCACCCTTCTGGATATAGCTGCACATAACGCATCCGTGATTTGGTTTCATCAACATCCTGAATGGGTGGATTCTGCAAACACTAATCAGAAGGACAGAAGGAGAGCATTCATATTGGAAATGGGGAAAAGTATGTGTCTTCCATGGATCGACAGCAGAAGAAGCACGCCCTGCGTAAGCGGCAGAACATCGATAAAGCGGGCTTTGGAATACGTGAATCTGCCTGTTCCTACGACAACACAGAACGACACAGTCATCACTCCTCAGAGAGGACGATGTCACATGTGCGATCGAAAGAATGACACCAAGACGAAGCACAGATGCAGCACGTGTGGTCAATTTGTTTGTGGTAACCATTCCACACAATTATTTACCTGTACCGAATGTAGTTAGATACACTGGCAACAAGTCATAAACAAATTATGAGAAGTGAAACGATGTAACATAAGATGTAACATAACATATTCCAGTTGTGTTTTGTTTATATTTTGTTGAGTTCCTTGTACCAAATAACCATAGAAACCAAAAAACTTCGTTGTTCTAACAGGTATAGTAGCAGAGATAGGTATGGTCATGTAAAAAATCATGTGACCTTGAATTTCAAGGTCTTCCGTCAAGGTCAGGCATTTGTCAGTAGCTGGAGTGAATTCCCTGACCCCTAAAACATTGGAAACAAAAAAATAATCTTCAAGATACCTTGCGTAGAAGCAGAGATACACCTCATTGTATGGACACTAATGATATGGACATGAATTTCACTCTAAGATCTCACCAAAATGACGTCACAGCGTCAGAACTAAGCGTCAACGTATGACGTCACTCATACCACTTTGACAAGGAGGAATTTTTAGGAAAAGTCACCAAAGGAAACTTTTTGGTGCCCACATTTTAGAAAGTTACAGATGAAAATATACCCCTGGGGGTCTATTTGACCCCCAAACGTGTGGCGAAGGTTAAACTGAATATTTATTTTGGAATATTTCTTCTCGGTTAGAATTATTTTTTCTGTCTTTTAATAGGTCGTTTTATGCTGCAATAAAGGCTAGTGCGGAATTAGAGGGCGGTAGAGGGGTTTCTTTGAATGCAGGAGGTACACGGTTCGAAACCCACACTAATCTGAATTTTTAAAATTC
The DNA here is from genome assembly GCA_963556255.1 of Allolobophora icterica. Classification (NCBI taxonomy): domain Eukaryota; kingdom Metazoa; phylum Annelida; class Clitellata; order Crassiclitellata; family Lumbricidae; genus Allolobophora; species Allolobophora icterica. The sequence goes on from OY744616.1 coordinate 36,224,144, forward strand.
ATTCAATTTTTCTGAAACCAATGTTCTTGGAACGCAATGTTGTAACAAAATATATTTTTATGTAATTGTCACATGATTGCTTTGTTTATCATTGCTCATGGAAGGTTATAACAATAACTTTTGCTATGAATTATTCCCTGATTCTTGCCAAAAAATTATGAAGTCATTGATTAATTATTTATTCACAACGTATAATTTAGTTAAGTTTACACATTGTTTACATAATCAACTACTAGCAGCGTGGCGAACAGGCCACAAGGCTTGAAAGAAGGTTGAAGCGTTCTCCAGCGACGTAATGCAACTGTGTCCGATCTGTAGATGGAAGCGCTAGCGTGATATCATAACAGCCAGTATTTGTTTTAGCTTATTTTTGCCATGTTAGCGCTTTAAATAATTAATTATAATAAAAGAACACGCCTTCCGGTCCCATAATTAAAGCCTAAAGCTAGGGCGTCGTTTAGTATAATCTTGACGATCTTTTTTTTCCTCTTAGACACCCTAACTTGAGAAGGTGTGCATGGGATAGTATATAAGAAACTAGACACGGCATACGTGCGTTAACGTTGAATATAGGCTGCCTCACGTTGCATTGCCTATTACATAAAGTGGCAACCCTGCACTCTACGTATAAATAGTACGTCTTAGTATTACTTGGTCAGTGACAGAGTCCGGTTTGGGTTCTATTTCGAATATATTTTTACGGGCGTCCGGTACAAGGCTAATCAGTGGACTCCAGAGTGACAGCCGCTCCAAACGCGGTCTGACCGGAGCTGGTGACGCCGATCCAACGGGGCTGGGCCTTCCCTGTTGTAGATCGCGACAGGTACTGAGTCTGATGGTGGAAGGCTGATTCGGGGAATGACCGATCGTGAGAAATAAAAGCCTCACCGGTCTGTATCGGTAAAATCGGGGATGGCGATCTCGCTGGTGACCGTTCGATAGTCCGGGTAAGGACCCGGTGGTTCCGTTCGATGAACACACAGGTCTGTGCAAAAGACAGGGAACAGACCCCACTGGTGACCGTTCCACGTGTACGAGGAGAGTGACCCGGTTGGTTCCATTCGAAAGTACGGGGAAGCAGACCCGTTGGTGATGTTCGATAAAGACGGGGTAAAGATTCCGTTGGTGCGACTCTTTTAATACGGTTATCCACGTTTGTGTTCATATGTGAACAACATTACATAATGTAATAACATAATTACCTGCTTATTAGAACAATTAAACAAATTCCTAATCGCTGTAGTTATCATGGCTGTAAAGAAAACTACTAACTTACCTACATTTTGCGTACAAGCACATCAAATGCCTGAGAGCAAAATAACGGGCCCCGTCATAAATTCTACGGGCGGGTATCGTTTTACGATGAATCCAGTTTAAATTAAATATTTTGAAATATTTTTCTTTCCGTTACAATTATTTCCTTTTAATGGATAATTTTTATGCTGCAATAATTGCTAATGCAGCGTGGCCTAGTTAGTTGAGGCGCATCCTGTGAATCTACGAGGTGGTGGGTTCGAAACTCACTCTGACGTAATTTTTTTAATTCATGCAAGTTTGTTAAACTATTGGTTGGGGTACCTGCCCTCCGATATTGGCCCCTACGATGTCCTTTGTCAAAAGGCTGATAATGCCTTATTCTCTGCCGTTCTGAGTAACCCAGGTCACGTTCTCCATGCTCTGCTCCCCCCTGTGAGGGCGTGCACTTATGATCTCCGCCCGCGCCCGCACGTCCGCGAAATCCCTAGAGCCGATATGATGACCCGCAGGGGTTTCATTATAAGAATGTTATATACCTAATCCAAACTTTATTAGTTAAATCTAACCTGATTTCATCTTCACCAACTTATCATCATTTAACTTATCTATTGGTTTTCCTTATTCTGTTTATTGCGCCTCGCTTCGTATGCTTGTGTTTTGTAAGCCGCAGGGCGTCTGCAAGCGGCTCAATAAAGAACATACATACTTACTTACTTACTTACTTTCAAACGCAATATTGCAAACACATATTTTTATGTAATTGTCACAAGGTTGTGTCTTGTTTATCATTGCTCATCGAAGGTTATAACAATAAATTTTGCAATGAAATATCATTTAAATTATTTAAATTATAACATTAATTAATTTTTCCCTTATTCATTGATTAATTATAAAGAACGTATAATTTAGTTAAGTTTACAGTTACTTGTTTACATGATCAAATACTAGCATTATAATTTTTCAGTGATATAGCATTGAGTTATAATTACCACCCTATGATGTAAGGTGGGAAAACCCACGCTTACTTACTAAGTTCCCACGTTGCCTAATGCTGGGGTGTAAAATCTCTCACATCACACCCTATCCCACCTTAATCCCACCCCTTCTACACCTTTTCCAGTAACAGTGTAAGCGCAAAGCACGAGGTTATTCAGGAGCGCTGTATCGAATCAGAGGATGTTGTCAAGAGATCGACTGCAGCCTCAGCCTCCGAGCAGAACAATTTCATAAATTTGAATGTATTGTTCACTGTTATCATCATCTTCATCATAGTCCTAATCACCGGTAGAGTAGCCTTAAAGCCATTGATCGTCCGACAAGGTAAGATTCAGAGTTAAGCAGAGCTTAATATTGTCATTGTAATATTGTTATTGTCAATACATTTGCTATACATCGAAGAACTGAGTGAACTCCTGAGAAAGATCAGAGCAGCATATTTTGCGACTGCCTATATAGGGTGCTACTATAATCTATCGATCATTAAATAAGTAAGTCCTGTATAATCGATGCATAAGTCAAGCCAATGGGTCGCATACAATGGTGCATGTGCCGGAAAAAAATGGCCGTTTCTAGCTTAACCTATAACTAGCTGAGTATGCCGGGGTTATATATATATAGCTGTAAAGAGGAATGCGACATATTCTCACATTTTGAGTCGCAGTCCTAACATACAAACCGATGTTCAATCGTCCATTCGTCTCCAGCCACAAATGGTTACTTATCCATCCAGCGTAAGGTCGTCTATGAACCCTGAACTAGCTATAGGGCTTAATAGACTCTGCAAGGCTGGCTGCTGCAAAAGGACACAAAAAGGAGCCAACCGAATTGCGGGTCGACTTGTGACAGGTTGTATTGGACAAACCAACGGCATTATTATCTTTACTACTACTCCTGCTGCTACGGATGGATCTAGACCATGGGCGTCCGCAGGAATTTTTTTAGGGGGGGCGCAAAAAAATGTTAGGGAAAAAACTTTTGGAGGGGCAAAATAACGTTTTTGCAGAGAAATAAATTGCATAAAAAAATTAGATTAAATAATGACCAAGGACTTTACTTAAACAATCAAGTGTTTTTTCGCATTGAAAGTCGTGTTGGGACTGTTGTAATAATCATAATAATCAACATATTTTATTTTTATAAAATATTTGCAAAATCCAGGGGGGCGCAAACGCGTCCCCTTGCGCCCCCTCCGGACGCCCATGGTCTAGATTCTAGACTCCAGAGTTTAACAGCATCTTATGGCAACAAAGGCCGTTGACGTCGGCTAAATTATTATGGCTTAGCACAGTTCTTTTTAAGTTTGCTGCTGCTATCATTCTTGCTGTTATTTATTAATTGTATTATCATTTCAATTCGAAGTAGATGAGCCCTCTAGCTTTAGAATTAAGAAAAATAATCTGGAACGGCTTATTGTTATACTATATCCTAATAATACTAAATAAATGGTTATATAAATATAATGGCTATAACAATACTTATCCTTACTCATGGGAGTCATGGGCACTAAGAATACTTTGTAATTAAAGCAACGCAGTCTGCCTCTTCGCTCGCTAAGTGGAGCTGCTGATAACAAGGTTCGTCAATTGTTGCTTCTTTATTCACCAGGTGACTCCGCTGAGCACAGACACTTGCAGTCTATAGTCTCTTGTTGTCCTCAAGACCAAGGTCTTGGTCTCGAGTTCGTTTTAAAAGTCTTGGTCTTGGTCTTGGTCTTGGTCTTGAGACCAAAAGTCTTGGTCTTGAAGTTCAAAGTCTTGGTCTTGGTCTTAAGGTCCAAAGTCTTGGTCTTGATTTCGCAAGACCAAGACCAAGACCGGCTGTCAATATGAACAGTCATTTAACAAAACTTAAGAACTTAAAAATTTATCAAGCCTGTTTGCATCATAGCCTACGACAAATACCTACGGATGGATACAAGTCTTGTTGGTCAGGAAAACCCATCGGCAGCGGCAGCTAAGTTATGCTGTGTCTGGAAGCCCTGCCGAGACTTTTTCTGAAGCCAGACGGTCTGATAAACCATGGGAAGATTTCAAAAAGGCTCACGATTTGTGCATTTACATCCAGTGTTTGAGAAGCTATTGTGTGTGCCAGCGACTTCAGTACCTGTAGAACTTATTTTTCAAATGGCGGAATTTTTATTAGGCCCCACAAGCACGTCGTGGTCAGAAAATTCTGAGCGAATTGATTTTATAAAATACTAAAGGCATTTGGAAAAACATTTTGCGTAAAGAACTTTTGTAAATACGAATTCGGAATTCTCTGCAATCTGCATTTAAAGTTAATTTGCCTGAATAAAATAAAAGAGTCACGTTTTCATTAAAATAGCGAGTAGTCCTACTTGACAATTTTTTGTAAGGAAAAGAAGTCTTGGGCTGAATGTGATATTTTGGGTCTTGGTCTCGGTCTTGGTCTTGAGGTTCAAAGTCTTGGTCTTGGTCTTGGTCTTGAGGTTCAAAGTCTTGGTCTTGGTGTTGGTCTCGAGGTTCAAAGTCTTGGTCTTGGTCTTGAGGTTCAAAGTCTTGGTCTTGGTCTTGGTCTTGAGGTTTAAGGTCTTGACAACAAGACTGCTTAAGGCTCAGCTACGTTTCATGAAGGTTTGGGATATTTCTTGAAAAGGTAACAAAAATCGTCGATATAATTAGGTTTCAAAAGAAAGATTTAAATTAATTTGTCAATATTATATGGAACAGAGCTGAGGGCTTTACATTTGCTACATTGTAATTGCTTCTTTATTCACCAGGTGACTCCGCTGAGCACAGGCGCTTGCAGTCTAATCTCTTTGAGGCATGCATAATTGCATATCATTTGAATGAAGGTCGATGTTCTCCTGTGCCTGAAGTATCTCGTCTTCGAACATGATCGTAATCGTAATCTCCGAACTTCTAAAGCGCCACTCGAAGGCCAAGCGCAGGCGCCATCCTATTCACGAGCGCTACGTCAAATCAGAGGGGTTTTCCAAAGAGTAGTCCAATGGAGGTTCGAGTCCGGATACAAGGGGGTTTCAGATCAAGAGAGGAGGTAGACCAGCTGTTAGGCGGGTGACGCTTAGGGTAAGAAGAATTGGATGAGTCAGGGTAGGAGTTCTTGAAAAGGTAAGACTTCAATTTAAAGTGGAAACTTGAAAGTCCGGGATGATAGAGGAACATGAGGAGGAGGATGAAGGACGGTTTTCAATGATGATGGAGGAACCGAGAATCTGCGGAACAGAGGTAGATCTTTCCAAAGGCGTGGTGCTGTACGTGTTGGCTATAGCTCGGTTGCAGAACTTGAGATGAGTAGTGACAGAGGGTCGAGAAAGACTGTGATAGGAGGAGGATCGGGTGAAGCGGGTTACCTGGGTGGTGAAGAGATCACGGAGATACTTGGGCCGGGAATAAAGTTAAAACAAACAGTTCTTTGTTAAGATAAGGTCTAATATTCTTTACACAAAGATCTACTCCATTCCTTGCACTTGTCCCAGCCTTCAATATGGCTGCTGCTTTTGGGGATCCAGTATATTTCTTGCAGACATGTACATAATACAAAATTCTGTATATGTCACAACTGTACATAATAATGACATACAACTACGGGCGAGAAACATGGTTCTAAGAATTGAGAACACCAAGCATGCATCTGACAACTCAGCTCAACAATTGATCTACCCAATTTCAATCAGTTAAACCAGACATTTCTTAAGTTGCTGCGGAGTGACCAGCAACAGAAATTCATTCTTCGATGACTGCACTTCCTCAAAGGCAATGGACAATAACTGGATAGACGAGTCACATGACAGACTGTCAAATGAAATATAATATAGATTTCAATATCATCAGCGTAGAAATGACATCCCAATGAATGATCATCGGTCAGAGTTCTTAATGGTGGTGTATAATGTAAACACGAGTGACGAGAGGACCAATCACAGACCTTGTGAAATGCGACGCCATCAAAGCACCAGATAAATAATTACGTTGCCATTTAAAAATACTAATTGAGTGCACAACCTGCGATAAATACTAAACCAGTTTAGTGCAGGACCAGAAATCCCAAGCCAGCACTTGGAACAATAATAAGAGCCGGACTCAATCATCATGAACTTACTGTATTCGTATGTCTGCATATGTGTGGTTTTGGCGCTTGGGCCTTGAACGCCTCATGAGACCTTGGCTGCAACTCGTATGCTATACGTCATATTTGGAGTGAGGTCTTCCAGTACATAGGAGTTCATCACTGATAGCAAATCATAGCGGTTGACAAGGCAGACTAATCAAGTAGCAGTTTGTGAAATTACTGCTCATCGAGTTAGATGAGTAAATAATGTGGTTAAGTTTAAAACACTAGATTATTTGCCACCATATCAGCGAACCAAGTAATCAACCAATCATGATTTGCGAAAAGCAAACTACCTATCATTCATCAGCAAGTTTATAAGTCGTTCAGTCAGTCAATCAATTGCCAAGTCAGTTATCAATCGGCAATGTGATTGATCAATCAGCAATCATGTTGCACAAAACTTTTGGATTTGCTGCAGTGTTGTTCATACTCAGCAAAATATCAGAGTTCAAAGAAAGACCTTGAAGAATCAGACTCAATAGGCCAAGAGCATTAGGTTTAAGGTGGAAATTTTTCATAACAAGCTGAATTTTTCAGGATAGGTCTAGGAATATGAGTAGAATAACATACTAAAAGTCCCCGATAATCCCCTTGGAGCTCTTTCAGAAATCCAAGATGGCGTCCAAAATGGCCGTCATTAGATCATTATGTGCTAAAAGCTGAAAGTAGCTCCTCATAACAATCTGAATGTCTCAGGATAGGTAAAGGAATATGGGTAGAATAACATACTAAAAGTCCCCGACAATCCCCCTGGAGCTCTTTCAGAAATCCAAGATGGCGTCCAAAATGGCCGTCATTAGATCATAATGTGCTAAAAGTTGAAAGTAGCTCCTCATAGCAATCTGAATGTCTCAGGATAGGTCAAGGAATATGGGTAGAATAACATACTAAAAGTCCCCGATAATCCCTCTGGAGCTCTTTCAGAAATCCAAGATGGCGTCCAAAATGGCCGTCATTAGATCATTATGTGCCAAATGCTGAAAATAGCTCATAACTAGCTGAAATTTTCAGGATAGGTCTAGGAGCATGAGTGGAATAACACTGTAGGTCCTTGACAATTTCCTGATTCCCTGGAGCTCTTTCCGAAATCCAAGATGGCGTCCAAAATGGCCGTCATTAGATCATAACGTGTCAAAAGCTGAAAGTAGCTCATAATAAGTTGAATTTTTCGGATTAGGTCTAGGAGCATGAGTGGAATAACATACTAAAGGGCCCTGAAAATTCCCTGGAGCTCTTTCCGAAATCCAAGATGGCGTCCAAAATGGCCGGCATTTTCTATTATTATTATAATTTTGAAACCCGAGAAGTTAGAATTGCAATTGAAGTGTCTAAACACACGTTTTAAGTCACAAGGATGCATAGTATTCAAAATTCAAAGTATCCAGAACAAATTTTATAGAGCTGAAAACTTTGTTCACTTTAGTAGTTCTGTCACATACGTGTTAATCTGGTCATTGCTACAAGTTTGACGACTGCATTGACTGCACATTGAGGAAATACTGCACCCAAAGCTTCCCAGTTCTGCACTGAATTCCACCCTGGTCAAGGAGTTGTGAAATGAAGTCGCATAACTGTTTGAAACACTCATTCTCGGCTACATCAGCGGCGTTCTCGTCCTTTTGAGAAGAGCTATATAAAGATTCGCTAAGTGATCTTTGTCTATGCTATCCAAGGTGCCACCGTGCCACATGTGCCCAACAATGCCCAAATGAGGACAGAATTTGAGCACGAAGAGCACGAGAAAAGGCATTGCCAGATAGTATGTGTATGACGGATCCGTTGGCATATACCATCTCCCAAAGTACCGGCAAGTGGCCCTTATACAGCGCTTAATCGAGCGTGCTTCTGAGTAGATAACCCTGAAGAGGAGCTATATAAATTCTCTATATGAATGAACAATCAGGAGACTGGAAGCTACACCGGCTGGTGTGTGAGGCAAATGATTCCACTTTTCCATGCTGCAGGACATCTTAAGTATGCCAAATCTGCCAGGTTGCACTTTCAACAGATGGAAGCCTTAGAGCAAACTATGCTTTTGGCACATAATGATCTAATGACGGCCATTTTGGACGCCATCTTGGATTTTGGAAAGAGCTTCAGAGGGATTGTCAGGGATTTTTAGTATGTTATTTCACTCATGCTCCTAGACATATCCTGGAAAATTCAGCTTGTTGTGAGCTATTTTCAGCTTTTGGCACATTATGATCTAATTACGGCCATTTTGGACGCCATCTTGGATTTCTGAAAGAGCTCCAGAGGGATTATCGGGGACTTTTAGTATGTTATTCTACCCATATTCCTTGACCTATCCTGAGACATTCAGATTGTTATGAGGAGCTACTTTCAGCTTTTAGCACATAATGATCTAATGACGGCCATTTTGGACGCCATCTTGGATTTCTGAAAGAGCTCCAGGGGGATTATCGGGGACTTCTAGTACGTTATTCTACCCATATTCCTTTACCTATCCTGTGACATTCAGATTGTTATGAGGAGCTACTTTCAGCTTTTAGCACATTATGATCTAATGACGGCCATTTTGGACGCCATCTTGGATTTCTGAAAGAGCTCCAGGGGGATTATCGGGGACTTTTAGTATGTTATTCTACTCATATTCCTAGACCTATCCTGAAAAATTCAGCTTGTTATGAGAAATTTCCACCTTTCATCACATTTTGATCTAATGCTCTTGGACTACAAGTGATGTAACCATGAAGCTCTCTTGGGAAATGCATACATAATACACACACACACACACACACACACACACACACACACACACACACACACACACACACACACACACACACACACACACACACACACACACACACACATACACACACACACACACACACACTATATATATATATATATATATATATACATACGTACTTGTATATAAATACATTGCTATATGCAAAAATGCATATTCACACAAAAATACATATATACATACACTCCTATATAAATATACATACATGAATGCATGTTTCAAAATGTCTTTATTTTCAAATTAATTAATAAATCTTGAAAGTGGCAGGAAATTTCCCCTTTTCAGTACTGCATCTCAAACGTTCATAAACTTGACAAACTCACCAACATTTCCAAACGGCGTTACGATTTGGTGGTAATATTGATAATGTTGTTGTTTTTAAAATTTCAGGCAAATGCTAAACGTTTTGACCGAGTAATGACACTTTTCTAGGGGTCTACTTTTCATCGGGACACAGTGTAGATGATCCTAGTCCACTTTGACAGAAAGGCAGCCTATGGTGGCTAAGCAATTTGTCAAAGAGAAGTTCTAAGTTTAAAATGAAATGACAAAAGTGCATTCAATGAATCCATCAATTTTCGTTTATTACTAATACAAGCTGTCAGAACGCAACTTGAATACAATAAATGGCTGCAGCACGAGTTATAGAGGATTAGATGATTTGTATAAAGGTAGTTGATATAAGTAATCAATAAAGTTACAGCCTTTGCGTATGTTTCCAGCGTTGGGCTCGAAAGACCGTGACGTGATCGTTAATTTGACTTATCCTTTGTCAGAGGGACAGCTTTTCACCCGGATATCTCTGATTCGGTAAAGTAGGAGATCTGTGCAAGGTAGGTGGGCTATTCATCGACGGCCGACCACTTGGACGTGGAACCTCTTCGTATTGACGGGTGACGCAACTCCAGGCAATCTTCACCCTTCTTTACCGAATCAGAGATATCCGGGTGAAAAGAAGTTCTGCCCATAAATATGTATGTTTATACACCAAGATTGCGATTCTAAGCTGAAATATTGAAAAATCTATATTTTCCGTCGGCCATTTTGGAAAATGGCTGCCACTGAGGCCAGAAGGCAAATCTGCAATGGCCCTATGGCTAAAATTTTTCTTCGTCTTACGTTTTTACCATGTGCCAAATTTCATGCTTCCATCATCAAGTGAGCAATTTTAACACCAAGCTGACTGACTTAATTGGCAGACGTCATGCTAAAACGTCCGCTAGGGGGCGTAAACCATGAAAGAAAAATTGGCAACAGCATTTTTCTGCTTCAGAACTATCATATTATTAATTTAAACATCATTGCCAAGATTCTACCCAAAAATGTTCTTCCCATACATAAGCCGACGGACTTTTTATAAACCTGAATATCGTTAACTGCACCACTAAAACACGAGTGTATGTCTACTAGATCCGCCTCATCTACCATGTTCGTTTGATGTAATCGTAACTTAGACGTTACAGAAGATGAAGAACAATCCATTAAGCTATAGCCAAGAGGCAGAAATCTCAAACCAAATTTTTTGCCCTCGCGGGAATTTGAACCCCCGATCTCTCGACCGACGCTAACAACTACAGTATCGAGCACCCAATAGACGTTGCTACCCAATATCTCTATCATACCGTTGTCTAAATGAGACCCAAGGCGTTTTTACAGACCGGCTTTTATTTACACAAATCGTTTTACCCTAATATGTTGTTGCTGGAGACCGACGTTTAATTGGAACCCAGCACTTCAAGAATTTTTACTCTACGTACATGCATGCAGATATGCGTATACGTCGGCCCTACGTATATGCAATTATACGTGCATACTTATAAACATACATTGCATATACATTAATTCACACACATGCGTACATACATACAGACATATATACCTGCATTTATCTTATCTTATCTTATATAATTATTTATAAAGCGCCTCTCACAGCATAGACTATTCAGAGGCGCTCCCAGCGTGTCAGCCTCGAGGGAAAAGAAAGGTCTTTAAGCAGCGGAGAGAAGAAGGCGAGATCCCAAGCAAAATCTTGCTACGGAGAGAGGGGGGCAGGTCATTCCAAAGGGAAGGGCCAAGGATGGCAAACGCACGATGCTGAGCCATCGAAGTCCTTGCACGAGGGACAAGCAGATCAAGGCGGTCAGCAGACCGAAGAGGGCGGGAAGACAGAGCAGATAGAGGTTTGCGCATTAGGTCACAGAGGTATTTAGGAGCTTTTCCCAGTTGAGTCCTAGAGACCAGGAGAAGAACCTTGTATTGGATGCGGGAAGCAACAGGAAGCCAGTGAAGTACATCAGTCATAAAGGTAGTTATGTGAGAGAAGCGAGGAAAACGGGCAATGAGCCTGGCAGCCGCATTCAGAACAGACTGCAGAGATGAAAGGCGCGCTTTAGGGAGCCCAGCAAACAATGAATTGCAATAGTCAATGCGGCAGCAAATGAAGGCATGGACCATAGTAGTAAACACTGAAGGAGAAACTGATCTTCTTACAGCCCTCAAACGCCTCAGATGATAGAAACAGGAACGTGTCAGATGGGAGAGGTGTTCAGAAAACGAGAGGGTACTATCAAGGGTGACACCCAAATCCCGAACACTGGATGAAAATGAAAAAGCAGGGTATATTGACGACAGAAGTGGGATATCAAGTTTAGAAAGTTGCTGTTTAGTGCCAAACCAGATCAGTTGGGTCTTAGAAGAGTTAAGGTTAAGTCGATTTGATGACATCCAAGAGTGGAGATCATGTGACAGGGAATCAATGGATCCAACAAGGGAGATCTGCTGAGAGGATGGGCCTTGGACAAAGATCTGAACATCATCTGCATAAAGGTGACCAGAGGTAAAGTGTTTAGTAAATATAGAAGGAATGTCAGCTGTGTAGAGTAAGTACAGAATGGGGCCAAGGACAGAACCCTGTGGGACACCATACTCAACTCTAACCCAGGCAGTTCTGGAGTCACCAAGGACAATCCTCTGAGTACGGTCAGAGAGGTAAGATTTGAACCAAAGAAGAGGGAGACCACTGAGACCACAAGATAGTTCAAGACGTTGAAGTAGGATTTCATGGTCAACCATGTCGAAGGCCGAGGAAACATCAAAAAGTGCTAGAAGCGTCAAATGAGACCTGTCAATGGCAGTATAAATGTCCGAGAGAAGTGACAGGAGGGCAGTTTCCGTAGAATGGTGACCTCTAAACCCTGATTGACTAGAAGGGAGGAGTCCAGACTGTTCAAGATAGGGCAGAAGTTGAAGCGAGACAAGTCTCTCAAGAGTTTTAGAGAGAAAAGAAAGGTTAGAAATAGGACGATAGTTAGAACATACTTGTGAGTCAAGATTAGGTTTTTTGAGGGTAGGGAAGACAATAGCTTGCTTCTGAGATGGAGGGAGATGGCCCTCTGCTAGAGACCTATTGAACAAATATATCAAAAATGGGAAATTTATGCATGAGGCTTACATATGCAGTCGACGCCGCTTAAGTGCATAACCTCGAGACTGCCTTGAACCTATATACACTGAACGGACTTACGCAATAACAGCAATTCACATAAAAAAGACGTGTCAAGCATGCACGCTATAGGAACAGCGTACATTGCAGTGTTGTGCACAAGACCAAAAGTCAGACCAAGACCGAGACCAAGACCGCATAGTCCAAGACCAAGACCGAGAACAAGACCGCAAGGTTAAAGACCAAGACCGAGACCAAGACCACATGGTCCAAGACCAAGACCGAGACGAAGACCTTGTGGTCCGAAGACTTTGTGGTCCAAAGACCTAAGCCTCAAGACCAATACTGTAAACGCCATTCTCGATTTAAATGTTACATAATCCCATCATTCAAATCAGATGTTTATTACATTTTATAAGAACTATATCACACAAGGTTTTGACTCATGAAGAGTCCACTACAGCTAAAAACCCTCTCAACATGTGCAGATGTTGCTGGGATGTAAAAAACTAATGATCGCAAAGACCGGCATATATCGACAACAGCAACATTTAACAAATACTCCACACTCCACTCTCGAACCCACCCAAGGCCGAGACCAAAGGCAAATGACCGAGACCAGACGCCCAAGACCAAGACCGGACCTTAAAGACCAAGACCAAGACCGGCACATTCATGACCAAGACCAAAACCGCATGTTTTTGGTCTCGAGAGGGTCTCGAGACCAAGACCACAGTCTCGAGATCCCATCAATGGTGGAATGTCAGCCAGTAACAATGCTACGTCACCTTCTGATAGGACCGCAGTACAGCTAGGGACAGATAACTGGGCAGTCGGAGTCCACGGGCGAACTGCCCAAGCGGCCAGAATGTTCTAAGCTACCTATGCAATTAAGTGGCGTTGATATATACAAAGCAATGCATAACGAGCCTGTATGTGCACATACCGAATTATGCACTTATGAGACATGCACATACCCGGAGTTGTCTACCATTGAAATACCCTATATTATAACAGGATCGGTCAGCTTCTATGCATAAGCGAATTATACATTCATCCGTTATGCACTTACGTGGCGTCGACTGTAGATACTTACATAGTACATACAGACAGATGTATATACACATGTACATACATATGTACATATACACGCATGATACATACGTTCACACTGGCGTATATACGTACATACATGAAAATATACATACATACATACAAACACTTACATTAGTACATACATATATACAATAAATAGATCCAAAATCACAGAAACAGACAGCTAGACAAAGACAGAAGAGAAGATAGATAAATGTGTGTGTCAGAGAGAGAAAGAGACAGACAGACAGACAGACAGACAGACAGACAGACAGACAGACAGACAGACAGACAGAGACAGACAACCACAGACATACAGACAGACAGACAGACAGACAGAGATACGTGAGACAGAGGAAAGACTGCATGAACGAGAGCACAGATATAGTGACAGACACAGACAGTAGCAGACGAGCATACAGGAAGAGAGACACTGACGCAATGCTGGTAAAAATGAGCAACATAATTATAAAAGATAGATCGAAGCAGACAGAATGGCAGACAGGCAGTGACAAAGGCAACACACACACAGACAGACAGACAGACAGAAGAACACTGACAAGGACCACCAGGGATAGATAGAGAGACAGACGACATGACACAAAATGAATCTACAGAGGCATGCAGGGAAACAGAGACGTAGATGGCGACGACAGAGAAGAAATAGACAACAGAGAGCTAGAAAGACATACAGAGCGACATATGGAGAGAGAGAGAGAGAGAGAGAGAGAGACAGACAGACAGACAGACAGACAGACAGACAGACAGACAGACAGACACAGACACAGACACAGACACAGACAGACAGAGACAGACACAGACACAGAGACAGACAGACAGAGACAGACAGACAGACAGACAGAGACAGTCAGAGACAGACAGCGACAGAGATAGAGAGACAGAGACAGAGACAAAGACAGAGAGACACAGACACAAACACAGACAGACGCAGACACAGACAGAAAGAAAGGGAAAGACAGACAAACAGAGAGCTAAAAAGAGACAGAGGCAGGAACAGACACACAGACATACAGAGAGTCAGAGAGGCAGACAGACAGAGATACAGAGACAGAAACGGGTACAGACACAGAAGTGAAGAGACACCAAGACATACAGAGACAGACAAGGGACACCACTAAGTGACCTTCACTCGTCCTTGTCACAGGCGGGCAACGAATTCAACGCATGCGCCGATCGATAATGTGGGCGGAGCTAAGGAGGACTGCAGAGGCAGCGACGCATACAGATGGCTTCAGATGGATACAGCAGCAGGTCAGCATCGCCAGCCACTCCTCTACTGGCATCGAATTTCTACGCTCGACGACAACGTAGACCCTTAATAGCAGCTGTAACACTGCCTGCCAGGCACCACGCATCATCAGCAAACAACACATTCCTCTGCGACCGTCCGATTAAGATATACAGCGTTACTAGATCTTATTCGATTGTCTGAGGTTACAGTCACGGATTTTTACAACTGTTACGGTCTGTGAATCGGTTGTAGTCGACGACTCGCTTACTACAACCAAACAGTACAAGCACTTGCTTGACCGCCATCCTCGTATTATATGAATTATTCATCAGTGGGCGTGGCTTGCAATGTTTTGATCACGTAACAACGCTTATGTTGCCGAAAGACCGCGTATATTACGCCGGAGACTGTGGCTGCTGCGTGACCAAACAGGATGTGTTTCAATAGAACAGCAAGAGCAGTTCAGCGGCTGACTGAGGACCGATTTCTCTCAGCCGCTAATTCGTCGATTCCCAGCGTAATTTCTCCCTTGACGCGCGGTTTCTAACGCCGCTGACGGAGATGGTTGCTGTGGCCTGAAAACTGGACCAAATAAACAATTAAGATGGGTTCCTTCACCTAAGCACTCGCCTGAGGCTGAATAGGTCAAACATCTTTTCATCGGAAGCCACTTCTTTGTTCTCGTGATGTACCTTTTCGGATGTTGCGCCCGTAAGCACGACGATATCGACCGTGAAGCTTCGTTACTGTCACCTAAGATCGACGCCGAGAACCAACCACGTCGATCGAAAAGGTCCAAGAAACCCCACTATGGCCTCGTGAGTCAGGGCGGCCAGACCCTGCCACTGGATCCATGTACCAGGAGCCTAGAAGTGCACGTGGCACCCGGTGAGTACGAGGGAGGCAAATACTGCCTTGCCTTGATTTTGCCAGAGAATACAGATAGCGGTGGCGGGCATGACAAGGACGGTGGTACGGTGGGGTACGGAGAGTTCAGTGTCTCATCGTCTGTTCGTCTCCTGGATGAGGACAGCGATGCTGGAATTATCCAGGAGGATAACGTCGTCGCGGCGGAAGAGGAAGTGTGCTTTTCCAAATCCTCCGATGGAAGTAGGTGGAGTACGTTATGCGAAGCGAGCAACGGAAGTTCGGTACGAGAGCTACGTGACGGATCGGTTATTTCGAGCGGTTTTGTTGGACGGAAGGTTGTGTGCGAGTCGCCGGATACGGGGATTTCCTGGTCGTTTCCGGATATTGCCTCATCCGACGAGCAAGGTAATTGCTTCGATAGCCCTCGTGCTCACCTGAGCGGAAACGCTACTCGTGAAGGAAGGACTGCCGGCGGTTATACCGTAATTTCAGACGGTGAGGCAGTTCTTCCGTCTCGCAGTGTTCCAGTGAGAGATATTTCTGAATATACTGCTGATAGTTGTGCTCCTGTAAACACTGAAATGGTGCCAGAATTCGAGTCTCAGACAGGCTTTGTCCAAGAAAATGTCTTCGCCGGAAATGGAGAGAAGTTTTCCAACGACGTGGTTCGCGTCACACAATACGTGCTGGAAACAATAAACAGAGTTTGTGATAGTTTTGAAAATCAGGATGTTATATATATTGATGATCAAGAATCGGATGATAAAGCCCCGATAAACGGCGAAGGTGGTGACTATGGCCAAGAAAGTGAGGCTGAATTAACTAAAACTGTTGATAACATCGTTGATAGCGAAGTGATGAATGCCGCGCAATCTAAAACTACTCCAGAAAACTCTTCCGACGAAGGCGACTATTTTTTGTACAATGAGGATCCTGTTGACAATGCTAAGCAGACAGGAGACACCATCAACGCTGAAACTGGTGAAACCAAAGACTTTGAATGTGAAGTGACTAGCAATGTTGAAACCAGCAGTGAATTTACATATAGTGCAATATTTAATGTTGAAAATTACGACAGTTTTGACCGCACTGTAGAAAACAACGATGAAGACAATATCATTGTTGTCTGTGACGGTTTTAAACGAATACCATTAATGTATACCGAGGAAAGTGACATTTGTTTTAACAAACCTTTTGAATTCAACAGGGAGCAACAACATGATGACTACAGCGATTCTAAGTATGAAATAGAAGATGTTGATGATGATTATCAGCAACTTGTTTATACAAGTGACGGAAAAATGATCGGTGATGCACATGTAGATTATTGTGATAATGATCACAGCAGAATTGTTAACATTTCTGATAACATTGCGAATTTTTACACCGCAAACCCTCAAGAAGATGAATACATTGAGCTTATCGCTGATAGATTCGTAAGAGAGATTCTGAAGAGTAGCCTTGAAGAACAAAACTTAGGAAAGGTCGAACATTTGATGAATGTTAGCATGGATACATCTTCCCAGAATGGCATGAATCTCTATGGTGACGACGAATGGCAGGTTGTGAGTGAAGATATTTCCTACGAACAAAACCTTTCAGCCGTTAATGAGCAAAGACATCGAGCATCAAGTCCAGAGATTCGTCAAGAACTTTCTACCGATGGTTTAAATATTTCCCAAATGGAATTGCATACCAACACCAAAGAACGGCATACCTTTGAAGAGAACCCTTCTCCCTTCCCTAAAGTGAACCGTTCTCCGACCTCTGAAGAGAACCGTTCTCCGACCTATGAAGAGAACCGTTCTCCGACCTTTGATGAGAACCGTTCTCCGACCTCTGTAGAGAACCGTTCTCAGACCTCTGAAGAGAACCGTTATCCGACCTCTGTAGAGAACCGTTCTCCCACCTCTGAAGTGAACCGTTCTCCGACCTCTGTAGAGAACCGTTCTACGACCTCTGAAGAGAACCGTTCTCCGACCTGTAAAGAGAACCGTTCTCCGACCTATGAAGAGAACCGTTCTCCGACCTCTGAAGAAAACCGTGCTCCGACCCCTGAAGTGAACCGTTCTCCGACCTCGGAAGAGAACCGTTCCCCAACCTCTGAAGTGAACCGTTCCCCAACCTCTGAAGAGAATCGTTCTCCGACCTCTGTAGAGAACCGTTCTCCGACCTCTGATGTGAACCGTTATCCGACCTCTGAAGTGAACCGTTCTCCGATCTCTGAAGAGAACCATTATCCGACCTTTGAAGAGAACCGTTATCCAACCTCTGTAGAGAACCGTTCTCCGACCTCTGAACAGAACCGTTATCCGACCTCTGTAGAGAACCGTTCTCCGATCTCTGAAGAGAACCATTATCCGACCTTTGAAGAGAACCGTTCTCCGACCTCTGAAGTGAACCGTTCTCCGAAATCTGAAGTGAACCGTTCTCCGACCTCGGAAGAGAACCGTTTTTCATCCTCTGAAGTGAACCGTTCTCCGACCTCTGTAGAGAACCGTTCTCCGACCTCTGAAGAGAACCGTTCTCCGACCTGTAAAAAGAACCGTTCTCCGACCTGTAAAAAGAACCGTTCTCCGGCCTATGAAGAGAACCGTTCTCCGACCTCTGAAGAAAACCTTGCTGCGACCCCTGAAGTGAACCGTTCTCCGACCTCTGTAGAGAACCGTTCTCCAATCTCTGAAGTGAACCGTTCCCCAACCTCTGAAGAGAACCGTTCTCCGACCTCTGTAGAGAACCGTTCTCCGACCTCTGATGTGAACCGTTATCCGACCTCTAAAGAGAACCGTTCTTCGACCTCTGTAGAGAACCGTTCTCCGACCTCTGAAGAGAACCGTTCTCCGACCTCTGTAGAGAGACACTCTCCGACCCCTGAAGTGAACCGTTCTCCGATCTCTCTAGAGAACCGTTCTTCGACCTCTGTAGAGAACCGTTCTCCGACCTCTGAAGAGAACCGTTCTCCGATCTTTGAAGATAACCATTTTCCGACCTCTGAAGAGAACCATTTTCCGACCTCTGAAGTGAACCGTTCTACGACCTCTGAAGAGAACCGTTCTCCGACCTCTGAAATGAACCGTTCTCCAATCTCTGAAGAGAACCGTTCTCCGACCTCTAAGGAGAACCGTTCTTCGACCTTTGAAGAGAACCGTTCTCCGACCTCTGAGGAGAAGCATTCTCCGACCTATGAAGAGAACCGTTCTCCGACCTCTGAGGAGAAGCATTCTCCGACCTATGAAGAGAACCGTTCTCCGACCTCTGTAGAGAACCGTTCTCCGACCTCTGAAGAGAACCGTTCTCTGACCTCTGAAGAGAACCATTCTCAGACCGAAGGGCTTGTGAGCGTCAATGATGATTGCATTAGTAAAATGCAGCTCTTTAACAATATAAGCAATTTCCAACGGGAGCAGCCAGTTACAAGTCATAGAATTGTTTTCGAAACGAGAGAGTCATTCACTGGTGCACTCACTGACGAAGAACAGTTGCATACTGCAAGTGAAGAAATTCCTGACGAAGAACTGGAAGTGACTTGTGAAGCAATTCGTCCAGAAGAACAGATTGTCGTCAGTGAAGAAATTCCTATCCAGGAAGAACTGGCTGTGGCTGCTAGCCTGGTCGCAGCCAACGATGATAATAGTTTCTCCATAGCCTCACTTACTGAACGGAGAGACAGCGATACTGAAGCATCAAACTTGTGCAAAGATGTAATAGAAACTTCAGAGGAGCTGGATCTGTTCGACCTTACAGATGGCAGAAATGTTTTAACGAACCAGTACCACGAACATGAAACTCAATACGAATTCAACGAGAACTTTCTTCTGTTACCACCTGCTGGGTACTGTGAAGAGACCCTGGAATCAACTAAAGAATCTGGCTCAGATGAAAGTCATCAAGGGCAAGAGTTTTACGATCATATTGAAATCAGTCTGGAATCGCTTGAGCTCGCATTGCAAGACATCAGCCAATCTTCGCAACTAGATGAGGTTAAAAGCGATCTCTCTTTTCCCCCACACAGTGCAGGCACGATTGAAGTAAGCACCCAAGGGACGGGTGAAGACGAGTTGATTCCGCCTGTAGAAGTGGATGAACGCACGACACAGGTCTCTGGCTTGACAGAACAGTCTAACTCTCCGAATCAGTTAACAGAAACATCGCTAGAAACAGAATGCTTTGAAAGCGAAACTTTATCAACTACAGAACTGCTTTGGAACGATACTGAACCATCGAAGTCTGGTCTAGTTTATCAGATAGATAAAGTTATCGAAGCTGTCGAAGATCCGTCTAAACCCGTGGAACTCTGTGACTCGTACAACGCTCCATTGGATCTCTCCTCGGCAGATGACGGGTACTGTTCTTTCTCTGGTGCAGAAAACACCATAACGATATCCTGCGGAGGCCACTTTGGACTCTCAGTGGACGAATCTGGCAACTCAATAATATGCCAGTCAACACCCAGCATGGCAGTTAGTGACGTCTGTGACGAAATGAATAATCTGAACGGCAACAATAATCTGGTCACGCGATTGACGGAATCAGAAACGAACCTGGTGACCGACACATCATCGGAAGGGTGTTTGAAGTCAGAGTCGTTTGACAATATGTCGAATGCTGAAGTTGTTGCGGAGGAGGAGGACCTTGTCAATGCCAATATGTTGAACCTTTCCAGTGTATCGAATGATATCGACGAACTGGTGGAAAACAAGACTGCGGCCCAGATCGCTGCAGGGTGCGAGTCTTACAAGCGTAGGCAGGATGACACAAACACAGCTGGTGATGTAGCCCTGGTGGAAAGTAATAAACCTGCTATTAAGAATTCGTCTGGTGCTGAAAGAGTTGTACAGATAAATGACGACGAGAAAGGTGGAACAGAAACCCCTCCAGCTGTGGGTTCAATGTCGGAGAGACGTCACGGCAAAACTCGCTTTACCCGAACCAAGGTACGTGAGGATGATATTTTTGTATTACCTTCCAATTCATGCAGATCCAAGAATCATTCCGAGGGACAACGTACACTTGCTTCGACTGTTGCTGCTTCTCCTTCCAGCAACATCAACGCTGACTTCTTCTCCACGTACATAATTGATCTATCCAAGGAGCTGAGAGAAGACGACCAGAAAGCAAGTATAGACGAGCTAGCAGACCAAACATCTTTTAAAGACAGCATTACAGCAGACAATGCAACCTCGACATCCGCTAAAAAGCCAGACTTGAGTAGCTACCAGAATTCAGCTTTGACACGCTTGATTGACGACATGCATCTGCTGTCGCCTGATTCCTGCCGAGACCTTGCCAATTTCGTGGAGATGGAGGACTCTGCACAGCGGCCACCCAACGTACGGCGCAGCATCTCTCTGAAGACCTCACCGACTGGAACTCCCCGCAAGAAGAAGGCCGTCCGGTTCGCTGACGCCCTCGGCCTCGACCTCGAGTCCGTCCGCCACATACGAAGCAACGATGACATCTCGACTGTTCCAACATCCGCTC
Organism: Allolobophora icterica; assembly: GCA_963556255.1. Taxonomy (NCBI): domain Eukaryota; kingdom Metazoa; phylum Annelida; class Clitellata; order Crassiclitellata; family Lumbricidae; genus Allolobophora; species Allolobophora icterica. The sequence goes on from OY744616.1 coordinate 36,245,411, forward strand.
TACCTCACGACTCCTCATCGCTCGCGCAGAATCTGACAGCGTCTTCAGTCCCATCGCGTTATCTCTACATGGAGTTCTCACAGCCGAGATCGCTGCCGGATTTCCTGTGCCGAGTCTACGACGAGAAGGTGTCGCTAGAGAGCTGCGTCTGTGACGACAGAGACCACATCATAACCGGATGTGTTCGAGTGTACAATATTTCGTTCCGCAAGGAAGTCGTCGTTCGGTACACGACGAACGGCTGGGTTACGTACAGAGACACTCCGGCATCCTACCTGACCAACTCGAGTGATGGAACGACGGATCAGTTCTCCTTTACCATCGTCTTGCCAAGGTACTTCGACGTCGGAAGTCGACTGGAATTTGCCATCTGGTTTCGCGCTGGCGAAGACCTCAGTCAAAGCCATTGGGACAACAACCATGATGCCAACTACTCCGTCGACTGCTACTCGAACTGCAATGGCGGAAACAGCGACTCCCCGGCTTGGCTTCATTTTCTATGAAGCCATGTGTTGTCATCGTCATACTCTGAGAAAAGCAATGACTTCTAACAACAGACACTAACGTGGCCACAACGCTCCGAACCACTTTGTATCTGGTCCTTCCAAGATCCACGTCAGATATATATATACATGAATACATATATACATGTCTGCAAACACACACATACATATGTACATACATACATACATGCATGCACGCATGCGTGCATGAATGTATAGACTATATGATGTATGAATGGATATAATTACATGTGCAGGCCACATGCAAGTTGTCAGCCGCACTAATTGTTCAACGTTCACAGAAATAGTCATAAACTTGTCTTAATTTGGGGGCAGATGTAAACCTCTCCTCTTCCAATCTTGTCGCCTTCCACAACTTCCTACTCAAAGCAAATAAATAAATGAACGAATAATATCTTAATGAGATGATGACGACGACGATGATGATAATAATAATGATAACAATAACAGGATAATCATAATAATTAAAATCACCTATCTTTCTTAGACTTATCATCGTTCCTGATCCTCTGAGCTCTTTTATTTGTGTAGTGAGGCACGGCTTATCAAGTATAACCCGCCCTATGATCCTGCATAGCATCTACAATTCTACATGTATAGGAGGGTTAATTAATTAATTAATTAATTAATGGATGATTATGATGATGGTGCTAGTGATTATTATGGTGCTGCTGATGATGATTGATGATGATGATGATGATGATGATGATGATGACGACGACGACGACGACGATGATGATGATGATGATGACGACGATGATGATGATGATGATGATGACGATGACGATGTTGATGATGATGATGATGATGATGATGATGATGATGATGATGATGATGATGATGATGATGATGATGATGATGATGATGATGATGATGATGATGATGATGATGATCATAATAATAATAATAATAATAATAATAATAATAATAATAATAATAATAATAATAATAATAATAATAATAATAATAATACAACTTTTGTAACAGTTTGCAACTCGTTATCTGTTGATCGTTCTCCATAAATTGTAGCGTAACTGTTGTGTTTAATTTAGTCGTGATTAGAGAACACTTGAAACGAACCTTTGTTTTCACCAAGAAATCTGCATTTCATTATATTACATTAAAATTTAATTATTTTTGCATAAATGCATGGCGGGCTGTTTTCCATATGACCTCAGGGAGTTGTGTGTCCCGGTTTCATCCACTTCTGGCCGGTGATTTCTTCGCCTTGCTGCACAGGGTGACCTGGTTGTTGGCCTTAGCCCCATGGCACAACATAGGAGGTCCACTATAGTTGATCGAACTTTGTGAGATAGGTTGCCTTGGACCACTACAATACGAGCTCATTGATCTTTCTTTACAACCCTTGAGATCCATTAATTCGATCTTGGTCTTCTTTCGTTAGGTCGGAAACGCCTTTAATGAGTCTCTTTTGACGAGGCAGTATATGAATCGGTGAATACATTTGCAATTACAAAAGTACAACTTAACCCATTAAATGTTGTCCTTCCGAAACAGTGCTTTAGACTAGGTAATTAGTTTTAGCACACGGTAAAAGCATTACTATTCACGTCTTAGTAAAATTACACAAGTAATTAACGCTAAAAGCCACTTTTAGACAACGAGTTTCTTGGATTTACCTGAATGAAGATACTCTCAAGAGCTTTACGCCGGTAGGTAGAGCAGATCTCTCTGTAGGCCCTCTCTGTAGGGCCAGTGTAGGCCATGGAATATCATTCTGGTTTTGACGTCGCTAGGTGGAACAGCTGTCACGCCGTACGTTTAACATTTGTTTGTGTAATCGCTAGGTGTCGCAACCGTCGGTTCACAAAGCGTTTTCAGTGTTAAGTACAGTTCATCTACAGTGTATATAATAACTTCTTCTTTGGTGATGGTGGTATCTGACAATAGCATCATTAACCCATCGATATTTCAAACTCTTTCTGTAGTTGTCAAGAAAAGACGGCAGAAGACCCATCCCATGGTTACGGCGGTGTAATGCGTTGTAAAGGCCTAGGCTACATTGACGTTGCCTATAGTCTGTAGAATGGGCCTACTACACAGGCTCGTAGTGTGGTGAGCAATTTATCTCCCAGTGAATACTACTATGAATGTCGGTCAAGTTTGGAGATAGGCTGCAGAAACGATTTCAGACTTGTCTTAATCGATCAGACAATAATAATCTTTTGCTTTTGGAGCATGCTGAAATGCAAATCTGATCGTTTGTTAAAGAGGCATCGATAGTTAATATTATATAAAAAAAATTAAATTAAGCTATATTAACTGGCAAACTACAACATCAATAACTTCAGCTAAGCGACATAAAATATTAAAATATTTGTTTAAAGAAAGAGACCTTGTAAAAAAAATATTTATGAATAACTACACAGTCATAGGCGTAATTTGTGGGGGGTACGAGTTGTACCCGTACCCCCACTTTTTAGACCAAAGTTACGCCCCTGTACACAGTGCATGTACACACATTTAGTCATTCATCCAAATTTTTCTAAAGTTATGCTTAAAAGGGTTATTTTACCTAAAGGCAATTATAATTAAAACTTTTTGTCTAAAAGTAGCAGCTGGTTTTATAGTGATTGTAGGCCTAACGAAACCTGTTTTTTTGGCCATTTAAGCATTTTGTGCTTTATGACTGGGAGAGCTCTAGCATTGGGTTAATACGGACTTGTGCTGTTTCCTGACAATCTCCAGTTTTAAAACTGACCCTTTGAGAAGTTTTGAATGTTTCTAAGTCTTTCTGTTTCAGGTCAATTGATTGTTTCACTGGAACACTCAACACAGTAACAATAAACCGATCTGTTTCGTACTTTTGGTTTCAAATACAACTATTGAGATCTTTGAAACCTATGGGCTTAAAGTGAGGCTTTCTATTTGAAAATTGCTGACATGGCATGATTCTACTTTTGTGTGGATTTAAATGAAAGTAAGTAGACTTCTAAATTAGGTAAATTAGTTTTCTCATGACTGCTAAGACTTGTGAACAGCATTTACAAAACTATGGTGTCAACTCAAACGACTGCGGGCCTAGTGATTAATTTATTTAGACGACATAAGCCTTATTAATTTATAGAAGTAGTGGTGAAAGAGAGGGAAAGGAAAAGAGGAAAAGGAAGGGAGAGAGGGAGGGAGGGAGGGAGGGAGGGAGGGAGGGAGGGAGTGTCGCAATCGGAGGTCTCCCAGTCGTGTGTTTGCCGTGTGTTGATGTCGACCCTCGATTGCTTGTTCTTTTACTTGCACTTTTATTTAACGTGCCTAACTTTTCTATAGAAGATTCACGACGAACTTTGTTTAATTAATAAATGAATTTAATTAAAGAAACAAATATATACACTAACTCTACGGGAACTTCCACGTAGTATTAAAGCGTTTAAATATTAAATCGGACTATCTCAAATGTTGCTTCGTACAGCCTAACTACAGATCGTTCTTTCGCGTCAGTCTCTGAATCTGACGGACTAATACTCTGCCGTCGCCGCTGGTCGCTCCTCTCGATGTTGTTCGCTCGACCGATGTTCACGCGTCCCCTCGTCAGTAGTATAAGTCCCGTGTTCTCCTTTTCCTTCCGTTAAGTAGGAACTTCAGCGTGCACCAGTCAGCCCCCCTCCCCACGTCAAGCTATCGTCAATTAGTGTCAGATTGCTCCTCGATACGCGGGTCGTCGCTCGCCTGCAGCGCGGGCGGTGTCTGGTTACACCATAGCCGCGAGGTGTCCTATTACACCTTGGCTGTGTGGTGTCCGATTACACCTGGGCCTCGCGGCCTTCATTGTTGCCCAAGTGGAGACTGGCTTTTCGTCCGTCATCATCCTATCTCGACCGGCAACGACGCTTACATCATAATGATGATGCCATCTCGTCGTTGTTGTCGATCTCCTCACGCGACACCTCCCTTCCCGGGGGAGGACAAAGCCAGTCATTGGTTCGCCTCCCGGCTGAGAATGATGTCGTTCCCTCCCTCGATTTCCTCCAGACCATGTCCTCGTCGTTCCCATGAAAAATACAAAATATCAGCACAGTTAGAAATATATTTACAGTTGTCTCGGTGCCTTACATGGTAGTCCGCCTTCTTCCTCAATCATAGTCTGGACAAAAGATCAGCGGGAATATTCAGCGACCCAGGTCGATATTCAAAGGAAATACCGAAGTCCTGGAGTGCCAGAGCCCATCTCGCAAGTTTAGCACTTGTGGGCGTAGAAGCAGTTAGGAAAGTCAAGGGGGTGTGATCAGAATAGAGGGTGGTCCTTGACATAAAAATCCAATCCCTAAACTTCTTCCACGCAGAAGTCACAGCATGCGCTTCGCGTTCCACAGTGGACCCACGCGCTTGCGTAGCATCTAATTTAGAACTGGCGAAATATATTGGCCGTTCTGTTCCATCGACTTGAATTTGGAATAAGCAGCCTCCGACTGCTTTGTCTGAACCGTCAGTCGATAGACCAAACTCTCTGCCGTAGTCAATTGTCTGCAAACATACCGCGTTATTTAAATCGTGCGTAAGATTATCTAGCGCCTTTTGGTGATCAGCTCGCCAGGGTATCTTAACATGCACCGATTTCTGGGTCCAGTCAATGAGAATTCTGGCTGTCTCAGCCAGGTTAGGGATGAAGTTCCTAAAATGACTGAAGAAGCCCATTACTCTCCGTATGTCCTTTTTGGACTCGGGTTGAGGGATTTTCCCTAGCCCTGCGATTTTCATAGGATCCGGTTCAATGCTCCCTGATCCGATCAGGTGACCTACAAACGTTGTTTGTCGCCTAGCAAACGAACTCTTCTTAATGTTAAGGGTCAGACCCGACTGTTGAATAGTCATTAAGTACTTCTCTAGATGTTTCATGTGATCCGGCCACGTCATCGAATGTACTGCCATGTCACTATGTGAGGGAGTGATGATACCTAGGGCCAAAAGTTCGCGGGTCTGCTTCTCCATCTCCGGTTTGAGCAGTTCCGGCACCTTATAGGCTCGCAAACTCTTCGGCCTGAACTCCGCGCTAACAGTGATTGTGTGTTCTAGGACGGGACAGAAACCTGGTTTGTCCGAGAACACATCTGGAAACCTGTCTAACAGACTAAACAGCTGTTTCCGCTCGGGTACCGTTAAGTGTGCAACGGCAATAGGGTCTACTTGTGCACTGGGCCTTGTCTGCCTCGTGACGAAGCTACCCACCGTTTCCCCGTGACCGAAGTCTTCGTCCTTCTCGAACAGAATGGAGCAATTGTTAATCAATGCTTGCTGTATTCTTTCGTTATATTTGCGAATCCGATTTGCGTGTAGTAAGCGGCTTTTGCCCCCTATTTCCACGATGTATGTGTAGGGCGATTTCACCTGAGCGATGATGGCCGGGCCTTGCCATTGGCCCTCCTTCTTTGCTCCTCGCGCTTCCGGTGATTGGATGATGGCTTTGTCTATTCTCTCTTTAGGCAAGCACAGTTGTTTTACAGACTGCCCAGCTATTTTGTCTTTATAAAAGGGCAAATTGTCTTCAGTGAAGGAGCTCTTCGCCCCAATTTTCCCGTGGGCCAAGAATGGTGCTAGTGTCGAACATTGTGCTTGTTCGGCCGCCATCTTGTTTCTGCCTACTATTGTGTCTTCCTTGGGTGGGGGTGGTATCTCAGGATTGAAGAATAGCTCTTCATTATCCGTTTCTTCGGGACCGATTTCTCCTACACTCCCCCTGTCTGCTTGAGCGCCCGTGAAGTAATCCTCGCCTATCAGCGTCCTAAGTCCCTCTACCTCCTCCCCTCTCTCCTCTTCCTCACTCGTCTCAGTCCTTGCGACCGCCTGCGCTTCTGAAATTTGGTCTATTTCAGGAGCGCTGGCCGCGTGACTCGAATACAACGCTGTCTCGCGCAGCAAGTCGGCTGTAGTGGGCGTGATAATTAACGGTTCATTAAGGTCTTTAATGAGTGCCGCCCATATCCGAACATCAGGGGCGTAATTTACCTCCCCCTCGCTGTCCTCGCCGGCCTGAGACCCCTTTAGTCTCAGCCGCACCACGTCCACAATCATTGATTGACCGTTCAGCCCCTTCACCTCTATCTGCTTGACCACAGGTAGGTTGAGCGGCCTGATTAGTTCTGCTCGCGCACAATTGTATTCGGCCCCGCTATCTATTAGAGACGATGTCACAGGGAGTCCCGTAATATACACTTTCATGTACTCTCTTACATAAGTCTCCTCCACGTCAATGCAATCCGGGTTTGTCGGCAATGCATGCTGTTCTATCTCTTGTATCAATGGCGGCCCGTCTTGTCGCGTCTCGCTTTGCCTGTCTGCCTGTCTGCCTTGAGCTCTGGTCACGGTTGGCTGGACCGCACACGCGCTCACCTGTTTGCTTTTAGTTTGTTTGTTCTTCGAACACAGTTTAGCTCTGTGGTCTGGAGAAAAGCATAGGAAACAAAGGCCACGCTTTCTAATCTCGTCGGGGGTTGGACGTCCGTCTGTCCTGTTATTTGTCTGTGTCCCTCCCGGTCGGTCAGTCCACGTGTCCGTCTGTTTAGCTGTCGTCTGAGGAGGTGCTGGCGCTTTCGCGTAGCGTGCCTCCGTCTTACCCGTGCCTAGACTATGCTTCTCAGCCTGTTCCTCCTCATCTTCTCTCCTCCACTTCTCCTCAAGCACTCTGAGTCTTTCTTCTCTGCTTCGTCTCTCCTCCTGAAGCCTTATTTTCTCTGCTTCCTCTTTCTCTTCTCTCCTCTGCTTCTCTTCAAGCAGCCTGAGCTTCTCAGCCTGCTTCTCCTCATCTTCTCTCCTCCACTTCTCCTCAAGCATTCTGAGTCTTTCTTCATTCCTCTTTCTCTCTTCTTCGATCCGCCTGCGTTCCTTTTCACTGCTTCTCCTCACTCTTCTCTCCGCTTCCTCTCTTTGGTATGTTGTTAGTTCTAACATGACCCGCCGCATTTGCCTTGCCGGGCTCATACTGCTACCTGGGCTACCTGTGCTTACTTTCTCACTTACTTCTGGCGGGATCTCCCTTCCAGAAACAATTATTTCAGCACTAGCCTCTTGGAGCTGGTCCATCCTCATGGAACCCAATTCCTCCTCTCCTAGTCCCATCTTTATCAGATATGCGACTAGTCTGTGACGGGGCATGTTCAGCACCTTCACTCTTTTCCCTATCGACAACTTATCCATCTTCCAACAGTCCGCTCACTAATAGAAAAAGATAAGTAAGTTAGAGGAGAGTCACCGTTGGTCAGAAATCAAAGAAAACAACGTCCTAAAATTCTACCACAAATACAACAAGAACAGAACTGAGCAAAAGGAGCTACGCAAAAGCCTCGGCTATTCGCACACCAATCCTCATCCAGACCTCAACCGCAACCTCACAGATTACCCCGACTACCAGTAAGGACTTACCCTCTGAATACGTCGAGCGAGCTCCGTCTTTTGGTATCTTGGCTGATCCGCTGTCCTCCGTTGCCACTCCCGTCCGTCGTTGCTAGCGATGGTCGGTCGTCCGTCGGCGCTCTTGTTCCTCGTCCTTGCCTGTTGCTGTCGGTTGCTTTGAGTCCTTCGTCTCCGGAGTCCGGCACTCGATTTCTCCAGTTGCGAAGGGTTGTATTCGCCGCTGGTCCCGATCTGTTGAGATTCCTCTTTTCCGTTTCCGGTTCCGCTCTTCGTCGTGACGTCTTCAGTTGAAAACCTGTCGACTGCGCCAATGTCGCAATCGGAGGTCTCCCAGTCGTGTGTTTGCCGTGTGTTGATGTCGACCCTCGATTGCTTGTTCTTTTACTTGCACTTTTATTTAACGTGCCTAACTTTTCTATAGAAGATTCACGACGAACTTTGTTTAATTAATAAATGAATTTAATTAAAGAAACAAATATATACACTAACTCTACGGGAACTTCCACGTAGTATTAAAGCGTTTAAATATTAAATCGGACTATCTCAAATGTTGCTTCGTACAGCCTAACTACAGATCGTTCTTTCGCGTCAGTCTCTGAATCTGACGGACTAATACTCTGCCGTCGCCGCTGGTCGCTCCTCTCGATGTTGTTCGCTCGACCGATGTTCACGCGTCCCCTCGTCAGTAGTATAAGTCCCGTGTTCTCCTTTTCCTTCCGTTAAGTAGGAACTTCAGCGTGCACCAGTCAGCCCCCCTCCCCACGTCAAGCTATCGTCAATTAGTGTCAGATTGCTCCTCGATACGCGGGTCGTCGCTCGCCTGCAGCGCGGGCGGTGTCTGGTTACACCATAGCCGCGAGGTGTCCTATTACACCTTGGCTGTGTGGTGTCCGATTACACCTGGGCCTCGCTGCCTTCATTGTTGCCCAAGTGGAGACTGGCTTTTCGTCCGTCATCATCCTATCTCGACCGGCAACGACGCTTACATCATAATGATGATGCCATCTCGTCGTTGTTGTCGATCTCCTCACGCGACAGGGAGGGAGGGAGGGAGGGAGGGAGGGAGGGAGGGAGGGAGGGAGGAAGGGAGGGAGGGAGGGAGGGAGGGAGTTGGGGGTAGGCACAAATGAAGAGAAAGACTGACACGGCTTTATGTTCACACCAGGCAACAACACTGTGTGTATGTAATGTATGCATGTATGTGTGTTTGTGCGTATGTGTCTATGTGTATGCGTGTGTATACATGTGTGTATGTATGCATGTATGTATGTATGTACGTACGTATGTACGTATGTGTGTAATGTCAATGTGTGAATGTGGATCATATGTTCATGTATACATGTCGGCGGGAGACATATTCCTTCTAAACACTGCAACAAGCCACGATTCTGTCTACAGCATGCCTCAGTGAATCTACTTTGAACTAGACAATTAATATCTTTGAGTGTCTGAATGCAGTAGTGATTGCTTTCGTCAGGTATTACTTTCAAGAGCGTGCTCTCAAACGAACGGGCAGGGTCTTGAATAGGCAGCTTTCTCCCAGTGATTGTTATTAGGTTCCAAGCGCCGTTAGTGTTTCGCAGACTGAGGGAGTTGGATTCTCTTGGAAAGAACGTCACACCTATTCTTCAGACTCTGTTTACAGGATAAATTGTCCGACGGATGTGGAGCTCCAGCATCACGTTTCATCGCAGGTGGCTCTAATCACCAAACACGGTATTTGGTTGCGCTGGAAGACAATCCAAGGTCTTGCTTATCGCCGACTCCGTGTGTGTGTGTCTGGGTGTGTGTGTGTCTGTGTGCATGTGGCTGTGGCTGAGGGAACGCTGTCTCGAAGACATTGGCTCTATTATAACATCAACAGTGATAAATTTTTATTATCATGTTTAAGGAATTCGGTTAAAAATACTAATAATAAAAGCATTAGATGGAGAGGCGCTTTTCCAAGTTTCCTGATACATACTTACATACAATGTCATACATACATATACACATACATACACAAATACATACACACATACATACATACATGCATAAACATACACACATTCACATATGAAAAGTTTTTAGATTGTATTATATTAGACCGTCATTTGGAGATTTGGATTGTACCGTTGGGAATCAATTTTGATTATTGCACAATGCAGAGAGTATGAGATGGCTTCAAAGGCAGACAGACCTCTATCTGAATATTATTAATGAAAAGTATCAGACCTTATTTTAAAAATACATTCACCAATAGTCTAACCCTAGATTTATAGATATTTCCTCCTGCTAATTATTTCTGTGTAATAAGTTGCGTTGATGTCAGTTTGATGCTTTGATTAAATGAAAATTGATTGATTGATTGATTGATTGATTGATTGATTGATTGATTGATTGATTGATTGATTGATTGATTGATTGATTGATTGATTGATTGATTGATTGATTGATTGATTGATTGATTGATTGATTGATTGATTGATTGATTGATTGATTGATTGATTGATTGATTGATTGATTGATTGATTGATTGATTGATTGATTGATTGATTGATTGATTGATTGATTGATTGATTGATTGATTGATTGATTGATTGATTGATTGATTGTTACTCGGAACTGCTTATGTGTAATTAATTCAAATCCCGCCTTCATTTTAGCTCGTAATAATTTTTATTATAACCTGTATTAAAGAAAGGAAGGTAGTTGTCATCGTTAATGATGAACGAATCTCAAGGTCCTGAACACAGGACCCCTGTATTGTAGGATTGGCAGAACAATCTATGGAACAGAAACCCTATGAAGTAGTTGCATTGCTAGAAAACAAAGCTCAATCGACGTCTGTAAACTGTCTATGGTGTCCGAAATGCTTCCTATTACGTTGAGTGGTTACATTTCATAATTGCTGAGTTTTATTCCAATCTTGGATTTTATCAGTAAATTTCAAAAGAGATCAAAACTGGCCTTGAGTTTCTAAACTTCAGATCATCTACTAAGAAATCACCGGACTCGAACTGCCCAACTTTGGAGAAATGTAGCAAGTCGAAGTATTTCATGAGCAGTGGCATATATATCAAGATGCCGCAATGACCACAGAGAGCGAAAAGAATTAATGCACTGCAAGACCTGAGCGGCGTGTTTAGATTTGAAGTCTAGTCAGTATGTAGATACGGTTTTATGGTTGCCTATAGACAAATGTAGAAGTCTTGATTATGACCATGGCCAAAAATCTCGTCGATTGTCGTCCCTTGCAATAATAATGGGACACGGTGGCCGATTAGTTAAAGCGCTGGCCTTGTAACACGAAGAGTAGGAGTTCGAGACTCCTCTGAGACGGCCAGTTACTGAGCAAATCTTTCACTCACAATTGCTCAGCGCCATCGATCAATGCTTGGTCATTAGATAGTGGCACTTAGGCTAATAAATAAATAAATAATAAGAATAATAAATAAGAATAATGAATAAATAAATAGTTTCTTCTTCTTCGATTTTCTATCCTAAGACAGGTACAAAGAATCAAAACGACGCCATTCTTCGTTATTTTGTGCCTTTTCCTTAATTTCTTTATATCGTCGTCTGTTTCTTTCACCCATCACTCCCGTCCCCCACTCCCCACCCCCAAGTCGCCCTTGTAACGACATGGTCGCGTTACGGCGCTCTAGAAATTGTCCGTGCTATTATTGGTCTTCCTGGTGTTTTCTTTCCTTCAATCGTTCATTCAAGCACTGTCTTCAGTAGCGAATTTTCACGTAGTGTGTGGCCAGTGTAGTTCATTTGTCTCTTCTGTATTGTATTCTGATCATTGATCATAGGTCTTGCACCAGTTGCAACATCTCCTCGGTGGTTAATAATCCCTACAGCTGATCTTCGCCAGTCTTCTCCATAGCCTCAAGTGCCTCGAGCTTCTCCATTTCCGCCTTTCCAATAGTCCCTATCTCCGTTTTTGTTTATTAACAATGAAAGACTCTGTCAGCCTTTAACAGAACGTAATTCTACTATGTCAAGTATAGTAAGGTAGAGTCAAGAACAATTGTGCAGTGGAGTGCACGGTTTAACGCGTTGTAGACCTCCAGCAATAACAACCTTCATGAATCGCTCTATTAGGAGCATGATGTAGGTCATGCAGCACTTTTAAGAGATTTTTTAAAGACGCTAAATAAATGCCTGGATTTCTAATTGCCCACAAAGCAATGCATTAGCGCTCACGTGCCCTGACCCCTCAAGTGAATTGCAATCGATGTACTCCCCCTCCCCGCTGCATCCAGTTTTCCCACCCACGACAGGTATTCGGCCCGCGTTTTTTGATCCCCAACCTGGGTGGGCCCGATAAAAACGTTATAGGGAGGATAATCGGACGATTTGCGGAAACAAACACAGACGACTGTAAAAAGCCAAAGACCAAGAGAAATATTACTCGACAGATTCGCCAAAATAAACAAACACAAGTGCCGGGTCGTGACCCCGACTGCATTAGCGCCACCTATCGACACAGGTCTGCTATCTCAGATGGCGGCCAGATCCTCCTTACCTTGCCTGGGCCACCCCACCGTCCCTTGCCCTTCCTGCCTCCGCTCACCCTCCCCCCGCCCCATCGGTAAACGTGGGAGGAGAGCGTTCGTTCGTAAATTGGGTAACTCCATTTTGTTGGGAACGTTTTTCTTGTCGGACTACTTTCTGCGTTCTCGTAAATAAACATTTTGCCAAGTTGCCGTCGCTGTCGGAGTATTTGTTTTCACTTCCGGCCGGCCATTTATCGGTTCCGGTTCGGGGAAAGGAATTGCGAGCACCGACGATTAGGTAAACACTAGCACTTCCTCTAACAAGGACGCTCTGTGTGTGTGTATTTGTGCGATTGCGGCGTTCGTAATGCGATGGACGTCTGTCTAAGGGAAGAGCAGCAGCAGCACTCTGATCGGCGCTGCTGTTGGTCTATCGGGGGATCGTTCTTATTCGCTGGGTGGTGGTGATCCCTCGGTCTCCCGCGGCCAATCTCTTCGTGCTCTTCACTTTCACTCAAAACGCGGTTCTTCGGCTGCATTAGGTCGCACTCGACTGACGTCTACCACGTTTGCGATATCACTGGATTGTCATCGACAGATAGTTTATAACTTTATATGATTTTATATCCATGGCAGAAGTTGACGGAAGTTGTCGAATGTGTTAGAGCGCTATAGAAATGAAAATGCGCTTCAGGTGTAACTGATAGTTCGTCAGTCGATTTCTTATACGATTGCGTCAGCGTTGGATGTTCATTCTTTTGATTTTAACGGAAAATCGAAATTACTCATTTTCGTCCAACAAGATTACAAAATTGCTGTTACTTCGATCTACGTTTGGCAAATACTTGAGGAGTTGATGTCGCGTTGATCCGCGTCCATCTAGGCTTAAGACTTTGCTTGAGAGAATTCTGTTGTCTGTTTTGTTTGCACTTAAATATTCATTAAACCACGAAAAGATATTCTGAAAGATACCCTGAAAGATACCTGGAAAGATACTTTGACATTCGAAGACATAAATTGTTTAAGAATGTCGTCCTGGGACTTGTATGGTCCCACTTTGGGATTTCCCTGTCAGCTGTGTTCAACACTCAAGCCCTACTACCATGTTCCCAACGGACTACACTTGAACGGGTGTCACCAAACTGCCTTCTATCCCAGACACCACCTTGTTTCCGGTCTGTCTGACGCAGCAGAGGCCATTTTCTTCCGGTCGAGGGGACTAAGCAACGTTGGGAAGAGCGGCAGTTACATTCAAGAACCTCCGCCACAGAAGCCGCCATTTTCCTACATCGCCCTAATCGCCATGGCCATCAACAGCGCCCCTGATCGAAAGATCACCCTCAACGGCATCTACCAGTATATCATGGAACGATTTCCCTATTACCATGACAACAAGCAGGGTTGGCAGAACTCCATCCGTCACAACCTCAGCCTCAACGACTGTTTCGTCAAGGTGCCGAGGGACAAAGGTCAACCGGGGAAAGGCAGCTACTGGACCCTCGACAAAAGATACGACGATATGTTTGAGAAGGACAACTATCGCAGACGCAAGAGAAGACCAAGAGAAACGAAACTCGGGTCACACAAGGGTCAAGGACAAGTCCACAGTGAAGGTCGATTGGCTCTCAGTCCAGCAGAGGCTGACAGATCGAACGGAAGGGTCTACTGGACAGACGGTGCGATCGAGGAGGAGCTGGAGATGGCATCGAAGATCGAAGTCTCCACCAACCCAGTTGACAGACGCAACCAGAAGTATTCTGAGGGAGAGGTGCTCGACCAGACTGTCGAGTATTTCGAAAACAGTGATTCAGACTACACCGGAAGTGGACCGTCGACGGCGCCGACCAATCTACTTTCAAAAAGACAAGATAGCGGATGTGGAGCTTCTATTTCGGAAACCTGTAACGGGAGAAAGCAACGGAAATCCGAACGAGGCAAAAGGAAATTTGAAATCGCGACCTACAATCATACGTCCAACTTCTCGCAGTTTCTGGAGTCATCGTTGTCCGGTGTTCCAGATGGAATTAGGTCGACAAGTCCTAGAAGCCGAGATGGATCAGTGAACAGGAATCATCTCTCTGTCAAGGCAAAACTCTTCTCTATCGAGCAGCTACTAGGCAGTACTTAGGTCTAGTCTAGTAATCTGAGTTTACATGCAATTGAACTGTTACCGAAATACGACGTCTTCTTCAGAGACGCCTAGTAGCGTTAATCACCTTCATGTGTTTCAAAATGACTTGGATGAAATCCTGCTGGAGTTAAGAAGTCACGTTGGTTTGTATGTAGATAGGCATTTGAATTTGATATAATTATTAGGACTGTTTTCCATATCTAGATATAGCGCATAATGTTTAGTAAAGCCTAGGTTTGTCTACAGAGTAGAGTAGACTATGTTGAATTTATAGATCGGTTGAGCTCTACGTGTCTGTGGGAGACCGTCAGTGGAGGCTTCTCTAGTTATATAAGCTCTGTTTGCTTGTTGATGAACTTTTCCTCCTTGAAGACGATGACATAACTTAGACTAGCGTGGCCACCTGTATCTAGTGTCTAGATGACTAATTAGATTGACAGCAAAGAGAATACGACAAAGACATCGTGTTTCATTTATTGTGCTCCTCTATATCGTAGGCATGCATGAATTTACTGAAGCAGAACAACAACTCTGAACAGTTTCATTTGTAGTTTAAAATCCGAGACACAATGTTAATAGGGTGATTCGTGTTCCCAGCATCAGTTCTCATCGCCTGCTAAGAATAAATTCTAATGGATATGTGAAGTATGACAGCAATGTTGAAATGTAAACCATATGTAATATAATGAGGCATTGATATAGCGCCACTCTTAAATCAGCCGACCTATCTCTGCTCGTAGCTGACACATGTTGCACTTGATAAACGGACATCTGACGATTTCTTTTGTCTCTGACCGGGAAAGCGTTGGGCTCCAGTGGCGCCACCAGACGCCAAAAAAGTGGACGCAAAGTCGCAAACATTGGTGTATTTAAGACATAAAACATTGCCAGTCATTTTGGTTAATCAATGGTCATCATCATCCATGTGTTAATGAAGCATAAATGAACATTACATAGGCCTACCACTACATAGACGAAAACTCTTAGTCTTAAACTCTAACACTCAATGTCAACGCTGACAACGCAGTATAATGCAGTCATATGCAGTGATGGGCAATAGTTAACTAAAAAGTTGCTAACTTTTAGTTTTACTAAAAAATTTTAGTTAAGGAAGAAGTTTAACTAAAAAAATAGTTTAGTTAAAACCATAGTTTAACTAAAAAAATTTAGTTGCTAACTAAAGAGTTTAACTAAAAAATCAGCAATATATGCAACTATTTTTCCACAGTGAACATTGAACACTGTCAGCAAAAAAAACATTTTAACACTGCATGGTTTTAGCATTAGTGTTTTCAAATTCATACACTACTTACAGTACACATGTAACTGTATGCCAGAAAAGCACACATTACAAATTTTGAAGGTGAAATTGTCATTGACGCTTTGCATTACTACAGTTCACTTAACGTCTTTTATTGTGAAAATGTTTGTCGTAAAAAGTTGGAAAAATTTGGAAAAAGTTTAACTACTTTTTTTTAGTTTAGTTAACTAATTTCCAAAATCAGTTGCCAACTTTAGTTAAACTATTTTTTTAGTTGGAAAATAGTTTTAGTTTAACTAAAAAAAGTTTAGTGCCCATCACTGGTCATATGTGAAACTTTCATCATAGTTCGTGACTTTCTGTTTTAAAATTCGTAAAAATTCGTGATTTGTTTTCCTATTTTAAAATAAGTAAATATTCTTAAAAATTCGTTTGGCTATTGTTGGGCCTTTTTTTACATTGACAGTGGTGTTTTGCAAAAAGCAGCGTAAGCAACAACAAATGTGATAACGTCATGATATTTTGTGTTAAGCTTCTGCTTAGAATTTAATGTAGACCTAAAATTCAATATAGGGAAAAGTTTATTACGTAACGAGTTAATTTAGTTAAAACCTAATTTCTCAAAGATGAAAGAACATGGACCGGAGTGGACATATATAGTGATTTTGGAGGAGAAGGAAAAGGGTAATCCGAAAATACAGTGTTGCTTTTGTGACAAGAGATTTGTTGGATATTCTGCCCGAATTTGGAAGCATTTGCATGGCGACAATACAGAAAGCACAGTCGAGTGGGAGCAGTGGGCTGTTCCTGACTCAGTCTCAGAGGACGATGAAGTAGAAGACACAGCTAGGTGAGGGTTGCCAAACCCTTACCATGTTTTGTTTCAAGCTGTGTCAGTGACTGACTGGTCACGCTGGCTGAGGCATTTGTGGTTTTTCGTTCTGCTAACTGACACTTACAGTCACACACCCCAGCTATGATAGAATTCGAAGTTCAAGACTCCAAGTAGAACAGTAACTGAATATCAGTACTGCTGTGTTGCTAGTCAGCTATCTTTAACTACTGATTGATCGATTGCCTATGACATTGACATTCACTTGCTTAAAAAGTTGAAAAGTAAACAAATAATAAAATTCGTTACCAGTTTTGAAATTTGTTAAAATTCGTGAAATATTAAAATTCGTAAAATGCGAATTCTCGAACTACGACTTTCATCATGCCATTTGAATGACATAGTCACTAGCATTGATTTGGTCACTAGCAATCATTGTCACGCGAAAGTGCTAACAATATAGGGAAAACGATAACGATGACCGCTGCTATCAAATTTCTGTAAGCTTCAGCGTCATCAGATTTGTCGTGACGAATGTGCATCAATGCCAAACCGTTTAGACGTTGAGCACCCACGGTAGAAAGTAGCACGTTTAACGCAACTGAAGCTGAGTTCGGCTGACGCCGTGGAAACGGGCATTGTAAGTAAAACAAGAAAGATATTGTGCATATTTGGGTACAAGTCTCTGGCAATCAGCTTTACGCAAGGACATTCATAATTTAATATCACTAAGTCTAAGTTGATCATAACTGAAACACAATACAAATAAACACGCTCGTATTGTTTACTACGTCATGAAGTGCAACGTCTGGAGCATAGATATACAAGTATAGAGGCTCAGGATGTAGGCCTAGAGTGTAACCATAGAGCTAATAACAATGGCATGCTGTCATTATTGTGTGCACCATGTGCCTTTACTAATACAGTTCATGCTGTCTAGAAATTATTAAACCGTAATCATTTCACACATTTAGAATCAGATATTTACATTTAGAGGTTAACATTAGTGTTATTAATATTTCATTTTTACTGTTTAGCCAAAAAGTAGACATAAATGCGTTTATTGCGTCCCAGTACCGTCACCACTGTTGGGCTCTGACCGGGAGAACGTGCGTAACTAACCGGTCTAGCAATTTCAGATTACCCCTACTTCACCTTACCCCATGGTAACTTGAAATAACGTTCAGATTACCTGGAGTTAGGATTAAATCGATTTCAAGTTACCTCTGAGAGTATGCCTTGAAGGCGATTTCATCCTATCCTAACCTCTACGATTTCAGATTACTACCTCAGATTAATGAGGCCCATTTTTCATTAGTCTAATCAACTATCTCATATAATAATAATAATAATAATAATAATAATAATAATAATAATAATAATAATAATAATAATAATAATAATAATAATAATAATAATATTTATAATAATAATAATAATATTTATAATAATAATAATAATAAAAATATTATGAACTGGCAATGAAATCGCGCGGTCGCCGACCTCGCGATTTCATTCGCGAGGTCGGCCGGCGCCTTTCGGCCGCTTCAGGGGAGCCAAGAGAGGGCACCTTTCTTTTCCAGCGCCTTTCCATTTGCATTCAACGTTATAATGCAATCGCATTCCGTGGCACATTCAGGGACTCAACGGAGGACGAGGCCTGATCTCCTGGAAATAACATAACAACAAATTAATATCTAAGTCCCCAAGGGATCATATGTACCTTGGGGCAAAAATAAAAATAAAAATAATAATAATAATAATGCAGTAGCTTTCCGCAGCACTTTCCCTCTCTCGAATCCTGAGGAATAGAGGCCGTTCCAGATTATTTGCTTATTTTAATTAATATTTAAGTCCCCAAGGGATCATATGTACCTTGGGGCAAAAAAAAAAATAATAATAATAATATTTATATTGCGTTCACAGGCACATTCGCACAAATGGGGGAGGATGAGGCACAGTAAACCAATTTAACCACGCACCTTCTCAATCTCTAAGAGCCTGAGGGTCACACCTCGGGCGGCAAAAAATAATAAAAATATTTATGATAATAATAATAATAATAATAATAATAATAATAATAATAATAATAATAATAATAATAATAATAATAATAATAATAATAATAATAATAAGAAGAAGAAGAAGAAGAAGAAGAAGAAGAAGAAAAATAACTGCCAATATTTATAATTAAACTGTTATTCCCCCTAATGGATGATGTACGATAAGTTCTTTCACTGTAGGTCACAATTACATCAACTAAGCTATATATGAAACATGCAAATCTTGCACATTAACTAAATGTGATGGTAACTGCTTGTATTATTTTTTGAGATACCTATTAGCCATAAATGCTTCATGTGAATCAACAACCTGTAGTGCTGTTATGATATGGAGCAGCTGACACGCATGTCGTAGTTGTCTGGCCGCTTGGGTTCTGTGGTGGTCAATGATTACAATCAGTCAGAGTTCGAGAATTCGCATTTTACGAATTTTAAGAATTTTATATTTCACGAATTTTAACGAATTTTAAAACTGGCAATGAATTTTATTATTTGTCTTTGTTTACTTTTCAACTTATAAGTAAGTAAATGTCAGTGTAAATGTAAAAGTAAATGCACAATCCAGAAGTTTCGCCTATGTTGGCCCCTCTGCTTGGAACTGTCTCCCCCTTGTTTCTCCGCCAAGAGCTTCTTGCCCTCTCTCCTCTCCAGTTCCGTAGACGCCTGAAAACTTTCCTTTTTGCCGGTGCCGGCATTGATGCGGGTTGAAAGCGCCGCTGATTTGAGTGGCGCTATATAAGTTTTCGGTTACAATTACAATTACAATTACAATGTCATATAGGCAATCAATCAATCAGTCGTAAAAGATAGCTGACTGATATTCAGTTACTGTTCTACTTAGAGTCTTGAACTTCGAATTCTATCATAGTTGGGGTGTGTGACTGTAACTAAATTAACTCGTTACGTAATAAACTTTTATATTGAATTTACATTAAATTCTAAGCAAAAGCTTGACACAACAAATCATGATGTCATCGCATTTGTTGTTGCTTACGCTGCTTTCTGCAAAACGACACTGTCACTGTAAAAAAAAAGGGCCAACAATGGCCCAGCGAATTTTTTCGAATTTTTACGAATTTTTAAGCTACGCCAAAAATTCACGGATTTTTACGAGTTTTAAAACCGAAAGTCACGAATTATCAATAAGTATATCAGCCGTTGGAAACAGCCTGTGCTGTATGGTTTATTACGTTAATTGAGACTAGCTTTCAATCTTTTATGTTTCACATATTTTATTCGTCAAAATTATTATGAGTTGTAACCATAAGAATTTATAATTTTTAGCTAAATCAGAGAGAGGGTAATGTTAACAGTGCAGAGGTAATATGAAATAAAGTTCAGGCTACCCTACTTCTGGAGGTAATATGAAATCGATTTCAGATTACCGGGAGGTAACTT
>OY744616.1:36270465-36302965 GCA_963556255.1 Allolobophora icterica
AAAGACTAGGGGTTGAACCCCAACCCCCGACAATTCTCACCCTGTGCATGGGCGTCCGCAGGAATTTTTCCAGCAAGGGGCAAAAATTTCTAGGGGGGAAAGTTTGCTGGGGGGAAAATTTTTTGTAGGGGGACCAAGATGACTTTTTTGCATAAAATAGCTGACTTACCTTAATAATTAAATGTTTTTAGCATTGAAAATCGTGTTGGGACTGTTGGAAAAATAATCACAATAATCAAAAATTTTTATTTTTTAAAAATATTTTCAAAATCCAGGGGGGCAAATGCCCCGTTGCCCCCTCCGAACGCCCATGACCCTGTGTACAACACCCTGTAAACTACAGTCTTGCCTCTTAATTGGTTGGGTCATCCATGCAGAAGGCATCCATTCAAGGTACATATTATGTACCTTGAATGGATGCCTTCTGGTTCTGTGTGGCCATGCAGTGTTTCTACATGTGCCTTCCATCAACGCTATGTCGAATAGACTTGACATTATTTAGTTATACGGTGGACGATGTTAGTAATTCAGTAACAGGGTAGTATGGAGAAGAAAATCCGTCTGTAAAAAGCTTCGACCTCCGTTTCAATTATGCAGAAGAGAAGACTGTTTCTGGTACAATAGCCTGGTATAGTTGATCGCATACTTGACGAAAACCCGGATGAAGGTGAGGCGTTCTCTTTACTTAAGTCGATTGCTCGACAAATAGGGCGAAACCATAAATCTTGTAAACTGGATCATGCAGTTTAAGACCTTCTGCATGGTGACAATAAGTCACTATGCATGCTCGCGAAGTGAGAGAGAGGCAGTTGTGAGTTAATAGTTTCTCCAAACTCATAAACGGAGTATGCTTAGCTGAATCGAACTCCAATCGTTAGATGTTAGATTCTCAAGGATGTCTTGAGAAATTACAGAACATGAATGATGTCAAGCCTACAATAATCTCGGATTTTAATTAAACGACTTCAGGGTAAAGGTGTGAGCTTCCCAGAAGCAACTATAGGCTCAAACCGTCCAATTTAATTAATTAATTCATTAATTCATTCATTTATTTATTCATCCATGCATCCATTAACTGTCTGATTGAAAGATGCATTAATTGTTTCACTGATTTACTGAATGAATGACTGACTCACTGATTGATTGATTCTATCAATGATCAACTAAACTAATCATCGATCAATTGATCGGTTAATTGAGTCACTCATTCATTCTGCGAGTGATTACGTGATTTATTGAATAAATGAATTAGTGATTGGCTGAATCATTGCGTCAATCAACGAGTGAGTGACTGACTGATTCATTGACTGATTGATTTGAATGAATGATTGAATAAATAAATTATTGAATGAATGTAATTGCTGATTGGCTCGTTTGTTTATTTATTTGTTTGATTATAATTACTATAATTATTATTATTATTATTATTATTATTATTATTATTATTATTATTATAAATAAATAAATAGATTCGTCATCCAAACGAAAACCAGTTGCTTGCAGATGTGAAAAGAGGAAGCCAAATGTAGCCTACAGAATATTTAAATGGACTCCAAAGACTGCGATACGTTTTAGGGCGATGTATGAAATGCTAGGCAGGCATGTAACGTCTGAATGAGTGCTATTTGGAAGCAACAATTGAAAGCTTTAGAATTGAATTCGTTTGGGACCGATGAATTCAACAGGTGGTCGACGGCAATGACAGACGACATCCCTAGGCGTCGCCACGTTCTTGCATCTGGCAAGGCTAGTCACGCCCACTGTCATGCTGATTGGTTGTCACCATGCGTGACTCCGCCTCCAGGCAACGACAATCAGTGACCGGATCGACTGAAAGAGGGATGAAACGAAAGATTCAGAAGCAGAGATTGCTTTGCACTGCGTCAAGGGAAGAATCTGGGTGAATTAATTGGCAAATCATTTGCAACAGGCATCGTTCCGCTTCAGTTGATAACGACTCATCTGGAACCGTTCTGAAACCTACGACGTCATTAGGCAGGAACCGTTCCACGTGACTTCAGACGCCGAGACTAGCACGTCTGGAAACTAATGACCTCGTTCAGATGAGCCCGACTACTTTGCTACCAAGAGAACCATTCTGTTAGGACCGACTAGGGACATTCTGGTTACGACTGACAGCGTTCTGCTTCAACGGACACAGTTCTCGTGTGACAAGCATTATTCTCTTTCGACCGAGCGCGTTATATATCGCTGGATCTGGAGAGTTAAACCAACAGCAAGGTTCTAGGTTTATGCTAAGACAGTGAATTAGAGTTTCTTGAAGAGACACGAAAGAATCGAGTTCTTTGCAGTTTTTGTCAGTCTGAGAAGTTGAGCATTTAAACCATATTGGCTCGATAGGATTCTCTCAATCAGATATTCAGCAGCCTATATTGTTCTTCGATTCTGGAATTAGGTATCCGAAGACTAAAGTTACGCACTGCCGGGTTTTACTTCGGATATTTACTCAGATCGTCGATCGGCGAAGGCCTCTATAGCGATGTGGGGGCACAATTACCATCGCGGAGGGGGTTCGAACGCCGCGTCATCTGCTGATTCCGTCTACTCGGTTCCTTTCACCTTCCGTCCATCCTCCGGTCGTTCTCTGTCTCCGCTCCCTGCTGCAGCAATCGAGATGCAGTCGTCACGACAAGAGATGTCTGGATCCGTTGGACGATGCCACGCATCATCATCATCTCCCGCTCTGCAGTCTCCCCCTCCCCAGTCTCAGTCATCAGGAGTTGCGTCCTTCCATCACGCCAACGGAGCCAGCGATCGGTCGAAGACACCTCACGCCAAGACGGAGGACCGCGTTAAGCGCCCGATGAACGCCTTCATGGTTTGGTCGAGGGGTCAGAGGCGCAAGATGGCGCAGGACAACCCGAAGATGCACAACTCGGAGATCTCGAAGAGACTTGGCGCAGAGTGGAAGCTGCTGTCCGAGTCAGAGAAGAGACCTTTCATCGACGAAGCCAAACGCCTTCGAGCCAACCACCTCAAAGAACACCCTGACTACAAGTACCGCCCTAGACGGAAGACCAAGACCCTCCAGGTGAGGAAGGATCGCTACGCCCTGCCTGGCGTCTCAGGGCTATCGCCAGCCGCAGCCGGCGCCCTTTCCCAGGCCCTTGATCGAAGGGACTTCTACGGTGGCCATCATGGATACATCCACCCTAACGGATACATGGTTCATCCGGATACAACGCCGATCCAGATGGCCTACCACCCATCGGTGACCGGTGCCTATGGATACAGCTATCAGGGCGTCCCCTGCTCGGTGGCTACAACGACTGGATCCAACTCAGGGTACTCGTATTCGATGAATCCGTACTGTTTCTCGCCGCAGATTGCCGACATCAAACAGGAACACAGTCCCCCTACAATCGCCAGGTCAAGTACGACGGCGACTTCCCCTCTGGGAGACAGATTACGCGGCGGGTGTCCGGGGGAACTTCGTGAAATGCTCGGAGGAATGTACATGGCGAACGGGGGTGCAGCCGGTCGCAGCTCCTACTTTCCGCATTCCACGACGTCTCGCCTAATTCAGGGCCACCACTCCGAGATGGGATATCCGAACTCCGTTGGAATTGTAAACGGCTTGAGCACAGCTGGAGATACGCTTCCTTTGTCACACCTGGGCTAAAGAGGAACACGATGCAGCGATCGATAGAACAAGAACGTTGCATTTTCGAAGATCTCGTATACATAGCATGAAATACTCGCGACAGGATGTAACTGCGGAATCTTGCGTCAGCCGTATGCTATATACTATAGACATGATCGTGTCTACATATATATGTTGTTACCTGCTGATTAAATATCGACAGACTTTGGGGAGTTTACCTTCAAGTGAGTTGTTGATGCATACATTCTTTGTTTGCTAAACTCTTCAAATGAACCAGACAGATTCTGTTTGTCTTGATGTAACATTATTGTAATATTTCAAAATGTCTGGATCGATTTAAGCGGCAAAATGACAATCAAAATTTCCATCAATCGCTTCGATTCGATCGACAATCAGGGAGTCGGTCATAGAAGAGAGACTCCAACGTAATTTTAAAAGTTAAGCATATTGTCTTGACCCGTATTGTATTGTGGTCACCTGTGGTATGTATTGCGTGTTGCATTGGCTATATAGGGGTTAATCGCATCTATTCAAGTCTTGCATTCTGTAACCTGAAAGCCATTGTTGAACTGGCGAAAGAAACATGGATAATACTATCTTTGATTGCCTGAATTCCGTTTTTCCACTGGACAATATACTCCATCGGAATACGATTTCTAACAACGGCTTAACTGATTCATTGTGCGCTAGTATAATGGCGCTTTAGAATTCATCGCACTATATTAGATACAAATGGAAATCGCAGTCTTTAATTTCGACTACAAATTGAGAAAGCCAAGGAGCAGTAGAGGCCAGGACTGGGATTTGATGGTCCGTGAAAAACCGCAAGAGTTGAGGTCTGACGGCCAAGTGGAGGGAACACGAGTCGAGGAAGACAAAGACATGGATGGAAAACGTGATATAAGTTCTTAAAGAAAAAGACATAGACATGAGAACGGCCCTGGATACTATCAGAAACAGAAAGAAGCAAACGTCATCGTCGGCACACACCTGACCTGACGGAAGAGAGAAGAGGAAAGAGAAGGTCGAGTTTACTATATATAAGGCCTGAGAGTTTTCTAGGTGCGAATGAAGGAGGTCATCTGATAGAAACTGTAAGACCTACTTCAAACGAATCTCAGAAAGGAGGACAGCAGGGGCTGTGTTGTTATCGAAAAGGTTTCGTTATGCCCATGAAAATGTAACTAAATATTATTTATGTATTTCTTGTGACGCCATTGAAGTATGATTTACATTAATCAAGTCGTCTTAATGCAAAAACGTCATCCACTTAAACTGGCCAATTAAGGTTGATGTCTATGAGACTTGATTCTGAGAATACATGTCCTATAGCCTACTACTGTGAAAATGAACTGATTAGAACAGAATGGAAACGCAATTATGTAAAGGCGGAGTGAACTGAATTGTATAGCTTATATTTCTCCTGCCTGAGTATGCTGTATGATAACAAACTGCACTTTGTAATCCATTGTGGATGGCATTCGTTGATATTGCAGCGCAAAATAAACAGTGGCACTTGTCTGAATATCACTCAATTTCAAATAAACACTTTGTATTGTATGGTGTCGCATAAAGTTTGGTTCACCGATCCATAAAGTTTAGGTTTTCCAAATGTTGTATTCGTTTTAAATTGAATTACAGCTGAGGAGACGTGAGAGGCAGATTGGCTGTGCATGACTCTTAGCGAGAATAAGTCACAGCTGATTGAATGATTTACCTATTAATAATCGATTTGTGATTAATATATTCAATAACAAATCATCACGGAGTCTCGTTTACAAATGCGATAACACACACGAACAGAAGGACAGAGAGACAGACAGACAGAGACAGACAGAGACATAGAGAGACACGAGCACACACACACACAGATATATGAATTTGATGGCAATAGCTGTCTACCGCACAGGAGGTCGTCCAGGTGTCCTACAGACCCGTATTTCTTCCCTTGAAGTAGTTCAGCAAGATTTCCCAGCCGCTAATAGGTTTCAAAAGCGTTGTCAGCAAATAGGGTCTTTTAAACGCCGGCTATTGTTGCAAACGAGACGCAGGATAATTGTGGCAATCACCGACCCTCTGTACAACCCTCCCACTAACTCTTGCATGCTTAATTGGCGGCTTACTCGGCGACTTGAAATAGTCCTAATCGCGTCTCCGCCGGGTTTGATTGACACTAATATTGTGCTAGCAAGAAAGGAACTTAGAGCAGGCGGAATAGGTTTCTTTCATGAGGCCGGATGGTACTTGGCCCTGTCAAAGACAGGGGCAGCCACGGGGTAAGGGCAACCCCCCCTCTAGGTGAGGACCCCCGAATTATAATTGCTGATTGAGAGAACTAATGAAACGAGCCTGAAATTCATAGACACTCGAGGAATCTTTGAACATATACTGTTAATAAGTGAACTTGATAAACGAGAAACGGGAATGTTGCTTGTGGCAACATAAGAATTAACGACGGCTGCTCTATCCTTGTTTACTATTACAATGGACTGAAAGATAACTTTCGGCGAGACAGTGGTCCTTCGTTATTTCGATTCGCAGCGCCATCGATGCATTCCTTAATCCATGCTACTATCTTGACCAACTGAATGACCTGTTTCTTTTCATTTTATTACATAGACTATTATTCAGTTCATTTCCAACTACAATAAGTTAATACCGATAATTTACTCCACAATCGCTCATACGTCGCCGCAATGGGGTTAAAGACAAATTCGAAAGGACATCAGGTCCCTGTTAATATGTTATAGTTCTGCTCTATTGAAAACCGGTCCTCAGAACTTGTGTGATCCTTTTATTACAATGGCTCTTTAGGCTGAGCCGCCTATTCGACAACTGTAATGAAAAATCCGGACAACCCACCGGACTCAATGTCCTTTCGAAAGGGACTCAAACGCCCTTTCAAAAGGTATATCGGGCTCCTGTCGAAAGGCCAGGGACCCAATGTCCTTTCGAAAGGGACACAATGTCCTTTTGACAGTGACTCAATGTACTTTCAACAGAAACTTAATGTCCTCTCACAAGGACTTGATGTCCTTTCGAGAGGGCCTAAACGCCCTTTCAACAGGGACGTCGGGCCCCTGTCGAAAGGCCAGGGACCTAATGTCCTTTCGATACGAACCAATGTCCGATGCAATGTGTATGAAGTTGCCTCGGACTTTGCAGTTTAAAAGGCAATGGACTCTGAGATGTTTAAGTAAAATATCTTTCTTATATAAATAGTTTTGAAGTCCATGACCTCTCCAAACTCTTTTCTCGTTAGATCTTTCAGATAGCTATGCTTCATAACCTCTGAAAACCCCTTTAAAGGCGGCGTGCACAACATAAATTTATTAATACAGTACGCCACTGCCGCTTTCCATTCGGATGGTTCCAGCCCCACGCCTGGTAAAGAAGGAGGGTGATGTCAAGGCCCTACCATCCACAAGATGTCGTTAAACACTGAAACTCTACATGTAAGCTATACATTGGAAGATCATAGACTAAAATCGTGAACCTTCACGTTGATTAATTTGGTTTAATTAACTTTGAACACGTGACTGCACGGACACTAGGATAACAAAATTTAAAAGGTTAATCTTGACGCGTTTATTAAGCTCATTTATCTGGTGCATCTAACCATTCATACGAATTGCTGTCATCTACTTGACATATTTCCTCCAATTCAGAGACACATTCATGACTAAGCGTTTGTCCGTCTACGCATACACATTTTGCATACAGTAACATTATTATTAAATTCTGACAAGCAGCTTTTATTTTCTAATGAGCAGGTGAGACAGGTCGAAGGTGTTTCGGCAATCACAGGTGTGCTAGTTATCCTCTATAGCCTTCCTTTCATTTCAACACCTTAGGCCGTTCTATATACAGAAGCCAGTGTGTGCCTGCACCCCTCATAACCTCGATGTCCCTCTGTCGTCTGCTATAAATGGCTCAGAAGTCCGTTCAATATTGGCAGAGCGCTAACGAGTAGAGAGCTTATATATAGGCCTATATGTATATATATATATAATATATTATATATATATCAATCAATCAATCAAAAATCTTTATTGCATCCAAATGACAATTATAACAGAGTACAGTGACTGTAAAATAGCAGTATGATTGACAATTAAAACAGAAAAAGTAGTGTACACAGCGGTAAAAAAACTTGTCATTGGCGGCAAAAGGTGGCCCCCAAGGGATATACATCCCGCTAACTAGGGACACCTAAATAGATATATGTACCAATGAACAATATGACTGACAGGATCGAAGGGTAGCCTCACTACATTCATTCACAATCAATTTAAGCCAATCGGCTTTACAATTAATTTATACAGAGGCTAGGTTGAGATTGATAGTATGCATTCCTTAACTAACCTTAACTAACACAAAATTATATATACTTAAGTTTACCTATGTGCGTGTTCACGCAATATCAAGAGAACAAAAACAAACAAACTATATAAGGGAAAAAAATCAGTATATAAGAAACACAATGATCAATTCTAATGACTAGGGAGACTCATACCACATTCAGAAGGTACTTGCGCAATCGAATCTTAAATAAGTAGGGATTTGGCGAACAGCGTATATCAATAGGCAGGGCATTCCAGATTTTGGGCCCATAATATTTTATACTAAACACCCTTGCATTGGTACGAGCTTTGTCAGAGCGGTAGGCGAGAGCATTCCTGGTGTTATGAGAGTGTAGCTGTGAGCCTAGGATAAAGTAATTCATGAATGAATCCGGTAATGACCTATTTTCAAATCGATAAAGAAAGGTTCCTATTTGTAGGGAACGAATTTGATTTATGGTCAATAATTTAAGGTGATGAAATAAAGGACGAGTATGGGACCCATAGGGGGCTCCCATGATGAGTCTAACAGCTTTCTTTTGGAGAATCACTAGTTTGTGTAGCCTCGATTCATAATTAATTGCCCAAATTAAATTACAATAGCTTAAATAAGGGAGAATTAATGTATAGTATAAGTTTAACCGGATGGATGTGGGGAGCAAGTAAGAGATCCGCTTAAGTATTCCAATATTCTTTGCTAATTTCAGGGAAATGTAATTTATATGGTCGTTCCAGGACAAGTGTCTATCCACCAGAATGCCAAGGAATTTGGTTGACTCTACTTGTGTTAGGGGGGTACCTGCAATTTCTAGGGAGAGATCAATTGGCCTGATCTTTCTGTGAGATTTAAATACGATAAAGCTTGTTTTATCTATATTCAGGGAGAGCCTGTTAGCTGAGAACCAGTTATTAATTAGTATTAATTCAGAATTTATTATTTGCATTAGTGTTTGCCAAGAATGATGAGCAAAAAAAATATTTGTATCATCGGCAAATAAGATAAAATAAAGGGTTTTGGAGACATCTGCCAAGTCGTTAATATATATTAAAAAAAGTAGAGGACCGAGGTTAGAGCCCTGAGGGACCCCATACCTAATACCACTGCTATCGGACCAGGCACCATTGATCCAAACGCGTTGGGTACGGTTATCAAGATAGCTAACGAACCATTTTAAAAGTGGGCCTCTGATACCGTAGTTTTCTAACTTTTTAAGTAAAATTACATGGTCTACGGTATCGAAAGCTTTGGCTAAGTCTACAAATATTCCAACGGAGTACTCGTTATTGTCGATTGCTTTGGTAATTTTATCTTCTAAGTCTAATAAGGCCATGAATGTCGAGTGACCCTGCTGAAAGCCATGCTGAGATTGATGGATTAAGTTAAAGCTACCAATATAATTGCTAAGTCGATCGTAGACAATTTTTTCGAAGTATTTAGCGAAGTAATTAAGTACAGAAATAGGTCTGTAATTGGCCGGGTTATTTTTATCGCCTTTTTTGTAGATAGGTATGACTTTGGCTGCTTTAATGTTGTTTGGAACCACGCCATTTAAAAGAGAGCAGTTAATAATTGCTGCAAGAGGCTGAGCAATCAACGATAAATTTGACGAGGCGAGATAAGGGTCAATACCATCTACACCTTTCGTGTGGGTTTTTTTCAAAGTACTACAGATTTTTAAAAGTTCCTCCGGAGAAGTCAGAGTCATGCCCATAGAATTCAGCCTGGACGGGGGCAGAAAGTCCATGAAAGTTCCAGGTGTACATTGAATTTTCTTAGCTAATTCATCGGCTATGGTGGCAAAGTAATTGTTAAGTACATTGGCAATTGTAGCTGGATCATCTACTAGGGTTTCATTAACATTTAGAGAGGCAACCATCACTTTCTTATCATCAAGTAACATGATCGTTCTGATTACTTTCCATGTAGCTTTTATATCATTATGGCATTTCTGAAATTCGTTAGTATAGTGAGCACGTTCAGCATTTAGTCTTACTGATTTAAATTTATTTCGATATTCAATAAATTTCCTTTTGTTATGGTCATTCGGATTTTTTAAATATCGGACATATAGGAGGTTCTTCCTTCTGGAGGATTTAAGGAGCCCCGCAGACATCCAAGGATTTTTAAACTTGAACTTTCGGTCCTTAGATTCAGATAAAAGAGGGAACGCATCATTGTAGACCTGGCTGTATTT
Organism: Allolobophora icterica; assembly: GCA_963556255.1. Classification (NCBI taxonomy): domain Eukaryota; kingdom Metazoa; phylum Annelida; class Clitellata; order Crassiclitellata; family Lumbricidae; genus Allolobophora; species Allolobophora icterica. Next base: position 36,280,629 of record OY744616.1, read on the forward strand.
GTCTATAAAGGAATTGTAGGCTTCATTAGCATCACCCTGGTTGCATATCCTCAGCACAGGATCCCAGTTAATATCATATAGAGCAGTTTTGAATTTAGCTATCCGGTCTTCATTTACCAATCTATTTACCCCATAGTTCAGCTTTACAACAGGTATAGTTGTAAGAGTAAATCGAGCACAAATTGGGAAGTGGTCAGAGATGTCAGATACAATAATGTGGGCATCAAGCAACTTCGACCAGGAACTGGTAAATATATTGTCAATTAAAGTTCGAGTAGAAGGAGTAATTCGAGTAGGTCTAGTTATAACGGGTAGGTACAGATGAGTAGCCAAATGGTTATAGAAGATATTAGTCTCCTTGTGTTCGTTTACTTTTAATAGATCAATATTGAAATCTCCTAATAATATTATATCTTTACAGGTGGTCTTTATTCCCTCAATCAGTTCATCAATTTCCTCGTTAAACTCGTTTAATTTTTGTCCCGGCGATCTATAAATTATCCCTACCAGAAGGAAGCCCTTTTTCAAGTTCAACCTGATGAATAGACTCTCATACGTTTTATGTTCGATCCGACCAGCCAAGGGTGTATACTGATGAAAGTTAAGGCCTTCTTTAATGAATATGCCTACTCCTCCCCCTCTCCCTCCAAGTCTAGACTTTCCCAGAAAAGTGTATCCCGCAATTTGCATAGAGTCTTCAAGATTGGGTTCAAGCCATGTTTCGGTTAGAGCTACAATCGATGCCTGTGCCATATTGGTCAGGTCACTAATTTCTACCAGTTTATGAGCTACACTACGACAATTGATGTGTAAGGTCCTAAATTCCCCTTCTTTTATATTAGGTTCGTACAATTTAGCAAGTTCATGTGGGGCAATATATTTACTAGACCAGCTGGAATTTCTAAAATAGTTGTAGTCTGGGTCAGCATTTAGGTTATCTAGGGTTGAATTAGTTTCTGTTTCATCATGAAAAACCTGCAGTTCCGGTCCATCTGTTAATTCCATAATATCAACACAACGGCCTGAATTCAGTTCTACAGTCTCCTCCACATTCATTTCTTCATCATCGTCTAATTCCAAGCAAGGGTAAAGATTACAAGTAGAACACACCCATGTTAATTGGGCCGCCAATCCCTCATTCGTAGGCCTAAGTATAGAGCAGTTTTGGTGGAAAGTTCGACTGCAGCATGAGCACCTAATCATTTGGACAGAAGATACTGATAAAGTGCAAACATCGCACAGGGGATCACTAATTAGATCCACGAGGACTATCTTAGTTACCTCGTGCAGCGATCTCCTATTTAGATACATAGGGTCAAAAACGAATATACACATATGTTGTACCGCATTTATGTATATATATATATATATATATATATATATATATATATATATATATATATATATATATATATATATATATATATATATATATAGGCGTGTATTGAGCATCGAATCCGACGACTGACTTCTTATTCTGGCGATTGTGCAAATATTTACATTACACCCCAACCATTAGGCAACTGATAGCATAGCGCTAGGTAAACAATATTCCGATATATTCATGTGTGCGTATGAATATAGGCCTATATTGATATATATATACGTATATATACATACATACATGTATACATATCCTCTATAGCCTTCATTTAATTTCAACACCTTATGCGTAAATCTACAGATATATGCCTCAATATGTATAGGCACTTTGGTAGCTTTGGATTAATATACAGTTAGATTATCGCACAAGATCTCATTACGTGTTTGTACTATGGTGACTGGGATATTTGGCATTATATATATATATATATATATATATATATATATATATACTACTTAAACATTAAATATGTGTATGGCCTATTTATGTGCTGCCCTTGAGAAGGACTTGTAATGTGCCTTAAAGTCTTAGGTCTAAGTCAATAGCCTTCGAATTTTGCTTTAATTACGAAGCCTGTATAGTACGCATATACTTGCATACATACATAGGCCTACATGCATACATACACAATACATGCACACATTTATACATACGTAGGCCTACACGCATACGAGTGTAGGACATATCCCATTGGACATAATCCTCTGACATAATCCCCAGATTTTGCGTAGGACATAATCCCCCCCCCCCAGTACAAAATCCCTCCTCTGTGCGATTAGCCTATTTCTGCATTGCCAATTCCATCTTTGGGTTAATCGTACCACGTCAAGCAACTCTAAATACCCTTATTGTTTCTCTGGGTAAATAATTGTCACAATAACAAGCAACGTTGAACGTACCTTAATTGCATGATATACCTTAATTGATGTATCGTTTAGGAGTATAATTTCCTCGGATTCAAGGCTGTTGTTTTGAAGTAAATAGCGTTTGCTCCTGCTGTGTGGAACATCCATGATACTGCCCTAACAGGAAACACTCGAACAAATAATTTCTGCTAATCTCGGAACAATAGATTCGCGAGCCCAGTGGACCGTTGACATCCTTCACGGTGAGTACTGTTAGGAGCGATGCAAGAGGATGAGGGCATGGTGAGCACCGCGATCTTGCAGGATGCTCAAGGTCAGCCGCCCAAAAAGCGGGTCAAGCACAGCACCTATAGCAGCTACAGGCACGTTTGCTGCAGCTGTGCCAAGATCGGCGAGATGGAAGAAGCTCATTGAGGACACGCTGCGCGGACTAGGGCACAACATTCGTTTCTATAGGTTTTTTGGACGTCTAGACGTATACGCTCTAATCTGTTTACCTGGGATTATATAGCATACGGAAGCTACAACTTTAGCCTATAATTATGCTTCGATACCGGTATACATTAATTGAGGTGACACACAGACTATTTGATTCATCGAATGAATTAAATCGTGCATGAATAAGTATACAATCGTGGATATGAATACAATCGCTTTATTTATTATTCTTCAGGTCGTAGGGGAATTACGTTTAGCCTGGAGGGTATTATGTCCGGGGGGATTATGTCCGGGGATTATGTCCGGGGGATTATGTCCGTCTACCGTGCATACATAGTACATAAAGGCATGCATTCACTCATAATATTCTCCACTTATTGCTATTCTCATCTCCGATTTTTCTCCAGAATTCTTTTCTGTTCTGGCTTCTATATATGACCAAGTCGACATTTTGAGGTTATCTCCTGTTTTCGTCAAGAATTCTGTATGTCTTTTTGGTCTGAATTCGGTTGCATGTCATCAAGGCCTCATCCTTTGTTGGACCAGTCCACTTAGGTTAAAACTCTGACCTTGATAATCGAGCTTCAAACAAACAGACCTGCAGTTTGTAACCAGAACATTTTGGTTTTAATGAAAGAAATGCGAGAATGGTTCATAGATTGAGGTAGATTGCAGTCGACCATGGAGATGTTCTACGACTGACTATAGCAACGAAGGCCCTACCTGCATACACCTGGTGACTCGAGATATATCTGGAGGCTCCGTCTTCGATATACCATCTACGAGAGACTACTGGATGGTGTGGTAACCGCATGCTGCGAACTCCCTCGACCGTCGTCGTTTCCCATTCTCGTCTGGTTCTACGTGTGCGCGGGAGACCATCAGTGGTCAACCTTCAGGTTGTCTGCCTACTTTTGAGCTTTTAGTTCCTAATTACTTTTACATCAGTCATGAAGGACCATTGTAACGTACTTAAGAGGCACTCTAATGTGTGCCTAGGCAACTAACTAGAACACACACATGCAAACATAGATACATAGACATAGACACATATATACATAGGTACATATACAGGTAAACTGATAGACAGGTCTGTGACAGGCAAACCGAGTAGCATGAAGGGGAAGCAGCACTTGGGTGTGTGGCGGTTGTCATTGTTCGGTTGCTCGGTTCCTGTCTGAAATTAATAAATCAATTTGTTGGTCGTCAAATTAATCGAATCGAACGCTGTCGTGGTTGTCTTCGGATGATCAATCACCATTTCAATATTCCAGACGTTTACGATTCTATCGCTCGTCCGACCGACGGACAGCCAGGTGGCCAGCAAAAAAGCCCCGCGTGTCTTTCAAAGTAATTGCATTCGCACCTGCACTGCGCGGCCTACTGCCTCCGTAGCCAAAGCATCATCAGGTTGGTAGAAACGGCGTGGATGTATGATGAACGGCTTTTGGCTGCGGCTGTGAATAACGCTGACGACACGAAGGGGATGAAGATGATGACGAAATTATTTCAGTCACCTTGGTTACGACGATGACTGTGATGAAGATGATGGTGATGATGATGATGATGATGATGATGATGATGATGATGATGATGATGATGATGATGATGATGATGATGATGATGATGATGATGATGATGATGATAATATTATTATTATTAATTATGATGATGAATGTGCAGACTTTAATGCTGATAAAGCTGCCATGCATGGTTGATGAGCCTCTTCTAGTAGTCCCGCGTTAAGATCTCAGTCGTGTATTTCGATCACAAAGATCTGTTGCGTCATTCTACTGACTGACCTATGCGTTCCTAGCTGACCTTAACTACCAACTATACCTTTACTATACCTATAATCTGTAATCTTTATACCTCCACTATATATGCTTACACCTAGACCTAGACCTAGACCTTTATAATATACCTAAATCTATATTGATCTATGTATGCAATACATGTGCGTTTGTCATGTGCAGCTAACGGTTACCTACTTACTTACTTACTTACTTGCCTCATATAAAGCGGTGGTGGCTGTTGATTCAGATGCTGAAAACAAAGCAATAATGATGCCTGATAACAATGGCTATTAAAACGATCGCGGCGATAACGTTTTTGTTATTATTTACGAATTTCGATTAACGATGTTACTGATGATGATGACAATGATGGTGATACTGATGGAGGTGATGATGACGACGATATGATGATGACCATTTGATTATTGTCACTTTCTCAAGGAACTAAATAAAAAAATTTCGACGATTGACGTAATAATGAGGGATGAACAGAGACAGAAGGATACAGAGAGAGAGACAGAGACAGACAGACAGAGAGACAGAGACAGAGACAGAGACAGAGACGGAGACAGAGACAGAGACAGAGACAGAGAGACATAGACAGAGAAAGAGAAAGAGAGAGAGACGAAGTGACGGAGAGACAGACAGAGGCAAAAACAGAGAGAGAGAGACAGACAGACAGACAATTAGAGAATGGGAGAGGAGACAGAGATGGTGTGAGATCGAATCTACTCATTACGAATGATACATTGTTTGATGCGTAGACAGTCGCTGCCCTTAGCAGGGCGTCAAAGCGGTTCTCGCGTCGTCTTCCTGCGCACTTGGACAACCATTGCCATTGACAGTGTATACCCTCAATGAACGGCCCGCTTTCATCGAGGCACCCCTCAACCCTCGTCGGCCAACAAAAGAACAGGGTCACTTGAGGCGAGACACAACGAAGTCTGACGTCAACAGAAGCTTTTGTTGCCCAGTCCAACTTGCACTAAATGGCACGGCCGATCCGCATAATTAGTACCCGTCTGCGATACTTACTTTTCGCCAAGACCTTTACTCATAAGAACTATTCACAGAGCAACATTTCACTGCGACTTATTAGAAACTCACTAACACGCAACCATATAGAAAATCGTACTCACTGAGACTTAGTAGGAACTTACTAACCCGGAACCATGTAGGCCTAGCAATCACCGGGCGACAGTCGGTGACTTCTGTTTTCTCTGCTTCTATTAAGTCGAGTTAATCCTCATGCTAAGTATTCGCATGTTGCTGTTTGTGTTGTTATAATATATCGTCTAACTTTCAACTTCGTTCAAATCCTTTCTACAGTACATTTCTCTTAGTATCCGGCCGGTGATGTTCCACATTCAAACAACATTCCGAATTTTCGTTCACACATTTACAATTAGAATAATATTGGAAAATTAGAAGAACCACATTGGATCATTAGATTGCGGTCTTGACGAAAAATCCTCATCATTGTAAAGGGTTTGTAAAATGAGATAAAGGCAACGGCGATCTTGTTTTACGGGTTGAGGTGACACTTTTGAAGTGGGTCAACATTTGAGAGCGCGAAAAAATGTTTTTGACCACTATTTTTATGTAAAAAAAAGAGTTTAAAAAGCAAAGGGCAGGCACTTTGTAAGGGCATGTATTTCATCAAGATTGTGTAATCACATGCAAACTAATTCAGATCTAAACTTATTTGATTTTTGTTAGTTAGTAACATAGTGCGAAACACAATAAACAGAAAAATAATAAACAAACTCATTAATTTTTGTTAGTTGCTGGTGGCAACGTGTTGACGTGTCAGCTGCCTGATCACAGTGGTCAAGTTTCCACTTGGCGATTATTTAACAAAAATAGCAATCAAAAGTTTCTTTAAAAATTGGCAGGAGACAAATGTACACTGTGTCTCCCTCACTGTTAAAGGTGGAAGAGACTTGTCCCACTCGCCCTCCCCGGGATCACCAACCCTGTATAAGGGTGACACGGATGATCGGAATACGAATAGGCAGGAACGAAGAAGGAATACTTGAAGCAAAAACAAGTCTAATGTGCTGCCTACAATTCAGATTTACATGACCTTAAACAGTACAAGCTAACGTTGCATGAATCGAAGGACTTAAGCACGAACAATATCGTAATCGTAGACTCCAACTTTCTAAAGCGCTACTCTTAAGCTAAGCGCAGGGCACCAGCTTATTCACGAGCGCTGCGTCACCAGAACCTTCGGTAACTGCGACCTATAGAGGCCACAAATACAATGCAATACAATACAACTGTATTTGATATTGCCATCCTTCCCAAGTTCAGAAGTGCACACCCGACCGTGATTGCCGGCGTTGAGCAATTGTGAGTGAAGGACTTGCTCAAGGTCCTTATACAGTGATCGCCTGAGTGGAGGCTCAAACCCTTACTCTCCGCGTTACCGGCTGAGCGCTCTAACCATCGGTTACAGTGCCTTAAGAAGGCTGAATCTCGGCTGCCAATTAGTGGCTGCTAAGCCTGGAACCTAATCGATCGATTTCTTTGTAATTAAACGACGCACAGTCTACTAATCTCCGGAGTCAACTTGCTGTTCATTTCACGTGAGAACAATTCTCGTTAAGACGTCGATTCTAGCCATCAATAGGTGGCGCTTCAATGGATCATCAGGTACGACGTGCTGTTTAGGCTGAAGCGTCATCGAATAGAACAATCGCATTGGATGGAGATAGGTCGTAAGCGTAATCGTAGACTCCAAATGTCTAAAGCGATGCTCTACAACAAACTAAGCGAAAAGCACCAGCTTATTCACGAGCGCTGCGTCGTATTAGAGGGGTTGTCCAGAGATCAATATCCAGCGGGAGTCCGAGTCGCTTGCCAGCAGCCTTCCTTCTGGTTTCTCTGATTCATTTGATATAGACCTCTGCAACGGATTGTGCGTTTTGATAACATTTCACTAAAAGCAACGTTTGATTGATGCTTTGTGAAGTATGATAACTATGGTAAAAGAATTAACTGGAGTTATATTCAATCAGATTACATAGATTTAAGTGTAAATGGTCTCGACCCTGCGCAGTTTTCAATGAATTGATCTGGTCAGATCCTTCACCACCGCTGCCCGTTTGAATGGGTGCCACGCCATTTAAGGTTCCCCGTGTATGGACCGTGCTAAGCCCGTGATTCCTATCTCTGAAATATGCCACCATCGGGAGGCGATTCCTATACGCACAGAGTCGCATGGGACGTACGCTTTAACCATTGTAGCCAACTGGGATTAGACTAGATTGTAATTCAATCGTATTTGAAAAGCATTAGTCGATCATTCTGAATGATTATTTACTTTCACCTACGAATGTCCTAAACGGTGTTGTGGTTAGGCCTACGAGTGACCAGGATGACCAGCGCCCTGCAAAGAGTCAGTTCATTACTAGATCCAATGCAGAAGTCTGACTCGACTCTTTAAGGCACCCTTTCAAAGAGATTTTTTTGTGTCAGAACATTACACGTGCAAGGAGAGACAGATAGACAGATGGGTATGAGGACAGGTACACACACACACACACACACACACACACACACACACACACACACACACACACACACACACACACACACACACACACACACGCACACACACGCACACGCACACGCACACACACACTTAGGCACAGATAGACACACCGATACATAGACACGCAGAGACAGATACAAAACACAGACAAAAGATGCATACATGCGCACATACATACATACAGATACACAAAGACACAAACAGCTACACAAACAGACACAGATAGACAGACACAGACAGGCAGACACAGACAGGCAGACAGACGGCCACAGACAAAGTAGGCTACTTGCCTGAACACCGCTACCGTGAACTGCGCATATAAGTTGGAGGAGTTTCAACTGGTTTTGCTTTTCTAAGGCGGGCAGACAAAGCCGTCGACCGCCGTTCGGGATGTCTGTATAGCAACGGCGGCCATTTGCGGCTTTTGACTGCGACCGGAAGTCAGAGGTCGAGGAAACGCCCTTCGGACTACGTCCTGCATCAAAGGGTCGCTCATATTCGGAGTCCGGAATCGATGTCTTTGTCTGCGAGAGGCGACCAACGTCGTCGTAGTACCTGCAACTATACAGAGGAATCGAGACAAAGGTGCCACGTGGATCAATTACAACTGAAAGCCTTCGCTGATGCTAAATGGCCCGTAGGGTCCCACAATAGCAGTTGAAGCCAGCCCCGACTCAGTTGGAAAGAGCAATCGGTTTTAGACGCTGTTGCACTGGACCCACGTAGTCCCAGCTGCAGAAGAATAGACCGCCAGTTAAGGTCTGCGGACCAATCTTTGAAAATATAGCGAGAATAGACCCCAGCAATTACGCAACCGTTTGGACCAAGAAGAGAGACCATTCTTTTAATTCGACAAGAATAGACGACGATTTTTGGCTTTGATGAATGAAACCATTGTTTTGCGTCGACTAGAATACACAGCGATAGTAAGACTACGGCTTAGGTCATATAGCGCAGGATTCGATGTTGTGTTCCAAAGGAAAGACTTCTGCCTTAAGTCAGAACTAAAAGGACAACCATTTCGAAAACAGGTGAAGAGACCATTTGTCTAAATGAAATATCAACTATTTAAGATTTATAACAAGAGACCTTTCTGTTAGTTTCCATGGAAACAACTCATAAGAGATGGCAGTTTTAGGACCGTAAGAAAATGTTATCAAGTGACATAGTTCAACAGACACAGAACCAATTGCTGTCATCTATTGTTGTAGTGTAGGCACATTGCATTCGCATTTGAGTAGATTTTAAGACCGCAAAATAGCACTTAATTTTATTATTACTACTTTTGTTTGTATCTGAAAATCAGGCTTCATCCTCCGTGACACCAGTAAACATGTCTCGAAATGCTATGTCATTGCAGCGCGGGATACAGGTGGAAAGGCGCTGGATATTATCTATACATATAATATCCATATAGTGTCCGTCCGACGATAAACGCTACGTCACAAACGGTTTCTGTTCTATTGTGAAATACCGCTTGTGACGTCAGCCTTGACGAGGGCGATCAGAGCATTTTAATCAACGATATACACTGCCGTCATAATTATGACGGGCAAATACACTAGTGTTTTTAATATTGTTTTATTACTGACATTTTTAACGCTCGTAAGTCGCACAGAAATGCGAATCTGAGGCGCAGCTAGTCAGTGGTTAGGTGAAGACCAATTAGGCCTACATATCCAGATGTTTGAAAGCCACTAAGAAAAATTAAGTCTTTAGGTGCTTTTTAAGAAGAAAAGAGTTCGAGTTCGAGCTCGGATAGTAATACTTTAATAACCGTAGTCTTTTAAACAGACACAATTAAATTATCAAATAATAGCTCCAAATTGCGATTCATTTTCCTTGTTATTAAGAAAGATAGCAAGTTTTGGTCTAAGCAAACAGACCGTTCTTAAGGAAAGTCAGTCTCTCTGAGTTATTTCTGGCCTCATTTAACATATTATGCCTATCTGATTAAAACAACTGATAAGAACGATTCTTTGCATCTGTTTACTTCTATAGATCTCAACTATTTCCTAGATAAAACGGCGTTCTGTCCGTTCTCTGTCCATAGTGTAAGACCATACGTTCTTCCCGTAGAATGTTAAGAATTGATCGCAACCCTGTAAGGCTCCATCTCGGAATCCGACCCTGTTTCTCAGAGGATTTTTAAAGAAATTTCCATTGGTGGGGATATTTTGAAAAAATGACATTTTCGCGCACAATTTTAATTCAAAAAGCACTGAATCACAAGAATATAAATTAAAAAAATTTCACGTATGTTTGAAGACAATCGTAACTATATGTATACGTAGTCTTCTGTTTGAAACAATCGTAACCATATAGGCCTAAGTATCCTCTTTGAAGACAATCACAACCATGTTTGCGTATTCTTCTGTTCGAAGACAATCATAGCCAATTATCTACACAAGATTGTTTGAAGACAATTGTAACCACATGATTTACGTATAGTTTTCTCCCTGAATACAATCGTAACCATTTCTACGTATTCTTCTGCTTAAGACAATTGTAACCATAGCTACTTATTCTTGTGTTTAAATGATAATCGAAACTATATCTACGTATTCTCTTTGTTTGAAGACAATCGTAACCATACCTGCAGAGGATTTTAAAAGAAATTTCTGCTGGTGGGGATATTTTGAAAAAGGACATTTCTCGCGCGCAATTTTAAGTAAAAAGCACTGAATCAGATAAAAATAAATTTAAAACATTCAGTCATTCACGTCTGCTGTGGTTTGCATTTACGGATTGACAGGGGCGTCTACAGACTCTACACCATGAAAATCTTGGAGCAAATGCTCCATCCAAAAAATAGGGAGGGGAGATCTGTCAGTGTGTGCCATCATTCACGAGGGGGAAGGGAAGGCAAGGGGAAGGCAAGGGGAAGGGAGTTGCTCCAATGACTTATGGGGGATAGACGACCCTGCGGATTGATCTAATAAGATCACACAAATGACAAAGTATAATTATTTGTTAACAATTTAAAAAAAATGTTGAAAATTATTTCAAAATATTATTGTCTTGAAGTTTGAGATTACACTAATAGTGGGTTGTTAATGTTTTGTAACTGTTACAAAGTTTTCTATAATATATATTCGATTAGCTTAAACTAAAAAGGACAAAATTCACTGTTGGGAAAAAGGGCAAGGATTGGTGGGGAATTTGAGAGGGATGGTGGGGAATTTTCCCACCAGTTAACATGTTAAGAAAATCTACTGCCGTTTCCTCCGCGATCGGCCAGTGGGAAACGTCCCCATGATGGTCTATTCTCAATACAGGGTTTGTTCCTTTACCAGCAACAGTTGTTCCACATTTCTTTACCTTCGTTACCACCTTCTTCTACTCTTCTGCAGGCAACCTGGGTGTGACACTGGACCAGAAATTGAATCCTTCTCGGAGCACATACTATACATGCAATACAACTGTATTTTGATATTGCCGTCCTTCCAAAGTTCATAAGTGCACACGACCATACATACGACAGAACATCGATGGCGCTGAGCCGCTACGCAGTGGCTTGATGTAGATTCGAACCTGCGACCCTCCGGTTACAAGGCACAGAACATACTGCTACACCATCGCCACAGTATGTTGAACATATTGCTATAATCTGCACCAGATCCGCACTATACGCCATTAGCTGTCTGCCAAAGGTCTTCTACTCTGTAGATTGTGGAAATGTCATTTATGCGGGCATCCCATGCATGCCTTGAGTTTAGGATCCTTATGTTGATGCGTAGCTGCCTGGACGGTTGTACTCTGTCCTATCGTAGAGAGCTCTGTGACATTCTTACCTGGCTGCAACACATGGTGATCCTGATGATTAGTCCTCCATCCCTTACTGGATACTGCCAGAGTGCAACCTGAAAGCTTCGCCGTGGTTGGCCCCTCATTTTGGAACAAACGTCCATGCAATCTGCCTTAAGTCCTAATTCTATATGCCTACATATATTAATGGTTACTATAGTTTTGTATTTTGATGCTCGTCTTTCTGGATTAGATTTTTCGTCTCGTTTTTTACGATTTCTTAGTGTATTTCGTTGCGGCTGCGATAAGCAAAGTCCGCTGATGTCTTCGTGCCAGCAACAAAAACTAAAATGGGCGATTGGGTCTTTTGGGTCGCTGGCTCACGTGCTTGGAGCAGTCTTCCTGCTTATATTCAGGAAGCTAAAAGCATTTATGCTTTTAAAAACAGTTAAAACTTTACTTGCTAGGTAAAATACCGAGCATTAGCTTCTGCGCTGACAGTGTGTTTGTGTGAAGCATCCTAGAAGTAGCTTGCTACCAACGATGCTATATAAATTGTCGTAATTACAATTACAAGTACAGTTTTGAACTCTTAACTGGTCAGCCATGTCCAAGATTTCTTTTTTATAATACTCAAGAGTCCTATTGAATTACTTGGAGAATTTTTTTAAACTTTTCAAATCCAATACCTGATCATGAAGTGTCAATTTTTGAAGCCAAATTAGTTCAAATATTCAAAAAAAAATCATTAAATTTTCTTATTTGCAATTTCCATTTTATTGGAAATACTTGAGGTTTATATGCCTTTACATTTCGCATGTGGTTGAAAGCCATTCTATTCGATTGCGGCTTTGTGCACATGTAGGCCTATTTAGGGCGGCACAGAGGGCGGCAAAATGAAAATTTTAAGCTATAGCCTATTGCTATCACCTGGACCAAAAATTTCAATACTGATCGCATTAAAGACAATGAGAGCCTACATGTATGTCCTAAAGATCGAAACTTCCAAATATTGTCCGATGAAAAACTTCAGACTGTGCCCATTGTATAGGACTATCTAGTTTAAGCTTTGGAGTTTAACTGACTTAGTGTCTCTCTCTATATATAATATATATGTATATATATGTATATATATATATTATATAGGCTATATTAATCATCGCTGTCCCAGTAGCCTTCTTTCTTCTACCTACCAGACCACGCACTTTCCTTCCCGTCCTCTACCCTCTCTCTTTCTGTCCTGCAAGATTAAAGATCAGGCGCGTCAGATGAAAATGTCACCCCTCTCTGAACTAACAAAGAAGAAATCTAACTGTCAAAGACCAAATTTACGCCCCTTACAGTTTTCAGGGCCAAAGCGTCAGGCTCTAGTATAATGAGGCCGTGAGCAATCGTCTCGCTGACCTAACCCTTACGCCAGGGCTGGCCTTAGTGGAAGGTCTTCGGCATATAAGCAATGGCCTCAGTCGTAAAGCCATGGACAATTTGTAAGGTGTAATATCCTATTTAGTTAATTTTCTTCATCACTTCGTGCGCCTCTCTTGCCTTTATAAAAAAAATTAAGAGACAGAATCTTAGTTGAGCTCAGCTTATATAGGAAAGAGCGAGAAGATAGTAACGTTTCTTTGCAGTATCTCACAGCCTTTTGAGAGTCTGAAATCCTTCAGCAATTTCGGACAATGAACACAGCGTGACACGGCAGTCTTTTCATGGACAGTAGCTAGAGTTGAAGAGTCCGATGACCCAAATTAAATGCTTCAATGTAGTACAGCATTAGTCAATAGATTTGAATGAATTGGAACTATAGTCTATGGCAGGACTCACCGGACATGAGCGATTCCGTCAAAGCAGCAAAACGAAATGGGAAAGGTTTGGATAACTTTCCAAGTGGACTTCTCAAGTACATTTCATCAATGAGATTAGAAGCATACAAGACTTTGTTCACAGCGCTTCAGAATCTTTTTGACATCGTCAGTCTAAGTAGCAGCAAATGAAACTTATCAAATCCCATATGCTCGGTCTAAAATGTCCCGAGAGACACCAAGACAACAAAGAATAACAAATTCCATTGAGAACGAAGTAACTGCTTCTATCAATCTCTGTTAAGTTCGAAAAAGACTTTGTGACTATGAAGGCCAGGAAAGTCTTGGTTTGAGTTTTCTTGGTTTCATAATATCATGTCATGCAATAATTTTCAACACAAGACGTTTCTCCTAATATCTAAGTTTCGTCAAAATTCTGAATTTCTACTGTCATGATTTACCCTGAGCGTCAAAATACTAAAATGCCAGAGTAGTTAATTATTGGAAGCGCGAATGCCACAAGATCCAAGCACTAAATCCAAGTTTCATCATCATCATCATCATCATCATCATCATCATCATCATCATCATCATCATCATCATCATCATCATCATCATCATCATCATCATCATCATCATCATCATCATCATCATCATCATCATCATCATCATCATCATCATCATCATCATCATCATCATCATCATCATCATCATCATCATCATCATCATCATCATCATCATCATCATCATTATTGGAAGCGCGAATGCCACAAGATCCAAGCACTAAATCCAAGTTTCATCATCATCATCATCATCATCATCATCATCATAATCATCATCACCACCACCACCATCATCATCATCATCATCATCATCATCATCATCATCATCATCATAATCATCATCACCACCATCATCATCATCATCAGTTCCTGAGGCCAGCCATTTTCGGAGATGGGTGCTAATAAATGATCTCCGCTGTCCTCGGTCACTTATCAAGTCCATTGGAGCAATGTTAGTCCAAGTGATGTGTTGTCCTCAGTTATAATCTATCCATCGTAGTCTTGGTCTGCCTTTGTGTCTTTTTCCTTGCACGCAGTGCACTGTGTGGGATTCGGTCAACTGGCATTCTCTCTACATGTCCAAACCATCGGAGTCTTCGATGAACGACTTTGTCTAGCATTGACTGGATACCTAATGATTAATTTAAAGTTTGTAAATTCAAAGCTATATTAAAAGAGTCACAGTTCTTCATCGCCAGTTTAACCTGAGTTGGAGGCAATTGAGAAGACTGTTGATCTCAACGGCAGCCGATAAGGGTCATCAAAGATAGGCTTAGACTTATAACCAATGTGTCTTACGGCAGACATTAGTTTACTTAGACAGAAGTGGCTAGGTGTAGGCCATGTTGTTAGCTCTGCTTGATTTCCAGACACGCATTGGCCCGGAGCATTGGAGCATACAGCTGGCTACCTGCTAGGAAGAACTTGATGAAGTGTCCTTAATATTCTCCAAAGGCAATAAGAGGAGCTTCTGGTCAGCGAGGCTGAGCGAGCCATTTGGAAAGTCTGATTCCTGGCAGTAAGCGTGAGATGTCGCCAAAGCAAGTGGTCCTGAAACTCAATTACAGCATAATGTAAATGCAAATGAGTGTCATTGTTGAGTTGTAACAAATGTTTTTATAAGTGTTTTTTAACATCATCCTTAAAATAAAAGAATATTGCTACAATGAAAATTAGTAAAGGAAAAACTAATGTCAGCACGAGAGTGAGAAGAGCAATGGCCTAGAATCCCATAGGCTACATAAAGGCTACATTAGCACAATGCTATGGTCCCAGAGCGAATGAAATTAGTCAAATATTCCCCAGATGGCAACAATCTAAGAAGAGCAGTTCCTAGCCTTGAGGCAGTCAAGCGTATACGAAGTGTTAGCGAACTCATTTTCTTAGCTTCGGCATATAATGGCGGGTGGGCAAGCCGCTCCCTCGCCGTCTGATCGTCCACCGACAGCGTAGGTCAGTGTACTCATTATAGCTGAGTTGGCTAGGGGATGCAAGTAAAGCAGCGGAGATCTTGCTGTAGCTTATGTCTTAATTCGCTTAATTAACTTAATGGTTATCAAGGAAATGATGTTGAACTTACGTTTATGTTTTCTAACTATAGGCACATTTGGACTCATTTACGAAGTTCCTGTTCCTTTTGTTTGGGTGAAGCTCAATTTTGGTACAGAGGTGATATGGTGATAATGACTTTGTCAACTGAAGTCGACCATCCACACCAGATTATCGAATTTCTAGGATAAAGTTCACAATCGCGCATTCTTCTTTATGTTATCATTGGCCTTTAGTCCCCATCTGTGCTCCAATATAAGAGTCTAATGCGGCTCATATTAGATTTCTATCATAGGGATTGACTGCTGAGACAACAATATTGACAACAGGAGGTTTGTTGTATACTGGGATACACACCTAAAGCTGAATTTTCTGGCCAAGGTTCATTAGCTGTACACCTCTGCGCACGGGCCCTATACCAGAATTTCCATTAGCATTAGGCCTAGATGGGTCCCAAATTGGCTCTATATGGGTTCCAATGGGAATATTGGTCCTATTTGGGCTCAATGTGAGCATGCTGGAAGAGCATGCTGGCAGAGCATGTTGGCGTGGTTTTGAGAGTGGGGGCACTGACAGGCTAATCCAGAAGGCAGTGCAAGTAAGAAAGATTGTGCGTCATTGCGCAAACACAAATGACGGTTTATAAGTCGTTGAGACTTACCTCATGACCGTTTGCAAGTCATCGAAAGTTTCCCGGCTTTTAACGCATTCTGTCAAAAAGGCATCAAAGGAGGGCATTCTGTAAAGTTGGCCCCAAAGGAGACAGAAGCTCAAACTTTGGCAGGTGAGACGATCGTGTGTCTTGCCATATTGTGTCTATGCTCTGAACTTTAGCCACGCCATCGTTTGAAGCTGTAGAAAGTGTTAAAATGTAGAAATTATAAGAGAGCCCATATCCTCACATGTGCGACCATAAAATTCTAAAATAACTGAGACCCCAAGTAGGGTATGCAAATTGCACGGGTAAGCTAGCTCAGCCGCATCATTTTGCTGAGACTGAGATAAGCGTCTGTGATTTTCTTAAAGGCACTAGAAGGTATAGCCAGATACATACATGCATGCATAAATACATAAATACATAGATATACATACATACCTACATACATACATGCATGCATACGTTTGTATTTCCATATATACCTACGTACATACACACAATCATGCATACACAAGATCTTTGGGGTCCTGTTAGCCGTTTCAACAGTCATAAAGTTTGGACGTTCTTCTGCCACTTAGAGATTAAAGCAGAGCTCACAGGCTGTTGCAGGCCAGGAAAAGAGGTTAAGATAAGAAGACGATAGACAGCACTTGTGCTCATGTGTAACCTAGATACCTATAGCTATCGGTGACTTTCAGAAGAAGCTTCTGGTTGTTTTTGGTGTTGGTAGACAATCCAGTCCATGATTTCTCCACACAGAACGAAATTGTCGACGCATGAGACGAAAGGGCATCATTTAGATTCCAATCTACCTCTGTCCTCTTTAAGAGTAGATGAAACATACCTGGCAGATGAGCTACATGGACAACGCAAGATATATTTTCCACGGAATATATCTACCAGAGAATGAATTATTATTTTATTCCCGGCTATGGCAGGCTAAAATCAGGAAAGTTTCGGGCAGGGAGGTTGAATTGGTACCCACTCCCAAATAGGCCACGATGTTGCAAGTAACCACAATTGTGTGAGCTGGGTGAATGAATTTTTCATTAAAAAGCAGTAGACGTTGGTGAACGATAGATCCATTTAAAGTTAGACAACTTGTTCACCAGGATACAAAGAATGAATGCTCCTTGTCTTCCCGGCTCTGTTAGGTTAAAGTCAGTAAAGTTTCAGGCAGGGAGGCTGAATTCGTACCCACTCCCAAATACGGTGTTGCAAGTAACCACAATTTTGTGAGCTGGGAGAATGACTTCTGAATTAAAAATAGTAGACGTTGGTGAACCGTAGATTCTAACTACAGGCGATAGATACATTTAAAGTTAGACAACTTGTTCACGAGGGTATAAAGTACTTTATTAGTCATAAGTTCTAAGAAAGTCATTTCTTATTGAAAAGTCTTTAATTCCTACGTTTCACTAATGACGACCTCTCGAGAAACCGGGATACTGTGGCCTGGTTTTGTGTATGGACATTGCGGTGTTTGTTTTGGTTTTTGTGGTGCAGGTAGCGGAGGTGACATTGATGGTGGTGGTGGTGGTGGTGGTGGTGGTGGTGGTGGTGGTGGTGGTGGTGGTGGTGGTGGTGGTGGTGGTGGTGGTGGTAGCAATGGCTGTGGTGCAGGTAGCGGAGATGGTATTGGTAGTGATGGTGATTGTGGTGGTGGTGGTGGCGAGTGTATTATTGCTATTTATGAGCACGTATTTACAGCAGACAACAGCCGTTTATAAATTAACATACATGTAGAAGAAGACTTACATTTGGACATACACTTATACGCAGACAGAGGCATACAGAAAGACACATAGATACAGTAGACGAGCAGAACGAAGGAGAGGCGGAGACAGACAGATATGGTGAAAGACACACGAACACATGTAAACATACAGATGGACATACACAGACTGACAGACAGAAACAGCCAGATCGTTTTTGTTAGTCTCACTATTTGGCCTAAGAAGTCTCAACCTGAATTAACAACGTATTCAATTGGACGGGAAACCAGCACCGGGTAGAGACTGAATTGCATCAGAAACAGCCTCGCATATGAGATCATGTCTGAAGATAGTCCACTCTCTCTCAGCCTATAACCCCAAACGCTACCCTAAAATTAACCTCCTGTTGAAGCGCATTCTGTTCTCACGGGTAGGCCTACAGGAGCCACCCATGATCCTACACATCCTAAATTGACCCATGACTACATACAAACATGCCGTAATTCACCCTAAACTGACCCAAACCCCGTGATTTACCCGGCGTGTTTTCCCTTTCCCGAATAAGCAGCGCCATCGAGTCTTAGTCTCGCGATAGAGCAAAACTCTTGACGAAAACAGATGGAGTTTAGACCCCGTAACATACATAGAATGTCAACTGTCATAAAACCCCATTTCTCCCTGCACACAACTGCACAAAGACATCTTATAACTGACATGAAGCATGTCCATCCATTAATAAATTTCCGAAAAGAAATTAGGAATTTCAAACCTCAAAATTTCTCATACTTGATAAATAAATGAATAAATAGGGTAAAAATTATGGTCGAAATTACATTGAAAAGTTGCTCCTTTGTTTCCCAAATCCGGGTTCCGCAAGTTTGCATTGTGCAGTTTTGCTCTGAAGAAATCGGCTCGGTTTTATACGGACAACAATCCTGTTATTTCTTAAATATAAACCGATATTAATTACTCTCGCTACCGACGACCGAAAATGCAGTGCAAAAAATGCTGTGAAAGATTAGCAAGATCGATATTGATCATTCCGTCGAGTAATGACGTCACGTGGCATCAGCGGGTCGATTTGCATGCCTCCGGAAGTGGTTATTAGTGCTTCCGCTCAGAGAATCACCACCTGGTAAACGATCCGAATGCAGACGAGATATGACCACCAGAGGATTGGCGACAGATGACGTGAGATGGGCGCAGCTGAGTTGAACGGAACGATCGGGGTGACGTTCTTTGGTAGTCTGTCCTTTGTGCAGCGCTCTGATCGAACACAGCAACAACCTCTCGTTAATAATTAACTGCGGCTTTCGTTTAGATCCTCTGAAAAGCTAAGTTCGTTTTGGCCTAATTAACCACAGGCGTTTAATTAAAACTCAGCACCTTTGTTGGCATAAAATATTCGCTATGTAAATATACAGATATATGAAAATTCATACTTATATAATCTATGCATAATACATACATGCATGCATGCATATGTATAAATGTATATACATATCGGAGAGGTATTTTTTGGTCAAAATCGAGATCAGATGATTAAGACTGAAGCTTCGAAATATTGACATACAATGGGTGCAGACATAGAACCAGAATCGATGGAGATAAAGAGAGGAAAATTATTCGGAGTCGGAGTTTGAATATACCTGCATGTAGACCTCTATATATGTATTTATGTATGCAAGCAAGTAAGTAAGTAAACAAGTACGTATGCATCTATGAACGTATGTATTTGTAATTTGTAATATTTCAATCTGACATTCACAAAGCGCCGCTTCAAGAAAAAAAACAGCAGTGGCACTCCTGACTCGAACCAGTGAAATCACTGTCGAATAGGCCTAATTCGGGCTTCAGGCGCTTGCGAAACTTTGCAGTGACAAACTGAGGAGCTCGAGTCGCAGCTCTCGAGAAAGGCGATTCCAGCTGGTGGGCCCAACATAGCTTCTGAAATGAGCTATAGCACTATGCATACGAGGGACAGTCAGATGTCCATGGACAGCCGACAGAAGAGTGCCACGACCAGAGACTGCAGAGACTGAAATTCATAAATCTCTAAAGTATGATGGAGCAGAGCCAACAAAACAACTGCGCATAAGGGTCAGGATCTTAAACTTAATAGGCTGCGCTGCTGGACGGGGAGCCAGCCCAAAGTATTCTGCAAAAAAGACTTTAGTTAATTGATCACCGTTGGAACAAAATGAGGTGGACATAGGGAGTCCGTGGACTTCAGAAAGTGGAGGCTCATCGAACAGTTTAATAGGAATGGGGCAGGGAGATGGTTGAATGGTAAAACACTGGAACGAAGATCAGAAGGACGCGGGTTCGATACCCGCTAGCCCCATAAAGGTTGACCCAGCCTTTTCACTCCCTACACTCGCTAGGGGCGACTGTAAAATGAACGGTGGGACAGATGGGCGCCGTCCAGGCAACCATACAGTTAAATTCGACTCCTGTTAAACTTGTTATCATCTGTAACTGCTATATCATGTAATCTCACTGCGTACACTGCGTATACTTGTCAGTTTGAATTTAATAAACGAATATTATTATTAGGAATGTTCAAACAGATAATATTCCTTGTACATTTGCTCGTGTATGACAATAGGATTAGAAAGGAAAATGTAATAAGAAATGACGAGATTTTTCGGTTTAAATCAAATCCTATACTAACTCCTAAGTCAAAAGAATTTCTGTTTAAAACAACACTAAGTATTACAATGAAGAAAATCATATACAACAATCTTTTGTTGTAATTTCAGGATTATCCCTTTAGAGTTTCGTGAAGAGGAGCTTCATAAATGACGACTTACGATTACGATTACGATTACAATGCGCTGTAATCGTATCGGATTTCAGCCTGACTTCTCCAACAGATTATAAGTTTCATTGCGCTCTTACTCCAAGTGACCATCGACTGACCTCTTGGACATTATTATGACGGCGCTATAGAAGTCTTTTAATTAGATTAGATTAGATTAAACAATGCAACGCAAATACAACATAATACAGTGTAATACAATATGATCAATTAAAATAAACTAAATTAATTGCAATGCGTAGCAACAGTGGCGTCACTAGGGCTGGTGTCACCCGGTGCGGTAAGTCATGGTGTCACCCTGAAAAAAAGTGATGACCTTTTTTAGGAATTCGTCTCCCAAAAAAAGTGATGACCTTTTTTCAGGAATTCGTCTCCCAAAAAAAGTGATGACCTTTTTTCAGGAATTCGTCTCCCCAAAAAAGTGATGACCTTTTTTTAGGAATTCGTCTCCCAAAAAAGTGATGACCTTTTTTAGGAATTCGTCTCCCAAAAAAAGTGATGACCTTTTTTCAGGAATTCGTCTCCCAAAAAAGTGATGACCTTTTTTCAGGAATTCGTCTCCCAAAAAAAGTGATGACCTTTTTTTTAGGAATTCGTCTCCCAAAAAAAGTGATGACCTTTTTTAGGAATTCGTCTCCCAAAAAAAGTGATGACCTTTTTTCAGGAATTCGTCTCCCAAAAAAAGTGATGACCTTTTTTCAGGAATTCGTCTCCCCAAAAAAGTGATGACCTTTTTTTAGGAATTCGTCTCCCAAAAAAAGTGATGACCTTTTTTAGGAATTCGTCTCCCAAAAAAAGTGATGACCTTTTTTCAGGAATTCGTCTCCCAAAAAAAGTGATGACCTTTTTTAGGAATTCCTCATCTTCAAAAAATTTCATCATTTTCTCATGTTGGGTGTCACCCCCCTCTGAGGGTGTCACCCGGTGCGGTCCGCACCCCGAACCCCTCGTGACGCCACTGCGTAGCAATTAGACCCAAAGCAATGCGATGCAACACAAGAAAATCGTAATGATACAAGGAAATGGAATGAGATGATGACCTCCGGCCGTGATTAGCTGAGGTAAGTATTCGTTCCAGAAGGCACATTCTCTAATCCTCGGTCCTCTGCCCACAGCCAGCGACTTGTCAGCTTCCCTAAGGAAACGTGAGTTCAGTTCCAGGTATTCTCTGGCCGTCGGAGTGTAGAGAGGCCACTCATTCCCTCGCCGTTGCCCTGGAGCCTGATTCGGATCCCTACAAAACCACCAGCACATCGTTTACCCAACGAACAGGCTAACAAGAATTTTCAGACCCGTTATTCATTTTTACGTTTTCTAGCCATATATTTAGCATTTATTCATTTGCTTGATTATATTTATATTTATTGTTTATTTATCTGTACTAGAAATGAGGGCTTTGCTGATACCATGCAAGAGACAACAGATGCAAACTGAGGTTTG
>OY744616.1:36307965-36380465 GCA_963556255.1 Allolobophora icterica
TATAACCACCCCCATAAATATTATCTTACTGGGACATCTCTGTGTAGGATGAGAAATGATCTTTATATGATCAATAAACGCAAAACCTGATAGCGTGAGAAGAAATTTCAGCCATTTCATCATTAGTAAAGCTAATTGCTTAATCAAAGATTCGCTATCGTAGGGTAACGTTAAGGTTAGGGCTCAGTTTTAACCACGTTAGGATTATGGTTCAGTATTAACCACAAAGTGGTATTAACCACTTTCAAAACTAGCCATGTCGACTGTAATCCAGGGCTTGAAGGATATTTCGAATGATTCTCAAAGACAAGCACAATCCAACGTACTTAGAATCCAGGTGCAGTGCTTGTCAACAATTTATCAGTTCCAGATGATCAACGGGATCCGAACTGGAACCAGAGAACTGAAAGGCAAACTCCGTAATAATCTCCCTTGGTTGACGAGTTTACAAATGGTTGACAAGGAATTTTAAGATAAGAACTTCTGAGAATTGATTTGTCTTTGGTTTCAGTGTCTAGAGTTCAAAGTTCATGTTTCTGTCATAGTGCTAAAGTGTGTAAGTAAGCAAGTAGGAACTTACTATCTAAGATCCCGTAGTATTCTCCACGTAGTGTACTCCATTAAAAAAACTACACAGGAAGTTAAGAGCGGTAGGACAGAGAAAACAGGATGATGTTGGAGATACTCTTCACTGACAGGATCGATCACGGTTAGCCATGTTGCCAACAGCTTCGATGGGAAAGACTGAAGCGACGCAGGTAGAGCGCCTCGGGTTTCTCGTCCTCGTCACTTTGATCCAGCCGCCTCGGAGATGCATAAGGTAAGGTTATTGATAGCTTGCTGAGTGAAGAACCACACCGTCAGAAGACCACTTCCTTTTCAATGACGTAGTTCCCGATTCGTTTTGGTCAGCAGAGTTCATTAAAGGAGACAAGCTAACCTCTCCCATTATATCTTAGGCGTCACTTTTCCACCCCTAGGGAATCAATGTCAAAGTGGGCAAAGGTATCAACCAATTGGCATCCACTGTGTACCCTTTAGGCCATAGCAACAGCTAGCTTAATGATCTATGTAGTTAGTGGCAGAGAGTCAGAAAGAGGCAGACAGTCAGACAGGAAAGGTGCATCGCAAGTAGAGCAGCCTCCCAGAGGCCTACTAATTAATACCAGGCGATGGCAATGTCTAATAACTCGAGACACTAACATTATCCGCTTGGGAAGATTTGAGTAGATTATGATTCGTCGTTGCTGTCGTAATCATCGTATGGATTCTGGATGCATATGCGCTTTCAAGAAGAGAATGACAGTAAAAGTTAAAGGAACATTTGTATACTGTCCGTGGTTCAGTGGTTGCCCTTCTAAACAGACGGGTCATAGCACTGTGATAGATGATGGAGAACCGGAACCACATGTGATATTTCTTTGAGGGTTGAAACTCATATCTTTAGGCTCCAAATGCTTGTTATGTGGTCTTGAGTGCCAAAGATGTTTTTCGCAAAGTAAATGTTTGTCAACATAAGGCTAAGCTGCTCTATGATGTCTTGTAGTTAAACATTTATATATCGCATCTTAGGAGTATCTGAAGTTGCTATATTTGAGACGGTGCGAGTTGAAGTAATATGTTTTCTTACCCGGTTTTCGCGAAGTTGGTCCAGTACATCATCATAGCTCTGCTGAGGTCCTTGTCATCCTGTGTGAAATTCTGGCCTGGCTTCAGTGCCTCTCCGAACATGAACATGATGTCATCGCCGTGAAGAACGCCCATCCATTTCGGCCACGGGTTCGTGCTGTAGCGCTGAGTGAAGAAGTACATATAGACATTCTCCCGGGCAAGTGCGTACGTTTGAGCAAACTGGTTCAGAGGGCAGATGAACTGGCTGTCTCCGACGGCCGCGTCCAGGGCCTGGACGTTGATGTGCGAGTCCTCCGGGTCCAGCCAATTGCTGTACTGGAATCGGATCGCCTCGAGGGCCAGGGTGTTGATCGTCTTGTTGTACTGAGGGTAGAAGTAGAAGAGTCGGTTGATGCTTGTGAGGAACTGCTCGCGATTCATCGTCATCTTGTTCAGACCGAGGTAGTCCTGAATCTCGTAGATGACGAACCACGAGCCCTCGTTGAGGTTGCTTCCGATCAGGATGGGACACCGCTTGAAGTTCTTCCGGCGAAGAGTCTCTTCCGGTGACTCGACGAGGAAAGCTCCGTCGATTACCGGAAGGAAGGGGAATTGCAGAGGACCACGCGTGATGTACTGCTCCTCGGCTAGCTTCTGCGGCGGGAACAGACGCAGGCATTCGGCGATCGCTTCCATGTCGCCAGTGTCTTCGCAGCCGAGGTACTGAATGGCCAGCTCAAGCGATCGGTGTTTAGCCTGGTCCATTGTCAGAGTCGCCCATGGCATGTTGGCCGTTCCGCTCTGAAGAATAGCCCGCTGGTACTTGCTGTGACTCAGCGGTGACAGCAGGTGTAGGCTGACACTGACCGATCCGGCGCTCTCTCCGAACAGCGTCACGTTGTCTGGATCGCCACCAAAGTGACGGATGTTATGTTGAACCCATTCGAGTCCCATCAGTTGGTCGAACATCCCTGCGTTGCCTGGGGCGCTGTTGTGGTTCAGCGTCAGAAACCCAAAGGCGCCGACGCGGTACCCGATAGAGACGACGATGATGTTGTTCTCGGCGGCGAGGATCTTGCCATCGTAGACGTTGAGGGTCGTCGTTCCACTGTAGAAGCCCCCGCCGTAGACCCAGACCATGACGGCAGACTTCCTCAGGCGTGGCTGCGTCTTTGGAACCCAGACGTTGAGGTAGAGACAGTCTTCACTGACGCGTGTCGTCGGATTCCACACATTCGATCCGGGAAAGTCCCTTCCGAAGACCACATCCGGAAGCTGGTAGCAGGAGTTGGGCAGTTTCGTTGCATTGTAGATACCGTTCCAGCGATCGATGGGCTGTGGGTGGCGGAATCTCAGGTGACCCACTGGCGGCCGGGCAAACGGAATTCCAAGGAATGTGTCGACAGCTTTACTCAGCGATGGCAAGAAGTATCGAATTCCACGCACGCGTCCGTTCTCCGTGGCGACTATGAGGTCATCGTTACTCAGGACAGACTTCGGCAGAAGAAGAACGAAGATGAAAGGAGCGAGAAACATCGTCACCAGAGGACGCTTTCGTCGCTTCCAGATGAGAGGAAGGGTCATCGTAACGGTCACTCGGTGGTCTTCCAGTTTCACTCACTGGTCATCAAAACCTACGAAGTAATCAACCATCGACAACTTATTTCCCCAGAGCCAAACGAAACAGCGATTGGCTAATTAGAATCAATCGCTGGTGCATTGAGATTAAGATCAACGCTCGTGAATAAGCTTGTGCCCTGCGCTTAGCTTTAAAGTGGCGCTTTAGAAATTTGGAATTTACGATTACAGGATTTAGAATACAATATTGGAACTGTAATTCATCATTTATATACCGCCACTCAAAGACCAAAACAGCCTATATATATATATATGATGCTAGATGTCATTAGGACCTAGACTATTACGCCAGTTTGCAAAACAATGCATAGTAAACTTCATCTAAACCACATCACCAGTGGCGGACCCATGCGAACTCTTGGAGCCAACCAATGAGTTCCCGTCGACAGTTAACAGATGCCATGGATGTTTAGAGCAATGGCAAGTGACTTGTTGCTTAGTTGTTATATTTAATGTTCCAATGTTCGAAACAAGATGTCTACAGATATCGTATAAAGTCTTTAGTGTCTATCTCCATTCTGATCAAAAAGAAAGTGAAGTAGTGACTCAACGTCGAATTCGAAAAACATAACACAATATAACAAGGGTTTTAAGTGGTTCAGAAGACGTGTAGTCAGTGTTAGAACCACTGCAAATTAACCTGGAACGGTTAACAGCCCAATTTTTCTATAGCTTCTTCTTAAAAGCTATAACTAAGACAGTACTATCACCGAAACCATTCCACAGGTCTACAACTCTTGCACTGAAGAATGGACTGCATTGAACACTCTACACTTATTGCATAGACATATCGCCGAATTGTTTTGTGACCATATTCGAGATTGTAAAATAATTTCTCCACATCTTACTTCAAATCCTGGATAAAACTCTGTGACCATCGTCAATTTCTATCTACGCTGACAAACGTAATAGATGAATGGTAACACACTGGCCTGAAGAGCATTCCATCTTGAATTAGATCTTGAAAAGTTGCGGTTCGATACCCATTTATAAGCCCCTCTAGGTTAATTCAGCCTTCCACTTCCTAGAGGGCAGTAGTAAAATGAGCGAGCGCCTTACAAGCTGCCAAGACGTATGATAAATAAGATCTTGATAATTTTACCGTCATGTTTCAGTTGTTTCAATGTAACTTACTGTCAGTGAGCTTGTCAATAAACACGATTATTAGTATTATTGTCGTTGGCAGTCAGTGGAATAGGACTTCTGCCTGTGTGCGGTAATCAGTAATCAGAGATTGTTTGCTCATTGATGAACTGTTCCTTCCTAATGAGCTCTAGCACCGTTCAGGGCATGTTTCAAGGAAAATTTATCACTGCACATGGCGAGTGCCGGAGCGCAGAAAAATCATAAATAATAATGAATTACAATTCTTTTAGTGCAAAAACAGCAGTTAACAGCCTTTCATCACTGCACATTTTGTGTATCGTTGCACGTTAAAACAATCCCTGGCACCGTTTAGGCAGCGTAGACAGAACTCCTCTGGCTGCCAGTTGACCAATTAATCCAGTTCAAAATATGTGGTACAGTTCATCAGGTACAACACAAACACTGAATCTTGTTGTGTTAGACCCGTTCTCCGCAGTTCTGGTCCACAGATTTGAATTTTATTACCCAACCCTAAGCTCTAAGTCAGTTCTTTGACATAATTAAACTTAAGACTCTTTTGTTTAAGCTCGCTTTCTCGCCGTACCTTAACTCTATTGGTTTATCTGACTCCCTGGATTTCCAACGGATTACTATTATGACAACTGTATCACTTGAAGCAAACATTGACTGATGTTTCGATGCATTATAATAGGGACTCTGCCCAAATCCTTTCCAAACATTTCAAATCTCTGCTCTTTCACCGGGTTTGGGCTGGGCAGGTCAGTTGCACTTTTGGGTTACTACTTTTATTCACCCCCTTATTTGCACCAGGGTGGACTTGGGCAATACCATCTTTGCTGGACTTTCATTAGCTAATATTTCGAAACTACAGTCTGTTCTTAATGCCACCTCCCGTCCTATTGAAAGTGTCCCCAGGTTTGGCCACATAGCTTTCTTTATGTGGGATGCTTTGCACTGGCTCCCCATCCAGCAGCTTGTTCAGTTTAAGATTCTGACCCTTATTCGCAATTGTCTTGTTGGCGCTCCTCCATTATACCTTAGGGACTTTTGCATTTCAATCTCCTCGGTCCCGGGTTGTGGAACCCTTCGGTCAGCTGCTTGTGGACTCCTGGCTGTCCCTCGTATGCATACTGCTACAGCACAGTCCAAAAACGTTGCCTATGCGGGGCCCACCAGTTGGACTCGCCTTTCTCGACAGCTGCGGCTCGAGCCTTCACTTTGTCCCTTCCACAGTTTCGCAAGCGCCTCAAGTCTGTAGGCCTATTATTCGACAGTGATTTCACCGGTTCGAGTCGGGAGCACTACTGATGAGATTTTTCTTGAAGTGGCGATTTATAAATGTCAAATTTCAATTACAATTGACAGCATATCTCTTAAACTGCACCTTATTACATCTAGATCTATCAGATCTCTTATTACAGTGTCTGTGAGATCTTTCCGACAACTAACTGTTTATATATAGGCTATATATGGAATAACTGTCTATATATATGCTAGGCCCTACCGGTATATATATATATAGTTAGTTCTTATAAGGCGACGCTCTATACATGGATATATATATATAAATGGATAGACTATATATAAATGGATATATAAAAATATATAAATAGATATATAGATATAAATGTATATATAAATGAACATAAATAAATGGATATATATATATATATATGGATATTTATATATAATACTAACGTCAAAGAAGCATTTCCATCGCCACAACCTACTTTCTATGTCTTTCTTTTGGAACGTACCGTTTGGAATCGAGTGCGCTGTGGAAAGTCTTCGTTACTCCCTCAGTTGATGTGCTGTGTATTATTGCAACGACACTAAACAACAGATTGGATTTGAGTCTGGATTAGATTTGATTGGATTGGAACAGATTAGTTCTGTTGCGCCGTCGATTGATTCCTCGTGAATCAGATTTCTGCTGATGAGATTGACAAGACGTGTGTCTGAGACCATTCGGTGCCTGGGAGAGAAGCCTTATGTCCGCCTCTGGTCGTCAGTGCCGAGCACGAAGCGGGTAATTATTATCCTGCAGCGCAATCGATCCACGCTTTCCATATTCCACCACCGAACGACGAATTGTTCTCTGCAGTCCGAGGAGGCAATTGTCTCCGGAAATCTTTTTCTTATCGACAGAACGTGAATACTATGGATACCCTCGCATGTACATGTCAAGCGCTAGCACGGTATCCGTCTGCGAGGTCAATGAGCGACTGGGGGTGCTCGAGAAACACGCTGACTGGACGATATATAATAAGCGAACGCGTTGGCTCCACTTCTTCTACTACCTGTGTGCTTGCATTCTGGTAATTACAATGGTCCGCCTGAGGAAAACCAGCTCATGCGTGAACAATGTGTCAGAGTAGTGCAGGAGTAGTCGCTCGGATGTGGTCATGCAGGAAATGTAGCCACGGCCAGAGCCTCGGGTCGTTTTTGAGTCGCTTAATGAAGGTTGACATTTGGAGAAAGGAATGGACAGAAGAAAGAGCGATGGTTCTTTCAAAAGGCGGCTTGCGTTAAAGGTAGCGGAATAGAGACACGAGGGAAAGCAAAGGCTGCTTATTTCAGAGATTGTAGTTCTAGATGAAAATAGATAGTGTCTAATCTAAATCCGATTAACTCTATTGCGCCACTCTGATACGTCTTGTGTCATCTAAGCTGAATGAAAGAGATCCGCATATCGTCATCCAATCAGAACAATCGATGGAATAGTTCTGTTGTATAGTGATAGCATATCCACACGAAGCCCACATAGGGCCCGTATTCTCGATCCATGTAGAGCCCTTATGAGAGAGATTCGTAATCTGGGTGTCCGCGCCCCCAAGGGATGCGAGATGGCATTTCAGAGGGTGGTGAATATGAATATCGCTGATCGGCGATATTCTTAGGTTTGAGTGTATATTTAATTTCATGCAGAAGGAACTCCACTTAATAATAGTTAGTTACTTCGTTAATACAGGAGGCATTAACCGATGGCACACCAAACCAAGCCGTAATCAGGTCAATATCCTAAACGATTGGTCCCCCTTTACACAAAGGCATTACACTGTCCTATTGGTAAGCACAGCGTCGGCGCGATATAAGTTACTAATTACAATAACAATTCTCTTTGTTCTCTCAGTTCTTTGATATCAACTGGTCGAGATTAAGGATTCATCTGCTCTAACTTACTTACTCACCGCAGCCTTAATTCTGCTTTCTCCGATCACAGCATTTCAAAGAACTTCTCTTGAAAACATATTCTGTTTTGAATGAATGAATGAATGAATGAGTGAATGAATGAATGAATGAATGAATGAATGAATACTCGTTTATTGAAACATCATAGCTGATATAACGCAATTAGAACACGCTACACTACAGGGATAATAGTCTTACGAGCAGCTAATTAGCGTCAGTAGGCATTCTTGTAGAGAATACGGGGTATAAAATTGTTATCATCTTTTTCGGGTAGGGTAAATTTATGCGGTCTCGCTCTAAGGTTGCGTCCACTGCTGCGGAGGGGAAGGAGGAGTTCACGCAGCACATGATTATGATTCCTTTTCTTTACTACGGTTTAATCTGAACAGCCGTCGATTGATGCCTTGTGCGTGATAATTACGTCGCCATAGAAGTCATTAATTGCTGAATAGCGTTTGTTTTCCCGCGGGCTACAGGATCCTATGGATCCTTAAGCATAAGTTTGCTCCGTTTCCCACTGACGAGATAACTGGGTCGAGTAATTGGCAAATGTTACCGTATTTTTCGTGGTTTTCTTGCAAAGACCGCCCACACAGCTGCTTGACAATTAATACAACTCGCTCTTTGTAGACCTAACACAATAGAAAAGCGATTAACGGCTGATGTAGAACTAGCGTCGGTTTAGGCGAATGTGCTAAGATAAACAAACGAACATGTGTGAAGCAGACTCTTAGGGTAATGTCTGATGACGGCAGACACTGCTGTGTCAGTACAGAAACATTAGATTGCTGTATTGTGTGCAGCCTATACATATGCGGTTATTTAAATAACGCCTTTAATATGGTGGTAGCCGATTAGTTTGAGCGATCGACTTGCAACGCGGAGAGTACGGGTTCGAGCCTCCTCCTCTGAGACAGTTTACTGTGTAGGGACCTTGAGCAGGAGCTTCACACCCACAGTTGCTCAGCGCTGTCTGTTCTATCGTACAATTGGGTGTGCACTTCTGAACTTTGGAATGATGGCAATATCAAAAATATATTTGTAATGTGTTCACCAGTATTGTATTTACAAACCTCACAAAGGATTGGGATCTCCAATCGTTAATACACGCGTGGTTACAACATATACTGTGTGGCCTGGACTATCGTAGACACACATCAACTGGATCAGATATATGGCCTGCACCAGAAGTTTAAGTCGTCTTCACTGTCATTGCGAACGCCAGCCATGTATCTGGCGGTGATGGGTAAGAATAAGTTATCTTAATTCATTCATTTCCCAAACCTAGTGTATAGTTCAAACCTAGTGTATAGTTCAAACCTAGTGTATAGTTCAAATCTTTTAACATGTGTGTCTTCATTTGTATTATCTATCCATGTCTTCGTCTATCTTCATTTCTATCCCCGTCTATCCATATCTTCATCTATCTTCATTTCTATCATTTATCCATATCTTCATATATCTTCATTTCCATCGTCCATCCATATCTTCATATATATCTTCATTTCTATCATCTATCCATATCTTCATCTATCTTCATTTCTATTATCTATCCATATCTTCATCTATCTTCATTTCTATTATCTATCCATATCTTCATCTATCTTCATTTCTATTATCTATTCAGCACCTACGTCGTCTCCCTTTCCTACCCTGTCCTTCGAATCTTAACATGCAGTGCGTTGCTTGAGATTCGGTCAGTTGGCATTCTCTTCGCTGGTTAAAATCTCATCGGATCTGAGGACTTCTATAGGGCGGGCCCTTATTATAATGCACAAGACATCAATCAACGGTCGCTTCAAGAGAAGTCGCATTCAAAGTCATATTTCGCTATCTTATGTTATGTTATGTTACGCTATAAGAGTAATGGTAACACTCATGGCCAGGAGAGCATTAGATTCGCGGTTCGACACCCGTAACCTCCCTCTAGGTCGGCGCCTTGCATGGCTGCCAAACCGTGTGTTTAGTTAAGATTTGATTGTACTGTCATGTTTCAATGTAATCTTACTGCGTTTGTCAGTTTGAATTAATAAAGAAAATTATTATTATTATTATTATAAAGAAGTAACGTTGAAGTCTGAGAAGTCAGAGAAACTGAAGTCAAGCAACGAAGGGTAAGCAAGCTGAAACAGTAATAATATAATCACATTGAAGTTTATGACTGTAAACCACAAGACACGTGGCTTTTATCTAAGGTTGTTTCGACTAAAATAGTTTCGAAAGTTTTTAGGCTCAGTCAATTGTTCAGCGGGAGTCAACGCCTCGGCTGCTGTTCTAAACGCCATAGAATCTCGTGATCCAAGGCTAATCAGACTTGCAACCGATGATTCATAACTATACCTCACAGTGTAAAGCGATGATAATGTTAAATAGAAGGGTAAAACTGATGCAGAGTCAAACCCCTTCTGCAAGATACACCTGCTTTTGATTCAACTCACCCAATCTCGGCACTTCTGGAGCCACTCCGGGAAAGCAGAGAAATCCTTTGGCGCGGCAGACTGTCGTCGTCTGTCTTGCCGTCAAACAGACGCTCCTCCTCTGGCGGCCAAAGCAGCTGACAATTTCGTCGATCGACAAATCCTGATCTTCGTCTGATAAAAGCGAAATTGCGACAGACCAGTGCGCGCAAGTGGCGCCAAAGTCTCAGGCCCGCGGGCCATAATCGTTGGTCTTATATTTGCCCGAGGGCAATCGTCCGTCTGTCCGTCTGTCCGTCTGTCCGTCCGTCCGTCCGTCCGTTGGACGAATACAAACGACCCTTTCTGGCTACTCTGTTGGTTATTGAGGTGGCAGCGCGAAGGATCTTCTGCTCACATCGGCTCCGATCCAAAGACTACAACGCCGGTCATACATCTTACCATAGCGACGTCTATCGACTCTCGTTTGAACCGCAGTTTTGCGACAGTTCCTTTCGCAGGCATCACTGCTGCCACTGCTTTCACTGCTGCTGCTGCTGTATCGGCGAATGTATCTGATCATTGATTGGCTGCTGCTGCTGCCGCTGCTGAAGAGCGCAATGCGGATGTCTGTCCACAGATGAACGAACAGTTAAATCGCACCATACAGTGAGGGTTAAGGTGGTTCGTGGACCATTGCGAATTAAATCATGACTTGCATTAAGAACTCAGCTCTTCGTTGCTATTTGCATCGCCTCTTATGAGGCAGACCGTAAGTTTGGATGAGTGGATCGACTCTCGGCAACTTTGTTTACTTAGTGCTCACATTGTGTTAAACTAGTATTCTTTTAAACTGTTTTACAATGCAAATGAATGTAAAGGTACAAGTTTTTCGCTGAAGTGGCCCTATGGTCTCGACCTTGTTAATTTCTCAACGGTTTTAGTCGGGTGAGATCCTCCACCCCTCTGCCCGTTTGGATAGGAGACACCTTGTTATAGGTCCTCGCGTATACGGACCGAGTATTAAACGTATATGATATAATAACCAAAAGATAAAAACAATGACTTTATAGCGGGTCGCAGTTCAATTGCCTGTGTGCTCAATAAACCTCTAACATATCCAGTAGTTAACAGAGCATATCGTAGTTTCGTCGGTCGCTCCACTCGAGTAGAATGAATCGCAGCGCGAAACTCTTACCTCTGCACAACACCGTACTCGATCTGTTGCGATATTCCGCTGTTTGAGGACTGAAGTCGACGTCGTATTGACAAGCGGGAGCGAAGGAAGAGTGCGGGTTTAGCGGATATAGAGTGGGATAAGGAGGAGGTGGAACAGACCTCCGAATACTACGGAGTGGTCGAGATTGCGCCCGACCAAACGATACAGAAGGAGGGGGGGCAATCGTAGAAGCGACGGAATGCCGACGACGACGACTCCAGTAACAGAGTCGGTTGTAACGGGTCGCGAGATTAAGAGGTCGTCGGCGAAGCATGTCATTTCATTAGCACCGACGCGAATCTTTATGCTCCATGGACAAACAACTCCCGCCCATCGATCATGCGTCAACGCCGCGTCCGAGTACAGGCGGGTGTCATGGTACGAGGGAGTGAGCAAGGGCGACATCGAGAGAGAGAGAGAGAGAGAGAGAGAGAGAGAGAGAGAGAGAGAGAGAGAGAGAGAGAGAGAGAGAACGGAAGGAAGGAAGGAAGGACGGAATAGGCATTCCTTCCTGGCTGGAACCATTGAGGATTTCTGTTGTATAGTCAGCGGTGCGAGAGGAAACAAAATCCTGCGCAGAGCATTGACCGATCTGCCATGAACGCTTTATCGTGCGTTCTCCGGGGAGAGTCGGCGATGAAGTCGTGGTCATCGAAGAAGCCGCGGTCTGTCATTAGACTGGTCTACTGCGTGGGAGAAAGGAAGACGGGATTCGACACCTCCCATAGTCACCTACACTGAAGGAAATCCGGCTAAGACATCATGAGGTGGAGCATTATAGTATTATATGCATTGCCAAATAATATTGGTTATCACATGCTGCACGAAATTGTGTTGCTCAGGTCGAAAGATCTTTTGGGCAACAGCAGAACAGAGGGTCAGCAACTGAGCACCTTTCTGGAAACGGATGTTGCACTTTGTTGTGAGAAAGGGAATAGGAGAGAAAGACAAAGAGAAAGAAAGAAGTAGAGGGATGAAGAGGGAGAAACAGAGACAGGGTGGAGGGCGGAGGCAGGCAGAAAAAAAGAAGAGCGAGACAGATTTGAGGAGAATGCCTTAGAGAGAGGAATCAGGAATGGGCGCAATGAAATTAGCCTAGCAGAATGAGAGACAGAGAGATAGAGAGACGGAGAGAATAAGAGAGAGAAAGAGAGACAGAGAGACAGAGAGATCAATTAAGATAGAAAGAGTTAGATAGAGAGAAAAAACAAACAAAGCGCGAGAAAGACGGAGAGACCAAGAGAAGCAGAGAGTGTGTGAGTCTGAGAGAGAGAGACGGAAAGAGAGAGCGACAGAGAGAGAGAGCGACAGAGAGAGGGAGGGAGAGAGAGTGGGAGAGCGAGAGCGAAAGAGAGAGAGAGAGAGCGAGAGAGACAGATACACAGAGAGACAGACAGAGAACTAAGGAGTGTTAAAATTAGTTTAAGGAGACATCCATTGCTGTCTTTCTGGTGGTGTAGTGACTGCAAATAACAGGAGACGTGCGCAGCGCTTGAAGTTCAATGAGTCTTCTTTTGCCCAGGGGAGTTCGGCTATCCGTGCATTGTCTGGTCATCAGTGGTCATTCTATGCCTCAAACTGTGGCCAGTTTGCCTTTCTCGATCCTGCTTCTCGTCGCTTCGAGAAAGAATCTAGCGATAGAATTGTGAAGTGTCGACGAATTAAGAAACCAAGAGCAGAAACAGAGGGAGCTTCAACAGAGGGGGAAGAGTGGAAATTTGGAAGGTCAAATCACACAAATAAAGGATGACACACAGATATCGCAGATATCGAAATTCATAGTAAGATACAGTTCTTATAAAGAAAGATACGTTTCAAAGAGAGAAAATTAACATAAAAACACATTTCAAAGAAAGATTATTCACATAAAGACAAAATTCACAGAGGTATATGAATCATAGAAGGAAACATTTCACGGAAAGAAAATAACTCAAGTAAAGCTGGCGAAAAGCACAAGAAGAATCCGAAGAAGAAGAAGAATCCGAATCCGAAGAAGAAGAAGAAGGAGGAGAAGAAGAAGAAGAAGAAGAAGAAGAAGAAGAAGAAGAAGAAGAAGAAGAAGAAGAAGAAGAAGAAGAAGAAGAAGGAGAAGAAGATGATAACGATGATGATGATGAAGAAGAAGAAGAAAAAGTAAAAGAAGAAGAAGGAGGAGGAAGAGGAGGAGGAGGAGGACGAGGAGGACGAGGAGGAGGACGAGGACGAGGATAAGAACAAGAACAAGAACAAGAACAAGCACAAGAACAAGAACAAGAGGAGAAGAAGAGGAAGGAGGAGGAGGAGCAGGAGCAGGAGCAGGAGCAGGAGCAGGAGCAGGAGGAGGACGAAGAAGAAGAGGAAGAAGCAGAAGAAAGGAAGAAGAAGAAGACGAAGCCGATATTCGCGTCGACCAGTTGTGTTGTCTGGCAATCAGTAAACATGAAGAGTTGATTATATTGATTGCGTTTCCCGTCTGCACCGAGACCTCATTCGCCAGCCTCATCCAATGAATCACAATTGCACCAGACCCTACTAGCACTGTCACTCCAGATAAGACACCTTCAATGCGGCACTCTAGAAAGGCACAGCACGTATTTTAAGCACTATATAAATGGCACCATAGTCTAGGCACCGCATATATAGCACTAAATAAATGGCACCATAGTCTAGGCACCACAGATATAGCACTATATAAATGGCACCATAGTCTAAGCAAGGTTGATATGGCTTCAGATATAGTAGTGGAATCAATCAAAAGAAGAAAGATGTTATACTTTGGGCACATAATGAGGAAACAGGGGGATTGCCTAGAAAAAGAAATTATGCAGGGAACGGTACCGGGAACAAGAGCAAGAGGAAGACCAAGGAAGAAGTGGATGGACAACATTGGCGAATGGTTGGGATTATCAACAGAGAGGTTGCTGAGAGTAGCCGAAGACAGGAAAGGATGGAGAAGAATCGTCTACAATGCGACCAACGCTCGTATCGAGGACGGTTAAAGAGAGAGAGAGATAGTAGTGTTGTGTATATATCATAGTGTGAATCTTGCGCCATGGCATGTGTTGTGCCGTGGTAGGCAGGGCTTCTTAAATCGGCGCCCCATCCAGGCCCTTCTAATGGTGCCATAATAGATCCTCTCATTGCTTCATATATACTCTGAAGTTGTTGTCTCTCGCCTACGTTCTCTCGCACGCCTGTATAGCTCACGAAGCACCAAATATAAACAGCAACGCATTCCCACTCTTTCCCCTCCATTTCCTCAGCTCTCTCTCTCTCTCTCTCTCTCTCTCTCTCTCTCTCTCTCTCTCTCTCTCTCTCTCTCTCTCTCTCTCTCTCTCTCTCTCTCTCTCTCTCTCTCTCTCTCTCTCTCTCTCTCTCTCTCTCTCTCTCTCTTGTTCTCTCCGTCTCTGTCTCTGTCTCTCTCTAGCACTCTCTCTCTTTCTCGCTCGCTCGCTTTCTCTCTCTCTCTCTCTCTCTCTGTCTCTCTCTCTCTCTCTCTCTCTCTCTCTCTGTCTCTCTCTCTGTCTCTCTCTCTGTCTCTCTCTCTGTCTCTCTCTCTCTGTCTGTCTCTCTTGCTCTCTCTATCGCTCTCTTGTTCTCTGTCTGTCTGTCTGTCTGTCTGTCTATCTGTCTGTCTGTCTGTCTGTCTGTCTGTCTGTCTGTCTGTCTGTCTGTCTCTCTCTCTCTCTCTCTCTCTCTCTCTCTCTCTCTCTCGGTTTTCTAACGCTGCCTCTGAATCGAGAGTCACTCGAGTCTGTCTGTCTGCCTGCCCGTGTGTTCCTCTCTCTATCTCCGTCTACCATTCTTCTCCTTTCCTCTCCGCGCAACGTCCGTCTTCCCTGTAGTACACCCGTCTTCGCTTCTGTTACTCCCAGGCGCAATCACACACAAGCGGACAGACACCCATCTGTGTATGTGTCCGTGTATGTACTGTTGCCATACTGCGTTCGCTCGTCTGTCCGTCTGCCTATGCTGTACTCATTCGATCAGGCGAAATTGCCTCGACTGGCTCAGCGTGAGAACTCGGCGTCCACAAACGCCGGCAAATTGCGGAATTTAGCGGCAATGCAGCGCTGACCGACCGCCAGGCGGCGGCGGCGGCGGCGGCGGCGTGTGGCGCTGGCGCCCCTAGCGACGGAACTTCAATCATCGCAACTAATTGGTGCTCTATCGACGCATCTTAGACGCCGCGCGACGAAATTGAACATAATTGATCAATTGCTAAATCGCACACGAACGAAGCGCTGCAGACAACTACTACTTGAGATTGTCGTCGTCGTCGTCGTTGTAAACGTTGGCGTTGTCGCAATTTGTCATCATCATCATCATCATCATCTTAGGTATCGTTATCAATCTCCTTGTCCGGTTGTTTAGCGCTGCGTAGCTTTCTTTCTGTATGTCTGAATGTAACGACGCGGAACTGTAGTTATAGCATAACAGCTCAGATCTCGGGTAAAATATGAGACGTAATGAAACAGCTTCAGTTGTATATTTCCTACATTTATGTTTGTTTGTTTTGCTCTTTCGGTTTGTTTACTTAGGCCTTTGTACGTATAGGCTCTTGTATACTTAGGTCTTTGTACACTTAGGTCTTCGTATACTTAGGCCATTGTCTTCTTTGTACACTTAGGTCTTCGTA
Organism: Allolobophora icterica; assembly: GCA_963556255.1. NCBI lineage: Eukaryota > Metazoa > Annelida > Clitellata > Crassiclitellata > Lumbricidae > Allolobophora > Allolobophora icterica. The sequence goes on from OY744616.1 coordinate 36,323,747, forward strand.
TACTAAGGCGTTTGTATACTTAGGTCTTTGTACACTTAAGCCTTAGTATACTAAGGCGTTTGTATACTTAGGTCTTTATATACTTAGGTCTTAGTATACTTATGCCTTTGTACACTTATGCCTTTGTATACTTATGTCTTTGTATAATTATGCCTTTGTATGCTTATGTCTTTGTACACTTTTGCGTCTGTATATGTGGGCCTTTGTATACTTAGGCCTTTGCTCTCTGTCATCGTTTCTCTCGATTATAAGGACCTTAATTAGGCCAAAGAGGAAGACACAACAGCAGAGAGCCATGCAAATCAAAAACAAAGAAATAAGCCAGAAACCGTTAATTATAAGTTATTAGCAGGTAAGCTCATTGTACACAATATTGTTATTTAACTTGCTATACAATTGGATAGAGGCATCATGATTTTTGACACCGAGGGTTAGTATGTTAGCATCATTCTATCTCACAATCATTATCAGCAGCAGCATCCGGCCTCATCTCCGTTGTTACTGGTTTCGTCATATCGTCATTATTATCTTAACAGCAGGTTTCGCAGACCACTGTTTGGATGTAAAGGCGGAATAAACCTCTCAGGTGTCGTCTGTTGATTTTCTGGGCGTGCTCGGTGATTAACTGAGTCTGATAGGAGGCTTGGCTTTAGCCAGACTATTGATTTGTGGGACACGGTAGTCAATTGGTTAGGACGCTAACCCTGTAACGTGTAGATTACGAGTTCGAACCTCTTCCGAGACGGTTACTGTGTAGGGACCTTGAACAAGTCCTTCATTCACAATTTAGACATTGTTGCCTGCGCAGCCACAGCCAAGTTGAGTGGTGACTGCTACCAGACAATTATGCCTATAAAAACTCCGGTTGCATCAGTCTCTTCAGTTGGCAGACATTATGCCAGCGAGAAACGTTTTTTGTGAGGTACGAAAAGGCGCTAGAAGAACGCTCATATACATCCTGTCGACAAATTCTGAATTGTCAATCGATTTTACTTCGATTCGTGGACGCGACCGATTTGTAGCGTTAACTCGCGACGCACAGTCTTTGATTTTGTTACGCGAAGCTAATTGACAAACAATTCAATGAAAACGACACTTCAGAGTTCGACATAAGATTCTCTACACGCTCCAATCTATCAACAAAACCTTTTCACGCCTCCTAACAATGCACTTGAACTGCCTTTCCTTCTCGTCAACACAGCAGACCAAATCAGACTGCATGGTCTAGACCGGTTCATGACTTATCACTACTGCGAGAGCGTCGACTTTTTCCAAAGAAACGCTGACTTATCACAACGTAGGCATGACGTCTTCCCGCGCGAGCACACACGTGATAAATTGTACACCCACTCCACGTGTTCGATGCGAGGCCGCTAGATGCATCCAGCATGCCGAGGCACGTGAGCACTGCGTGTCAACTAGGCGCATCGAGTAACTTCAAGCGTGTTATCAACAAATGCACGTGCACAAAGATGTAAACAACTCGTCGAAATCATGCAGTTTGAAATTAAAATTAAAGCTTGCTGATTAATTGGCGTAATATTAGTATTACCATGTTCCATACATACGCAAATCACCCTCAAGAATGCATGCAGGGAATGAAAATTGAATATATATTTTCCATGCATGTGTGTTTGCATATATTTAGATATCAGTGTTTAAATTACCTATCCACCTTTTTAACCTTTCCATTCGGATTCAAATAATGAGATATCTTCACCCAAAGACTGGGAGAATGGCAAAGTGTAGCTTTAACGTATCTATATTTCCATACTCTTTAAGAAACTGCAAGAAAGCGTGTTCTTTGGTGTTTGAAGGATTTTCGGCTGAGATGCAAGCAAGACAATCGTAGTTCAACATCAAGACACTTCGCGCTGGTGACCTGCGCATCGTACGATGACCTTAAACCGAAAGGATGCACAACCGTGTTGGCTCTATCGGTCTTGCATTCCATTTTAAATTTATTTAATGGTGCATCTTTTCAAGACCTGTAAGATTACCAAATCTCAGCGCCTTTGCGAAGTCTTGAAAGACGATATATTAAGTTTCGGATACATACATTTACAGACACATACATACACAAAGACACATGCATACATAGATACATACATACATAGATACATACATAAATAGACACATACATGCATAAATGTAAGCATATTTGCATGCATACAAACATACTTACATGCGTGTATGTGTCTAAGTATGTAAGTACTTATGCATGTAATATATATATATATATATATATATACAAAAACACATGCATACATGCATACATATATGCCTACACTCCGTTGATTCTGGAGCAAGTAAATTGTACTTTCAATCAGGTTTATGTTTGTGCCTGTTCATCCGTGTGTCTGTCCGTAATTTAACCTGTCCCTGCCTGTATGTCTGAATGTTCCTCTCTCTGTCTCTGTCCATAATGCCTTGTTTGTGTCTGTCGGTCTATCGGTCAGTCTCGACTAACATCGTCCAGTAAATTGATAGTTAATCGTTTCAAAGACGAGCCCCACTTGAAAGTCCCGAGGTCTTTTGATTGTCCTGACCAAACACCAGAACCAATCATCGGAACGTTGACTGAACTCTGAGTTTGAGACGGATCGATGATAGATCGATAGCAATCAAGTCATTGCAACTGACAGAGAATCGGTTCCGAATTGATCAATCTCAGACATTGGCAGGTGCGTCTTCTAGGCAGACCTTCTACCGGCGACGGAGGACACGTGGAACAACATCTGATCATCCGCACAGCACATATACATCCGATACATCCATCCAATCGGTTAATCAGAAGAGGCAAACAGAAAAATAAGCTTCCATAAACAATCGCATCAGAATGCCTGCGTCATGATATTATGTACTCAGAAAACGTACAGAGACTATGTATGCATACATACATGCGTACATACATGCAAACATACATACATACATACATACATATATACATACATGCATACATACATACATACATACATACATACATACATACATACATACATACATACACACATGCATACATACATACATGCATATACACATACATACATACATGCATACATATATACATACATGCATACATACATCCATACATACATACATACACACATGCATACATACATGCATACACACATACATACATACATGCATACATGCATACATACATCCATACATACATGCATACTTATAGACATAAATATATAAATACATAGATATTATGACGCTGTCTAATGGCAATCTTAATGAGGTTGCTCCAAGCGTCAGCAATTTCGAAGTCGTCAACGAAATGTCCGTTTCTTTTATGATGTTCCAGCAACACAGCGCTCAGAGAACGGTTGCCCTCAGCCAAGACTTACTATGTAGATTGTAGACCAACCATCGATGCATTTGTCTCGTATTAATGCGCTTTTCAGTCGCCTCGAGCCATCGTTCAAGTCAATACAATACAATAATCGTAGTCTCGAGATTTTCACAGCGCCAAAAAATCTGAGTCGCGGGAACAAACTTATTCACAGGCGCTTAGTCGAAACAGAATTGGTGGGTAAGGTAAAAATCAGTCCAAGGTCAAGATACAAGAGGTCAGTCAGACGGCAATACTACTGTAAAGTGTAAACTTGATAAAGACTTCCTTTCAGAGTTCAAAAGTGAACTTTGGGGCCGGAAAAACTTAAAAGATGCACGCAGACTGGAAGAGGTAAGCCTAAGTTTCGTTCGGAACTTTAAATAAACATGCGCACCAGAGGTGTGCGCTAAACTCAAACCAGCAGCTGCAGTCCTATCGGCGCATTTTCTCTTCAAGGTTGTTGGTATAGTTCTGATTCATTAGCCAACAAATAATCTTAATTTTTCAGTTCTACTTTTAGATTGTAACAGTTATTTATTTGACTGAATTAATCCTATGTATTTATTTTGCTCGTAATCTATTTATTAATTGAAATTGCCCGCGGCGACTTACATGTTCCTTTCGCTCGCACTGCAACCATGCAACAGCGAGCATTCTCTGTTGTCGGTCCCACTATCTGGAATGGCCTTCCGGTCGAGCTGCGGTCTCTTCCTCGAGACTCGTCCGCCTCTTTCTTCTCTGCTCTTAAGACTGTTCTCTTTCGTCGAGGTTGGGCTGGGAGCGCCTCTGAATAGTTGCCTTGAAGAGCGCGCTATATAAATGTCTAGTTGATTGATTGATTGATTGATTGATTGAAATTGCACATGGAAGTCTATAAAATTACAATTGTTCAAGATGAAATTTTCAGCTGGTGTGTTGAAGATCACTGCAAAATTCAACAACATATAAAACTGTGTAGTAAGTTTATTAGAATACGCTTATAGGATGGTTGCAGGTCTTACAATGCTAACACCTACAATTTCGTACTCATGAATGCAACCAGTTCGTTAGGTGAGAAGAGCCGCACGAAACGAATTTATCGTTATAAACCGTCTTTTATAAGGTCTAAACAAGCATGTAGAGCATTTTCCGTTTGTGCATATGTAAACCGTGTTCGTGAGGTCTAAACACATACAGAACAATTGGCGTTTATACATGAATGACCCTCGTTTGTAAGGTCTTAACACGCGCAGAGATCAATTGGCGTTTATAACCGTGTTTATAAGGTCTAACCACGTAAGCCCAGAGAGAGCAATTGGCGTTTATAAACCGTGCTTATAAGGTCTAAACACGTACCGACAGCAATTGGCGTCTAGGTCTGAGGAAAGTCGATTAAACGGCAAGCGACGAAAAGTCAATAAATTCGGAGAATTTATACTGCGCCAACGGCTGTTAAAGACCCTCCGAGGAAAGATTCATCAGAGACATGGATTCCGGCCTCCCATCTACGACGCACTTGGCTCCCGCCACCCAGCCAACGGAGGAGAGCAGTCGCCTTAGAAGCAGTCAAAGGTCCCGAGGGAGGAAGGGGCCGGCGATTTCATGCAGACGTACTTTGATGTGTGCTACTATCGGAAAGAACTTCATCTTTCTGTCGGAGAAGATGCGAGGATCGGATCAGAAGGAGGAGGAAGGAGGAGCAGGATCAAGAAGGAGGAGGAAGAATTCGGGAGGGAGGACAAAGAGGAGTAAGGAACAGCAGGAATGAAGAGGAGAAAGGAGGAGCAGGATGGAGGAGGAGGAATTATGAAAGGAGGGAGGAAGGAGAGGAGGAAGAAAGAGAGGGAATGAGGATGAGGAGGAAGCAGGAGGAGTGGGAGGATAGGAAAAAGGAGGATAAAGAGGAAGAAGAAGGAGAAGGAATGAGGAGGAAGAAGGAGGATTTGGAAGAGAGGAAAAGAGGAGGAAGGAGAAAAGGAAGGAGAAGGAATAAGTAGGAGGGAAAACGAGGAGGAATGGGGAGGAGGAGGAAAGAGGAGAAGCGAGGAGAATGAGGAGAAGGAAGAAATAGGAAGGAGAAAGAGAAGCAGAAGATGGAGAAGGCATGCGGAGGAGAAGAAGAAAAGGAAGAGAGGTGCTGAAGAAAGGGAAGGAAGCGCAGGAAGAAGAATCAAGGAGGAGGAAAGAGGGAAAGAAGGAAAGAAAGAAAGGGAAGAAAGGATAGAAAAAGAGGATAAAGGAGGAGGAGGAACGAGAAAAGAACGATGAAGGAGAGAGCCAGAGAAGTAAGGGCTAAGAACAAACGAATAAAAGAGACCATATGTAGAAAAGGACGAAGAGTCAACTGAGGAGGAAGAAGTGAGAATGATATTCGAGGAGGAAGCAGAACAGACTAAGACGAAGAGAGAAAGACGATGAGGAGGAGGAGAGAGGATGGTGCCTGGGGAAAGAGAAAAAGCAGAAAGCGTCGCGGAGTAGGGGAAGGGTATTGATGACGGAGAGATGGTAGGCCGCATAGGACGGACCTCTGTCAAGGGCGTTCGATATCTGTGACTTTTGTTATCTGTGCCATCTCAGAAATTGATTGCCGGCCATCGATAGAGGGCGTCTAATGTGAGAAGGATGAATGAAAACCAAATGAGGGTACATACAGATTCGACTCATATATACCAGCAATAACCAAACACACGCTATAGCGCCATGGTTTACATAACATAACATAACATAACCTGGGTTTTAAGTGGTTCAGAAGAAGTGTATAGTCTGTGTTAGAACCGCTGCAAATTAATCTCGATATTCTAAGACATTCAAATAACCTTATTTTAGCGCTACAAACGGTGCCAGTCCAAAGCCTGGAGAAAGGAGGAGGGCGAAGCTAATTATCTTTTTTATGACACAGCGTCGTTAAACAGCAATTAGCCAACTACATGTAATCACTTATAATTCGCATGCAATCTGCGACATGAGCTTCATCTACTTTCCGTGCCTTTTTTATAAGCGGTTGAAGACCTTCTCAGGCGTGGTTTTGTATAGTTAGGTAGGGAGCGCCTGTTGAGTTTCATGAGAAGGCGCTACAAAAATGAGTTAGGAGAACAATTGCGACAGCAGCTATCTCCGCAGCCGACTATTCAGTCTCGTTACATCATCTTTGATTCGATGGCAAGCGGTCCAAGCCATGCTGTGGTCATGTTAGCGTTTCAACAGGAGAGATCCCGGTATTACTATCGTTATTATAAGTAGTCATGATCGTCATCATTATCATCAGTTCCAGACACCAGTCATTTGGCGGCGATGGGTACGAATAAATGATCTCCATTGTCCTCGGTCATTTGTCAAGTCTCTTGCCCCTCCCCTTAGTGTTAGTCCAAGTGATGTTATGTCCTCAGTTATATTATCTATCTAGCACAGTCTTGGTCTGACTTTGTGTCTTTTTCCCTCGAACCTTGCATGTATTGCACTGTGTGGGATTCGGTCAACTGGCATTCTCTCTACATGTCCAAACCATCGGAGTCTTCGTTGAACGACTTTGTCTAGTAGAGTTGTTTTGATATCTAATGATTGTCTTATGTCATCGTTTCTTATTTTCTGTAGTCTTGAAATTCTTGCGATCTTCCGCAGCCAACTCGTTGTTGCTGTAAGAATTCTTCTGTCATGCCTCTTGTTTTCGCATTGTCCAACATTCTGATCCATACAGGAAAATCGTTTGTATCATCGTCTCGTTTATTTTAGTCAGTGATGGGCAATATTTAACTAAAAAGTTGCTAACTTTTAGTTTAACTAAAAAAATTTAGTTAAGGATAAAGTTTAACTAAATAAAAATAGTTTAGTTAAAACAATAGTTTAACTAAAAAATTTTAATTGCTAACTAAAAAGTTTAACTAAAAAAGTCAGTAATTCGCAACTATTTTCCGCAATGAACATTGAACACTGTCAACAACTCAACGCGAAACTTATTGATTAACACTGCATGGTTTTAGCATTAACAGCCTATGTTTTCAAATTCATACACTACTTACAGTATGCCTGTGACTGTAGGCTAGAATTTCACATTGCATAGTTTGCACGTGAAATTGTCATTGACGCTCTGCACTATTACAGTTCACTTTAAGTGAACTACAATAACAAAGGTTAATAACCTCTGTTATTGTAGTTAAAATGTTAATCGTAAAAAGTTGGAAAAAAGTTGGAAAAAGTTTAACTACTTTTTTTTAGTTTAGTTAACTACTTTCCAAAATTAGTTGCCAACTTTAGTTAAACTATATTTTTTTAGTTGGAAAATAGTTTTAGTTTAACTTAAAAAAATTAGTTTAGTGCCCATCACTGATTTTAGTCTTGGTTTTCTTTGTTATTCTCAGTAGTTGTACGCATTGATTAAGCGACGTTGACGTTGAGCAATTATAGTGAAGTAGGCTACTTACAAGGCGAGCGCTCTAACCTATCGGCTATGATGTCCCATGATATCAGTGAACCCATCATGCAGCTGATGCTTTGATGGCCATGATGTCTCCGAAGCAGTTATTATAACAGTAAATGTTCGTTTAAGCTATAAAGCTTAAATATAAGCCTTTCTTACCTTAACTCGCGCAGTTAATCTGTCCCAATCGAGCTATATAGTGCAAAATTTATGTAATTGAAGCTCGCATTTCGTCTGTATTGACGAACGCCTAAAGGTCTTGCAATGCGGCATTGAGTCATGACCTTGCACTCTGCCGAACCTGTTCTAGGTCAATCGAGACAATTCGTTGGGTTAGACAACCTATGGCCGAAAGGTCTTGGGTTCGGATCGTAAGGACAGTGTTTGTGATGATTTCAAATATGATAGGATGACAGACGTATTTCGAAAGCCAAAAGGACTTCACTTCTATAGGCCTAAGCCAAAAGGACGGCGCCTGACCATAATAGGCTTTACTTCTGAAAATATGGTAGGCGGTTGTGTAGCGGTGTGTTCTGTGCCTTGTAACCAGAGGGTCGTAGGTTCGAATCTACTTCTAGCTACTGCCCAGCGGCCTAGCGCCATCGATGTTCTGTCGTATGGTCGTGTGCACTTCTGAACTTTAGAAGAAGGGCAATATCAAAATAAGGTTGTATTGTATTGTATTGTATTGTATTGTATTGTATAAGCCAAAAGTGCAGCGCCTGACCTTAATAGGCTTTACTTCTACAAGCTACAATGTTAAGCACGCATTTCCCAAACTGATACCTGCAAAGCCGTCCAATGTTAACGGGTTCCAGATTGCAGATGAGGATCACAATACAGCTGCTAATTGACGTGTATGTAATAATGCATAAAAGGTTATGGTTCATGTGTATGTAGGTGAGTATGTACTGTATTCGAAAGTGGTCGTTTGCTGCACTGTAGTATAGCGCATTTTGTGTTTTATTGCTAGAAATGTTACGGCGTATTCTCCCGACTAAATGATGATCTAGCGATAACTCCAAACAAACAAACTACTACCTCCTTACCATCCACCCACCCCGCTCTCCCCGATCCTGCTCCTATCTCACTCTCTCCCGTTCCCCAGTCACTAATCGTCTCAAGTTCTCCAACCGAGCCACGTTACATCTCTGGAAAGCCGCTCTAACACAGCGCAGCCCTCGTGAATAAGCTGTGGTGCCCTGTGCTTAGCCTTAGAGTAGTGTTTAAATAATTTGGAGTTTACGATTACGGTTACGAACAAACAAACGTGATGATTGCCTGTCTTATTAGTAATTATTGTTGTTACAATTCCGTGTTATCATAATAGAGCACTGGGTTATCATAATTTCACTCGAACTTGGAATATATCTGACGCAGTCTTTTTATTCTTGTAAGAATCGGACTATCTTGGTGCTACCGTAGCCAGTAGTAGCATGACCCACTGTAACAGTTTCTACGCCTCCATTCCTCTCTGATATCCCAGCAGCATACGGTATCTGCATCAGCTGGTGTTCTTAGCTTAACATTTGAGTAACGCCTTAGAAATTTTAAAATGTACGATTACTATTGCGATTGATCCAGTGACTGTTAAGCCTGCGATGCCGGCATCCGATGCAAAAAGGCCAACGCCTTCGAAATCAGGAAGGCTGGTGGGACACCGGGTCGGAATTTATTTGACAGAACGCTAATAACGACAACATTCAGCGCAAATGTTTACGATGCAGAATGACAGCAAGGTGCGTGAAATATAACATACAGTAGGACGAGTAGATCTCTCTCTTTCTCTCTCTTTCTCTCTCCCTCTCTCTCTTTTCTCTTTCTTTCTTTCTTTCTCCCTTCTCTTTCTCTTTCTCTCTCTCTCTCTCTTTCTCTCTCCCTCTCTCTCTTTCTCTCTCTCTTCTCTTTCTCTCTCTCTCTCTTCTCTTTCTCTTTCTCTTTCTCTCTCTCTCTTTTTTTCTCCCTCCCTCTCTCTCTTCTCTTTCTTTCTCTCTCTCTTCTCTTTCTCTTTCTCTCCTATCTCTCTCTCTCTCTTCTCTTCTCTTTCTCTCTTTCTCTCTCCCTCGCTCTCTTTCTCTCTCTTCCCTGTTTCTGTAAATTGATAATAACTACAAAAGACGCAGAATGAAGATCAAGTTTTTTAAGTTCGTCTGTCTGTTTCTGTACGTCCGTCTCCCTGTTTCTGTAAGTCTGTCTCCTTGTTTCTGTATGTCTGTCTCCCTGTTTCTGTAAGTCTGTCTCCCTGTTTCTGTATGTCTGTTTCCCTGTTTCTGTCTGTCTCTTTGTATCTGTATCAACATTCTAAAAACTTGATCTTCATTCTGCATCTTGTGTAGTCATCGAACATCGGACCACATGCTGTCTGGAATCTCTGGATGTTCTTCAGCGGCCTCTGCAGACCAACGCAAGGAAAACATAATCGATTCGTAATATGCGATGGTTCGATATATCATTAATATGTCTGCTGCTGGCGGGTGAAAGTATTACGAGCGCACTGTTCTATCTCGCGGGACACTCTTCTTCTCAGTCGGAATCGACAAGAATCGATAGTCTACACGAACCCGGATTTCTTGCCTCCGCTAGTCCATCCCTTGCCTGTCTTTCCCTATAGGCCTGCCTCTGCCATTTCTCGCTTCTCTCTTTGCCTGCCTCTCCCCTTGCCTGACTATCTCCTAACCTGCTTCTTCCCTTGCTTCCCTCTCCCCTTGCCTGCCTCTCCCTATAGCCTGCCTCTTCCCATCCTTGCGCTGATCAACCAATTAGCCGGCGTTGTAGTTGCGTTGTGGCCGACGTCTGCGTTTCATCCCCAAATAAAATTACCGCATGAAATGCAACGACACATCTCTGTCTTATCAAGGCGCGGAAACTTATTTTGCAGCGCCGCCAGATAAAGGAAGAGGAGGAGGAGGAAGAGGAGGAAGAGGAAAAGGAGGAGGAGTAAGAAAAGGAGGAGGAGGAGAGATGCACAGACAGAGAGAAGCAGTGAGATACAGGCAGACATGCTGCGAGGGGAATGAAATGCAAATCGGAAGACAGAGATCAGAAAATATAGATAATCCAACAATGTAAGACACGCATCGACCAAGTCAGTTGACGAAACAAATAAAGAGACACAGACAGAGACAGAGAGAGATACAACGACAGAGACAGATACACAGACAGCTAAGACGAAGTACAGAAACCAATTTCGCGACAAGTGACAAAGGTAGGGAGAAGTCAAGAGAAGCGGACAGTCCCAGACGCGCACATATCATCATAGCGACACAGAAAAGGAGTAAGTCCAGACCGAGACAAGAGGAGGGGATGCTAAGCTGCTGCTGCTGCTGCTGCTGCTTGCGACGGCTGTTTTCATGCGATCCCTATCGCAGCTGATTTACGACATCAAGAGCCTCCGAATGATTCGATTCCAGTTTCGATGTCTGGTTAACGTCGACGACGGTTGACGCCAACGACACACACATAGACTTCAGCCATGAAGACCTTGTCTCCGTCTGGTCTCAGTCTGCTACAACTGCAAGTCCTAGGCCTTATCGTACTTTGGGTATGGTTCTGCAGATATCATGCTTTGATTCTTACTTATGTTGATTAGTTTTGGAGCACGGTGTATCGGAATGGATGGAGTGCTCTGCCTACAACGCAGAGAGTACACGGGTTCAAGCCTCCACCCAGACCAGTGCATATTTTAAGGAATTTTGACTACTGGGACAAAATCAGCCATGGGTCTAGTTCATGATCTTTCTTTGGAACTCGTCTCTCAGAGGTGGGTCGGGGAAAGTCGGCCATGATGTGGTCGAAGAACTTTTTTTAAGGAATTAATCTTCACAAACTTACAACTTTTAGACTTTTTCTAAAAAAAATTCTAAATTCATCTCCGAAAAAAGTGGATGACCTTTTTTTTTAGTCATCACCTTCTTTTACAACTTTTCTCGGGTCTCCCAACCAATAACAAGGGGTCATTCAACAATAATGTCATACCTTTCTCACTATACTACTGGCTACTGGGACAAATCTTTAAATTCTTGCAACATTTGTCCTACTAGTTGTACTTTATACATACATTGTCTGGGACAAATCGCTCTGACTACTGGGACAAATCCTAAGACTACTGGGACATTTGTCCCACTAGTTATACAGTTAAAATATGCCCTGACCCAGACGGTCAGTGTGTAAGGACCTTGAGCAAATCTTTCAGGCACAATTACTGCGCAGCGCCATCGATGCTCTGTCGAATGGTCGCATGTACACTTCCGAACTTTGGAAGGAGTGCACTATCAAAATATAGTTGCACTGTATTAGCTGAGCTTCACAAAGATGCAGTGAAGCGTGACATTCAACTTATGTGCATTCGTACACTCGTATATAAATTAATTCAGCTAATCAATACTAGGCTATATGTCTAACAGCAAGTGTTTTCTGGACTGTGCATAGTCCTAACTAACAGTGATGGGAACTAAACTATTTTTTTAGTTAGACTAAAACTATTTTCCAACTAAAAAACTATAGTTTAACTAAAGTTGGCAACTGATTTTGGAAATTAGTTGGCTAAACAAAAAAGTAGTTAAACTTTTTCCAACTTTTTTACGACAAACATTTTCACAATAACAGAGGTTAGTGAACTGTAATAATGCAGAGCGTCAATGACAATTTCACCTTCAAACTGTGCAATGTGTATTGTGTACTGTTCTAACATACCGTTACAGGCAGTCTGTAAGTAGTGTATGAATTTGAAAACACAGACTGTTAATGCTAAATCCATGCAGTGTTAACCTATAGCCTAGATATGATCAACGGTTCGGTTCAATTGAAGTTGCAACCATCTTGGTTGCAACGATGAAAAGCTGTGAGTTGGATCACGTGCCTGTGATTCTATATGGATTTTAATAGGGTTTGCTAATGTGTTTCTAATCAAGGCTACTTGAGCGCTGATGTCTTACAGCTCAAAATGAGCAGCTCATTGCTGACCTATTGCACGCAAACTTGATACCAGAGTAGCAATCTGATGTAGACGTTTCCATTCCACTGAGAATGCAGTCCTTAATGTTTTATCACACTTCGCTGCTGACCCAAAGCGCCTAGTTATGCTGGATTTAAGTGCAGAACGTCAGTCTATGGTCGCTACTAAGCAAAATCGCATTGCAAGCGAAATTCGAATCTGGTAGAAAGCCGAGAAGGGAATCAAAGGAGAGGAATGACGTTGGGAGTACCAAATTTTGCATTGTTTCAGCTTCGCGACTGTTAAATAATAATAAAGGCAGCGTTTATATTACAAGCATAATAATACTTATAGGCTTGATGATGATGATGATGATGATGATGATGATGATGATGATGATGATGATGATGATGATGATGATGATGATGATGATGATGCTGATGATGATGATGATGCTGATGATGATGATGATGATGATGATGATGATGATGATGATGATGATGATGATGATCATAAATAATAATAGCGACAATAATAATAATAACAATTAGAGTGACGATGATGGTTATCACACTGCTGACAATGCTCGGTAATTGTTTTGAATCTTGAAGGCTTCCTCAGATAAAATAGTGTGCAAAAACAATGAGCACGAAAAGTGGGGGGTACAGTATCCTCCAGTGAAAAAGTGGGGGTACGGCCGGTACTTCTCGTATCCCCATAAATTACACCTATTCCTGGATGCAATATTCCAACTATGACCTAACCAATGATTCGTACAAACTCAGTATTGTATCCTTGTCTCTACAGACTAATGTCCTTCTTATCATACCTAACGTTGAGTTAGCTTTCTTTGATGTTTCAGCGCATTTCCTTGAAGGTTAAGCACCCTTTTGCATAATCACTCTCATATCCCTTCCTTCCACACTTACTTTGAATTCTCTAGCTTTATTTCACCCGCATTTAGCCATCTGAAGATGAAGAGAGGTAGGCCTAACTGGAGTTAACCCCGAGAGAGGCTGACTTTATTCGCCACAATCAGTAACCATGACTGCCGTTGGGTAGAAGAGACCAGAGACCATATCTGCGCTGATGGGCCTTGTGGGCATGTGTGACAATAACCAATCGTAGTCAATCCACAGCAATCTCTCACGCCAGCCATTTGTCCTCAATGGGTTGGAATAAAAAATAATGGCTTCCATTTTTCGATCGTTTGTCAAATTTACAGCTGTTCTAATGTTTAGTCCAATAAAGTCTCGTTTATGTCCTCATATAAATTATCGATCCAACGTAAATTGTTTTTCGTTTCTTCTCCTGCTTTCGTATTTTGCATGTAGCACTTTGTGTGGGATTCGAACAATTTGCACTTTTTCCACATAACGAAACCAGTGGATTATTCACTGGACGACTTTTTCCAGCAGAGTTGTCCTTACACTGTATATCTAGAAATGATTGCAGATCCGGGTAAGACGGCGTTGATATTTGTTTAGCTCAGTCTAGCTGTAGATTTTGTTATCTGGCTAGAACTATATTTTTGGACCTGTATTATTGTGTAAGGCTTGGCTGTCATTAATAGTGGCAGAGCTAATTTGCTGAAGCCTGTCATAAAATAAGACTGACAGAAGGAATTCGTGTTGCATGGGCACAGATATAAAAAGGAGACGGGGAGAGAGGGAAGCCTGAAAGCCAAGCAGTAATCGGGTCAATATCCAGAAGATCAGTCTACTAAGATAGAGGCAGACTATGGTGGATAAGCAACTTGAAATACGTAAGTCTTAGGCCTAAGTTGAGAACGAAATGACATAAGCGACTGAGAAGAACAGACACAGGAAGAGAAATCCAAAAACTCAGGTCCAGCCAACGATATGCAATCTTGCCCCATTGAAGTATTGCCGTATTTCGGGTGTCGAAGGTGACAACATAAATGAACCTGTTACATGTGACAGCCACAACTGTTAACCCGGCTGTTACATGTGACAGCCACAACTGTTAACCCACAGCTGCGACATGTGACAGCCACAACTGTTAACCCACAGCTGTTACATGTGACAGGCACAACTGTTAACCCACAGCTGTTACATGTGACAGCCACAACTGTTAACCCACAGCTGTTACATGTGACAGCCACAACTGTTAACCCAGCTGTTACATGTGACAGCCACAACTGTTAACCCACAGCTGTTACATGTGACAGCCACAACTGTTAACCCAGCTGTTACATGAGACATGCACAACTACGAACCCAGCTGTTACATGTGACAGCCACAACTGTTAACCCACAGCTGTTACATGTGACAGCCAAAACTGTTAACCCGGCTGTTACATGTGACATGCAAAACTACGAACCCAGCTGTTACATGTGACAGCCAAAACTGTTAACCCACAGCTGTTACATGTGACAGCCACAACTGTTAACCCAGCTGTTACATGTGACAGCCAAAACTGTTAACCCACAGCTGTTACATGTGACAGCCACAACTGTTAACCCAGCTGTTACATGTGACATGCACAACTACGAACCCAGCTGTTACATGTGACAGCCACAACTGTTAACCCAGCTGTTACATACGACATACTGTACACAATTAAAGAGATTACTGGGCCGACCAGCGATAGAAACGAATTCTCTGTTCGGACCTCAAGCGAAACATTGACAGGTTTTGATCTTTGATTTCAGAATTTCATGAAGGAAGACGCCGAGATGTTTGGGAATCGGTCAGAGAGAAAGAGGCAGAGAGAGAAAGAGGCAGAGAGAGAGAAACAGAGACAGAGAGACAGAGACAGGGAGACAGAGAGGCAGAGAGAGAGGCAAAGAGACAGACAGACGGAGAGAGGAGCGGCTACTTTGTTATTATCCTCTGCAATCGGAGAGATGAGAGGATGGACAGCCAGAGGCCAGTGATACATCGAATGCCGTACAGATGCTACAGACCCAATATCTGCAACATCAGCCGCATCATCAGCTCAATCAGCAGCAGCAGCATCAGTGGCATCGGGTGAGAAGATGGGTCGGGCACCTTTGGCTGCGGGCGATGAAGGGAAGCACTGCTGTTCTTTTGACCGTTGGTCAGTGGAGCGAGAATCGAGTCTTAGGACCGATCGGTCTCTCATGGATCTCCCCTCCACCAGACGATACAAAGACACACAGACAGACAGACCAGCATAGGCAGACAGACCGACGGAAAGATGGAAGGATGGACAGACGGACATACGGTAAGACCGAGGCAGAAAGATACAGATTGACAGAGGCAGAATCAGACAGACACCGACGGGGGAGAAGAGAGAAGCAGAATGAACGAGACAGACAGTCATACAGATGGGCCGACATAGGCAGACAGAGACACATGCATACTGACACAGGTAGGAAGAGATAGATACACAGGTGGAGACCGACAGAAAGCAAAAAGACGGATAAAAGCGACAGAGACGGCGAGAGACAGACAGAGGGACAACGAGCAAGAGACAGCAACACCAAGTAGATTCCCGGAGATAGATTGCTCGCTAGACAGACACAGAGATAGATAGACATAGACAGATAGATAGATAGATAGATAGATAGATAGATAGACAGACAGACAGACAGACAGACAGACAGACAGATAAACAGACAGACAGACAGACGGACGGACGGACGGACGGATCGATCGATAGATAGATAGATAGATAGATAGATAGATAGATAGATAGATAGATAGATAGATAGATAGATAGATAGATAGATAGATAGATAGATAGATAGATAGATAGATAGATTTTACAGACAGATAGCAAAGGGAGAGACAAAGAGAGAGGGAGAAGGAGAGGGAGGAGAGGGAGAAAGAGAAGGAGAAGAAGAGGGAGAGCATCTGTTAAGGCGATGGACCGATCGGAGACTGAGTTGGATCCCAAGGGCGGAATTTCGACTGGTGCGTGTAAGTGGAATCGACGGAATGACCATCTGATGCCAGAACCTAGTCGCTTCCTTACAACCAAAGAAATCTCCGACGACCAAATGCCACTGACCACTTCGCTACTCTCCCTTCGTCAACCCTCTTTCTCTTACCCACCCTTCTCCACACCGAACCTTCACTATATATACCAAACCTTCGGTATCGAATGCCAGCATGTGTGGACCTAATTCTAACCCGTTCTCCCTACTCGACCACCTGAGACTGTTAGCCATGTAATATGGTCAGCACATTTCAACCCCTTCCGTTCGGCTGCGTTCTTACCATTAGAAGCAGTCAAAATATGGTTTGAAGTCGGTTACAACGAATTTTAAAATGGACCAGACATCGAAATTTACACCTGGACCAAAGCGGTCAAATCCACGTCGCTAGTTCCGCCACGTTTTCAAACGAACCTTTTGAATAGCCATGTGTTCGTTTAAAGGGAGCTTAAGTCACTGTGATAGTAATTCAGTTGTCAACCAAAAGCTTTTAATTTGCCAAAGTTTAATTCGAAATTAAACAAAAGAACTTCTGCAACGCCTCTGTTGCAATCACTGATGCTTCACAGTCTGGCCTTCTTGCAGAACTGAAGTCAATTAGGCCGAGATACAGGTTACAGAGGATGAAGTTACGAGAAGAGCTAAGTCTTTTCTTCTGTGCTGCGTCTACCTTCTTGGTCCTCGATCGGGTCGTTACCCTGACGGCGTCGGATGACTCCTGGTGATTTTTCCATTGCCGGACCGATGACATGGATGACATCAACGTCAGGGCTTGTCCCGTGCTCTGGTTCGGCCGAGAAGATGCTATACCTGACGCGAGCATCGTCCGCCTGAACAGTCGTACGACGAACGTTGACCTGTTCGAAGTAGTGTACGTCCTCTGAGATCAGCGTCTCCTCCGTCTGGCTGAGCGGGTGGATCACGAACTCTCGAAGGTACTTGAGTCGTTCCTGGCGAGTTCTGAGAAGGCTGAAGACGACCTGACTCTGTGCAAGCCGTCTCCCAATCAGACCTCCGACAAGAGGACTCGTTGGTTCTGTTTCGAGCGTATTCTTCCAATGACTGACCGACGACTTCAGAACGGCATGTCGAGTGAAGTTGAGGATGGCTGGTCTGGCCGTCTCCACACAAGCGATCACCTCCCTGCCCGACACATCGGCGCGGTCGACGGGCGGTGCCATTCGACAGAACATAGACCAGCCGAGCTGCTTCTTCGGAGTAAGATCCGGAATATCGAAGAGACTCGAATAGCCGTAGCCAAAGGCTCCTGTGGAGAAGCACGCCTCGATTTCGATCTCTGCCACCTGCTTCTCGTCCCGCCACAACTCGAGATTGGCCGTTCCATACATGCACTTGACGACCTGCAGGAGGCTGATCTCCTTCGACGCAAACACACGGTGCACGCTGCGCTTCGACTCGTCAAAGGCAAGGATCTCGAATCGAACGAAGCAGAAACTGTCCGTCTTCATCGATCCGACGTTGATGTAGAAGTGTTTCAGTTCGTCGAAGAGGATCGTAGCCGGTGTATGATGCACAACGTAGACGCGCGAGTATTTGACGTAATCGACGCACAGTATTCGCAGGTAGACGAAGAGGTGAGCTCCCTCGGGGAAGATCTCTCCCTCAGAGTCGATATCGTGGATCTGACCCATCTTGATGTGGATGGCCAGGACTCCGTTCGGCTTGGCCCGACTGCCTTCAACCAGTAGCTGGAATCTATCCATGTGAGCCCTCTTCGAGCGATAGCGTCTGTGACTCGCAACATCCTCGTTCATTGTGTCGGATAGTGAATGGTCATGATGATGACCCGTCTGCCCTGTCTTGGCGGTTAAGGGTAGCTGGGAGTCCGAAGAGATGGAGGCGGGCGACTTCAGCCCCAAAGAACCGTCGGTAGGAGATCGACCATGGATGGTTCTATGCGTACTAGCGGAAGCTTCGGTCGTCGTTGGCTTCATCGTCTCGAGAGAACTCTGAGGACTTAGCCGATTACCCGACATTTCGAAACCAGTGCGGTTTGTAAAGCGTTGGTATCACAATGTGTAGGTAAAACAATTCAACAATGCCAAGTCTACAAGCCAACTTAAAAACATGGCATAAGGATGCGACTGTAACTTTTCTCTCCGTCGATCAGAAATACACAACATAAGCATAGTTGACGTCATTCTCAACGTCATGCATCGTTTTGACGTCACTTTAACGTCATGCATCGTTTTCACGTTAATTTCGGTGACAAAGTCAGAGGGACGAAATGGACTTAAAATAAGCCTACTAACAGCCCCACATACAAAAGCATTTTGCCTGTTTAATCTAATCTAAGCTAATCTAAGAACTGCTGTAGCGCCATTGTCATAATGAATCATGAATCATGATCAAGACTCAATGTAATAATATTCAGGACTTCCGTGAGGTACTAAAGAGGCGCTGAATTAAGTGTTCTGATAGGTTAATACATAGGCCCAACATATAGGCTAGGCCTACATACCAGGCATCAGTTGATGATCGCTAGTAGGCAGGGTGAGAATTGTCAGAGGGTTGGTGGGGGGGGGGGTGTGTAACCCCTCAGTCTTTCTTAGGACCCAACAGTAAAGTCTTCATTGCACACCCCAACTCCACGTAAATCAAAGTCCAACCCCCCCCCCAGTCGTTTCCCTACAATTCTCATACTGCTAGTAGGCCTACTGTAGGCGAAATCGCTGTGCAAGCCATATTCCAGGATGAGTTCGGTTGAAAGACAAAAGGAGATTCCGAGAAGACACGGAAGCGGCCTTTGGAGGAAATAAATCCAGGTAAAGATGAGTTTTTAGTCTCAAAGACTTTAGCCGATCAAATTTTTAAAGTTGCCGTGGAGTGCACAGAAGCACGAATTCAGTCTTCGATGGGTTAAGGATCAGTTTATTGGGCGCCATCCATGACTGTACGTCATCAAAGACAGACGACAACAGCTGCACAGACGAATAACATAGGTAAGTAAGTAAACATATTCTTTATTTTGACCGACTGCTAGCATATATATATATATATATATATATATATATATATATATATATATATATATATATATATATATATATATATATATATATATATATATATATATATATATATATATATATATATATATATACTAGCTGGGTTACCCGGCGTTGCCCGGGTAACGGAGGTTTTGGGCCGGGACACCATGGTAGCGGTCAAAACGGGGGACGCGAAACTGCTTAACCCGGCGTTTTGGGCGTTTCAATCCCTCTAGCGAATAAGCAACAAAACACTGCTTAACCCGAAAGCGAATCCGTACTGTAGCAGCTTAACCCGGCGGCGCCATCTGGCGAGTAAAAATAGGTTGAGTGTAAGTTTTTTTACCAGCTAAAAATGCATTGCCCGGGTAGGTTTTGGCCCGGGACACCATGGTAGCGGTGAAAACGGGGGACGCGAAGCCGAGCACTGGGTGTGTAATGCCCACCCCGACACAGTAGTGAAGGTTTCGAGTAAAAAGCTGCAAAACTGTAGAAATGCATGCCGGTCAAACAGACACACACACACACACAGAATCTTCTCTTTATTTATATAGAATCTAGATGATGGTCTGAAGTGCATTATCTGCAATTCAGAAATACTTATATGTGGTGTGAACACGATTTGCGGTACGAAGTTCTTTAAAGAGAAATCGCTCTATGAATATCTGATAATTTCCAAGTTGTAATAACACTAATGTAAGTTTTAATTTTGTTTTCTGAACGTGTTATATTCTGCAAAATAAGGTTAAGGCTGTTTTTGAAAATATGAAAAGCTAAATGTAGATATAAATTTCAATCCCTCTAGCGAATAAGCAAGAGAACTGTGAAATCAGAAAAATAACGCTGCTTAAACCGCCGCGCCATCTGGCGAGTAAGAATGAAAATAGGTTGAGTTGAATTTTTGGGGCACTTCGGACAGTTTTTGGGCCGGGACACCATGGAAGCGGTGAAAACGGGGGACGCGAAGCCTCACACTGGGTGTGTAATGCCCACCCCGAGACAGTAGTGAAGGTTTGGAGTGAAAAGGTCCAAAGCTGTAGAAATGCATCCCGGTCAAAGATCGGTGTTACAGACAGACTGATTCTTCTCTTTATTTATATATATATATATATATGTATATATATACATATACATATATATATATATATATATATATATATATATATATATATATATATATATATATATATATATATATATTGACAGTTGGAATAAGCTAAATTCAGTTCGATATATAAAATTATGCAAGTTCGATAAAACAGAAAATCACACTCAGGTTGCGGACAGGAGAGAACTCACATTCCAAACTGACAGAACATGAGCGCGGAAAAAATTTTTTATTCTTTTTTTGACCAGATCAGTTAAAGCTCTTTTTTGACCAGATAATTTCAAAAGTGTCCCCCCACCTGTCAACTAGCAATTCATAACCTCATCTGTCACTTACATTCAGCATGGGAATTGTAGAAAAGACTGGGGGTCGGGGGTTGAACATTTATCCGTATTTTGCAAACTGAAGTCAACGAAATTTGAAAGCACCTGATTTTGCAAGTCAGACTCGAATCAAAATTAAAATGCATACATGATACACCATGGAAATTTCTTCTCTTTGTCAGACTCAGTGTCAAATAATGCTAAATCAGAGTAGCACAACTTGAGGGGGTTGGACATGACACTCTGGGGTGTGCAATGAAGACTCCACTGTGGAGTCCTAAGAAAGACTAGGAGAGTTGAACTCCCAACCCCAACGACAATTCCCACCCTGCTTACATTTGACAAAAGCTCTGTTCCCCTTTTTGGTAGCGTTCACAAAAGATAATATTTCCATTTACTCTGTTTTGGAAGCTGGGTCGACTTTTGAACTTTTGTACGGTATGACAAAAGCAAAGACCACAGTGACTAAAAGAATTTATTCAGTTATCCCTTCATTCAGCTAATATTGGTGTTCACTTGCAGAGGTATTTTAATCAGTTAAAATTACCAGAAACCTCCTAAGCAGTCAAAGAACAATTCAATTGTGCTAGAAACAGCTAACTGACACATTCAGGTTGAAACAACTAATAATTCATAAAAATCGACCAAAACCAGTGCTGTCTAAAACAGCAAAGAAAGTCTAGTATAGCTCCACAGTTCTTAAGAAATCAGACAAAACCCGCTCCGTCTTCCAAAACAAGACAAAAACAGCACCACAATTCTTAAGAAATCAGACTAAACCACTTCAACTGTTCACAACACGGTAAAAGCAGCTCCAAAATTCTTACGAAATCAGACAAAACCCTTCATGACAACAATATGTCCACAATTCTTAAGAAATTGGCCACAACCAGCTGGAACAGCCACAAAAGGCTAAAACAGCCAATAACTCCTACTAAAACTGAAATTGGCAAAACATGAATCGGCTGCTTCAAGGCCTCGTATTGCCCGAAACAGCAGATACATAGTAACCTGGTGACGATCGGAAACTACCCACTATGTCACAGATTTGAAGTTTTACACTAATGCGAATCTCCTGATTAGTCTGTACAGCAACTATCATTCAGACGATAATGACTCCATCTAAGTCATCGATTAAAGTTCATTCCGTCTTCAGTTTACCCTGCGCCAGTTTCGGTCGGTCTACGAACTCCTGACCATAGTAGTAGATAGAGCCAAGAGTAATAGCGCTAGCACCTCCCCAGAACAGAATATACATCGCCTGTTCACTTGGATGCTCTGCAACAGCAAACATCAAACTTAATAATCAAATTTCATACCAAAAGTAATTGTATTAAATGATCAAAAAAATTTATTAAGAAAAGTCAAAATCCAGGAGGATTTAGTCATACATCGACTACAAAGAAATCGACCCGGAACAGAGCAATCGATCGATCAATCAATAACTCAATCAATCAATGACTTCCATAATCTCTTTGTCATAATGCAAAAAGCATTAATTGATTGTTGCTTCAAGTGAAATCATCATCAAAGTCACATCTCATTGGAGAAACCGAATAAAAATATTACATTGGTCTTGGAAACCCAACATCAGGCTCATAGTGAGTGAGAAACCATTCAGTCAATCTATCAGACTATCAATCAGAAATGGATTTTATAAAATCAAGTCAATTAAACAGAAATAACAATCACAGATCATGAAATCAATGAAAACTTTCAAATCATGGAACAAGTGAATAAAAATAAAACCTCTGCCACTGCCTTACACTTAGTGGTGTCCGTCTCAAGCCTGGACAAATGGGGAGGGCAGTGCTATACATCTCTGTTATGACAGCATCATCAGTTGATGAACGAATTCAGTCAATCATTAATGGTAATGGTAATTGCAAATTTATATAGCGCCACTTCAAGAATGACTCATCAGAGGTGCTCCTAACCTAACATAATGAAACCACAATTGAACAAAATGGTCTTCAAGCATTTGTGGAAAAACGCAGAGGCTGAGAAGCTCATGTTGCAGGTTGTTAGGCAGCTTGCTTCAGAAGGATGGGCTAACCACAACCAGGAAAGAATCACATACAAGAAAGAATTGAAAGAAATAAGTAATCTGGTAATGAAAAACTCTAAAGTAGCAGACAGCATGTGCTTACCATCCGGAATGAGAATGCTGATAACACACATGGAAAAGGCCACAACAAAGATTGCCGGCAGCTAAAAAAAATCAACAATAGAATCTAAAGAAGTCATAACAATGACAAACAAATTTCCAATCCTGAGTCACTTAAAAATTTTACTTGATTTGGATATGGAAATCTTTCAAAAAATCTGATGAAGGAATGATAGACTTTTAGAAACAGATAAACTGACTCAGCAAATTTATAAAATTTTAATTACAAGTTCAGGAAATTTGAAACAGTTCTTTTAAATTTTTTAAATTCACGCCTTCCTGTTATTTCCACTATAAGTTTCTGGCCTGAAACTCCTTCTCTTCAAAAATCTGTCAATTTCTTGTATGTCTGTTTTTAATTAAATTCTGCTTTATGGTAGTCTTTAAAGTACTCCTGAAAAATTAACTCATAATCAAACCCTGCCCAAAACCCATCCACAAGAATTGCTTACAGCAAAGAACTTCCAATCTCTTTCTTGCCGCAGTGGAGAAGGTTTTGCTACACCCTCTGTTCCCTCCACCTCATAATTTCCAAGCACTAGGTCCATAGCATCCTAAAACAAAACAAAAATTTTAAAACTTGCTCTTATATCAAAATTGCATCAAATAATGCCAAAAGAGCACAATCTTAACTGTTGGTTATGCATACTTACTAAGAGCCAAGACTTAACACTAATAGATTACCCTAAAGTGAATGCAGAAGTCCAGTTTGGATTCTTTGTTCAGTTAAATTAGTTTGTATTTTAACCAAGTGTAATATTTAATTTCACAAACTGTTATTAATTTTCATTTACATGTAGAATAAATGTGTTAACAAATGAGTAATAACATGCTCAGTCACACTGATTCACTTCTCAACAATCAAGCCAACTAACGTTTAGCAGTAGGCCAACACAACTGATCTTCATTACTGAACACTTCACCTAAAACCTTTAGCCACACTAAGAAGTATTACAGTAAGACTGCGCAAAACACAGACTATTTTCTTGAATGCATTTGATGAGCTTGCACATTTTACAGGTTAGTTGTCAACAGAAATATCGAATCTCACCTGGCGATAACCGTCATAGAAGTTGTTTAGGAAGTACCGGATGAGTGAATTATAGCCATCTTTCATAGCTCCAAGGACTGATCTTTTGCCTGTCCTGTATAAACAATACCCACAGGTCATGGCCAAAAGTTCATTTAAAACAACAATCAGAGCTAAATGTTAATGTGAGAAAGATTCATATTACAGCAAAACAAAATTAAATTAACTTTCAACTTAACAGACTTAGTCCCTTAAGCCAATCAATCACAAGAGACATGTACAGAAATGGAAAGTCAAGGCTTCATTTTCTTAGCCTCAGCATAGCCCCATTCTCCCTTACTGTCTCATCCCCCATCGAGTACAAACATCATTCTACTCATTTTATAGCCATGTAGAGAACAGAATACAAATGGAACAGACATTCTTAAATATCTTTCTTTCCTGGCAGAGAATAAACGAGTAGAGTTTCGTGCTACTGATTTCATTGACTATCCCTAATTACTTCAGCAAAAAGTTAATTAATTTGTAATAATTTTGTAGCACCTTGTGAAATCTGTTTTCAGTGCTCCTGTTCCTGCATACTGTTTAGCACAGACATCTGCATTGTCAGCCCACACTGAAATACGAGAAATATGAAGTGAAAATAAGTTCACGAGAATTTTTAACCATACAGTGCAGACCCAATTATACATGGTCGTTAGAAGCCAAAGTCACGATGATCGTGTGATTGTGGGTGAAGAGGGCCACACTAAAATAGAGTAGTGTATGATTTATGTCAATCTCAGTGTGGCTACAAAACTCAAATATATTGGCTGTCTGATGTGAAGGCACTAGCACTGTAGCTTGCTATCAGACAATGTTGTCAAATTACTTTGAAAGGCCACATTGCTGTCCAGTTATGGGCAAAAGTGATTGTGATTTAATACCAGACAATTTATGTTTTTGGCCACATTAATATCTACTGTTTCCAGACGTTATTCCAAAGCATGAAAGTATCTGGATTGAAATGCGAAGTGCATGGATACACAGCTGATGTCACATACTGGTATGCTGAGACAGCAGCTAAGCTCCTGCCGGTGCTAAGTAGACAGGCAGTGGCAGGGAAGGGAACAGGTACCATAATTAATCTAAGTTACAGATGCTACTAGGTGAGGAGAGTGGAGACATGTGTAGCGACATGTATTAAGGAAATGCACTGCTCTCTGCAGGGCTTAAAGCCAGCTGCAGCTAACAACTCTTGCCCCATATTTAGGCAGATGTGTTCAGCACAGACAGACTGCGATACAGCATTTTAATGTATCTCAAGTGTTAACGAGGCATTGTTGGGAGCCATGGGGTAACCACTCATTAGGCGGATTCGTGTGTAAAGAGGGGCTATGCGTGAACTGTCTTCATTGTAATAATACTATCAGTATATCAAAAACTGAGAGCGTCACTAAAAGGTACATTACAAAAATAACTTTCTCATTTAAGGAACATGAGTGGAATCTGACCTCATTCTGTGCTTCTCTTACAATTCTGAATTCTGATTCCGCTACATAATCTGCTTCTGTTACATTCTCTGCTTCTGTTACATTCCGTGCTTATTTTACATTCTCTGATTCTGTTACGTTTTCTGCTTCTTTTAGATCCCTTGCACCTTATGATCTTATATAACAGGGGTGGCGAACCTTTTTTTTTAAGGTGCGTGCCAAAATACTGCTAAATCATTTTTAAAAATACCGTCGCGTGCCCTTCGGAATATTGCACAGTATATAATTATTTTTCTCATATAGATTTTAGCTAACAAAACGTAAGAAAAATAAATTAAAGACGATATTTCAAAGATTGTTTTTGAATGGTGTTAAAATAACGTCCTTCAAACAAGTAAATGTGGATTCCTACAAGGATTTTGTATTTCTAAGTTTGAAATTTTGGGGGACACTCTGAATTCCGCGTGCCCAAAAAATTTGAACGCGTGCCACTTTGGGCACGCGTGCCATAGGTTCGCCATCCCTGTTATATAAATTTAAAACTGCATTGGCACATGTTTGTTACCTGTTTGTTTTGAAACTGTCAAAATGGCACAGATCCACAGCCAGATCCTACGCAAATGCAATAACACATGGTTGACATGAACATACCATTTCGAAAGATGGTGTCAAAATCTGGATATCTTTCAACTTCTTCTCCACTTGTCAAAATCCCTAATTTCTGTAAACAGACAAATTTTCAATATGTACACTGGCATGTCGATTCGCAAGCTTTAGTGACAATAAAATGAGCTGTTCAAATAAATAAATAAGGAGCTTAGCTGCTGTCTCAGCATTAAGCTAACAAGTGAAAACCTGCTATCAACAAATTCATTACAATAACCTGGAAATGTGTTGGTTGTTTAAAAAAATAAGCACATGTTAACATATCTTAAAGCTACTCAACAGTAATGTTTATATACAAGTATCAAGCCACTTAATATAATACACTGCAAGTACTTCACAAAGGTGTCAAATTACATTAATACTAAAAATATTTTACTGATAACTTATTGTTAACAATAGGTTTAAAGCAGCTGGATTAAAGATATTAAACATAGATTTCAATGCTCAGCAAAAAGGAATATATTAACAAAAGTTAAGAGATCAACTGAAGCCTGTATTCGATGAACAATAAGAAGACTTACGTTCAACTGGTCGTTGAGACTTTTCTTAGCAAGTAACGATTGTACAACATTTGTTCGGTCCAAGCAGTCAATGCAGTTGGTACGAAAGACACCAGTCTGGAGAGAGTTCACCGTGAAATCATGGATCATGAAGTATCTAGCAACAGAAGATATCCTTTTCAACCTTATTAGCTTCTTATGGGACACGGTAGCTGCTTCACTTAACTAAATAAACTGTCCCTCTACAGAAATCATCTCTGAGCATGGGCAAGTCCTTTGCTCACAATTGCTCAGCACCATCAATTAATGCTTGATCATTAGGTAATGGCATTCGAAACATGCATAATAATAATAATAATAATAATAATAATAATAATAATAATAATAATAATAATAATAATAATAATAATAATAATAATAATAATAATAACAATAATAATAATAATAGTTCATGGACTTGACTTTAAGATTCAATATTTCAGCGTGCTTTGCATTCCAGACTTTGTTTGAACACTTTCTCAGCAGCATTTAGTAGAGACAACTTCAATAACACTAGATTTTTTAAAAGAAAAATTCTGCCTTCAGTCAAGTACCAAATCAAATGACTTCTATAGCACCACTACCATAAATAATAATAATAATAATATTTATCTTTATTAATTCAAACCGACAAACACAGTAAGATTACATTACAGTACAATTATCAATATCTTAACTAAACACACGTTATGGCAGCCATACAAAGCGCCCACCCGACAGGGGTTGCAGGAATCGAACCCTGTCCTGCTGCTCTCCTGGCCATGAGTGTTACCATTACTCTATCCCACGAGGCATCAGTCTACGGTTCCTGCCATGGTAACATAGAGGAAAATGGCAATATGTGACCTCGACCGAGAGAAGGGACCACTTGTTGCGAATGGACTTATTAGCATTTTCCACAAGCTTACACCTTAGGTAAAGGGAGGAAAAATTTCAGAGTGTTTGGCCCATAATTTATGCACTTTTTCAGAAAAATATAAAATATCATTTGGCAGGAAATTGAATTAAAAAAATTTAATGTGTCTCTACCCAATGCACTAATGCCTAAATTTAGCCTTAACACATCAAGTAGCATAAGATTCGCTGTAGTACAGTGAGTCCGAGCTGCAGATTGATTAGATGCAAAAATCAATATTCATGGTCTAGCGTAAACACGCATTTTCTGGCTAATCTAGTAAGCGATTCTCTCGGCCGAGGTCACATATTGCAACATCTGTGGTACAACTTGACAAAGAAGCTGTGCAAGTTCACTGATATACAGTAATGCCACACTCATTAATTTTTAAAGACATAGTTGTTAAATCTGTATACACCATCCAGCCTTTATAACCATCTTGCATCCACAAAGTTTTAGTAATTGTTGCTCTTTTTAGTAGTTGTTGATAGTGAGATTTTTAGACAAAAGACGGCAGTGAAAAACTCATAATAGCAATTACAAAAGGAAATTAATGTCTGTTCTACAGTAATTATCAGTTGCTGTAATTAATCAACTGACCCAAAACTCTGGAGGTCGTCTCCGAGACGGTCGGTGAGAATCGACAGACGATGCCATTGCATCTTACGACATTCCTTGTGAAAGTCAAATGGTTCATACCTTTCAACAGTCAACAGAACACACTAATCGTGAACCTTCCGCACATTGCTGTACCCCCATACCTTTCATCATCTGTCAAAACCAACAGGTGTAAAAGAAGTCATCTCAACTTACTGCTAATCAGCCTAAATTTTAATTTACTGCTAATTTAACGGAATCAATCAGTGTTCTTATTAAGTGAATCAAAATCAAAAGTCATAATCTGTTGGTGAAGTCACGTTGAAATCCAATAGATCAGACAAACCAGAAGCAGAGAGACGAGACTTTAATTTCAGACCTTAATGACATCAACAACTGTAAAATAAACAGAACTTGGCAGCAAATTTCAAAGCTTTGGACCAGACAATGAAAAGGCCTGAAAGCCTAACATTGTTTGGGTGGGGGAAACAGCAAGAGCAATATCTCCTAGCATGTGGGCTGATCGTGGAACAGCACTAGATACACCTGTAAAAATACTGATAAACTGTAGTACTTTCCGAACTGTAAGACAGATTTTGAATTGATTCAGGCTAACCAGCCTATCTTCTGAACACTTTCATCATAATAGTATTAAGATTAGATGACTATAAAGTGATAATTATTCCAAGGATAAAGTCACTAATTAAATATCCCATTTAATACTTATCACAATGGAAAGCTGACAGAGAGGACAGTTAAAGATGGGAGTGCAACTTATGTTTCAAAGGTCAAAAGGAATAAGACCAGAGCTTAAGAATACGCACGCTCTTAAGCAGAGATTTGCAATAATTAATGTCAAAGATGCGAGCGTTCAGTACAAAATGCCTTGACTCTTTAATTCATCTCTACTGTTCTTCTGTTCCAGGGCTGGCACTGAAGCACTTCTGAATTAGGTGTTATGATTTTGCTGAATGAATGAACAGAATGAATGGAAATAAATTTAAATTAAATCATATCGTTAGTTTCTGAAGCATAGCACATGTTATTGTTTATATGATCTACAGTTGAGAATCACAAGCAGAGTGGCTTAGTTAAGTTAGTTATAAAATACAATCGGATTATATATGAGTAAATGCTGAGGCAAGAGACGAGACCTGATCTGGTTGTTGCTGGATGTCTTAACCATCTGTCCATAGCCATCAACAAGTTTCAACTCAGGTCCTTTCTGATCGAGCTGAAAATAAAACAACCAAATGTAAACTCCATCAAAGACACCAGAACTGGTTGAATATACAACAGTCAACACTTTCACTTGCCTCTCTCAGATCATTTTTGGCTTCATTTTATTTTCTTATATATACTCAAATTTCTTCTCTACAAGAGTACATCTTAGCATTAAAGAGAGGTGCGAACCAGTGCACTCCACAGTATGTACAAATGCTCAACCAATCAGCTTTTGTATCATGTGTAATCCAATTCTTAGGCCTACAGCTTTCTTCAGTAACTGTTGTGACAGATTACAATAAGGTCAATAACTGGAACGGTTAGTCACCAATAATGACACTGCTAGACAATCTCTGTGCTTTACCGCCACAAGTATTCCACTGACAGCCAGAGTTATGTGCTTAAGCTTTTAAATGGTGCCTCTCCAGTGCCAGTCTGGGGCACTTTCCCAGTGCTCTGACCAATACTAAATCTTCCATGCAAAAAAGTCATATTTAGACGTCATGACTCCCTAACTGCCAATGTAGTGCCTCAGTAGGCTACCTTAAACAAAGCAAGGTCAACTACAGGTAACGTAAGGTCAGGTAAGGAAACATAAGGTAAGGCTAATTGGTAAGAGCACTCATCGTGCAACACGAGAGTAAGGGTTCAAGCTTACACCGAGATGGCTACTCTTTAGAGACCTTAAGCAAGCTCTTCACTCACATTTGCCCAGCGCCATCAGCTGATGCTTGGTCATTAGATGCTGGTACTTAATAAGTGCTAAATAATAATAATACTACTAACAATAAGGCACTTGCCCAGTTATTACAAACTGCAATCAACAAAATTTTGAGGCATTAGGAAATAGTCAAAGTGTCTTTCATCCAGACCACTTAACCACAGCAAATAGATACAAGTAATACACAAAACAGATACTGTAATACACAATTTACACCATATTAGAAATAGTATTAACATTAATAATATATACGCTTTAGCATTTGTACTCATATTGAGATAAGTATCCAAGAACAAGGTGAACATCAACTTTTAACCAGAAATACAGTAATAAATGCTTGATAATACATACCAGATTTACAACCACTTGCTTGCCATAGTTGAAGATCTGCGCTGCAAAGTGTCTCTGAAAACCATCCAGCTGAAAACAAGCAGGCAACATTTTTAGAATTCAAAATATCAAAATTATTACCTCACAAATTACAGTGACATTATAAATAATCAGAATACAACCTTTAGGCAGCTACATCTAGTACTAAGTCTCAGAATTGACTCAGTACCCAGTCCGCAGTTTACCAATATTTTGACACCTCTATCAAGTAACATGTTTAATGATGTTGTAATATGATAATAAGGTCAAGTCATTAAATAGAACATGTATACGGTATATGATAGGCAGCATCACACGACAATGAGGTCATGTCATGGAGCTGCTTTACCTTATCCATGACAACGTCTTATACAAAGCCAGAAAAATGTACATTTAGCACATCACTTTAATAGGTTCCTATAAGGCACTAATTCAAACAACCAGATACATTAAAAACATATCTATAATAAGCACAATGTCTGTGGTTTCACAGTGTATTAGAAGTATTGGTAGGTCATATTAGGCAGACTAAAATGGTAAATTTACATGATTATGAGAAGAGCTGATGATAGGGCGAGGCTTGTAGCTGAGATCCGGGAACTGAGACCAGTGGAGTGGGACAGATCCTCGCGTCTGAAAATTAAAATATCTAACATATTACATACTATTCTACTTGTTGACATCATATTTAAACTGTGGAATTTTCTGCACAGGAAACTTTAAACTCTGGAATAGCCTGCACATAAAAATTAAACTCCAGAATTTCCGGCACATGAAAATTTAAACTCTGGAATTTCCTGCACATGAAAATTTAAACTCTGGAATTTCCGGCATGGTGTCTGATCACTAACATGTCTAGCATCATACTCTCCTTCTCAAAGGTACAAAACCCAAAACATCGCTTGAAAGTAATTAATTTTCAATCACACAATTTATGGCAAAGAGTAAAATACAATTTCAAATAAATAATTCCAATTGCCAATGCACAAGGGAGGCTCATTAAGAAGCAGCTGCAGTGGGCCTAACAATGACCAGCCATTATAAAATAGTCACATTTTTCTAACACTCAAATAAAAAAATACTTTTTCATCCATGTGAACTCAGTCATTAATAATCAACATTTCCCACTAATGAAAAACTTCCACAACCTGGACGAAGGAGCATTTTATTCCACTGAACTCCACTATCTGTTCCGTTTCCACAAAGTTCGCCACGTGTCCCTCGGTGTCCATTCCACGCATGTAGTACCGTGTTCCAGCACGATAACAAGAACGCCGTGACATCAACGTATACTTGAACGCTTGGCCTTTGACTTCACACTGGTTTACCGAAACGACTAACCAATTGTTTATCACATTACGGAAAATAAAACGAAACAGTGACAACATACAGTAAAATGATTCGCTAAATCAGACCAAAACCTTGAATCTGCCAGTGACCAAGTGACTGAATACACATTCAACGTAAACTTTTCACTTCCCACCTACAATTAATTTTCGGTGTTGTTGGATGATGGGATGTAACAGTCTAATAATTAGTTCCATATTCTTTGGCACATCAGATGAATAAGTGAGCTAATGAGTACATTAGTGGCAACTAAACAATAACCAGCAATCCAAGCCATCTATCTAGTTAGCAAGTAAATAAATATTGTAAAAGCTTTACAGTAAATTTAAGCTCATAGTCATATTTTAAAAGGATACATCCTAGCATCACTGGAACACAGAAGCGACTCAACTCAGCCTGCTGTGACAAATCGCGAAGGACAAAGCCATTCCAAACAAACCTTGAATCTGCCTGTAACAATGAAACAACAACACAACACTAATATAATCAATCAAATCCTCTACACTAATAGAACTGCAAATCCAGTCCATCATATCATTATAACAAACATTTTTAACACAACCACTGACCTAATGATACTACGTTCTGAAGTCCACAGCTAATCACAAGTTTCTCATTTATTTTCAAAATCATCATGTTTACTAATCCAAAGAAGCTTCAAATGAGACTTTGGCAAACTCACATTAAACACATGTCCAGTGGATTAATAATACAATAGCTACAGCTAAACAAATATGTTACCCAGCAGTGAAAAACATACCACACACAAAGTCTATCAGACGAATCAGAGTTTGAAGTCAAGTAATAAAACTGAAATTTACCTCTTTAAGTAAAACGAACCAGAAAGCTAAAGAAAATGATGAAAGCTGATCAAGCCCATAAGGCTAAAGAAACTTAATGAAAGCTGATCACGGAAAGCTAAAGAAAACTGAAAAACTGATGAAAGCTGATCATGGAAAGCTATAGTCAAGGAGCTAGCTCATGTTTCGTGTGCACTTCAATGTACTGTGGCGAAATTCGCCAGGTTTAATTGTGACGTCATAATAGTTCAGACTTAAGCGGCTGTAAGTTTAACCATTGAATAGATTGGGTCGTTGAGTGCATTAGACACCCGTGCCTCACCAGGGCACCCATGCCTCACCAGGGCACCCGTGCCTCTCGAGGGCACCCATGCCTCTACAGGGCACCCGTGCCTCACTAGGGCACCCTTGGAAGGTTATATAAGGCCGCAAGCTTTCCATGTAATGCTTCTCTCGGTTTTCGTTGTCTGGAGAAGACGTACGTGTGTGTAGAGAAGCTCTCGTTCTTTTCGTTGCCTAGAGGAGGCGTACGTGTGTAGAAGCAAAAGCTCTCGTTCTTTTCGTTGTCTGGAGGAGACGTACGTGTGTGTAGAGAAAAGTTCTCTGTTTTACGTTGCTCATAGGATACGTACGAGTGTAGTCAGAATTGTTCTCGTAGAATAAGGTCGTCGGTTTCACATTGGATTAGTGCGAGAAGCTATCGATTAAAACGAAGTGTTTCTGTTAATTCGATTCAATTTGGAAATATATTGTGGATTACACTGTGAGTTATTTTACGAGAAAGAGCCTCGTCCTTCTGTTGAAAAGGGTATGTACACTGAATTTACATGGATGATCTGTTAATAAGAAGTCGTTAAATGGCCTTCGTCTGTGTTCGTTGCTTTTATGGAGAAGTAGTTGATCGGTGGCCGTAAGTCCCCCGTTGACAGCGAGGGCCGGACCCAGGACATAGATAAAGAAACCTTAGTGCATCTATACCATCACCTCAAGAGATAGAGATAAAGACAAGGCGGACGGTCAATCCTGGAGAACGAGATAACGCGAGTGAACCGCCACACTGCCATCCAATTTGAGGTGATAAGTTTGAACGACGACGACGCACCAAGGCGGTGAAAGGTAAAAGTCCGCCATATTGCCAACCGAAGTGAGGTGATAAGGAAGAACACCTACGACGCACCAAGGCGGTGAAAGGTGAAAGTCCGCCACATTGGTACCAGAATCGGGGTGGTGATTTCACCGAGTGAATTTGTGGGACATTGATCAACTACAAAGCAACGGCGAAAGCTGATCATCAATGGAAGACGAGGAGATAATCATAAGACGAAGACCGCGGGGCATAGAGGATCCGTTCCCGGGCACTTCGACTCCCGTGAGAAGACGGTCAACGACGGAGGCGTCGCCAGAACATAGTCTGTTGGAGGTCATCGACGATGGTGACCTGAGACCAGATGAACCGAATGGAAGAGAGAGGTCAGAAAGAGAAATGTCGCCACAGAAATTGCTAGAAGGCATCGGAGGACTACTGAAGACGAGACCGATGCAGATGAAACCGGGGAAGTTCGACGGAACAGGATCGTTGGAGTCTTTCCTGGCGCAATTCGAAGTATGTGCAAGACATAACCGATGGACGGCTTCAGATAAAATCGACTTCCTTCGGTGTGCATTGGAGAAAACTGCGACTCAGTTGTTATGGGACTTCGGCGCTCGACAAGATGTAACGTATGAAGAACTGGTCGGACGTCTGCGACAACGGTATGGCACGGAAGGCCAGGCCGAGATGTTCCGTGCGCAGCTCTACTATCGACGCCAGAGAAACGGTGAAAGCCTTAGCGATCTTCTGCATGACATTCGGCGGCTGGTGGTACTTGCATACCCGGTACCATCCAATGAGACTACGCAAATCATTGCCAGAGACTCTTTCTTGGAAGCCATGCGGGACCGCGAACTTTCACTCAAGGTACGTGAGCGAGAACCAAAAGGTTTGGACGAGGCCTACCGGACGGCGCTTCGTCTCGAGGCCTACCAGCGAACGATGGATACGGACGATCGAAGGAGAGAGCCGAACAGAGTTAGAGGAACGCAGGAGACCGACCTCGACGCTCAGATCCAGTCACGGATAGACCGATTTCTCGCTGAGCAACGAGAGGAGCAGCGAAGATGGCAACGAGAGCTGGAGAGTAACATTGACCGACAACTTCGAGAACTGCGGAGCCAAGCTGCGACTACTGGCGCCACCGGGCGAGATGCTCGCCCATCGGAAGGTAACCAAGGAATTTCACGGCGGACGGCGGCATGCTTCAACTGTGGCCGACCCGGTCACATTGCTCGCAACTGCCGGCAACGCCGCCGGCCCTTCAATCGTCAGCCAGCAACGGCAACGGTCGGAACGGAACCGACCGATGTCACGGAAGAAGTCGTCACTAACCACACTGCGCGGCCAAGACTTCCGAATCGTGCAAGCAACAACGCCATCTACATACGAGGTATAGTCAACGGACGACCGCAGACCTGCCTGATCGACACTGGATCAGAAGTAAGCCTGGTACCGTCTTCTACTGTTGAAGGGTTAGACTTACGTCCATGCAATCGTTTTTTGATGGCTGCTAATGGGTCTAATATACGGGTCCTGGGAGAAGTAAATATTCCGATTAGGATTCGGGAGGGATTTGCAATTCCCACGGCTTTTCTGGTGTCCGATCAAATTGCTGAACCGATGTTAGGCATGGATTGGTTAAGGGAACACCGATGTCGCTTAGGTTTTGGTGCTGGGGCCTTGTTTGTTGGGCGTAGGCGAGTTGCTCTTGTGAAAGGCAACGGGTCCATGTGGTGTCGGCGCGTGATCGTCGCTGAGGAGGTTGTGGTAGCTCCTAAGTGCCAACAGGATGTGTCAGTTAAGACGCAGTATGGGGACTTAGCTACTAAAGCGCCTGCATGGATGACTGAGGCCGCGGAGGTCCAGCCTGGTGTTCACCTGGCCCGAGTAGTGGTCGGAGATCGTGCGGATACGACCCAGGTAAGGGTAGTCAACCTTAGTGAAGACCCGGTTAAGCTAAGTAGGGATCAAGTTCTAGGAGGCTTGCACCCAGTAGAGGTTGAGTGCAGCAGTGTTAGCAAGGAAGTTAGAGGTAAGATAGAGGGTGATTTTTCATTGGACTGTTTGATGGAAGATCTGCCGGAAGAGGTGAGCTCGGATGATCGCGTACAGCTGCGAAACTTGTTGGCAGAATATAAGGATGTATTTTCTGCAACGGAAAGAGATTTTGGTAGAACGACCGTGACTACACATAAGATTGATACAGGTAATGCACGACCGGTACGACAGCCTTTAAGACGACAGCCATTGCCGTATAGGACCACGATAGATGAGCAGTTAGATAGCACGTTAGCCGTAAGACAGAACGGGATGAAAATAGCTAAGAGAAACATTTTCCCAGTTCTGCTGGTGTTGGTCGCAGCGGTACAAACGGTGGCGTGGGTTAATCAGGAAGCGATATCGGTGGCTAGTGTTTTAATCGATACCGTAATTGTGAGGTACGAGGCCCCGTTGCAAATACTTACCGATCAGGGGATAAATTTTG
This sequence comes from Allolobophora icterica, assembly GCA_963556255.1. Lineage (NCBI taxonomy): Eukaryota > Metazoa > Annelida > Clitellata > Crassiclitellata > Lumbricidae > Allolobophora > Allolobophora icterica. The sequence goes on from OY744616.1 coordinate 36,360,188, forward strand.
ATGGGATGAAAGAGAGGTTTCACAGAACTTTGAATGCGATGTTGGGGAAGGTTATATGCAGCCATCAGAGGGATTGGGACGAAGTCTTGCCCCATGTCCTTGCCGCTTACCGGGCGTCGCTGCATGAAGCGACGGGCTACAGTCCGAATTTCCTCATGTTCGGACGTGAGACAAGAGCGCCTTTGGATCTTGTCTATGGTCGACCTCCGGACGCCCATCGAACTGATGCTACGTACGTGAGCTACGTTCAGGAGCTTGCTGAACGTATGGACAGCGTGTACCAACTGGTCCGCGAACAGTTGAAAGCCACGGCGGAACGACGTCGCCATACTTACGACCTTCGAGTTCGTCCGGCACAGTTCAAGCCTGGAGACCGTGTTTTATATTTCACACCGCGTCGTCATCGAGGTCGCACTCCGAAATGGACCCGTATGTACACGGGACCTTTTACTGTGGTGGAGCAGCGAGGAGTTGTAAATTACGTCATTCGGAAGACGGCCAATTCCCGACCGTTTACCGTGCACGTCGACAAGTTAAAGCTATGTTTCGACGAAGGGGTATCAATGGAAGAGGATACGCTGGACGATCAACCAACGGGTGAAGAGACAGACAGCGGCCGGCCCCGGCGTGAGATCCGGCGGCCTGCACGTTTTCTTCAGTAAAGTGGATAGTGCCGGATGCGCGGGCATTGTGGTCTTGCCTGGACGTCCGAGATAGTATTCTTTAGTGCCAGTTGAATTACTGTGACGATTCTGATCGGATTATTTCTTTATTGCAGACGGCTGGACGTGAAATCCTAGTCTAACGAGTTCAAGTCTTTGTCATGTATCCGATCTTCACCTACCGCCGTCCTGTTCTTGGTCGTAGTGTTGAATTGTCAGAAAGAAACGATACGGCTGCACCTCTTTACTGGAACGGCCGAGCGAGTATCGTCGGGACGACCATCGCCGCTCCTGGATGGTCGATCGGTCGTGATGTGCAGGGACACGTTGGTTATATACCTGAACGGAGTTTGTTGATGGAAAGTGAGAGCGAGGCAGGTAATCGACTGTTTCGTGTTCCTCCGACCCCAGCTAATAGTCCAGCATCATCGGATTCTACGGACTCGGAAGCCTCGACGCTGATATTCTCGCCAATGTTGAAGGATGATCAGAAGAATGTAATGGCGGCGGTGATTAACGAGTTGGGCCGTCTAAAAATTGCCAGGGGATTTCCGAAGGATTTGCCGGACTCCTACCTGTGTCATCTCTGTTCGCAGAAGGGTCATCGTATACAGGATTGTGCACTCGCTCGACCAAGGAACGAAGCACTCACTCCCTATCAAGGAAAGAAAAGATGCTTTGGGGAGTATAGTTGTCTTCGATGCCGAAGAAAGTGGTTTTCGCAAAACAGTTGGACTAATGCGGAACAAGACTGCCTTGGATGCGGAATGACTGTGTACCCACATAAGCAACGTCTTCGGTCGAAGAGCAAGAGTCAAGATGTCTGTGGGATCAACCGAACTCATCGGCAGCAATTGTGTGGAAGATGCAAGGAGCTTGGATACTGTTGCTTCCTAGAGACCGCATAGAATGGATGCCTGTGTTGCTTCCGTGACTGACTGGACCATGGAGCTGTGATTTCTTCATGAACTTGATATTGATGTCATTACTTAGTGATAAGTTGTTGTAAAGTTCTGTAAAATTAGTTGTCATTAATGTGAGAATTGGCATTGAGCTAACGATGATTTGTGATTTTGTGATTTAGTTAATCTGCCATGATGGATGATGTGAGTTACGTGGAGGAACTCGAAATGTCAGAACAGTGGCTTTTGGACTCTGAGATTGTCGCCGAGATTATGCAGTTATTGGATGGTGATGTGAATGCATTAGAATCGCCCATACCACCTGATTTAGACGACCTTGAGATGTCGTCGCTCTTCTTTTATGGTTCTGGAACGGTCAGTCCTCCGGTTCCAGGTGTTTTAGAGTCTTCACCAAGCATGAATAATTCAGCTGTGGAAATGATACCTGTTCATGTATTGGAAATAATGCCAATACCTTTTAGTGGTTTTACGGCTGTTTGGTGGCCATATTCTTGGGCATTTGTCCTTATGGGATATGTCTTGGTCAAGTGAATGAGTCTGATTTAATGCATGAATGATTTTGACGTTTATTCAGTGTGTATTGGAAACGTATTGTAATTTCAGTTAAGAGCGATAAGCTTGTTGATTGGGTTTTAGACTAAATTCTTGGTTATGTATTTTTGCGAAAAGTATTCGATTATTTTGAGGGATAGCATTGCGCTATACACGACAGTGTTAGGGTGACGCATGTGACCGATGACGTCATAATAATTGAACGTTACGAGTCAAAGCAGGAATAATTAAGAGTTGCGCGTTAATAATTAAGTTGTGAGATTTGTACTAAAGGTTAGTTATCTGAGATAAGTAATTGTAATGTTTGAATATTGCAAATAGTTTCACTGATAAGTTTCATGAATGATGAAATTTTGAATCCATGAAACAACCGCGTTAGCGAGAGTGATGTGTTAGTTATAAGTGAATTTAACTTTTGAATTTTGCAAGGGAGTAATTTGGCGCTATGTGAATAACTGGACTGTGTATAGAGAACCAGCCCTATTGCAGTTATTAAGGTGTCTTTTGTGTGCTGTGATAGAAATGTGACATTGGGAACTGAAGCATTGTGACTGCTAGTTGAAATAGTGATCTTTTGAACTGTGAACTTTAATCGTGTGCAGTTAAGGTTGTGTGTTATTGTAGATAAGATTTCTTTAGTGGCCCAGATGTTGGTTAGAGGGTGGGGTCACCCTCTCAGCCTGGACCGTGGAGAATGTGGCGAAATTCGCCAGGTTTAATTGTGACGTCATAATAGTTCAGACTTAAGCGGCTGTAAGTTTAACCATTGAATAGATTGGGTCGTTGAGTGCATTAGACACCCGTGCCTCACCAGGGCACCCATGCCTCACCAGGGCACCCGTGCCTCTCGAGGGCACCCATGCCTCTACAGGGCACCCGTGCCTCACTAGGGCACCCTTGGAAGGTTATATAAGGCCGCAAGCTTTCCATGTAATGCTTCTCTCGGTTTTCGTTGTCTGGAGAAGACGTACGTGTGTGTAGAGAAGCTCTCGTTCTTTTCGTTGCCTAGAGGAGGCGTACGTGTGTAGAAGCAAAAGCTCTCGTTCTTTTCGTTGTCTGGAGGAGACGTACGTGTGTGTAGAGAAAAGTTCTCTGTTTTACGTTGCTCATAGGATACGTACGAGTGTAGTCAGAATTGTTCTCGTAGAATAAGGTCGTCGGTTTCACATTGGATTAGTGCGAGAAGCTATCGATTAAAACGAAGTGTTTCTGTTAATTCGATTCAATTTGGAAATATATTGTGGATTACACTGTGAGTTATTTTACGAGAAAGAGCCTCGTCCTTCTGTTGAAAAGGGTATGTACACTGAATTTACATGGATGATCTGTTAATAAGAAGTCGTTAAATGGCCTTCGTCTGTGTTCGTTGCTTTTCTGGAGAAGTAGTTGATCGGTGGCCGTAAGTCCCCCGTTGACAGCGAGGGCCGGACCCAGGACATAGATAAAGAAACCTTAGTGCGTCTATACCATCACCTCAAGAGATAGAGATAAAGACAAGGCGGACGGTCAATCCTGGAGAACGAGATAACGTGAGTGAACCGCCACACTGCCATCCAATTTGAGGTGATAAGTTTGAACGACGACGACGCACCAAGGCGGTGAAAGGTAAAAGTCCGCCATATTGCCAGCCGAAGTGAGGTGATAAGGAAGAACACCTACGACGCACCAAGGCGGTGAAAGGTGAAAGTCCGCCACAGTACCCTCAGTTTGACCTCACAGGGTTATTATAGGTCATCAAAGTGTGTCAAAAAAATTAGTCACATGATCCGCTTATTGATCGCTTAGCCGCCATATTGGATTCAAGATGGCGGAAAAAGGACTTTTTAAATCACTTGTATCGCGGCCACTTCTTATCCGATTTCGACGTTTTCATACAAATCACGCACCAAGATGAAGAATCTTTTGATTGCTCAGAATGTCTGCTGCTACAACGCTTTGGGGGGGGGGTTCAGATCAGCTCGTTTCAGGTTGGACGTTTACTAACAGTCCATACATACCATCTTCTGGGACTTCTGACAAGATATCATCCCGGAGAACAACAGATGCTTCTTGAATTTTCTTCCTGCCATTATTCTCACTGTAAGCGGGAAGCTTGTTGCCCCCTTCTTTTGACAGATAACACATGAGGTGTCATGTGTCTTCTTCATAACATTGTTTAAATGTACCCTCTCCATGAGGGCCCTGAATACTGATAAGAACCTTAACGTAAAAAACAAAAAGATTGAAAAATTGGTGTAATACTACAGAAAATTTGTTTAAAAAATTGTTTTTGTTTAATTTCTCAAAAACGGCTATAATTAGCAAAACATATGAAAGGACCAAAAAGATCGCTCTAATTAAGACATACAATTCAAAGAAAAAAACGTCAAAATCAAATGGAAAACAGCTGTGGAACAGGCATATGAAAGGTACGCTTGGTTACTCGAATGGCACTGCACTGGATATCAATTTTGAATCCTAGACGAAAATGGCACAACATAATATTACTTTCAATAGTACCATTTGAAAGCTTATTAAATGCTGATTATATTTTGTCAGAGTAATATTTTCCCATTTTATACTCCTTCAGTGGCAAAAAGTAAAAAATACAGAAAATTTATTTTTAAAAAAATTGTTTTTGCTAAATTTCTCAAAAACGGCTATAATTAGTAAAAATACACATAGACCAAAAAGATAGCTCTTATCAAGACCTACAATTTAACAAAGAAAACGTCGAAATCGGATAAGAAGTGGCCGCGATACAAGTGATTTAAAAAGTCCTTTTTCCGCCATCTTGAATCCAATATGGCGGCTAAGCGATCAATAAGCGGATCATGTGACCAATTTTTTTGACACACTTTGATGACCTATAATAACCCTGTGAGGTCAAACTGAGGGTACATTGAAGTGCACACGAAACATGAGCTAGCTCCATGACTACTAAAGAAAACTGAAAAACTAATGAAAGCTGATCACGAAAAGCTAAAGAAAACTGATAAAACCTCATCATGGAAACCTAAAGAAAACTAATGAAAGCTGAACATGGAAAGCTAAAGAAAACTGACGAAGGCTGATCACGGAAAACTGATAAAAGCTGATCAGCCCATGAGGCTAAAGAAAACTGATGAAAGCTTATCATCGAAAGCTAAAGAAAACTGATGAAAGCTGAACATGGAAAGCTAAAGAAAACTAATGAAAGCTGATCATTGAAAGCTAAAGAAAACTGATGAAAGCTGATCAAAGCTCGTGAGGCCAGAGAAAATAAACTAATGAAAGTTGGTCATTGAAAGGTAAATAAAACTGATGAAAGCTGATCAAGCTCGTGAGGCCAGAGAAAATAAACTAATGAAAGTTGGTCATGGAAAGCTAAAGAAAACTGATGAAAGCTGATCAAGCTTGTGAGGCCAGAGAAAATAAACTAATGAAAGTTGGTCATGGAAAGCTAAAGAAAACTGATGAAAGCTTATCATGGAAAGCTAAAGAAAACTGATGAAAGCTGAACACGGAAAGCTAAAGAAAACTAATGAAAGTTGATCATGGAAGCTACAGAAAACTGATGAAAGCTTATCATGAAAAGCTAAAGAAAACTGATGAAAGCTTATCATGGAAAGCTAAAGAAAACTAATGAAAGCTGATCACCGAAAGCTAAAGAAAACTGATGAAAGCTGAACACGGAAAGCTAAAGAAAACTAATGAAAGCTGATCATGGAAAGCTAAAGAAAACTAATGAAAGCTGATCATGGAAAGCTAAAGAAAACTTATGAAAACACTCTGGCCATGAAGCTGCTGACATCTTTAGAAGGTGTGGCCTTGATAAAGAGAGAGAGAGACAGAGATAGAGAGAGAGAGGCATACTCACTCGCTCATGAAGAGGAATATTCTTGAAATCAGGACTTGTGTTGAAAAGACGCTGCATTGTGTGGGTCAGGTCATAGGTCACCGAGTAGTAGAAGCTATCCATCGACAAAACTGACTCCACCATTGTCAAATAACGACCATTGTCCTGAACCTATAACAGAATAACAAACAATAAAACTGTTACAATTTACTTTACCAAATGTGTACAGAACCACTAATTTATATACTTGCTATTATATTTATTATTATTATTATTATTATTATAGTTATTAGCATTGATACATTTAGCATTGATCATTATTATTATTATTATTATTATTATTATTATTATTATTATTATTATTATTATTATTATTATTATTATTATTATTACTGCTATCATTATTATTGTTATTTTTATTAATATTATAATTATTTTTTTTGCCCCAAGGTACATATGATCCCTCAGGGACTTAGATATTAAGTTGTTGTTATGTTTTTTCCAGGAAATCAGGCCTCGTCCTCCGTTGAGTCCCTGAATGTGCCACGGAATGCGATGGCATTATAATTATGATTATTATTATTATTATTATCATTACCCAAAGGACAAAATTCAGAGGGTACGGAAAAAATTATTATTGTTATTGTTATAATTATTATTATTATTATTATTACTAGAGGATTTGCCCGTCATTATGACAGGGTTCATCTGCTGTCTGGCTGTGGGTCTGTACATCTATCTCCCTAGTGCCCAGTGTTTGTGGGCAGGGTGAATTTCGGGCGCCCGTGTGATATTGCATCTGCTAATCAGTCTTCGCCTCATCCTTGCTCCTCCTCCCCCTCAAAAGGAACAGAGGTAGGGTGGTAGAGAGGGAGGGAGAGAGGGACGGAGTGAGGGAGAGACAGACTTACTAACCACTGTTTGTCTGTATGTCACTCCATCTGTCTATCTGTGTGGCTTTGCGTCTGTACGTCTATCTCCCTTGTAGGCAGGGCGAATTTCTGGCACACGTGTGATATTGTGTCGGGCTTGGCTCGATGTCAGAAGTGTGTATCATAGGACATACAGATCTGGGAAACTATTAGAGAAGATTATTAAAATTATTATTATTATTATTATTATTATTATTATTATTATTAGATGTAGTACTGCAGTCACGTTGAAGTCTCCATCCATCTCCAATCACAGTCTGCTAACACACAATATACCACCTGATACTCCACTCAACTGGTCACAGAGGGTGGAGGCTCCTGCATACAGAAGCTTTTTGTCACTGCCTAATCGACAGCCTCTTCTGCAACATCTAATATGCTTCATCTCTTTGACACAATCCTTCACTCCCTAACTGACGATTTGCTCCCATCATCAGGAGTACGGTAATGCTCTCACTCTCTGGTTTGATGCAGACTACAGAGCGATGCACCAAAGGTATGTTGAGCAACGTCATAGAAAGAAAACACTGCAAAATGATCTCTTCAAATGGCTTATGATTCTATGGAAATAGCATGTTTACGAACAAGGCAGAATAGCACTGGCAAGGCTTGAGCGCCACAGTTCTAAAGATCACCAGCGGCTCTGGAATGATCTGTCAGCCAATCATGCACAAAACTTGTGGCTCACAGGGACCATCCTTCTCATCAAAGGATTGCCTTCACCATTTAACAAAGAAAGCTAAGTTTCAGTTGCATATGTTTGGACATATTCCATTGCCATGATAGGCATTCGTGAAGATCTAATTCATTACAGACGAATTTTTCTTTCATTTAGAACTTCAACATCATTAGGCATCGTTATCTTTTTTACCATTTCATATCTTCCTATTTTATCGATCATCTCTCACCTGCTGTTCGTTCAAATGGAGAAGTGTGCGCTGATATGGAATGATTTCTGTTCCAGTCATTTTCCAGACGGTCTTTTCGTCCACATTGCCGACTTTTGCTCGCTTTGTTATAACAATCAGATATGGACCTACAGCAAACATAGCTTCTGTACAAACCGGTAACAACAGAACAGTTTTATTTTATTATCAAACCAAAAAATGCCGCAGAATGTATTAAATAAAATTTCTACAGTACATCTGAGTTCACTTGTGGCCACAATAGACAGAATTCAAGTACAGCATGTTGATTAATTTCCTCTGGATTAAAATGCAGGATAAAAAATATATGCAGGTGCCATTTTTATGGTGGTGCCAGTCTCAAGCCTGGAAAAAGGTGGAGGGTGACACTAATCATCTTTGTGATGATGCAGCGTAATTAAACAACAACTAATCAATCAAATATGTAGTTGTTCTCATGGTGATGTTCTTACTGGTCATGGCAAAATAGAAAGCTTAAATTTCTCATTATATTTCCAAATTTATTTGGAGTTTTGTGCAGAAAAGAATTATCTAGAATGACATAGCGCATTTTCTCAGTTTTTAAAAGTAACTAAACCAACTTGAGATTAACATATTTACCTGCTAATAAATGAATGATTCCGAAAATGCCATAAATTGATTTCACTTCAGAACCAGTTGGAATCTGGTTTTCCTTTTCTAAAACATGAAAACATTTCATTTGTGAGAAGGTCTAAGGACTTCCAATAAAACTGCAGTCATATCATACAATCTTGACTAGTACTTTTCCATCTGCAACTTGGCAAGCAAAAATCTATCAAGTATTAGAAAAATCTTGGGTTTTGCAGAGGAAAGAAAGGACGGTTATTGGTTGGTTGAGAGCACAAAGCACATTGATTTTACTCAGAACATTGGAATCGATTAATGATGTAGCAGCATTGCAGAGAATACGAATCACAGTCTGTGATACATTGCAACATCTGCAGACCAAGACATGATGGGTTGGCAAAACAAGTTATGTTGGGAGTGGTAGCAGGCCAAAAGCAAGGCCAATGAGATGGAAAGGACACAAGACCATAACTTAGTAACATGTGGAGAATTACGAGAGCTACAGTTGAAGACTAAGTGACTAAGGCAATGGATGGACAATGTGTAGATTCATTTACTCAGTACTGCCTTAAGCATTAATGCAGAAACAATGGCACAATTAATTGCAATGCTGTACAAGTTTCTAAATTGAGTTTGACACTGAAAAAACTAGCTGTAATGCTCAGCTAAACACAATCAACTACACTCTAGTTAGCCCATTGGAGTAATAAGGGCTACAAATACAAATCTGTGACAAAACGCAGAATATTTATCTATGACAATGTTGGCTGTAAGTTTAATAGTACTACTTCAGATCATACTCACATTGATATAATCAAGCCCTATCAATACAGTAGTAATAACACAGGGTACAATAACATGTACACCAGTCAAATCAACTCTAGCATTTCAACATAGCTGCTTTTCAAGATTCCTTTCTTATCTAAACATCAGTATACGCTAGCGACAAAGTACCACTCGTTCATAGTTTGTTTTAGATTACAGCATCTTAGGATTTACTCCCCTGACTAAAAGATAAAATTAAATGGATTACATGAATTAATTAAGTGGCTTCATGAACTCACTGGTCAGTAGGATTTCGTGTGAAACACGGTCGATGACGACAAGATCTCTGCTGTTCGCCTCGTCTGGTTCAAGGTAGAAATGAGTCGGACTTATGTGACTAGCGACAGAAAATCCACCAATCGCATCAACAATTATTGGTGAAACAAGTCACTAATTTAATAGTGAGGTGAAGCTTACGTGAGACTGAGTAGCCGATTGGTTAGAGCGCTCGGCTTGAAACACGGAGAGAATACGGGTTCGATATTCTTCTTCTGAGACCGTTACTGTGTAGGACCTTCATTCACAACTGCCTAGTGCCATCGATTGATGCTTGGTAATTAAATAGTGAAACTTAACATGTAGATTATACTAATAATACAAATAATAAAAATTGTAATAATAACTGATAATTAGTGGCACTGTAATTGTCATCAATCTAATTTCTAAATGGATGTTCTCCTCTGCCTTAACCCTGCCAAAACAGAATTTATTATCCTTGGCCTCCCATATCAGATCAAGAAAATCTCAGAACCTTCCATATGCCTACCCACCATTGCCACCTATGATTTCTACAGCAGTTATTATAATGCGTAAAGCATTAATTGCTGAACGCTTCAACAGAAATCCTAGTAACATTATAATCTATTAGAAAAGCCAGGTCAAAGTCAGAAGAGTTGGATAACAGCAACAAGAGAAGATATATGTCAGGTGATTTGAATGCAATGCTTTGTGAAGTATAAGATAGATTTTAAACTGGGAGCCCTCTAGAAATAAATCTACATCTATTATTCTAATAAACTGTTATAATTAAATTACTGACTTGCTGAAGCTTCATAGCAACCTTGCCCTTATCACCAAGGTTCTACTATAAAGTGGAAAGAAATGGCCAGCCCTGTTTGTAATCATAATCATAAGATTTCTCCAAATTTCTAAAGCGCTACTCGCAGGCCCTTAGCCAGCCACCCGTCCTTTCAATTAACGGGTGAAAATTATTTTGGACGGGCATAAATTGTGCATGATTCTCCTCCAGCACCATCCAGTTTCTTCTCTAGAACCACTGCAAGCGTACAGATGACAGTTCTGTAAGGAGCATGGGTTGATAATTAGGCTCTGTAAACAGAGTCAGTCAGACTCGTACGGCGGTAGGATTTCGGGCGGTCACGACTTCGTACGCTCATGGCATCGGGTGGTCACGACTTCAAATGCTTTTGGACGGGCAACTCTGTATTTCTGGCAAAGGGCCTAGCTACTCGCAAAGCACCAGCTTATTCATAAGCACTGCATCATATTCAAGGGGTTGTCCCAAAGATCGATGTTTCAAGAACCACTGCCATGAAAACGAAATTGAAAATTAACCCATCAAACTACAGAGCATTTCCAGCTCCAAATTCGCTACAGCTAATTTGATTCCCATAAGGATGAAATCAGACAGTAGCTGATAAACGAAAAGCTAATGTTGGTCTCAAACTATCCCGTCAATGGCCAAACTATCCCGTCAATGGTTTTGGAATTTGAGCGATCTAAACTCTGATATTTCTTCTTTTTGTACCATTTTCGCTAAAGAGATTAAAGGAAGATAGTTCAGCGAGTGTGCCGGATGTGTCAAGGGTTAGAGAGCAATCAAGAGGGGTGTGTACAATTATTTACAAACGTTGTTATATGCATTATAAAGTTGTATTAAAACTCATACAGTCGTATCGATTCGTATGGCATCATGTGTTTGTTTATTTCAGTCGACATTTTGCCTTTTCCAAAACAGATCGTTAACAGCAATCTTGTCCTCGATCAGTCGGCATTTAACACGTACAACACTGATGAGGTTGTACAACAATACGCAGTGGACACGCACTGACGTAAATTTATCTCAGCGCCATCTACAGGTATACGTACAATTTAACGCATTAGCTCCCATTAGACTGAAAACAAGTGAAAGTAACAAAACTCCGGTTAAAGGCACAAACTGGTGACAATTCGAATACAATATCCAGAAAATTTTCAAACCCCAGAAGACTAAGTGATCCTAAGTCTCATTGATTAACTAAGAGTTTAGATACAAACTGTACTACATTTATTTTGGTTTATTAAAGCCGAAGTAGTAATTAAATGGCCTAATTCAAATGAATGTAGGCAATTCATTTAGGTCCATGGCATTTATATAAAATACTCGAGCGAAGTTCTGTGATAATAAATTAGTGCGCTAAATAAGCGGATATTTGGATTATCGCGTGAATAGTTTACTCGAAGGAAATATATACTTTATGGTTGACATAAATCGTCAGCAGATAGTCGAGATTTTTGCGAGATTTCCCCAATCCTTAGGGCTGTGAAATTCACTTTTTGAGCGCTTCCAATTCCTCGTTAAAAAGATAACGCTTCTTCTTTCAAAGAACGGTTCCTCAATCTGCCATTTGCTAAAGGGCAGAGGCATGGTTACCTAATTTTTAATTTTTAATATATATTTAACAGTATCAATTTGAAAAATTCATGGAAATGTTATCAAAAATACCAGAAATGGATAGGGCCTATAGGCCTATAATAGACTATATATATATAGATGGCATAGATGCTTCTTTATTGTAATCAAAATAGTTAACTTCCTCCGAATCCTCCTCTTCTTCCTCCTACTTTTCATCCTCCTCGATCCTTCTGGCTCGATTTCTTCTCTTCTTCTTCCTCCTCTTTGAACCTGTTCCTTCCTCTTCATCTTCTCTCGTGTTTCTTATAAGATGCTTTTCTTGTGTTCTGCTGATGTTCCGTATCCTTCCTGTAATCCTCTGGTCATGTTTTTGATGCTTCTGTTGATTCGATCTTAATTCTTCTGTGGCAACAACAACAGTAGGCTATCATCATATTATCATCAATGTCATCATCATAGTCATCATCATCATCATCATCACCACTTCCTCCAAAATTCCAAAAGAAACAAAAGAATCATCATTTGGTATGGCCTAATTATAGGGTAGCCTACCCAGATGCATGCATAGCTCGATCCTTGGCAAATAGGCCTAGGCCTATCGGAACTTGGCCAAGGGTGCTATGTTATCGTATGTGTTATTACATCCAAATCTGTTTAGTGACCCTAGAAAATATCCGGCTATCAATATTCTTGTGATGAGCTGGTATACGTCGTTGGTACTATATCAATTGGTTCCTTGTATACGTAACGTGACAATAGGTCTATAGGCCTAGGCTTACTTGTATCTAGAGCATGAACTACAAAAACAATTGCAAATAGGCCTAGGCCTCCTATATAATATATAGGAGGCCTAGGCCTAATTGTAATTGTAATATTAATACCATATATAATTCGGTGCTTGGTAAATTTACTTAGATAAAAAGGAATTATAGGTTAATATACGTGCCAATTTAAGATTTACCTGGAATGTACGCTGTATACAATATAGTTCTATTCATAGGCGTAATTTGTGGGCGGGGGTACGAGAGGTACCTGTGCCCCACTTTTTGGATTGGGGTACCGTACCCCCCCTCACTTTTAAACACTTTTTAAACAATGTTAATCAATATTTTATTATTGTGCCTTCCCAGAGATTGCAGTCTTCGCGCCTTGCTTCGTGTATGTAGACAGAGTGAGGAGTACGAATGTACTTAGATACTGGCAATGTAAAGCGAGAGCTAGACGAACTGAATCACAGACAGGCAGACTTTCAGCCAAACAGGTCACCCGACAGACTGACCGCCGTGATCGGCCCGCAGAGGCTACAGCTCTGGGCCACGGCTACAGTCTTCTTGGAAAGATCTGACACCACCTCACTCTCCGCCTTTTGTTGTCATCTTAGTCACATCGGGGTGTGACGATATAGGTCAAAGTGCAAGCTTCTATATCCTTCAAAATTAAGTTATAAATCCGTGTATGGACCCACACTCCTATTCTCGGCCTTGATATGACTCCTCACCCCTCAGTTCCCTCACAATCTCAGAATCAATAACTGTCGTTAGTTAAATATATCCGAGCCGGCTACCTGAAAAAGCTCCCTATAGCTTATATATTATAAGCATTAGCCTAAGACGTCGTTGATTTTGACTTATAGGGGGCCTGCACGTCATGTTCCTATTTGATAGGGAAAATGGATAAATTTGTTCTAAAACGAAAACGAGTAGGCCTATGGACCCGGGTGATATTATAATATATACGATTAAATTGCCGTCATGGAGGTAGCTCATCAGCGTTTCATAATCAATTACTGGCAGGGTAATATGTCAAAAATGCGAAAAACGAAAGTGGAGAAGAAATTGGTACCCCCACTTTTGAGACCAAAGTTACGCCCCTGGATGTAGCCTATACATTTTGATTACTGACTTCGCTAGGGGCGCTAATGGAAAGGAAAGCTGGAAACTCTGCCTTGCTAGCTGGCTGGAATTTGAACCCACAACCATAGGCGTAATTTTGGGGGCTCGATGTGTCGCGTGAGGAGATCGACGACAACGACGAGATATCATCATCATCACGATGGAGGCGTCGTTGGCGGTCGAGATAGAATGATGACGGACGAAAGCCAGTCTCCACTTGGTCAACAACATAGTTCGAGAATTCGTGCCTTTCGGTTTTAAAATTCGTAAAAATTCGCGAATTTTTGGTCTATTTTAAAATTCGTAAAAATTCGTAAAAATTCGTTGGGCCATTGTTGGGCCTTTTTTACATTGACAGTTGCGTTTTGCAAAAACAGCGTAAGCAACAACAACAAATGTGACGACGTCATGATTTGTTGTGTTAAGCTTCTGCTTAGAATTTAATGTTTAATTTAATTTAATATGAAAGTTTATTACGTAACGAGTTAATTTAGTTAAAATCCAATTTCTTAAAGATGAAAGAACATGGACCGGAGTGGACGTATGTAGTAATCTTGGGGGAGAAGTTAAGAGTCATCCCAAATAGTAGTGTTGTTTTTGTGACAAGGAATTTGTTGGCTGTTGTGCCCGAATTCGGGAGCATTTGCATGGCGAAAATACAGAAACCATGTAGAATTGAGTGGGAGCAGTGTGCTCTTCCTGACTCAGAATCAGAGGACGGTGAAGTAGAAGACACAGGTCGATGAACGTTGCCAGCCCTTTTTAACCATGTTTGGTTGCAAGCTGTGTTAGTGACTGACTGGTCACACTGGAGCTGGGGCACTGGTGGATTTTGTTCTGCTGACTGACACTCACAGTCACACTCCCCAACTATGATAGAAATCGAAACTCAAGACTCCAAGTAGAACAGTAACTGAATACCAGTACTATTGTGTCACTAGTCTTTTACTGCTGATTGATTGATTGCCTATGCCTGGCATTGGCATTTACTTGCTCAAAAAGTTGAAAAGTAAAGAAATAGTAAAATTCTTTGCCATGGCAAAGAATTCTATTATTTTATTATTTCACGAATTTTAACGAATTTTAAAACTGCACTTTTAAAATTCGTAAAAATTCGTGAATTTTTAAAATTCTTAAAATTCGTAAAATGCGAATTCTCAAACTATGGTCAACAATGAAGGCAGCGAGGCCGAGGTGTAATCGGACACCACACAGCCAAGGTGTAATAGGACACCTCGCGGCTATGGTGTAACCAGACACCGCCCGCGCTGCAGGCGAGCGACGACCCGCGTCTCGAGGAGCAATCTGACACTAATTGACGATAGCTTGACGTGGGGAGGGGGCTGACCGATGCACGCTGAAGTTCCTACTTAACAGAAGGAAAAGGAGAATACGGGACTTGTACTACTGACGAGCGCGACGTGAGAACAACGGTCGAGCGATCAACATCGAGAGGAGCGACCAGCGGCGGCGGCAGAGTATTAGTCCGTCAGATTCAGAGACTGACGCGAAGAACGATCTGTAGTTAGGCTGTACGAAGCAACATTTGAGATAGTCCGATTTAATATCTAAACGCTTTAATACTACGTGGAAGTTCCCGTAGAGTTAGTGTATATATATTTGTTTCTTTAATTAAATTCATTTATTAATTAAACAAAGTTCGTCGTGAATCTTCTATAGAAAAGTTAGGCACGTTAAATAAAAGTGCAAGTAAAAGAACAAGCAGTCGAGGGTCGACATCAACACACGGCAAACACACGACAGGGCGACCTTCGATTGCGACATTGGCGCAGTCGACAGGATTTTCAACTGAGGACGTCACGACGAAGAGCGGAACCGGAAACGAAAAGAGGAATCTCAACAGATCGGGACCAGCGGCGAATACAACCCTTCGCAACTGGAGAAATCGAGTGCCGGACTCCGAAGACGAAGGACTCGAAGCAACCGACAGCAACAGGCAAGGACGAGGAACAAGAGCGCCAACGGACGACCGACCATCGCTAGCAACGACGGACGGGAGTGGCAACGGAGGACAGCGGATCAGCCAAGATACCAAAAGACGGAGCTCGCTCGACGTATTCAGAGGGCAAGTCCTTACTGGTAGTCGTGGTAATCTGTGAGGTTGCGGTTGAGGTCTGGATGAGGATTGGTGTGCGAATAGCCGAGGCTTTTGCGTAGCTCCTTTTGCTCAGTTCTGTTCTTGTTGTATTTTGGTAGAATTTTAGGACGTTGTTTTCTTTGATTTCTGACCAACGGTGACTCTCCTCTAACTTACTTATCTTTTTCTATTAGTGAGCGGACGGTTGGAAGATGGATAAGTTGTCGATAGGGAAAAGAGTGAGGGTGCTGAACATACCCCGTCACAGACTAGTCGCATATCTGATAAAGATGGGACTAGGAGAGGAGGAATTGGGTTCCATGAGGATGGACCAGCTCCAAGAGGCTAGTGCTGAAATAATTGTTTCTGGAAAGGAGACCCCGCCAGAAGTAAGTGAGAAAGTAAGCACAGGTAGCCCAGGTAGCAGTATGAGCTCGGCAAGGCAAATGCGGCGGGTCATGTTAGAACTAACAATATACCAGAGAGAGGCAGCGGAGAGAGCGGTGATGAGAAGCATAAAAGAGGAACGCAGGCGGATCGAAGAAAGGAGAGAAGAAAGGCTGAGAGAAGAAGCGGAGAGAAGGGAGAGAAGAGAGGAAGAAAAAAAGAGAAGAGAAGAAGAGAAAGAAGAAGCAGAGAAATTAAGGCTTCGGGAGGAGAAACGGAGGAGAGAAGAGAAGGAGGAAACAGAGAGACTCAGAGTGCTAGAGGAAAAGCAGGCTGAGAAGTTCAGGCTTCAGGAGGAGAAGCAGAGGAGAGAAGAGAAAGAGGAGGCTGAAAAATTAAGGCTTCAGGAGGAGAAACGGAGGAGAGAAGAGAAAGAGGAAGCAGAGAAATTAAGGCTTCAGGAGGAGAAGCAGAGGAGAGAAGAGAAAGAGGAAGCAGAGAAATTAAGGCTTCAGGAGGAGAAACGGAGGAGAGAAGAAAAGGAGGAAACAGAGAGACTCAGAACGCTAGAGGAAAAGCAGGCTGAGAAGCTCAGGCTTCAGGAGGAGAAGCAGAGGAGAGAAGAGAAAGAGGAAGCAGAGAAATTAAGGCTTCAGGAGGAGAAACGGAGGAGAGAAGAGAAAGAGGAAGCAGAGAAATTGAGGCTTCAGGAGGAGAAGCGGAGGAGAGAAGAAAAGGAAGAGGCAGAGAAGAGAGAGAAGGAAGTCCGAGAGGAAAGGGACGCAGAGAGGAGACTCAGAGACGAAAGGGACTATAACTTAAGGCATTCGGTCGTAGGACGAATGATAACGTATAGTGAAAGCTTGCAAGGACTCTTACCGAGATCCCCAAGCGACCATGCGCAAATCCCTGGTTTCTTTGTGCATTGTGAAAGGGTATTCGACTCTTGCACTGTCCCGGACGACCTTCGTAGCAGATTACTCTTGACCTGTCTAGATAATCATGCCAGAACAGTGACAGCCAGAATTCTCATTGACTTGACCCAGAAATCGGTGTCTGTTAAGATACCCTGGCGAGCTGATCACCAAAAGGCGCTAGATAAACTTACGCACGACTTGAATAACGCTGTATGTTTGCAGACAATTGGCTACGGCAGAGAGTTTGGTCTATCGACTGACGCTTCAGACAAAGCAGTCGGTTGCTGCTTATTCCAAATTCAAGTCGATGGAACAGAACGGCCAATATATTTCGCCAGTTCTAAATTAGATGCTACGCAAGCGCGTTGGTCCACTGTGGAGCGCGAAGCGTATGCTGTGATTTTTGCGTTGAAGAAGTTTAGGGATTGGATTTTTATGTCAAGGACCACCCTCTATTCTGATCACACCCCCTTGACGTTCCTAACTGCTTCTACGCCCACAAGTGCTAAACTTGCGAGAGGGGCTCTGGCCCTCCAGGACTTCGATATTTCTTTTGAATATCGACCTGGGGTGCTGAATATTCCCGCTGATCTTTTGTCCAGACTATGATTGAGGAGAAGGCGGACTACCATGTAAGGCACCGCGACAACTGTAAATAATAATTATTAACTGTGCTGTTATTTTGTAATTTTCATGGGAACCACGAGGACATGGTCTGGAGGATATCGGCGGAGGGAACGACATCATTCTCAGCCGGGAGGCGAACCAATGACTGGCTTTGTCCTCCCCCGGGAAGGGAGGTGTCGCGTGAGGAGATCGACGACAACGACGAGATATCATCATCATCACGATGGAGGCGTCGTTGGCGGTCGAGATAGAATGATGACGGACGAAAGCCAGTCTCCACTTGGTCAACAATGAAGGCAGCGAGGCCGAGGTGTAATCGGACACCACACAGCCAAGGTGTAATAGGACACCTCGCGGCTATGGTGTAACCAGACACCGCCCGCGCTGCAGGCGAGCGACGACCCGCGTCTCGGGGAGCAATCTGACACTAATTGACGATAGCTTGACGTGGGGAGGGGGCTGACCGATGCACGCTGAAGTTCCTACTTAACAGAAGGAAAAGGAGAATACGGGACTTGTACTACTGACGAGCGCGACGTGAGAACAACGGTCGAGCGATCAACATCGAGAGGAGCGACCAGCGGCGGCGGCAGAGTATTAGTCCGTCAGATTCAGAGACTGACGCGAAGAACGATCTGTAGTTAGGCTGTACGAAGCAACATTTGAGATAGTCCGATTTAATATCTAAACGCTTTAATACTACGTGGAAGTTCCCGTAGAGTTAGTGTATATATATTTGTTTCTTTAATTAAATTCATTTATTAATTAAACAAAGTTCGTCGTGAATCTTCTATAGAAAAGTTAGGCACGTTAAATAAAAGTGCAAGTAAAAGAACAAGCAGTCGAGGGTCGACATCAACACACGGCAAACACACGACAGGGCGACCTTCGATTGCGACACGATGGGTGCCTGAACCCCCACTTTTTGGCATGGAGAGTACCGTACCCCGACTTTTTATACCTAGAAGAAATAATATGCTCTTTATCAGAGGCGTAGCGACCGCCCTCCGTACCCTCCGAACGGAGGGGGCCCCACAAGGAAGGGGGCCCCTAAAAGTGGCAAAAAAACTAACCGTGAACGGCGTGAAGTCATTATGATACAGTTTTGATACATCACATAATGCTATTGGCTACGTCATCAGACTTCAGTTATCTGTTGGCTAGGGTTAGGGTTAGGGTTACCCTAACCCTGAAGGTCTATGTATAGGGCCTAGTGCCTACATAATAATTATATGAACCCTGTATACTGTATATTACCGCATTCCAGTTTCTGCATTGTAAGGGGTCCCGGACGTATGTTCTTTGTTGCTACGGCTCTGCTCTTTATTATTTGGAGGAAGACTTTCATTTGAGCCCTCAAGATTAAAGCAATACCCGAGCATCATCATCATCATCGTCGTCGTCGTCGTCGTCATCGTCATCATCATCATCATCATCATCATCATCATCATCATCATCATCATCATCATCATCATCATCATCGTGAACACCATCATCATCGTCATCTTTATTGTTTCAAGTATTTTCATATGTCCCAAAGTACACCGGGGTCCTGTACGGTTATAATTTTGAAAGAATAAAGGCCCATTGTTACGTCACTTCAGTTACGAAATCGTCTATGTTTAATCATTTAAATTTTAAGAATAAAAGCCTATTGTTTTGTCAATTAAATTATGAAACGTCTATTATTAATAATTAAATTATTAAACACGTTTATTAATTATTTAAAATTTAGAGAATAGGGTCTAAGGTTCAATGTTAAATAATTTCAATTATGAAACACTTCCATCATTAAAACTGTTCAAGTTAGAGAATAAACATCTATAGATAGATAGCATAGATAGTAACTGATTGTTACGTTATTTCAATTATGAACTACGTCTATAGTTAATATTTTAAATTTTAAGAATAAACACATTGTCTCGTCGTTTCAATTACGAAACTCCTCTATTATTTGTAATTTTAAATCTAGAGAATACAGGCCTATTGTTACGTCATTTCAATTGTGAAACACGGTTTTATTAGTTTTAATTTTAAGAACAAAGGCCTATTGTTACGTCACTTCAAGTATGAAACAAATCTATAATTAGTAATGTTTAGATTTAATTTAAAGAATAAAGGCCTTTGTTACGTCACTTCAATTATGAATTTTGAGAAAGTGTGTCATCAATCATGATAAGTTTACAAGGGCCTTTGTTACGTCATTTCAGCTACGAAAAAGTCTACAAAGTCTATCTTTATTGTTACGTCATTTCAATTGTCTGTCTTTATGGTTACGTCATTTCAATTGTCAAATACATCTATTTTTAATTTCAGGGTTTGAGAATAAAGGCCTTTATTATGTTAGGCCCTACTAAAATTATGAAAAAGTCTATTGTTATTAGGCCTAGGCCTAAGTTTAAAGTTAGAGAATAAAAGACTGTTGTTATACGTATGTCATTTCGATTATAATAATTATTATAGAACACGTCTATTATCTATAGGCCTGGGCCTACAC
>OY744616.1:36382965-36435465 GCA_963556255.1 Allolobophora icterica
TAGGGTGTCTCGTTCATGTTAATTTTCTGTGACATTTTCAGGCCCCCTTAAGTTGCGGGCCCCGTGCGACCGCACGGTTCGCACGCCCCTAAGACCGGCACTGATGCAACAGTCTTAAAGGGGAAACGATGCGTCAAATCAGAGGGGGTTTCCAAAGAGTAGTCTTCCAAAGGAGGTCCGAGTTTGGTTATATAGGCCTATAGGACCCATTCTGGGCCCGTATAGAGCCTATATATATATATATATATATATATATATATATATATATATATATATATATATATATATATATATATATATATATATATATGTCCCATCTGGTACTCATTGAAATGCTGGCAGAGTGCATATCGGTACATTAACTTAGGCAAAAAGAAATTAAGTTAATAATTATACACGTGCCACTGGTAATAGAAGAATGTTCGAATGTGCGTAATACACTCTGCATTATGCCGATATAGTATCTGACATAGGGCGATTTTGACACTGGATTTAGGCCTAGGTTCCAGAATGTATACGCTGGCAGAGAAGGCAATGTATGGGGCCACTAGCAAATGCAATAAAATCATCTTAAGAGACTTTCACCAGCAATTAATGTTGGCCTACCTAATTAAGCTATTATTTCATGATGCGTTGACATGTCAAGTATTTGAGATTGTTAACAGACATCATTTCACAAATTTCAACATAAATGTGATTCAAAAATTTTTATTATTATACTATTAACAAGTGGTTCATTAGGCCTATCGTTCCACGTGAAAGATGCTTCTTCATTCCGATATTGATTTGCATTTAATCAACAGGCCTACAATATTCCGAGCAACTAAGGTCGCAACGTAGGCCTACGCTCATTGTGCAAGTAGGCCTATAGTGGCAACAGATGGCCGGTTATCAGCACAGTGGCCAATCTGTCAGGGTCCGCCGTTGGAGGGTGGGGGTGTCAACATTTTATGGACTTAACTAAACTTAGTCCTATATACGTAAAAAGATCCAGCGAGGACTCCTGTTCGATATGGATCGTTGCTTAATTATTTCAGAGATGTGAATCTTGGGTTAGCACGACTCGTACACGGGGACCTTATAAATGCATGACGGTACGTGGTGCTCGAAAGATGTCACTGTATGTATTTGTTGAAAATGAGCATGGTCGAAGTGTTGCAGTCGCTCTAGGAACACCTGTGCATTTCAATGTAAATGTACAAGTTTTCCATTTATACTTACAGACAGTTTAAGAAGCACAGAGCCCAATGCTTCCGCTTCTACCTATGCGTCATGGGTTCGAATAGTGGTCCAAAGTTACATGTGAACTGGTTAAAAAGCGTGCAGAAGGAAGAAGAGCGAGGGAAGAAGAAGGAGGGAAGAGATGACCATCTCCCCAGATAAAAAAGATCGATGACCACCGTTGCACTCCTTCAGCATCTTCATCCACATCACCTTCATCGTTGTTGTTGTCGTCATCATTACCATAAACCATCGCTGTGACAATTGAAGCCTCTACTGCGTTTCTTTATTGTTCTGCAAAGAAAGCTTAAAGGGCCAGGCAAATCATTCTTTATTTATGGCCCACTAAGGTAATTTACACAGAGCCACTGCTTTCGACGTACCTGAAAGACCTAATGGGAAGAATGTCCATTTAACAACGTGTATTTACTGCCACCTACTACCGACGAAGAGCTAAAGAGTTCACCTCAGTTAACAGTGATTCCCCACAAATAGTCCTAATGGCGATCGACGGAGACACCGTTAGTCGAAAAACGAAAACCAAGAGAAGTGAGAAGCGTAGGTTTCCTGCCAAAAGACTTAACAAGATTTAGCAAGAAAGTAAAGAAATTATTCTGAGATTTCTGACTGTCGCCGCCACTGACAGTAAACATCGTTTAAACTCAGCAACTACTTTTGTTTTACCATTTGCTCTTGTTTACCGATCCCAAGAAATCACGACTATTTTTTTAGACTTCCGATTATGAATATATTTGTTAGCGAAGAACCTCAACCGTGCATGTATTTACAAACTGTATCTTCTCAGTTAAATAAAGTTCTGCAGTGAAGTCAGAATGGTTAGTTACTGTTTAACGGCACTGTGTAATAACGAGGATGACGCCCTCCTGCTTTATCCATGCAGGCTTTGGACTGGCACCACCCGAAGAGTGCAGTGACCTTATCAAATATTAGCACAACGCTACTATTCATGGCCCTGAAACTTATTCTGTGGTGCTTACATTCTGTGGATGTCAAAGTCAAATAACAATGGCATTGTTACGGTTGATACGCATTCTCAGAAAAGTTTCTTGTCTTGCAGCGGCTGACAATACGAGTAAGTGTTGTACACGTTTTTCTATTTGGCTAATCCGCTTGCAAGCGTCCACACTGCGTCGACATGTCCAGTTCTCATCAGACCTTTTCTGTTCGGTCTGCAGAGTCGCCTAACAACTAGACACGTCCTGGGGAAACATATAAAGCAAGATTGAGGTAGGCCCATAGATAGGCCAACGGTTTTGCGGAGCTGCAAGACCCAGTGCCATCAAAGCTCTGACAGTGGTAGAACGATGCGTATAAATAACATCTGCATGTCGACCAATCCAGTGTTGTCAGGGCAACACAAGACTCCTTAACTCCAGACACAAACGTTCGTGATTAGTGCAGAGGAAACTGTCGCCTAGACGACGAAGGTTGCCAAGGCGACGGTTGTCAGGCAACGTCGGGATGATGGTTGTGTTGGGGATGCTGATCGTTGTCCAGGAGCTGTTGATGATGCTGGCGGTTGGATTCAATCGCATCCAGAATCTGCTGGCAGTCCGGATAGACGAGGTCTGCCCACGTCTCCCAAAGCGGTCGAACCACGAAGTCGATGAAGCCAACCTGATGCGCAAATCAAGAAACATTACAATCTTAGCCGTGGCACGTGCCCCCAATAATTGAGATGGACTGTACACCTATTGCAACCAGTGTAGAATATATAACCAAATCCCCCCCCCAATATTTTGGACAAGTTTACGACAGTGGGCCTAACCGTCTGGACATTATTGGGATAGCGGACTTGCTTCATATCCCTTTATCCCTGCAAGTAACTAAGTCCACTGCTTCATCGACTAATATTGGTCCGATTGGTTAGAGCGCTAGCCTGTAACGCGGAGAGTACGGGTTCGAACCTCGCACGAGGCAGTTACTGCGTAGGGGGACTTCATTCACAATTGCACTGCCCAATGGATGTTCTGCCGTATGGGGGTCGTTGAAAGAAGAGCAATTTAAAAAAATTGATACAGTTGTAGTGTATATTGTATTAAGCATTAGTTTTATTCTGCCAGTATAGTCAGCTACGCATGGATTGTTCCTTTTGATTTGCTCTACCATTGTTCGACAAAATTAAGATATATTTAACCTTACGGTTCCCTTAACGGTTCCGACAAGCAGTGGCGGCGATATTGTTTGACAGGTGGGGGACATTTTAAAACTGATCTGGTCAAAAAGAGGTAAAAAAATTATGACCTGAGGCGAAAACATTTGATGACCTTTTTTGGTGTTTCTTCAAAATTTGGGGGGCCCGATGTATGGCGTGTCCCCCCACTCTTAAAGGTGGGGGTCTTGTCCACCTCGAGATCGCCGCCCATGCCGACAAGGAATTTTATTTATCCTACCGTACATTTTATAGTACTTTGACTCACGTCGTCTTTCCTCACCTTGCAAGTCATAACTCATAATAATCCCTAATCTGCCGTTGTCTACCTGTGCACTGGCGATCCTGGCCGTATCTCGATCGCACATTGGACTGACGTCGAGGCCGAGCTGTTTCTCCTTGTCTCCCTGGCGGAAGAACTCCTCCATCACCTTGTCCGTCCAGTTGGAATAGACCTCCCACGACTTTGTCGGATTACTCAGATCAGCACAGTGAACAAGGCTCTTCAGGATCTGCGATGGTTAATAAATCAATAAAGAAACAATAAAGTCAATACATGAATCACGAATTCCATTTTGCTCCTAATCCTAGTTTTGATTTAACAAAATCAGTCAGTCGCTACTTTTGACAAAAAACCAAATGACTAAATAATTAAATAAAACATATGAAACTCTGAGGGCATAAACAGGCGCTATGTGAAGTCATTTGTTCTCTGAGGCGTCACATGAATAAATAATGATCGTGCAATGGACATAGACTGTCGTAGAGCATTAGCCAGGCGCAGTCGATAGCACTGCATGACCGCCTATTGCATCCACCTGTTGTATCACCCACCTGTTGCATCACGCAGCTGCTGTTTTACCCGCCTTTGTTTTGCCCACCTGTTGTATCACCCACCTGTTATCTCACCCACCCTTTGCATCACCCACTTGTTATATTAATATTACACACCTACTGCATCACACACCTGCTGCATCACCCACTTGTTGTATCACCCACCTGTTGTATCACCCACCTGTTGTATCACCCGCCTGCTGTATCACCCACCTGTTGTATCACCCACCTGTTGTTTGTGGCATGGATTTTCCAGTTCGATTCGACTATTTCCAGACAGTCGTCGCAGTTCGACCATTGTCTTGAGGTTTGCCAAGTGGTCCACGTGCTTACTCATATCGGTGGCCAGCACCTTAGCGATTACACAAACACACACGCAAACACACACACGATAAGCTAATGTCAGGTAAGGTAAGGTAGGGTAAATTATTACTATACGCATTTATTAAGCGCCACTACTATTTAACGATGGCGCTGAGCAATAGTCAGTGAAGGGCTTGCTCAAGGTAACCTCTTACTTGGTGACTCGAACCTTTACTCTCTCCTTTAGAAGCCAAGCGCTCTAACCAATCGGCTACCGTGGTAGTAGGTAAGGTAGGGGAAGTAGGGTAGGATAAGGTAGGTTAAAGTAGGTTCAAGAGAAGGATAGGGTAGGCAAGTGTAAATTAGGGTAGTTTAGGTAGTGTATGGTAGGTTAAAGTGAGGTAGGTAAAACTATGGTAGGTTCTTCATCATCAGCGTATGTAGCAATAATTACTATTGTTATTATTCTTATTTATTAAGCGCCAATATATAGCGACAAATCCACTGGCGGCGATCTTGTTTGACAGGTTGGGGGACACTTTTGAACTGATATGGTCAAAAATGAGGTCAAACATTTTTTGGAACTTTTTTGTGTTTCTTCAAAATTCGGGGGACAACTGATACGGTGTCCTCCACTATTAAAGGTGGGGGTCTTGTCCCCCTCGATCCCCCGAGATCGCCGCCCCTGGGCAAATCATCAGTCGATGGCGTGAAGGACTTGCTCTGGGTTATGACACAGTAACCGTCTCAGGTGAGACTCGAACCCACACAGTTCACGTAACAAAGCGAACGCTTAATCAATCGGCTACCGTGAAAACTGAGACAGAGATGGCTTGTTAGCTCAGGTAGGCTACAAATCATGCACAATTAGTACCTCAAATCATAATGAAGAGATATTGACCAATATTGGCCCCTATGTAGTATAATTAGTATCCAAGAAATTAAAGTTCTTTTTAGCAATTGATGGATAAAAGACGAGACCATTAAGACGAATGTTGAATGGACCACCCACTTCACACTCACTTCACATCCACTTCATACCCACTTCACACCCTCTACACACCAGCTTCACACCAACTTCATATGCACTTCACTAAGATAACGATGATGAACCTAAGACAGAACTTCCTCGTGAGATGACGGCGACTAGGACGATAACGATGACGACGACGACGACGACGATGATGATGATAATGATTACCATTCCAATGACCAAATGTCTTAGATGCTGTCGTTGCTTTTTGCTGAGGTTGCTGAAGACGTCGCATTTTTCCTGCTGCAGCAGTTGGAATGCAACGGCCAAGTGATGATTCTCAAGAACAGATTCATCGTTGTAGAGCAAAGCCAACTCAGAATCTACAATCAAATCAGCAACATTACTGCACTTATGTAATCCGATCTAATCCAGACATAACCTAATCTCTTATGTAGCGCTGTTACAAAATAAACAGTATATATATATGATCATTTATAATCCTGTGGTTTTATTTTCAAATGTATTAAATTTATTCTATTCATTTCTTTTCGGCATGTGTTCAACTTTAAAAACGAAGAATGTAAGTCATTGATTTATTTTATTATATATTGTCTAAAGTTTGATTTAACCGCAGATTTAATGTGTAGCGAGAGTCACTTTTATAGTTGTGTCGGCTGCCACCTATTTGAGATGGCCTACTTTTGTTAAGACTATCCTAGTTTAGATCTTGTAGAGTCTAGTTCAATCGAGTAGTCGATTATTAACTAATAATACCTGGAAGAAAACAGAATAACAACGGACTGGACTGTGTTTTAGTCCAGTTAAGTCTTCGCGTAATCTAGGTTAGATTCGTGAAAACAATGCAGAATGGGCTAGATAGTTATTTGGAATTATACCAACTGCTATTTATGAGGAACTGGCTGTTCAGTCCAGGATGGTCTACATCGTGAGCAGCAGATGCAAAGATAGTTGCTAGTATCTCCAGATCGGTGAAAATATTCTAAAGACAAAAACAAGACACTCTATAGTCTACGAAAAACACCAATCCGTTTATATATAGGGGGCCTACTTCCGTGCAAGACTAAAGGCATTATATTAGTTTTTCATTCACGATATATTGTATTTAACAATTGAAATGGTTTTATTCATCGTATTAAAGCGTAGAGTTATAGTTGCTGGAAATGGAATAACACGATGGACAGACGGAAAAGGACACGATGGGTGTGATTTTAGCACCTACAACTTAATCTAAGCAAAACTTTAAAAGGTGCTATTGAGAAACTATCGACTCTGTTGTTCTCTTTCTGACGAACCTAAGCTTATAGGCCCTACTTTGTGAACTGCCTGCATGAGTTATCTCTTTACAATAGTTTATATAGCATGTATATTATATATATAATTATATATACATATAATTATATTTATATATATAATTAAGCTTTCTTAATCGTAAACGAGGCTGAACATTAAGAGGGCCTAGGCTTATTACCAACCCGACCTGACATCACGTGCCCGCTGTAGTCTTTTAATGCATTGCCATTAGCAGGAACAATAAATTGATAATGTTACTGCATGATCAAGGGCGAATATTCATATCAATAACATGATTTACTTTATACTATAAGATATACCGTTTCCTCGAACTGGATTTTTAGCATTAACATTAACAAAAATAGACCTACAATGTTAGTGAAGGCTTTGCAAGTACCAACGTTATCAAGCATGGTTATACCAAGTGCGTTATTAAGTGTAGTTCTGCCAAGTGATGTCTACGTTATCAAGTGTAGTTCTACCAAGTGCCTACGTTATCAAATGTAGTTCTACCAACTACCTACGTTGCAATTGTATAAACATAATTAAAAAACAGAAGAGTATTTATATTTCTGCAATGTCATCATTGGTATAGGGCCTAACTGAATGAGTCACTTTAGGATGAATACAACGTCGTAGCCTAGGTCTTATAGATCGGATGCTATTAATTCTGTTATTAGAATATATGGCGAATAATTTATGAGTGTTCTGCAGAAGAGTATCACAGAGAGCATAGGAATTAGTGTTTTAGCTGATAATTATAACATAGTTCTTTCTTAATTACGGGTAATATAGGAGCACTGCTATTGATTTAAGCGCTTTTTTACATTTTCTTATTGTCAGCGAGTTTATTATATCGATTTCAAACTTCTCTGGCACAGCATCGGGCCAGGGAAGTAGTGGGTCCCTCACTATGGAATGACCTTCCCCTGCAATCCGTAGTAGTATTCTAGAGGGGATCACACCTGCGTCTCTTCGCTGCCTATAAAGACGTACCTCGTTAATGGGCCTGTCACGTTGAGAGCGCTTCTGTATAGCCCTGCTGAGAGATGGGCTTTATAAATGTTCAGATAATATAATATAAGATAAGATAAGATAAAATAAGATAAGAAAGAGTTTCTTTGCTTACCCGAAATGCGGGCAGTAGAAGTAACACGTGAGATGACTGGGTTACGTCTGCAGCGTGGAGACTGTTGTGATAAGGGTTGTCGGTTCTATAATGGTTCTCGAGATTGCTAAGGAAGTTGAGAAGAACTCCAGGAGATATCCGGAACGTCTCTAGGAGACCTCTCTCCTGCAAAACATTTATCCAAACATTCGCATCATCCGACTTTCATGGCCTGTTATTCATTTAAATTACACACTTGCACACAGCGCCTCCTCATTGAATTTCCTTAGAGGTACCAGACATGACAATGCAAACCATGAACAAACAAAATGGTTTTCAAGCCTTTACGGTAAAGAGAAAACAAAACCGAGGAGCTCATGGTAATGGTAATTGTAGATTTATATAGCCCCACTTCAAGAGAGATGCCTCATAAGCGCTTCATATCATAGGTCGCTAGGCATCCTGGTCCAGCGCTCCTCCTGAATGTCGGTAGTATCAGTAGCTAGCTCTGTGTTGGATTGATGTGGTAGGTGAAGATGTCAAACTGATTTAAAATCATGTATTGAATCTGATAGTAGGCCTAAGCTATGGCGATAAAGTAAAAACCCTTTTATCGCTTTCAGTTACGAAGTCAGTCTGTCCCATTCCATAATTATCTCGATTAGCTGAATGAGGAATCTTAGGCGTCATTTTATATTTCTAAATCAATTTGAACGAACTGTGATGTTGTGTTAAATATAATTATATAAGCTTACACAAAGTGATATATATGTATACATATTTCAAAGTTTGTGTCAAACTGCCTGCGTGTCTTGCTAGTATGGAAGTAGTTTGTAAACGATGCATCAACACTGATGTCGAGTTGTTATGAAAGCTGAGTTTAGTTTAGTTTAACTTTCGATTAATATTATTGTCCATGAGAACATTACATTTCGATGTTACGTCATCTGGTTTTTTTTCAAATTACGGAGCTGTGCATTGCTAAGTTTACATGGATTTACGATCATATATATATATGTTACAGGGAATGTGTATTTTCAGGGAATATGTATATTCCCTGAAAATTTCAGGGTATATGTATATTCCCTGATTCACTCAGGGAATGTATACATTCCCTGAAAAAACCAGGGTATATACATATTCCCTGAAATCTTCAAGTGATTTCTATACACATTCCCTGAAAGCTTTCAAAGACACAGCCACATAAAGTCAACAGTAGGCCTAGTGCTTAGCTAGGGTTATAATTGGTCGCTAATTGGAAGGTTCTATCACTGCGTACCTCCTTTGATGCGCAAACGCCCATTGTTCAATAACTGTACGTAAATATAGGATCAAATCTTCAGAATAAACATCTCACTTCATAGAAGAAAGGTTTTAGTAGTAATCAGTGTTATCACTGTTGAAAAATGAAAAACCTAAGCTAGAACATAAAAAATAACCAAAGAAAACCCTAGCCATCGGTTTCCACTCAAAACTGAAGTCTCACCTTTTCAAATACTCCTACTCTGACTCACCTGATCCTCCGCCTTCCAATTATATACTCGCCGTAAACGACACCCGCCTTGACAGCTGCTCTGCCTCACCTGATCTGGTACTCTGGAAATCGGACTTGGACCTCTTTTGGACTACTCTCTGTAAACCCCCTTTGATTTGGTTTGGCCTCCTGGAAATCGGACTATGAAACTCAACAAATAATTTCCTAAGTTTTGAAAAGGGCAACAGTTTACTTCCAGAAAACTTCCAAAACAGTTCAGTCTGAGTCTGCAGTCTCCTTTAGTCTTTCGACTAGTAATATTTTAAATATAAATAAACTACTATTATCATGCATATTGCGCCATTTATTTATTGACCTCGACCATCCAGACCGCTTAAAAATTGATTAAATGAATTTTAAAACAGGGTTTAAATAAAACAAGAAAAGCCAAAGAAAAAACCAAGGTCCAGGAAGACCTCCATTTCCCAAGCTCGGATAAAAACTCAAGATCAATTATAACCCTAGCTAAGCACTAGGCCTACTGTTGACTTTATGTCGCTGTGTCTTTGAAAGCTTTCAGGGAATGTGTATAGAAATCACTTGAAGATTTCAGGGAATATGTATATACCCTGGTTTTTTCAGGGAATGTATACATTCCCTGAGTGAATCAGGGAATATACATATACCCTGAAATTTTCAGGGAATATACATATTCCCTGAAAATACACATTCCCTGTAACATATATATATATACAATGACAAATAAATTCAAATGGATTAAACTTTGCATCGTCATCTTAACTATCAGAATTATCAACTGGTAGGCCTAAAACTTAACAGCAATTCATTGTCCTGACAATGGACTCCATGTAGGCCTATGCGTCAGCTTCTTATTATGGCGGCAACCACGTGAACTGAAAAGGTTTGGTCTCGTGCAGTCATGAAACAGTCTATATTCGTTGATCCAATTTGCCTCAAGAGCTTAGAAGCATTTGGATTGACTTTTGCAAGAACGACTCATAGTCTGCTAAGGACTAGACTGGAGTTCAACAGTAATTATGGCTAAATAATTGCCAAATTTCACAGCAGCATCTCTCTATAGTATACGTGGTAAAACCCCAGCACTGGTATGTGAATGTCATTATCACGATGGTTTTCTTTATATATGGCTAAGTAGGCCTATACCTTGTCAGAATAGGCTGCCTATATACGATCAATCAATCAAGCAATCATAATTTATATAGCGCCTCTTCAAAATCTCTACTCAGAGGCGCTTCCGACCCAGGCGAGGAGGTCTTAAGTAACTGATAGAAAGGAGAGGAAGGAACCTGAGGGAGGAGACTCATCTCCAGAGGCAGCTCATTCCACGTCGATGGGGCCAATCACGGAGAAAGCACGACGCTACGTAGAAGTTGTACGAGCGAAAGGAACTGCTACTAGGTCCCCATGGACAATGGAACGGAGGCAGCGGCCGCCATGAGACGGAACAGCGCCGCAGAGCTCTCGAAGATAAATATAAAATATATTTTATAAGTATCTCATATAAGTAGTTCATTACGATCAACTTATATATATATATATATATAATGTATATATTAGTAGATCATTATAAACTATTGCAGAATAAGATATTTATATTATATATGTATTAGTAGATCACAAATGAATTATGTCAGAGTGACATGTAGAAATCTCATTCTGTATATATATATATATATATATATATATATATATATATATATATATATATATATATATATATATATATATATATATATATATATATATATATGTGTGTGTGTATCTCATTCTGTAGTTCATTGTAATCTGCTAATTTCACGAATAACGACGATTAGCCTACCATATGAAATCGACCTGAAAACGAATGAATGCGCGAATGAATGTGCGAAAACAACTTATTAGCAAAATCTCATGAGAAGCAATCTTTATTTCTTCATTGTGCCTCAGGGACCAAGACCAAGAATCTACTCTATACCTGATTAAGCTAATACGGACGTTTTCCTGACTTTCATCATGGCGTTAGGAATTCGAATCCTGGCGAATCATGAGGAACTGACATACTTTGTTTCCTAGCTGAAAGTTTTTGTTCAGTTATCAGTCTTCATATTTATTAACGGTCAGTTACAGATATGGAGGATCATTATCTATTTCTGCATTATTACGCGTCACTGCCTAATGACTAAACATGACGCTGATCGCCCGTATATGAAAGACATGCTTTGCGGTCAATGCACAGTAACACGCTTGTGGAGGCTTCAACAAGCAAACTCTACCATGCCAGTCAAGCATTCAAAACCATGCAAGAGGCTATGATGTCGCACAGGATTCAGACATGATTATCATTAGATATCTTACAATGGACTCTACTGAATAGAGCTTCTATAACGCCTTCTCACCCTGCTCCTAACGCAGAAACGTGATGAATGGTACGTGAATGTGGTAATAATGATGGCATAGACCTACCTTAAGAATCGTGTAGGTGACAGCTGTGAGAGGTTTGTTAGCGGCCGCTTTGGCTAGCTTGAACATGTCCATCCCCCAGATGTTAAGATGCTGCAGTTGCTAAACGACAATCCGAAAACAGCCACAGGTAAATTGCCAATTTACTTATTTTTATTGAAAAATCAATCAACCTTGCTGGTTGGTGAATGAAGAAATCAATCAACAAATAATTGTTGTAATTAGTCAGTCTGCTGAATTCTTTCTTCAATCCGTCGTCTTTTGATTAGCCAGAAACTTATCATGACATCCGCTGAACTACAATTCACTCTGACATTCGTTCGTTCATTCATGCATATCGGACATTTATATAGCGCCTCTTCAAGGAGTACTACACAGAAGTCCATTACTATCTTCAAACTTCTATAGTAATACACGAGACATCAATCAAAGGCAGTATACGTGAAAATGTAATGTTCATTCAAACAGAAGTCTCTTGTCTGTATTAATAGGGAAATATATTCTGCCTATTGCTAGAGAAAATGTAATGTTCATTCAAACAGAAGTCTCTTGTCTGTATTAATAGGGAAATATATTCTGCCTATTGCTAAACAACAGCATAGAACAACTGACACCAACAACACTGCAATAAAGAAACGCAACACTAATATTAGAACACAGCGAAGCAAGTTTTCATTGAATTACGGGTAGAAAAATAAATTTACCAACCGACGCCCATCGAGTTTAGTTTAATAGCCCTATAGTCTTACCTTCGAGAGAAGATCCTTAGGCTATAAGGCCTACCTGACCCGCAAGAGATGGTCTGTGGCCCATGGCCCTAGCCTAGTCTACCTTCGAAAGACCTGCAAGAGATGGTCTGTGGCCCATGGCCCTAGTCTACCTTCGAGAGATGATCCTTGGGCTTTAGGCCTACCTTACCTTAGATAGTTGGTATTTAAAATTTTCTTTGTAGACCTGACCTCCCTGGCAGATATGGTCCTTGGCCTGTGTAAGCGTATGTTACCTGCGAGAGCTGTTCCTCGTCTTTCGTCTTCACTCCATACTTTGGGATTGCTTGAGCCGAACAGTTGATCGGATAGTAGGTCACACACTTCTTTCGAATCAGTGCCTTGGCATTGTCCTTCAGTGTTAGAAGACCACTCGTTTCCGGTTGCCCTGGCGAATCCTTTGTGATTCCCTTCATCCTTCTCAGGTCCTCACGGGTTTCAGGCTCGTGTGCCAGCATTTCCTCGTGGTCCGCTTCAGTATCGTCTGCGAGCATCAACCGAAACAAGTTCAAACAACCAGTGAACAGTAGACAATTGTATTGTAATCTCGACTTTCCTTCTACAAGTTGACCAAGAACCACGGGGCACACGAGTAACCGACTGTTGAGAACGGTTGACCTGCAACGCGGAGAGTACGGGGTTCGAGACTCCACTGAGATATAGTAACTGTGTATGATCCTTAAGTAAGTCCTTCACGCGCAATTGCTCAGCACCATCAAAGCTCTATCGTATGGTCGTATGGTCGTCTGTGCACTTCTGAACGCTGGAAGGCAACTGTATATTATAGAACTATATGAGACAGATATTCAGATGTGGTGACGACGTTTAGAACAAACATGAGGGAGGTTCAACTGTTAATCCGACGCAACTAATCTCCTTCTACGAAGTGACAGTGCGTGTGAAACAATCTCAGCTTTTCTCCTTCAACCATCAATTAAATGCGTCCAAGGCGTAAGCCGTCAACGTACATAGCAACGCTTAGTCACACCAGCATAAGTCACACTACGGTAACACAGCGTTTTTATTGCTTGGATTTATATGACCCTAGGCGTGTCTTTCTCCACTTGAGCTATAAAACAGCCTACGAGTCCTGTCATATTATAGTTGCCTTCTAGGCTGTAGGCCTGTATTTGTATTAATACCAGGACGGTCGATACCACGCATGAGAATTTTCCATACATGTGTGTGGCTATGCTTATTATGCTTAAGAAATCGTTAACGCTCAAACGTATTTAAGTGCAAAACTGGAACTAAATGAGAGTGATGATTGTGCTGTTGTGTTAGAAAAGCTGATGACAACAGCTGATCATGCAGTAGCTAAGCTGTATGCGCCACGGAAGCTGTCAGCTAACCAGTGCACACACTTTGAAAGCATTGGCTGGTAAAGCAGATGGCAAAGTTTGGTCATAGAACAGTAGAAAGTTCATAACCAAACCCTGTATGTTACTACAGCAAATTCAACGTCGCGTACTAGCATGAGAAGTTGTGTGACTGGATTGCATTACACGCTGGGAATACAGGCCAACGCTAACGTGAATAAACCAGAGAACGTTCCATAACCTACTAGCGTCTGATGTTGTTAGACATTACTCTTAACAGCGTAGGTCATAAGTAAGACACAGACTTACATCCGGCGCACAAAGAGATATTATTAGACGGACCGACAGACATAGGCCTACAGACTGGGAGACAGATGTGTTAGACGTCGTAGCGGGGACTAACGTATGACCTTTTGAAGGATTTGCTAGGGGCTTTTTTTATTTCTTCTTGTTGGCCGGATAGGGCTTCAATAACTTCTGTCATACATACCTGCATGGAAAACCGTTTTGAGCTTTATAAACCTATCCGTCTCTGCGATTTATATTTCTTTTAAATCAGACAGACTCAAGTTTTACGAGATACAATTCAGATCCTATTATAGCAGTTTGTTCTTCCTCTATCCCTACGCTGTCTGCTTCTAAGTATGTGTCTATTTCTGCGCTGTCTGTCCGTCTCTCCTTTCCTTTGGCTAACAGTCATATCCTATTCATTGCACAAAGGGTAAATGTCATTAAGACGAACATCAGTCACTTAGCCTTCCTTCCTGAAGGCGTCACGTGGGCCTATAGTGCGTGAGCGTTTTTGCACTCTGACCGCTTTCCGCAACATTTATGTAGGGACTTCGGATGATCAATGTTTTGACCCATAAATCGACGAGGAAGTATCGACTCATTCAAAGAAACAAATGTATTGCTTATGTCTCAGTGGGAAAGAAGAAGCCTATTATATTTCTATGACGTGCGGTCAACATGACATGCAGGTCTTCAGAGGCAGATTTATGTCATAACAATCCGCCATCTCTAGGCCAGATATTTTCCCGCACCTAATATTCATGTTCAGTTTCAACCTTAGCTTATGCCAGTATAATATATGTATTTAGTTTCGCCTCTCTCGCATTTTTAAATTAAATATAATGTTCAATAATTAGGGCCTAATTCTTTAGTTTTTAAATTTTGCCGCCCTGTAAAATGTGCTGTCCCAGTTTTTCCTTCACACGCTTCAATCTGCCACTTTGGTCTTATCAGCTATCGTGTTTATTAGGTTGACACTCAAGTATATTTAAGTGCAGAGCTGACCCAGAATAAAAGTAATGACTTTATTGTTGCGTTATTAGAGCTAATTTATGACACTTGATCATGCAGGAAAGTTACATACGTCAGTGGCAGCTATACCAATTAAACCGAAGCACACGTTCAAAAGCAATGTTTGATGAAAGCAGCCACTAGTCTAGCTCGCAATTATGAAGATTACAAGAATATGATGTTACTGAAGAAGGCAAAAACACTCAGATTAGAAAAAAACTTACACCAACCAAATTATTGTATAAATATGTTTGAAAGTGAGTGACGGCTACTGATAATTATAGAATTTTAGCAAATAATCCCTATAGTACAAATAGGTATAACACACAATCACACACAATTATTGCATGTTTTCCTATAGGAATAAGTAAATACGGACTTGTGTAATTATTTATCTAGGCCCATATTGGGCTTTGAATTTGGGGTAGAAAGGAAAGCGATAATATAATTTGCCAAATTTGTTTATTGATGCAACACGCTGCGAAATTGGTTGTTTTAAAGGGTTCAAACTCTTAACCTTAAACTCGGTCAGAGGAAAAGAAACTATAATCTGCAAAAACAACCAATATCTGTGAAACAATTTATAGTTTTTTTAAAGAATTTGGATTTGGAAAAAGGAATTGGGTGTCTCAGAAAGAATTGGGTTTTTAGGATATGTATTTAGTGTCTTGGAAAGTAACATGGTGTCTGAAAAGGAACTGGGTGTATGAAAGAGAATCAGGCATCTCGAAGAGAAACTTGTTGCCCGAGAAAGAATTTGATGTATAGTTACTGATTTGGGTGTCTGAGAAAAGAATTGGATGCCTTGAAAATGTCTCCCAGGAGATTCAATCAATCAATCAAATCTTTTTATTGAAGCCGTTTGAAAACAAAGCAGTATCAACATAACAGTATCAGCATTTGCAACAAAAGGAGACCCAGAAGGGATAATAATCCCGCTATGAAGGGTCACCTAAGATTTAATACCATCACAATAAATGTCATTATAAAAGTCTTGCAGTTGATGATTTGATGAATAGAAAAGAGACGGCAGAGTAATAGTTTTGGAAGGGATAATTAAGAAGTATTTTCTACACTTACCGATAAATGTGCGACTGATGTATCGAGAGACCTGACTGCGGCCTTTGTCACACTCGACGTATTGGTACAGTTCTCTGTTTAGCATTCTCTTAAACTACAAACCAAATCGAACAAACCGATAAAACATGTTCTAATAGTTAAAAGCTCTACATATCTGTTATACCACTAAAATAATAAGCAAGTGGTGCGTCTATTATCTGTACTAATTAACACCGAAGCCAAAAGCAGAAAGATCACGGGTGTGTTAGCAATAGCCATAGGTGATAAAGCAAAGGTAGTGCATTTGTTTGAACGGCCGTGTATAGAAATTCCGTTGAAACAGGGTCCAAGGGTCGAAGAAAAAGTCAGCTAAGGCTCAACAGAACGATCACAGAAATCCTGTTAACCTCTACAGTTAAATTGGCTCTGAGAATCAACGTCATAATTTTTATCAGGTACGATATATAATAAACAGTCTGTTTGTCTGTCTGTCTGTCCTGTCTGTCTGTCCGTCTGTCTGTCTCTGTGCCGTCGTCTATGGTTCCGTCTAAGTCCTTCTGTGTGTGATTTCATACCTTGTTTGTGGTAATCTGGTTAGCGGATCTATCGGTCTGGATGTTTTCCAGTTGGTCAAGGCACCATTCCAATTCCTCTAAGGTTTCCATTGCAATTCGCTGTCGAGATTCATCTGAACATTGACAAATACGAACATTTCCAGCCAATGTAACTCCATATCAGACAATGTCATTCAATGCCATTCAGTGTCAGGCAGTGTCATATAGAGCCACGCATTGTCCGGTAGAGTCCCTCAAACAACTAAGGTAGCAAAGTATATTACCTGTTCATTTAATCTATTTCAGCTGCAACAGTCGTTAGGGAAGAGATAACTGTGGTTGAGGAACCGTACACTTTGTCGCCATTCGACAGGTGGACAAACTTTCTTTACAGGTCACACTGATTAATAAAGACTGATCAATTTACGGGACGCAGCAGGATTTGAAGTTGAAAACTTATAAACAACCTATTACTATGCTAACTCAGTACTCAATAACCTCATCAATTGCTATCCATCTTAGCACTGCGCTGGCTTCCCGGTCTGAACCCGGTTGATTCTGACACGTCACCGAAAATGACCTCAACAACCTTGTGCATCTGAGTTTATATAGCGCCAGTGTCTGAGCTGATGTACCTGACGCGGCCTCTGTTGAGGCACGGAGACATTTCAGACAGATGCATTTACGTTTACATCGTGTACTTGTTAGAGGACTGTAGTTTTATTACTATAGGAAAATCTATGCACCTTACGGCAAAGCGAAAACGATGTTGCTAGAAATTTGCAAGGAAAATATATATTTCCATGTTGTTACGTATTATGAGACCAATAAAGCTTAGAACATCTTGTGTGGCGAAGCAATACCTACAATCTAAACAGTCTATCTTACTGTTTGTATAAGCAATAAGCATTAAACTTATAGTCTCAAGTTTATGGCGTCTTCAAAACTGGACCCTGTTTCATAAGTATGCGTAGGTTTTAACTGAGAACTGCTGAGATCAGCTGCTTACGCTTTGGTTTTCAATGTGTAGGCCTATACTGGATACGAGAAGTAACATTTTCCGCTTAATTGAATCCCACACATCATGTAGGCCTATGCCTTTCTTTTGCTTATAGGCCTATATGGTGACGTCTGGCTTAGACAAGACAGGCCTACGACTTTGACTTTGAGTAGGCCTGCTCAAAGTCGTAGGCCTAAAACTCCTAGGTCATTGACTGTCTTCTGTACACATCTTCTTACAGAGGACGAGCTATACGTATACAAGCATTCATAGGTGATACTTGAATTCGTCGATTTGGGAACAGTATTTATTAGGATAGGCAAATAGGTTACTTTTGTTGACCCAGTTGAATATGTTGCTCTATTTTTCGCAGGTTTATTATAAATCATATATCAAAGAATGTTTATATAGGCTAATGCTATGTATCCAGCCATCAAGTTGTGCAAATAATACACGGCATGGTCAATTTCCTATTGTATCGATACATTATCCGCTTTGCTGCTGTCGGCAGTGTGTAACTGTAGAGCTCAAGGCCGGTAGAAAAAACTACTTTCAAAGTCAAATAGTTCTCGGATTTTGAGTTCGTTGCGAAGTTGCCTAATTTATGCTTTCCGGTTAAATCACAACTATGCAAATTCCACTCAGTAATTTCAGGGTTGCAAAGTCAAATAGCTCTCCGATTCTGAGTTCGCCACAATGTTGTCCTCCATTAATATTGGTTTGCAACTCTGTTCGATAGTTAAAAATTGTAACATTTTGGTTACTGAGTGCAAGTTTACCGGATCATTTATTGTTTTAAATGAAACATTAGACCAGATCCTGCAGCGCGCTATTGAATAGAGCAGAGTACTGCTCAGGTTTCAAAGCTCATTTGAGCAATAATGCTCTCGAGACGTTCAGACATATTAGACCGTTTTTTGATGATATATAGAATGCTTAGCTGCATGTCAGGTAGAATATAATCCTCTCTTGGCTGCTTCTTTGCATGGCCTTTGTCAATATTAGTCTTAAAAGGTCTTACAGTGAACGATCTCTGAACTAAAGCGTACCATCAGCGGAACAGTGCTGGCATATTGATTTCGTCTTACTTCAACGTTACATTAAATTTTTTGATTGCACTGCACGCTGTGTTTCGAAACCTAGATACATCTCATTAGTCTATAATAAACACAAACTTACGTTTTGGTATATGGTTTATAATCAGCCTAAAAAATAGACCAACATATTCATATCTTCTTCTTCTTCATGATCCATGGGCTGATAGCCCGTAGGTGTTCACTGCGCATTTGAGTACTCTCTTCCAGGACTCCCTGTCTTGTGCCCGGTGTGTCAGTTCCTGTATGTTCATCCCACACCATTCCTCGATGTCCTGTAGCCATTCCCTGCATGGTCTTCCCTTTCTCCCCGATCCCTCCATGATTCCTGTTGTTATACTCTTTATCTTTCTGTCATCGCCCATTCTACATATATATGCATATTCATATAGGTAACCAAAAGTATACTATCTGTTTATCTATCCAAAAATACCGGCACTGTTCCCAAATCGACGAATTCAAGTATCACCTACGGATACCTCTGTATATGTCGAAATGATTGAATTGACCACGAAGTTACCACATCGTAAGGTTTTAAGGGCGCTATAAAGATGAGCAGTGACATGTCTGGTTTATACCTGATGAAGGTGTCTCAGAGGTCAACGAGAAATGCACCGCTTCGAAGTCTTTCGAAGACGTTTGTCTTCAATCAAAAAAAAGAACAATTATTACTATAACAGTGCAATCACTCGACATTAATTATTTCATCTCGTCATTGTGGTTTTGATTATGATGGTGATGAATATAATCATGACCACAATCAATTACATAGTTTTGAAAATTACCATTGTTTAGAAAAGGGAGCAAATACCCCAACCAGGACGTGGATCATAGAGTGATCCGGGGCCTGGCAATATTTTGAGACGGGCCCCTTGGTGGAGCCCATGCTGAAGTTGATCATAGAGGGATCTGGGCCTGGCAATATTTTGAGAAGGGATCCCCTTGGTGCAAGGGCCTCTGCTATATATAGGCCTATATATATATAAAGTTAATCATAGAGGGAACCGGGGTCTGGCAATATTTTGAGAAGGGGCCTCTTGGTATATGGGCCTCTGCAAATCAGTAAACGTTGTGCACGTGTCACTGCGTAATATTAAGTGACATTGAGTGACATTGATATAGCCTATGGAGGTGTAAGGTTGTATGTCTGCCTATGTTAGGCCCACTGCATAGAAATATGACCGTAAATCTGAGGCGGTAGTTTATAGCTGTTTTCGCTATATTAGACGTATAGCTATTATGACTCGTCTGAGTTTAGAAAAACAAACAAAGCCAGTAGGCCTACGTCAAGTAACAAAGTGAAAGGAACATAAATAATTAATGTGATAGAATTATTTAAATTTAAACAGCTATAGATATTCTAGCGGTAAGGCGTGGGACGGTGGGGGCTAGTGGACGGAACTGAAGCCAGAGGTCTCAAGTATCCCTTACCACTAACGGATTCAGCAGAAGGGCAATTATTAATCGGCCATTGCATGAGATTTGAAGTGGACCCACGCCCACAAACATTGCGTTTCATGACTCATGTATATGATGTAATGACGCTCGAATCCACGAAACAGGAAAATTCATGCAAAAATTCGCCTTTGGTAAATGTTCTCAGTTTCAGAGGCGAACTATCTGACCGTATACCAGGGCTTCAGTTTTCGTGCAACAGCATAATTATGTCGATGTGTCTCTTTATGTATGTCTAAATCCTCTTAGTGTTTGCGTTGGTTATGAGTAGGGCCTATGATCGAAAGAGGCGCCAGCCAGGAAAGTCGTCTTTGTTATCGTTTGACATGTTATTTAAATCTTTAAGAGGTTCACAACAAATGCGCTCTATAAAAGCCGAGAGACGTACATATGCCATCTGAAGAGTCGGATAAACGCCTCTTCTGATAAATTGTCAACGGTTGTCAGTTTACTGTCTAAATGGAGACCAAATCGCAGCCGACTTGTCCACTTTAAGAGTCTAACACGTGCAGTCTAAATCTACCTATTGTTTTGTAACTGTGACTCTGACAGCATATCTGTACTTGTATTGGTTTTACGGTTTCAGTTGTATTCGTATAACAATGACAAATGATGTCTCATCGTCCGTCTGTGTATCTCTGCGTAACTGTCTCTTCATGTCAGTGGTGAAAGTCCGTCCCCAATGATTCGTCTGAAGAAGCTATCATATCTATCGAACAACTTAGACGAGTCAGCTATATGAAGACTCAAGTGCCATTAAGCACTTGTGCGTGGAAACCTCCGACAAGATCTTTAACACACGACTGCAGTTGATGCACGATCATAATTATACCACTGCTCATAATTTAATTACAATAACTAGACATAACGAAGCTGTTCAAAGTGACTCTCTTGTGTTTTGAAAGCCATATACAGTTAATGAATGACGCTTCCGCCGCCCAGTGGATTGGATTGAAGTCAATAAGTTGTTAAATTCGTGCGTTGACCAAGCGTACCTTATCTGTGGGATCTTGAGTAGCATGAGGTAGTTGCTTTTGACCTTTCGTAGGCTATCGATCAGTTGAGCGAGGGGCGTGACAATTAAGTCATCCAGAGGCCTATTCAAAAAAACAAAAATAACACAAGTAAAAACCACCGCAAACACTTCGTATCCCTCAACATCACATTTGCCAGAATAATTGCGAGGCGTTCCATACCCTGAACAAACATGTACGTGCACTCATACAGGCTCCTGCTGCTGCTGCTGCTGCCGAAAATGGTGGATGGCGGCAAATGCTTAAGCTGATCAAGTATGCGCAGTTGGTACTACTACATGCCTGCACGTGCCTGAACTATTGGTCGGGGCTTTGAACCGAATCTAACAATACCTGCCTCACCTATTTAATATTTTATTAAGCGCCTGTGTTTAAGTTGGTTCCCACGGTCTTTTGTTTACGGCTCTGGTTCTGTAATCGAAATAGTCTCTGCTTACATGTCTGATGAATGACACTTCGTATAACGACCCTTGGCAGAGTGTTTTCGCACACTAGGCAGTAGAGTTTGGTTCCGACGTAAGCTGTGAAGTACATGGGAAGTGCGAGGTACGCTGGCTCCGTGTCCACCACCTTGCGATTCGTCCATTGCCGGTTCATGGGATGAAAAGCGGTTAAGCAGTGCCTCTTCTACGTTCCACTAGGTACACGGGAGCTTTGCTTTACTTAGTTTGTTTCGGTGCTAAAGAAATCCTGAGAATGTTTACTGACTATTACGAAAGTTGTCAACATTCTTTCGCAGGTCGTTAACTTG
This sequence comes from Allolobophora icterica, assembly GCA_963556255.1. Lineage (NCBI taxonomy): Eukaryota > Metazoa > Annelida > Clitellata > Crassiclitellata > Lumbricidae > Allolobophora > Allolobophora icterica. The sequence goes on from OY744616.1 coordinate 36,405,182, forward strand.
AAGACGTCTGCGTATAAACAACACTTTAGAACAAACGCTCACATGGTCTCTGTGATCTTCTAAACCAACCAGCGTTTACACTCTGTCTCTTCACATATTGTCCTGCTGATCTTGCAGAAACCAAAACTTTTTATCAGAATAAATTCACTAACTAAACGCACTAACTGTAATTTCGCAGTTCAAACGTGTTTTCCATTTGCAGGACTTACATACGGGCACTGCGTCACACCAGGCATTCTTTGACCGATGGCATAGCTATGACAGAAAACGAGTGAGGTTCTTGGCTATACTATGCGAATGCGGTGTTGCATGGCATATAGCCTTTTACTATATATATATAAATAACACAGAAGGCTTTAAACTGTCTAGCTGAAGTTATTACATGTTCTTCGTCATCATACATAGGTACACATGCATACATACGTACATACATACATACATGCATCCATACAAGCATACATACAAACATACATACAAAACATACATACATACACATATACATACGTACGTACATACATACATACGTACATACATACGTACATACATACATACATACATACAATGTCATACATACATACATACAAGCATACATACATGCATACAAACATACATACATACACATAATTATATAGATACATACGCACGTACGTTGCGTTCTGTAATTAGTGGCTTGAGGCTACAAGTCCAAGACGATTGTGGGATTCCGTGTTCAGCTGTTATGCTCTTCATATTTGGAATCTTATGTATGTATATGTGGGACCTTCGCAAAGGAAGGTCCCACTTGCCAATATCTTTTAAATCACTATGTTACTCTGGCCTTTGCACCACTCTCTCTTAGACCCTGGCGACCATATGCCGCCTTAGATTCAGATCTATGGAATTTGAGCACACAATAAGTGCCATAAATAAATAAATGAATGAATGAATGAATGAATGAATGAATAAAAGAAAACAAGCACAGGGACACAGAGAACACCCTCACGCACTTACACATACATACAATGACACACAGGAACCTACACAACCCGTACACAATTCAGGCACACAGCACTCTGACACCTCCACAGACGCCCGCATGGAGCAGAAAATCCCTATTAGGCTTTCAATAGTTGATGATACCCAGAATATTCTCACCAAAACTGTGCAATAGGGGATGAGTTATTATACCAACATAATATTCGTCTGTCCACAAACCATACTACAACGGTTGGCTCGTGCAGATTGACAGCATGCCATTATCCAGCACATCATCATCATTAGGTTAAATTTGCCTGATTGCGTTAAGACCAAAAACGAGCCAGACTGCTAGGATATAACCTATAATAAACATGAATATCATCATCATCATCGTCGTCGTCGTCATCATCATCATCATCATCATCATCATCATCATGCCAGCGTGTCATCTTTAAACCAAGTCAGATACCCATTGTACACCCACTTGTTTAAAATACTTCCCAGCATTTTTATATTATAGGTTTTCATTGTTATAGAGCAATACCTCTTAAATATGTGACAAGATTCCCACCAATATAAGCCGTGCATGCATGTCGTGTTTTCGGGCAGAATGGTATTTTGGTATGCGCTGTTAGTCAGTTTACTAACTGCATGTGTGTGCATGCACGGCACAGCAGAAACGCAAGGTTACACAGTAACGTTGTCAGTCGATCTGTTAGCTATATATCTCACAGATCGACTTACAATATACATGTCCCATTGCGTTCATATATATATATATATATATAAATTAAAATGGTCAAGAATATATATATATATATATATATATATACATGCATGTCATGTATATACATATAAGACCATCTTAATGTTAAAAAAGCCTCTTAACGTAATTGTAGGTTGCAAAATCAACTACACCTTTGGTTCACCTCTTCTCTTTCCACCAAGTACAGCAACATGCATACCGGAATTTATATATACGTACGCATGAATATATGTAATATTATGTATGTATGCATGTAGTTCCATATGTAGCCGATGACTTCAAGGTTGCAGAGGCAATTGTCTATACACTAGCAGTCACCAACAATCATGCCTTAGGAATGAAGAACAGTTGCAGTATGCGCTTCAAGTTATCATTGCGAGAAAATTAGCACTACTTAAAAAGCATAAAAGCAGTGCCGGCTTTAGGTATAGGCAATATAGGCGGCTGCCTAGAGCGGCATTTTTTTCAAGGGGCGGCAAATTCCGGCAAAATAAAAACAGGAAAAGTATATTTTTATTGAAATTAACTATTAGGCCTAAGTAAAAAAAACTCTTAGCGCTTTTACAGGCCTAAACTTGCGTCTTGCCAATTCAAGAAAATCAAGAACTTGTGTTTAAGTACTTATGATAAATTAATAAAAAATATTAATAACACATTTTTGTCATCCTGATTTATGCTTCAAAATGGATGGAACAGGTTTTCTCTTAGAACACTGAAAACGATTTAAAATAAATGATTGATCAGCACGCATGAGTAATGGGCGACATTTTTGTCCTTGTCTATGACACAAAACAGTCCAAGGCCGCTACTTCATAAAAGTGTACTGTACACTGAATAGTTTGATTTTAAAAAACTGTTCTGTATTGGTTCGAGACTGTTAAATTAACATAAGTTTACATTACAGCTTGAATTCATGACTTAGTAAAACTGATGGCAAACTTCTTTTACTTTTTCCATTGACGCCATATATATATGGCTAAACTTATGGAGTCTTTGAGTCACCTGTAAATATTAAAATTTGTTGCTCAAAATTTGCCCATAATATGGTTTCATAAAAAGAAACATCTTTAAATGGTGAGACTAAACATTGCTTTGCATTTGATTTTTGCCATATAAATTAGGGCCACGCTAAAGCATGCATCTATGTATGCTTGCATGTATATGTATACATACGTGTGTATAATGCTTGGTAAATGTTTGGCATTATATCTATTAAGTAAATTTGAATATGAATGGAATTTGGCTCTTGTTTTGTACGTGGTTCTTTACATGCTTTTTAATGCATAGCGCTATAAATATTGAAGAAATGCATATGAGTTGACAGAACGGAATTTTGTTTGTTGTTTTGTACATATATTTTTTTATATATATTTATGTGTCTGCGTATACGTGTGCGGGTGTGTGGCACTGTGTGCGTGTGAGCGTGTGTGTACCAAATGAATTACTTGGTACTGAGCTGGTACTAAATCGATTCAAATGTGCCTTTGGTCTGGTTGAGTAAGCTCTCATCGCCTGGTAAAGGATTTTTATGTAGAACTTAGATGAGTGCATCGTAATTGGACAGAAATTTTTCCGTGATTAAATTTTTATCTTCATCCGGAACTGAAGCAGCACATGGCCTCTACTTCAAGTGCACCAACCTGTGCTCAGTCGATAAGAGAGACGATTTATTATCCTGCAAATGCATGAAGACTAAGTAACTACCAGTTCTTCTGATGCTGTGACTCTGGACCCTGGACCCTCGTGTGCCGAGGCTGAGAAAGTAAAGTCGCTACCATTTCATACAAAGGAATGCCTCTCAGAGAAAGCTTGCGGCCGGGAATACTTTCCTTTCTCTGCTTGTGACAATACCTATCTGTTTGCACTTCAATTATTCTCGCTTTGAAAAAGAAGCTTGGCTGAACCTCACACCGCTTCACGCCGTATTATCTCCTGCACAGCCTCGACTGAGGCGTTCAGTCACTAAGATCGCGAGTTTAAAAAATCGAGGCCATTTATTTCTCTGTTCTGTATGGTGTGTAGAGTTCGTCCAAGTCGCTAAGCACGTTTAACTGAACGGCATTTCGTTCAGACTGTTGATATGTGCAATGCGATTTATCATCTGCCGTTGTGGCCTCAGAGGTGAAAGGGAGGGTTGCCTACACTCGTTAACTGATCTGACCCTTTATGCATCTCATCTTAGTTCATTCATTCATTCACTCACTCATTCATGCATTCGTTCAGAGGACTTATGTAGCGCCTCTCCAAGATACCTACTCAGAGGCGCAGTTACAGTCCATGCTGCTACATGTATGATCACACACCAGCGTCATTCATTCATTCATTCATTCATTCATTCATTCATTCATTCAGTCAGTCAGTCAGTCAGTCAGTCAGCCAGTCAGTCATAACAATAATAATAAGAAGAGCAGCTAGCCCTGAGGCAGCCATGGATATGAAGTGTTAGCGACTTCATTTTCTTAGGTATATGGCACATGAGGGCGGGTGGCCAATCTTCTCCTTCACCGTCACATCATCCCGACAACAGTTTACGGTCAGTGTACTCATTATAGCTGATTTGGCTAGGAGGTGCTGGACACTGCAGGCGCTGGCGTAAACTTGTCCAAATATTGGGGGGATTTGGCTATTTATTCTACACTTGTTGCATTAAATTACAGTCCATCACAATTATTGGGGGCGCGTGCCCCGGCTCCCCCCCGCCCCCAGAGTCTACGCCTATGACTGCAGGTGGAGCATCAAATCTCGAAACAATTTTCTGCCCTGGCGAGGATTTGAACCCCCGACCTCTCGTTTGACATCTACCACTACACTATTGATAGTATTGAGCTGCTTGACTTTCTATAAAAATTCCTGCATTAATTTGTCATGCTACTGATATCACGAAAACGTCGAGTGATGTAGTCTGCTACTCTACATCAATGGCTGCCTTCCCACAGAGCTTTAAATTTACGATATCTTAAGGGGGTAGGCTGGTTAGTGTAGCTTGCAGATCTTTGTCAAAACCTACGCAGGATTTTGTCTGGCTACATGTCTAGCTGACTGAAACCACCGTCAGATCTGTTGATTCTCAACCGTGCTCTGACATTGACAATGTCATCTCGTGTCTTTTTATCTGAAGGGCCTTTCTCTTCTGGATCTGAGCCTTTTGTTGGTATTATAGACACTGCATGCAACCACTTAACGAACGAACGGAAACTGTTTTCTTCCACCGGGATTTGGAAGAAGAGTCTTGGAATTAAACACAACCTGAGTGAATGACTTACTACCTCACTGACTGAGTGCATAAATGACTGACTGACTGACTGACTGACTGATTATGACTGACTGACTATGACTGACTGACTGACTGACTGACTGACTGACTGACTGACTGACTGACTGACTGACTGACTGACTGACTGACTGACTGACTGACTGACTGACTGACTGACTGACTGACTGACTGACTGACTGACTGATTATGACTGACTGACTATGACTGACTGACTGACTGACTGACTGACTGACTGACTGACTGACTGACTGACTGACTGACTGACTGACTGACTGACTGACTGACTGACTGACTGACTGACTGATTATGACTGACTGACTATGACTGACTGACTGACTGACTGACTGACTGACTGACTGACTGACTGACTGACTGACTGACTGACTGACTGACTGACTGACTGACTGACTGATTATGACTGACTGACTATGACTGACTGACTGACTGACTGACTGACTGACTGACTGACTGACTGACTGACTGACTGACTGACTGACTGACTGACTGACTGACTGACTGACTGATTATGACTGACTGACTATGACTGACTGACTGACTGACTGACTGACTGACTGACTGACTGACTGACTGACTGACTGACTGACTGACTGACTGACTGACTGACTGACTGACTGACTGACTGACTGACTGACTGATTATGACTGACTGACTATGACTGACTGACTGACTGACTGACTGACTGACTGACTGACTGACTGACTGACTGACTGACTGACTGACTGACTGACTGACTGATTATGACTGACTGACTATGACTGACTGACTGACTGACTGACTGACTGACTGACTGACTGACTGACTGACTGACTGACTGACTGACTGACTGATTATGACTGACTGACTATGACTGACTGACTGACTGACTGACTGACTGACTGACTGACTGACTGACTGACTGACTGACTGACTGACTGACTGACTGACTGATTATGACTGACTGACTATGACTGACTGACTGACTGACTGACTGACTGACTGACTGACTGACTGACTGACTGACTGACTGACTGACTGACTGACTGACTGACTGACTGACTGACTGATTATGACTGACTGACTATGACTGACTGACTGACTGACTGACTGACTGACTGACTGACTGACTGACTGACTGACTGACTGACTGACTGACTGACTGACTGACTGACTGACTGACTGACTGACTGACTGACTATGACTGACTGACTGACTGTCTATGACTGACTGACTGACTGAATGAATGAATGAATGAATGAATGAATGAATGAATGAAGGAAGGAAGGAAGGAAGGAAGGAAGGAAGGAAGGAAGGAAGGAAGGAAGGAAGGAAGAAACGATGGAACGAACGAATGATTCGTTGTTATAGTGAGGAAAAAGCCAGTATACAAATCTTAGGACAGCCAACGTAATGCAGATTTGGATATTCATAGAGCACCTTCAGTATGTTTAGGTAGCGAGGAACTGCAATAGTAAACTTACGAGGAATCGCATCGAGATGACTGGCGCGATCTGGTGGGCGACAATTCACCATCGAGAACCTCCGGTCGATAGAGGAAAGATTCCCTTCGATGGTGACCATGATGGACGCCCGCCGGAGGACTCATTAAATCCTGCCATCCTCCTCCTCCACTTCCTCCTCCAGTTCCTCCTCCACTTCCTCCTCCACTTCCTCCTCCACTTCCTCCTCCATCTCCTTCGTTTTTTGCAGTGTTGACGTCGACACTGCAGAAACCAAAAGTAACAGCCAAGGATTACACGCGGATTATGTTTCAGTTACTTCTGTCAGCGCTGCAAAAATTACATGCGACTTGTTTAAGGGGCTTAGTTGCGCAGGCGAATGGATGGCTCTGCGGGTAGACCGTGAGGATGCGTTCAGGGAAAGAGGACTGGTTTTGTATATGGCTTCTGCGATGGCAGTGCTCAGACATGAGCGGAATTATGGACAACTAAACAAGCTTCCGTTACTCAGCTCATGTTCTGTCTCCCTCATTTACTAATGCTTCAAATAAAGTGAATTTAATTAAGAGATATAGTACACAGGATATTTTACCTATGCAGAGTTAGTTATTTTATAATTATCAGCATTATTATTATTATTACTATTACTATTATTATTATTATTATTATTATTATTATTATTATTATTATTATTATTATTATTATTATTATTATTGTTATTATTATTATTATTATTATTATTATCATTATTATTTTGCCCCAAGGTACATATGATCCCTCGGGGACTTAGATATTAATTAAAAGAAATAGATACATCTGGAACGGTCACTTTTCCTGAGGTTATTATTATTATTATTATTATTTTTTACCCGAGGTAGCATTAATCCCTCAGGCTGTCAAAACTATGTCCGGAGAAAGATAGATGGTTTTCTGGAACGGCTTATAATTATTATTATTATTATTATTATTATTATTATTATTATTATTATTATTATTATTATTATTATTATTAGGCTACTATTATTGTTTTTAATGTTATTAATATTATTATTAATTTATTATTTTTTTACATTGTTATTATTATTATTTTTTATTATTATTATTATTATTATTATTATTATTATTATTATTATTATTATTCAGCACTCTATATCGCCGGTGTCTAATGCAGAATGAATCAATCTCGCAAGAGGCAGCATGAAAGGATGTCCTCTCTTGCGGAGTGAGTACTTGTCCTCACGAGGAGGTGGCAAGAGCTTTGTTAACCGATGCATCTTTAATTATATCTAGTGGTAAATGTGTGACCTTATAAGCTGCTCATGTTATAGTTTTGTTTTCATGTTATAGTTTTGTTTTCAAAATGTATGTAATCATTGTATACATGTAATGTATGTGCGCTTGTCATATGCATATAAAGGCTACTTACTTACTAACTTAAACAGAGAGGAAATTCGAACATTTTGGTCCAGTAACTGGAAAAGCTCGTTAACCAAGAACAGTTTTAGTTTTAAGTATGACCGGAGAAAGACAATTGGTCAGATTGGTTGAATAGTTTTAAGTTTGAAGAATAAAGATTGACACGTTGTGGTTGGCTAAATATTTTGTAAAATAAGCATAAGCCAGCATTTGAAGGAGCTTCTATGATGAACAGAAGCCGTTGCAATTACTGAAGGACAAGGGTCATGTGCTAATATTTTGATGCGTTCGTTGTGACTTTAACTAAATAATTATGAATTTTATAATAATAATAATAACAGAGATTTAAGTGCCATTATTCGTAGACGGTCGAAGAGAAATCGATGCAACGATTCAGAAGCACTTATGGAGCTTCCTAAAAATGTAACTTTTTAATACCACTAAGAAGCGAGTTCAAGTAATCAAGGCGACTGGAGAGCAATGCATTCGTCAGCGGTGAAACTGAATAGGTGACACTGAAAATGATTGACACCCACCTATTCAAACATGATTGATATAAATTTCAAAGTTGAGATTGGCCTGTAATTAGAGAGTTCACTAGAGTCGACAAATGATTTCTTTAGTAGCGGATGAACTGCGGCATGAGCAAACCGAGCGTCAACGATCCTTCATCCCACGAGAAGTTAATATTGAAGTTGTGGTTGGACCTAGAACATCACAGAAATCTTTCAGAAGAGATTAAGGATAAGCGTAAAGGGAGAGCCTTTGTTTGGTAAGGAAAAGATGAGTGTATGATCTATTACAAGTGTCAGAAGAAGAATTAGTATAGAGAATGCAGATTCAGAGGCACAAGGTAATACTCTACACTGCGTCACCGCTGCCGTTGGTGATGCAATTTCACCAATGTAACCGATGACACTGCGCATGTCACCGCAGGCGTCGGGCGTTTCTTCGCCTTCAGTGTTAATTGCGAAAGGATTGCATCGTCTAAATGCGCAATTCGCTCTGTAATAGCACTCCAACAGGTTGGAGTTTACTGTTGCTGAGTTCGCATGCATAGAGGCTTACTTCATTTCTGCAGCGAATTTTGCACGTTTTGGTGTTATTTTCTTCACGTGTGTAGTCTTGAAATACGTGGCTATATGAAGAGGAATGGACTTCTTGATGTGGGGTTGAGCGTCGGATCTACACGGACCTATGTACGTCATCTGCAGTCGTGTAATGTTTTCATCTCAGTGGGGAGAAGCAACGCTGGTCTTTGGAGTGACCTCAACCGTTGGTCAGTGTTGGTGCTTCGATCTACCGATTGTCAGAAGACGAAATCCTTTCCCAAGTGCACCCGGCGGTTCGAGGGACAGCCGGACATGCGTCATCATCCATAGATGATGGACTGCTTGGCGGTGGCGTCATCGTGTGCCGCGAACGCTGCCACATGTCGCCGCCTCACACTTTCAACGTAACAGTCCAGAGACCCTGAACACGTAATCCTATACGCAGGGTGGAATTGTTGGGGAGTTGGAGTTTCGACCCCCTAGTCTTTCTTAGGACCCCACAGCTATGCCTTCATTGCATACCTCAGGGGGTCGTTTCCAACCCCTTCAGTTGTGCTAGTGTGATTTAGCATTATTTGACTCTGAGTCTCTGACAAAGAGAGGACATTTCCATGGTGTATCGTGTATGCATTTTTGAATTTTCTGGACAAAGAAATTGATTTTGATTCAAGCCTGGCTTGCAAAACTGCTAGCGTTGAAATCAGCTGATTTTAAATTTCGTTGACATCAGTTTGCAAAATACGGATAAAATGGTCAACCCCGCCCAGTCTTTTTTACAACTCCTACACTGCCCATACGTCAACTATGGATGGAAATCCGTTGGTTGGTTTCCAAGTGTGTGCGTGGGTCTGCCAATGCTGACTCATCAAGTTTTCTGTGAATTGTTTAGCTTACTGGTGAAATTTCTGTTCTCAATTACATCTAACATAAGGCATGCAGGGCAGCGACCCCGCCTCTGATTCGTTTTTTTGGTAAATTTCTAATTAAACTTACACTGAAACTTAGCAGCCAGTTTTAACCTGATGCCGGGAATTTTTATCTGCTAGGAAATTCGGGAATTTATTCGTAAGCTAATGAGTAATGGAGTTTGGATTAAGGGGTAGGTTTAACCAATCGTGGTGTAGTAATTTATTTAAAACCATTCACTTGGCTTAATGTGAAGCAGAACTGGCAGAGATAAATTTAGTTAGTAACCTATGCAGACTTCACAGATGAAAAATTATTCTTAAAAGTTTACTGTGCAGTTTCATTGCATTTTAACTAGGCCACTTGATAAGCTTGCATTACAAGTTTACATTGTTGTTTATATCAAACACAGTTGGATGGAAGACAAGAGTGGCGCCACCAACGTTTCAGTTGAATTCTGCGACGTCTGGCTTCCGAAATCGTTAAACCAAGGCTACGGCGTGTGCTCGATTATTGTCTTGCATGGTTCTAAAGGGATTTGCCTATCAAGTATCTCAGTTAAAGTACACTGAAACTGCTGTGCCAGCTCACTCGATGTTTGTGACGGTCATGACCTATAAAGGAGAGCCTGGGCTTTGTTTACTTAAATATCTTGTGCAAAGGGCAAATTTAACAGAAATATAATTTGGAAACGGTTCAAATTGGAAGTTATATTTGTCAAGATTGCAATACGATCTAACATAATATATGACTTAACAGGAATGACAGAGTGAAATGATTGTGTTTCAGACATCTAGGGTACGGTCTTCGTTATTTGTGTAGGGAAGGTTATAAGCTGCCTTAAGTCAAACTCTTCCAACATATTTAGAAGTGCTGAAGAGCAGTGATCGGCTAAATCGCCATGTATGTTAGAGTCGCCATGATTACTATTTCAGACGGGTATACAATCAGAATAAAAATTCAATTTGAGCCTGAAATTGGCTAAAAAAAATCAGTCAAAGAGAGGGATGGAGGCCAATAAATGTTCACAGGCAATTTCCCGCTAGTTGCCAGAACTGAGAGAGGCAGTTAGGATATCATATTACCTCGCCGGTATAAGTGAGTGCCCATGGGCGAAGAAACCGAAGGACGGACAATGGATGTCATCGACGCTGAGAGATGGTGTCTCCTTAAAAACACCGGGAGGAAGGCAACGGGAAACCACCTCCCTATCTATCCCGAGTTAAATGTAAAATGACGCCAGAAAAGAATTCAGTGAACAACGTGAACGATTCAATCCAGATACTGGAAAGAGTCGCGTTCGGCAGGGGGGGACAAGGCTCCCTCGGTCGTCATCCAGCGAAAACCTTACAAGTAAAAGAAAAGCTAAAAATAGGAACGTGGAATGTAAGAACGATGCTGAGACCGGGAAAGTTGGCTAATGTCGTGGGAGAGATGAAGAGAGCAGGTTTGGACATTTTGGGCCTGTCGGAGGTCAGGTGGAAAGAGGGAGGAGACTTCATGAGTGACGGCATTAGGGTGATATACACTGGAGGAGAGAAGAGTCAAAATGGTGTGGCCATCTTGCTGTCGGAGAGAGTCGCCAAATGCGTATCAAGGATGGAGAGATGTGAGGATAGAATGCTCATAGTGACATTGCAAGCACACCCAGTCGACATAACAATAATACAAGTGTATATGCCAACATCAGCACACGAGGAGGAGGAGGTGGATGACATATACGAGATGATAGAGGAAAGGCTTAGAGACATCAAAGGCAAAGATTATGTGATTGTCATGGGAGATTGGAATGCAACAGTTGGTGAAAAAGAACAGGAAGAGGCTACAGGAAAATATGGACTGGGGAACAGAAATGAGAGAGGAGAAAAGCTGGTGGATTTCTGCAAGAGACAAAAACTCATGGTAACAAATACTTGGTTCCAACAGGAAAAGCGGAGAAGATACACATGGAAGGCACCTGGAGATGGAGCAAGATACCAACTGGACTACATCATGATTAGACAAAGGTACAGAAACAGTGTCAAGAACTCAAGAACTCTCCCAGGAGCCGATGCAGACACAGACCATAACCTGGTTGCCATGACAATACATCTCCGACTTAAGTTCATAAAGAAGCAAAGGATAGTTAAACAGAAATGGAATAGAGAAAGAATGCAAACAAAGAGTAACGAACTCTCAGAAAATATAGAAGAACGGGTGGTGGAGTTGAGTACGGAGATAACAACAGATGAAAGGTGGAGGAGTCTGAAGGAGATCGTGATTGAGGAAACGACAAAGACTGTGGGGTTCCAGATGGGTACAGGACCGCGCAAGCCATGGGTTACAACGGAGATGCTCAGGGATATGGAAGAAAGAAGAAAATGGAAACACCAGAGCACAGAAGAGGCAAGGAGTGAATACAAAAGGCTGAATAATCAACTAAGAAGAACAACAGATAAGGCAAGAGAGGATTGGTGGGAAGAGCCGTGTGAGGAGCTAGAGATGCTACAGAATCGAGGAAGACACGACCTGGTATATGGAAAGGTCAAAACACTGACAAATAAGAAAAATATGGGTGGCGGAAGCGCAATCAAGGACAAGGATGGCAAGTTGCTAGAGGACGCAGACGATATCAGGAAAAGATGGAAGGAATATGTTGAGGATTTGTATATGGGAAAAAGTAGCCAAGAAGATCTCGGGGAAGAACAAACACCAAGTACCGATAACATAGGACCGGACGTACTAAGGGAGGAGGTTCTGGCAGCAATCAGTGATATGAAAAACAACAAAGCAGAAGGAATTGATAATATCCCAATTGAAATACTGAGGAACCTGGGAGAGAAGGCAATGACAGAACTAGTGCGGTTATGCCAAGACATATATAACACAGGAGTTTGGCCGGAAGATTTCCTACAGACCATACTGATCCCGCTCAAGAAAAAGCCAAATGCAACAACATGTGAAGACCACCGAACTATAAGCCTCCTCACCCATGCATCCAAGATTCTACTAAGAGTTATCACGAAGAGACTGCAAGCCAAGGCAGAAACAGATGACTGCTTGGGGGAGGATCAATTTGGTTTTAGAAAGGGAAGAGGAACAAGAGATGCAATTGCAGCGGTGAGGATACTAGCGGAAAGAAGCCTCCTCTATGTGTGTTTCGTCGACTATGAGAAGGCTTTCGATAGGGTGGATTGGAGGAAATTAATGCATGCATTACGAAGAATAGGGGTGGATTGGAAAGACCGAAGACTTATTGGAAACCTGTACATGGGACAGAAAGTAAAAATAAGAATAGATGGTGAATACTCAGAGCCGGGAAGAATGGGCAGAGGAGTGAGGCAAGGATGCCCGCTCTCTCCAATACTCTTCAACATCTACATCGAAGAGCTTGTACGGGAGGCGATGGAAGAAATGAACGAGGGAATAAAGGTTGGGGGTAGGTTGGTGAAAGCGCTGAGATTTGCGGATGATCAGGCAATGTTAGCAAGAAGCCAAAAAGGACTGCAGAGAATGATGGATCGCCTGAATATGATCTCAACAGAATACGAAATGAAAATAAATACCAAGAAGACAAAGGTCATGAGGATAAGCAAAAGAGAAGAAAAAGAAGTTAGAATAACCGTAAATGGAGTGGTCATCGAACAAGTTGAGAGATTCTGTTACCTAGGAAGTATGGTCACGAGGGATGTGAAGTGCCATGCGGAGATAAAAAGAAGAATAGCCATGGGAAAAGATGCATTCTATAAAAGAAAGGAGCTCTTGAGAGGAAAATTAAATAGGAATCTGAAGAAGCGAATGGTTAAGACGCTGGTATGGAGTGTGGTTCTATACGGATCTGAAACATGGACTATAAGAGGGGAGGACATCAAAAGGATAGAAGCCTTCGAAATGTGGATATGGCGTAGAATGGAGAGAATCAGCTGGACAGAGCACAAGACAAATGACGAAGTACTGCAAATGGTGGGAGAGGAGAGATCCATGATGAGGACAATCAGAGAGCGTCAAAGAAGATGGATTGGCCATATAATGAGAGGAAATTCCCTGCTACGAGATATCATCGAGGGTAGAATGGAAGGGAAAAAGACAAGAGGAAGACCAAGAACAATGTTCCTAGACTGGACAATAAAGAGGGACGGCTACAGACAGATGAAAGCGGAAGCTCAACATCGAGAGGAATGGCGCCGTTGGACATACGAACCTGCCTAAGGGCAGAGAACCAAAGAAGAAGAAGATTACATAGTAGCCGGTATAGATAAAGTGAACCTATGCAGTGGGAGAGATGACTTAAATGGAATGCAGGTCCCCACCCTTACCACTGCGTGCACCGAGTTTAGTGCTCTTTAATGCTCAGTGTTTATCAATAGGGTCTATATACATGCTCACTTGCATGAGTAGGCAGTATGCGCTGCACGTCATGCATTGCATACCCGTTTAGCTATTTGACGCATACACTTATCTGTATGCATACTATAGCTTCGTGAACGCATGTATACGCCGGTATACACTTGGAGAAGCAGAGGTTTGATGCGCAATGTGTGACCACTTCAACTGGTTAGAAGCTACATGCATGAATGCATAATCATACAATTAATGTGTCCTTAGAAGAGACAATAGTGTGACAAAATTACATAAAGCAAGACACTGTTGACTCATCATTGCTGTATACAGGACCACGATTTGGTTTGGTGTATGAGTTCGGTAGCCGAATAGATGCAGCGCTCGACCTGAAGGAGAACCGGTTCAGGCCTCCACTCTGCCTTCGGTCACCGCGAAAGTCCTTCCTGCACAATTGGTCAACGCCATCGGTGTTCTTTGGTATGGCCACGTGCGCACTTGTGAACTTAGAAGGACAGCAATGTCAAATACAGTTGTATTGTATTGTATCATTGTATTATATGCACGAACGGATCCAGCAAAGGACGAAAGTGGAGCCCAGAGAAAATCCGGTTAGAGCTCAGAGTACAAATCTTTGCCAAGAAATACGTTTAGTGTTTTGTAAATTACTATTAACTATTGTAGAACAGCATTGAAGATTAATTAATTTAGAACAGGATTAAATATAATCTATTCAGAACGGAACTTATCCGATAAGCTTAAAATGCTGCGGCAAAGCATTGTATGAACATATATATGTATATGTTTGTGTGTATATATAGGCCTATCCTTGAGGTCTCTCTAGCTATTCGTCGAGTGCGTATATATCACCACCAGCATGAACAGTCATCATCTAATATTTCCTGTACAAGTTTATATTACTAGGATCCATAAAAGTATTTAGTGCCACGGCATTTGTAGGCTACCATGGGCGATGTTCCCACAACATATCGAGTACAACAGTGATGGCTTTTCCAGTTATATCAGCATCATTCCATTATTCGGATCAGCCGTTGTTCTCAATGAACTTTTAACGCCACTAATGAGCTAGTGTAGGCAGCGCACTTGTGAATTATGGAAAGGTACTATATCAAATGTCTGGATATATGCATGAATACATGTATCCATACATATATACGGAATAAAAAAAGAATAAATATATATATATACATGTACCTATGTATAGGGGGAGGGCCCGTATAGAGTAATGGATAACACACTGGCGTGAAGAGCTGAAGGTACCAAGATCGAACCCCGCAGACCCCCGTAAGATTTATTCAGCCTTCCACTCGCTAGGTGGCAGCGGTGGTTAAATGAATAGTAGGACATGATTGACGCAGTTTGGCTGCCGCTTAAACAGTAATATTCGACTCCTGTAAAACTGTTATCATGTGCTTCTACTGTATTCATGGCTGCCGTTTCTACAATATGTATGTTCACTGTACAGCGCAGTGCGTTTGCAGGCGTTTAATTAAAGAACAGATTATTATTATTATTATTATTATTATTATTATTATTATTATTATTATTATTATTATTATTATTATTACATGCATCTATGTGCTATATATACATACATATATCCTTAAACACTCCTAGTACACCCCAACTGCTGCGTGTCTTAACCGGAAACGACAGATTGACTATGGATGGTGCAGATGATCCTCGTGACCTGATATTCAATACACAAAACCTTGAACCGGTTCTTCACATGTCCTACTAATTATATATTCATAGAATTATGTATATATATATATTGTGTATTTGTATATATATATAATTATATATATATGTATATATAATTGCTCAGATTCCTACATGTAACGTACACAATACTCTGCACTCGTGACCCCACTTAATTTCAAATGATCTGGCAGAGGTGTTATAATAATGTATATATATATATATATATATATATATATATATATATATATATATATATATATATATATATATATATATATATATATATACTACATGCATGTAGCCTATACGTGTATACATGGCTTACATTCATGGGTTATAACTACTATTTAATTAATTGCATTGTTAATCAAAGTGTAAAGTGTAAACAAACGAATAGAAGAGGCCATACAACTTCAATTTCATCGTCCAACTCATTCGGCCCGAGAAGATAAATGGAAGACTGAGACTTCAGAAATGCCAGCCCACCACAGTTCTATCATAAAGATCACTCACTCTCTAATTGACTAATTGACTGTCTTCCTGGCTGCTAGGCTCTCGATTGTTGATTTACAAATTGGCAATTAATAATAGTAATCAGCTTTTCTAAATCACAATTACTTTGTCAACAGGTCTGCTGGAGACCTTCTACGATAAAGAATATCCACTTGGCATCTTTAGGCTATGTAATCCACTTGACGATTATCGTCTGATACGCACATATCATGCTTTGGCATGTTTTTATGGCACTTTAAATCTAACTTATTCAATTCAGTCGTATTCAAACTGTCTTCGTCGAAATGGCTACCCAAATTTCTAAGCGATGTGAAAGTAAACACAGTCTTGAAACAAACAATTGCTTTCTTAGACAAACTTAAACTAAGAATACAACTTGTCTCAACTGTTGGGATCAGTCAGGCTTTTTCTTGTTCCTATTCCTACCTTAGTTTGTAACACATATCTTACTAGGCCTACAGATTCTCGTTCACAAGGTGTGTTGCAGTGCTTCAAACCATGGCAAACCTCCAACTCTTCAGTTAGCCCCAATTCCTGAGTTACCCCAACTCATTAGTTACCTCCAATTCCTCAATTGGCCCCAACATATGAGTAACCCCAATTCCTGAGTTACCCCAACTCATTAGTTACCTCCAATTCCTCAATTGACCCCAACATATGAGTAACCCCAATTCCTGAGTTACCTCAACTCATTAGTTACCTCCAATTATTCAATTGGCCCCAACATATGAGTAACCCCAATTCCTGAGTTACCCCAACTCATTAGTTACCTCCAATTCCTCAATTGGCCCCAACATATGAGTAACCCCAATTCCTGAGTTACCCCAACTCATTAGTTACCTCCAATTCCTCAATTGGCCCCAACATATGAGTAACCCCAATTCCTGAGTTACCTCAACTCATTAGTTACCTCCAATTCCTCAATTGGCCCCAACATATGAGTAACCCCAATTCCTGAGTTACCCCAACTCATTAGTTACCTCAAATTCCTCAATTGGCCCCAACATATGAGTAACCCCAATTCCTGAGTTACCCCAACTCATTAGTTACCTCCAATTCCTCAATTGGCCCCAACATATGAGTAACCCCAATTCCTGAGTGACCTCAACTCCTGAGTCACTCCAGGAAACATTAATCAGTAGGCCTATCTTGTAATGCAAGATGTAAATTGATCTAGAACGCAACTGTAAAAACTATCCTAAGAACTCTGCTGCATGTGTTTTATGTTAGAAATTAAATTCTCACGAAACTGTACATATACCAACACAAAAGGTCACCTTCTATGACAATAGAAGGTGACCTTTCTATTTCACTGTTTGGTAATCACATTGTTAGCTCGACAGATAACTTATACAATATGCACTGAAGGTAAATAATTACTTACCAGATTATTGCCTGTTATATATAATTCTATGAATATATAATTAGTAGCGGTAATAACACCTGTATCTAATGCACAAGGCGTCGAGCGATGATACACCAAAACCAAAGATGATGTCTTGATGTGGTGAGAACAGTTTGATGATGATGATGATGATGATGATGATGATGATGATGATGATGATGATGATGATGATGATGATGATGATGATGATGATGATGATGATGATGATGGTGATGATGTAATTATTATTATTATTATTATTATTATTATTATTATTATTATTATTATTATTATCATCATCATCATCATCATCATCATCATCATCATCATCATCATCATCATCACCGTCATCATCATCATCATCATCATCGTTACGGATATCGCCATCATCTTCGTTATTGTCGCTATCACTAAGAACGAGATCCTCTGTTTCTAATCTTAAATATCGTCACTGTCAGAATTATCTTCTAAAATTCCTTCACCATCATTCATTAGCACTATCGTCATCTTTAGCAGACTATGACAGCCACACGACTAACAAGGAAGTCACTTCGGCTGCAGTTAAAGCATCATCGTTTTTGCAGTGTCTTTGTAAGGAACTTAAAACGCGCTATATTGAGTTGCTTCTAACTTACATACATACAAACATTGCAATTATCTTTATCACATCATCATAGCACCAATATCATCTTTTATGATGATAATGATGATGATGATCATCATCATCGTCATCATCATTAACTGTTCGTAATTGTTTCCTCGCTCCCTTCCAGATGCACTAAATCATTTACGTAACACCATCACTCAGATATCAGCCAACCGTCTGTGCTAAAACCCTTCAAAAACAGAATTCCTCATTATTGGCCTCCGCGAGCAATTAAGCAAAGTAACCTATCCTTCCGACCTTTCGCCAACAGACCTCACTTCCCCCGTACCTTACTCTTCTCCTATCCGCAATCTTGTAATCATCTTCGATAAAAAAAAAACCTTACTTCTGTCGACGACGTCACCCAGCTATCTCGCACCTGCTATATGCACATTCGTGACCTTCGTCGACTGCGCCCAATACTTGATTACAAGACCGCATGCACAATTACACCTCAATTGGTCATTCCAAACTCGAATACTATAAATTCCATTTTCTATAACATCGACCCTTCTCAAATTACACGCTTACAAACAGTTGAATTCCCTCGCCCGCGCAGTCACCAAAACTCACAAACACCATCACATAACCCCTGTTTTGAAATCAATGCATTGGCTAAAAGTCCCTCAGCGTATCCATTACAAATTGTATCTCTTACCTACAACGCCATTCAAACCTCTCACACTTCCTACATTCGCCAGCTATTCACCATCCAACCGTCCGTGTCTACTCGCTCATCATTATATCTTTATTATATCTCAGTCTCCAGTCTCCTCCTTCTGAAATTCTGCAACCGCTTCTTAGCCTATGCTGCTCACGCTGTTTTTGATTGAATTCCCAAAAGATCTCTGCATGTTTGTTCATCCTCCTACTATCTCGCCTGTTAATTTCACCTCTCATCCGCTGTTTTCCTCCCACGACTGAAAACCGAACTCCAAGCTATCCTACTCTGATTCTATTCCTGCGCCACCACTCAACCACCATCATCCCCGATTGCCACCATAGCATCATATGCTGTCTCCTCGGCTTGACCCCCTCGGACTCTGACCTGGCACCGGACTTGATTTGATATAGAACCGGTAAATTAGCTGGTCCCTCTGACGTGGCTTATGTGTGGCGCTGAGAAGTTTCGGAGATTTACATTTGCATTTACGTAATTGCTGCCTAACATCACTATCCCACAATTAGTAACTCTATCTGTATATAATCATTACCGGGTACATGAACATCATCATATAATAATAATAATAATAATAATAATAATAATAATAATAATAATAATAATAATAATAATAATAATAATCCCCGAGGGATCATATGTACCTTGGGGCAAAAAAAAAAAAAAAAAAAAAAAATAATAATAATAATAATAATAATAATAATAATAACAACAACAACAAGAAAAATAATAATAATAATAATAATAATAATAATAATAATAATAATAATAATAATAATAATAATAATAATAATAATAATAATAATATGTACCTTGGGGCAAAAAAAAAAATAATAATAATAATAATAATAATAATTTTGTTTTAATTGATATTTAAGTCCCCAAGGGATCATTTGTACCTTGGGGCAAAAAATAATAATAATAATGATCACATCATCATGATCATGACTACAACAATAATGTCGATGATGACGACAAATATGATGATGATGATGATGATGAAGACCAAGGCGATGATACAATACAACTGCATCTGACCATACCCTGCTTCCAAAGTTCAGAAGCGCACCGATGGCACTGAGCTATTACTCAAGGCACTTACACAGTGACCGCCTGAGTTGGGGCTCGAACCCATACCCTCCGCGTTACAGGCCAAACACTCATCCATTCGGCTATCGATGATGATACTATGGCGACGACAAAGATGATTCCTATAGACTACAATGTCTAGAGCAGTGCATCCGAAACGTTATGCTCATGAGAGTTATGCTATGCTCATTATGCTCGTCTGACTGCGTATGTTGTCAGACGATCACCAGACACAGACAGAGCAATTGTCTGCTTGCAGCCACGGCCAATTAACATCACTTGGTGTCATAGATCAGTGACGATAGAGATCGCTCTCTGTAGACATTGACTAAGACTCACCGCAACATGAGTTGACCTCGGCAAATTCCCTTGCGTTGATTCTTCTTAATCTCCTCTGATGTGTCGACAGCTGTGCTTCCCTTCGGACAATTCATACAGCACTCTGTGTACGCTCAGCAAAGGCCTTCGGTTAAATACTCCAGAAGAAACAGTCGCTGTTAGATTTTATCAGCGAACATGTAACACAGGCCTAAACTTCGGCCCCAATACGGCCTGAAGAACCCTACAGGCAACAGTAATCGCTCCAGCCAACAGCTCTTATAGGGCCAGGTATAGTCGCAGGATAAATCGTAGGCTTGCTAATAAGCTGGGGCATGCGAAGGGCGTTGCATTAGACGACGAAGGGCAGGAGCAGAGTCGGACTGCCATAGGTTGCTTTCTCTGTCCTTAACTGATAGGCCGTCGAGGCCGAGAGTGTTTTCATTAAGGCCGACAATAAATCCATTAACATATGCATAGGCCTACACACCACACAGGTCTACATGTAACCTATATACGCAAGCACAGGCCTACACTACAAACAGTCAGATGAAACCGGCTCAGACATAGGCCCGTATATGTATAAATAATAATATACGCATGATATACAAAAATATATGAGTATGCACAACTTGTTTATATGTAGCCTATACGTATGTATACATGCATGCATTAGCACGTGTGTATGTATTTGTATGTGTACATGACATTGTATGTGTATGTGTATACATGCAGGCAGATACGTATGTAGCCGATTGGTGCAAGGTTCTGAAAACGCGTTTTATTATTAGCCAGATATATACACGCCAACAGGCATCGCTTTGTGAGACGCTATAGCAAGAGTCTGGTTACAAACATACACAATGTATGTCTGTGTGTACGTATGTATGAAGACACTATGCAATGCATAGTGTCTTCATACAGAGCGTATTTTGAGCAACTCTAAAAGTGCTCTATTATAGTACTTATGTACTGCATCAAAATGTCCACATCAGCCAGAGGCATTACTTTCATTATGTAGGCCCTATAGCTAGGCATCAACATACAGCCTTTAGAAAATCATGTACACAACTAAAACAAAATTCCGTGATTAGAAATTTACCTTAATATATATGTATACATGTATATATAATGTATATCTATGAAGGCATGTATATATATGTACACGACATTTTATTATCTAGCTGTTGTAATAATATGCATTGCGTCAAAAGGGGTGTTTGGCTAGAATTTTCCTACGACTCAAAGGCACGTATTGTATGGAAAGCAGTTTATGAGGACATTGGAACGCATGTAGGACTTTCCGTCAATACACAGTGTGCTACAAACCGTAACGATCGCTGCCGATTATTATTAGGCGCTCATTAGGCTGTAGGCCTTAATGGCTGTTTAGGCCATTGGTCGATATTGATGCTCTTGACCTGAATACGAACAACACATGGCGCGTCCTGTGGTAAAGATGGCTGATTGTCATCGCAATGAAGGGCGATGATATAGGAGAAGGAGCAGCTGTCTCTATCGGCTGATGAGGCAGATTGAAATCAGGTAAACAATCGATTGATTGTTCGCTCACCTTCTGTACTACTACTATACTACTACTGAACGCACACGTGCACATAACAGTAAATGGACATGCATACGTGTATACATGTATGTATATACACATGCATACTTACATGCATACATACATAAATGCATACATGCATGCATACATACATACATACATACATACATACATACATACATACATACATGCATACATACATACATACATACATACATACATACATGCATACATACATACATACATACATACATACATACATACATATATACATACAATGTTATACGTATACATATAGGCCTACACACATGACATGGTAACAATTTCCTTTGTACGTCCGCCTTGATACACGGATCGTCTGTGCTCTAGCCTCCCTATGCTGTTGACTGCAAAGGGACCTTCAGCAATTCTTTCACGCACAGTTGCTTGTCGTCATCGATTTGTCATTAGACAAAGGCGCTTAGTAAACACAGAAACGATACTACTGCTACTATGATTACTACTACTACTACTACTACCACCACCACCACAACCACCACTACTACTACTGCTAATAATAATAATAATAATAATAATAATAATAATAATAATAATAATAATAATAATAATAATAATAATAATAATAATAATAATAATAATAATAATAATAATAATAATAATAATAATAATAATAATAATAATAATAATAATAATAATAATAATAATAATAATAATAATAATAATAATAATAATAATAATAATAATAATAATAATAATAATAATAATAATAATGATTATAATAAAATGGCTAACTCAACTTTAGGTACGATAAGATGGACAATAGTCACTAGAGACAAGGATTCAATACTGAGGCTGTACACATGGTTGGTTTGGCCATAGTTGAAAAACCGTCTCCATGTATGGAATTCATACCTGAAAGTCTGAAACAGGACATGGAAAACTGCAGAAAGTGCATAGCAGAGCTACAAAAAGTATTCGGGGCTACAAAGATTTGAGATATATGAATTCAGAAAGGTTGAAAAGGTGTGGGCTAACAACACTGGACAGAAGGAGATCTAATTGAAACTTACAAGATTATCATTGGAGAGGAAGCACTACAGTGAGAGAGGTTCTTTGAATTAGCACCAAACAAAGCAACTCGGGGTCACAGGTATAAATTATTTAAGAAGCCAAAAGGAACTTTAGGGAAGAAATTCTTCAGTGCAAAGTTGTAGACCTGTGGAATGGTTTGGATAATAGTGCTGTCTCAGTGGACACTATCACACCTTTTAAGAAGAAGCTAGAAAAATTGGTCTAGTAAGCGTTCGAGGTTAATTTGCAGTGGTTCTAACACAGACTACTCGTCTTCTGAACCACTTTAAACCCTTGCTATGTTTTTATTCTAATACATACATACATACATACATACATACATACATACATACATACATACATACATACATACATACATACATACATACATACATACATACATACATACATACATACATACATACATACATACATACATACATACATACATACATACATACATACATGCATACATACATACGTACATAAATATACATACATACATACATATCAATATACATACATACATACATACATATATATATACATACATACATACATAAATATCAATATACATACATACATACATACATACATACATACATACATACATACATACATACATATCTACATACATAAATACATACATACATACATACATACATACATACATACATACATACATACATACATACATACATACATACATACATACATACATACATACATACATACATACATACATACATACATATCTACATACATACATACATACATGCATACATACATACACACATACGTGCATGCATACACACACATATATATACATACACACATAGATAAATGCCATTAGGCCTATTGTTCGCCAATCTTGTTTGTAAATCTTATTTTGGCTTCTGTCGGAACAGATTCCAACAGAAACAGCCATCTGGTCTTTCAGGAGACGCATATCACTTGCTGCCGCTGCATGCTGCTCTAACTTAAAGCCATTGCAAGCCTGAGTGACATGGATCCGTGAAACCTTATATAGATCCACGTGACCCTGGGACGGGGCTTTTTCCAGGTAGGCATACAGGCATTTCGAAGAGTCTGGATACGACTGAAGTTACCTCGTGGAACCAGGCACCTGCCACTTACGAAGAATACCAAGAATATAATCCACACATCAATCTTCAGAAGAACATGCGGGAAAAGGATAAGGAAAGAATAAACAGAGACAGATAAATAACTGTTCACCTAACAAAATATGCACTGGCCAAAGAGATTGTGGGGCGTGGTGGCTCAGTGGTAAGTTCGGCGCCTTGCAGGTTCGAATCCCACTCTAGCCGCTGCGTACGGACCTTGGGTAAGTCCTTCACTCGCAATTGCTCGTGGCGCTTCGGCGTGAAAATTCCGGCACAGCATCAAATGCTGTAGTCGGGAGCGCCTCTGAGTAGTAGTTGACTTCGAGAGACGCTATAGAAATATCCGGAATAAATAAATAAATAAATTGGATGAAAACGATAGGCGAAATCACTCGCAATTTTTTTGCCGATACGGGGAAACGAGAAAGAGAAAGAAGATAAGACGGAAGGAACGAAAACTTAATTATAGCCTAAATCGGGAACAAAATAATGACAAAAAACAAGAAACTGGGCTAAAACTCCCTAGCGACTAAAATTGTCTCTCAACGTTTCTCATGAAAGTAGGACCTTAAACTTTATTCCGGACAAGACAGGCACAGAAATCAGAAATGCAAATAAATAATAAAAAAAAAAATAATTGTCAACCCAATCCTTCCGTTGACAATCCTTCTTGCTAAATCCTTGTTCTCTTCGTACTTAACGCCTATTTAACGTTCACCTTTTGAGCACTAATTCTACGTATAAGTATAACCTGAATTAATCAGCAACACAGTTTAATATCTTTTCAGTTTAATAAGAAACAAACAGACAGAACTCAATTCGATTACAACTCAACTAGTCAGCCACACTACTACAGCGAACACACTCGAATTCAAACTTCTCTAGTCAGCATAATTCTTCGCGCCCCTTGACACACCTGTCTTCTGTGCGCATAAACGAACTCTAATAATATACATATAGCGCGCCGCTGCCGATATCGGCCGGCCGCGCGTGTCACTAAGACTAAACGTTATACATCTATCATATATACATATACACGTGAAACTAAAGTAAGCGCACTTAATATATACGCCAATATCTCGCACTGCAAGACTGTACACAAAACTCAGTTCACATTACCTCCTTCCTTTTTCTGGAATTGAGCAAATTAAATTTCAAAATTTGCGAAATTACCAAAATACATGAAACATATATATATCTAACTAATCAATAAACAGTCTTACGATTACTTATAACCTTGACAAACAATCAGCAATAATATTCAATCTGCCCTTCTTGTACTTCACCTCAACATCAAAAGTTTGTAAGGCTAACGCCCAACGCACAAGTTTAGCAGACTTAGACATTGACTCAGTCAAATATGTAAGAGGATTGTGATCAGTAAAAATGAAAATTTTTGATCCAATTATAATTTCTTTTAACTTGTTTAGAGCCCAAACAATAGCATAGGCTTCCTTTTCCACAGTAGCCCATCTCTTCTGGGTATCAGTTAATTTCTGACTGATAAATGACACAGGGCGTTCTATTCCCTTGTCGTCCATCTGTGTTAAAACAGCACCGACTGCAAAGTCACTACTATCGCAGTACAAATTAAATGGTTTTCCAACTTCAAAAACATATAACACTACTTTGGATCGCACAGCCTCTTTAAGTAAATCAAATGCTTGCTGATGTTCAACAGTCCAATCAATCTTATCAGAAACACGTTTACTAGTTAAATCAGATAAAGGTTTCGCAATCTGTGCAAAGTCCTTAATAAACTGTCTGTAATAATTAAAAAATCCAAGCAGTTGCTTAACTTGCTTCTTAGTTTCTGGGATCTTCAAATTAGTCAAACTTTCAATTCTGTCTGGATTCATCTTTATCTTACCAGACCCAACCACATGACCGATAAACCTTACTTCAGACTTACCAAATATGCATTTTTTCAAATTTAAGGTAACGTTATGCAGTCTCATTTGCATCAAAAATGCATCTATATGCTGCAAGTGAACTTTCCAACTGTCAGAATGCACAGCAATGTCATCAACATACGGTTCTGCAAAGTCGCTTATAGGCTGTAAAACTAAATTTATCGCCTTAACAAAAGTTCGTCCAGAATTTATCATTCCAAAAGGAACACGAGTAAATTCATACAGTCCATTATGTGTTACAAAAGCTGTCTTCCATTGATCAGATTGTTTTACAGGACAAGTCCAATAAGCACTTCGACAGTCCAAGATGGAAATCACATTAGACTTTCCAACTTTGTTCAAAACGTCTCTGACAATCGGCATCGGATATTTACAATCCACTGTGAATGAGTTAATGTATCTGTAGTCACAGGCAAGTCTCAAAGATCCGTCTTTCTTTTTAACAATAACCAAAGGGCTTGCCATTCTGCTCGATGATGGTTTGATAATGTTTGTTTTCAACATTTCTTTGATCTGACGTTCCACTTCTGTTCTATAAATCAAAGGAATTCGATATGCTGCAAATTCCTTTTCACGAAATCCTGGTTTTAGTTCAATTTCATGTTCAACCAATGTACATAATCCGGGTTTTTCTGAAAATCTATCACAGTATTTGTTCAAGACTTTCAACAACTGTTCTTGCTGAGTTACTGTCAAATGGCTAATTTGTTCAGGATCGAGGTTAAGTGAATTCTTGTCATCTTGAATCTCATTCCTCATTGGTAATTCAACCACTGAACCAAAATCTTCATCTTCTTCAACGATTAGACCACAACTTAATGCTCGAGTAACATATTTTCTGATCTTGTTGGCGTGAATTATTTTTCGACCATTTTCACCCATATCGACTAAATAAGAGTACTTTGATCTTCGATGTATGATCGTACATGGACCATGCCATCGAGAAATAAGTTTGTTTGTTGACGTTGGATACAAAACTATGACTTTCTCACCAGCTTCAAATTCTTTGTGCTTTGCTCTCTTGTTATACTGATTCGTGTATTGTAATTGCTTTTCTCGAGAGTAGGATTCTGCAAACAATAATGCTTTCTCCATATTTTCTTTGAGTTCTTTTAAATACTTTTCTGGTTTAACTCCAACATGAGGTGGTAAGTTTATTTCTCTAGTCCAACTCTCTTTTAATATTGCCAATGGTCCTCTCGGAATTTTCCCATAGACAAGCATATATGGTGATACTCCAGTAGTTGCATTCGGCACTTCTCGTAATGCCCACACTGTGAAAGGAATTATCTTGTGCCATTTCCTCGGGTTGTCTATTATCACATGATGGATCATCTTTTTAAATGTCTGATTCCATCTCTCTACTAATCCAGCAGCTTCTGGGTGTCCTGGTGTGTCGAATCGTGGACTACAGCCCATTAAATTGAGAAATTCTCTTGTCAAACTGGCTGTGAAGTTCGTTCCTTGGTCACTTGTAATCACTGACGGTACACCAACGTTCATGAACAGTTCCATCAACGCTTCACACACAGCCTTCGCTGTCAGCGATTTCAATAAAAAGATTGTAGGCCATCTGGTGCACGAGTCCACAATGCATAAACAATACTTGTGACCTGCAGCAGATACTGGATCGATCGGGCCAACGAGGTCCATCGTCATTCTCTTGAAGGCGACCTCTTCTCTTGAGACTGGAGTGATGGGCACTCTATCCATCACCAAACTCCTTGCCTTTAGTTGACACTTCTCGCAAGACTTACAAAATTTCACAATGTCCCTTCTCATCTTTGGCCATACAAAAGACAACTTTATTCGTTCTCTTGTTTTCTCTTCTCCTAGATGTCCTCCAAATACCGATTCATGCGCCAATTCCATCACTTTAATTCGTCTCTCTTTTGGTAACACTAGTTGATATATCGTCTGGTCTAATATCTGATATTTCTTATGCAATAAACCGTTGATCACACAGAATTCAGATTCTTTTTCTTGTGCTAACTTCCACCACGGCTTCAACGATTCATCCTTTCTCTGTTGCTCTTCGAACTTCTTCGAATCGGCAATCTGCACCTTTTGTTCTTCATCCATCTCTTCATCTCTATACAAGTCTCCTATCCCCACATCACATTCATTGTCTTCTTCAGTTTCATTTAATGTGCCATTCTCGCATGCAGCCATCTCTTGCTCGTTTATCTCTGATGTTACACCATCTCGCGATAAGCTTCGTTGCTCATTACTTTCGTTTTCCTCATCACTTGAACTTTCAGTTTCACTCTTCTCATCAACATCTACCATTTCCTGTTTCCGACTCTGCGCTCTCGTCATTACATTTGCTCGTACACTCACATCTCCTTGTACCGTTTTAACTTTCATCTGTGGTACGGCTTTTAATTCGGCAATTATCTCTGGATGCAACAAGAATCTTTCTGTACTGCCCATCTTTGCAATACTAGCACACATCAAGGTGACATAAGGTGTAAGTGAACACTGGATTTTACGCGGAAATCCCTCTTCTTCCACGTCACTACCACACAGTCTAACATCGACTTTTACTAACTTCGCAGGAATGGCATCTCCTGCCACACATTGCAAATTCACTTTTCCAATTTGTTCCACCTTCATGCCTTCCAGTAATTCTTCACTAATCACCGAATTTCTGCACCCGAGTCGCTCAGTGCTTTGACTTTCACTGGCTCTTTACCGTCTACTGCACGAATTTCAACCTCGACATATTGCAAGAACGATTTCTTCAATATTCGACTGTCATCTTTTCCTATGACTTCTCTCTGAATTCCAGCATCCAATAGAATTTCTTTTTGAATACCACATTTCATTACTGACTTTACTTCAGTCTCTTGGTTTTCTTGACCCGTGGTTTGATTACCTGTATCACTAACCACTTGAATCAAATTCACCCTTGTGTGTTCTTGATTTCTGCTAGAACTAGCTGCTGCCACTGGAACTGGACAAAATTTAACCAAATGTTTGTCTGAACCACAGTTGTGACAACGCTTCACAACTGTATGGTATGGTTGTGAAATACCTCGTTGTTCATTGCCTTCATATCTCTTATACTGCGTAAACGATGTGTTGCCTTCCCTCTTGGCAAACGGCGCTGACGATTTGTTAAATCCCTGACGACCAAACGTCACTTCTCTGGTCTCATTGGGTACAGGGACACTAGCCTTGACTTCTTTACCTTTGAACTGATCCCCTGTTCCTGGACTACTTCTCCACTTTCCACTCTGGCTTTGATTTACGGAACGTTGAGAAGGATAACTGTTTATATTTGGGATCGCAAACCCAATTCGATTGTTTACATGAATGTCTGCTAGGTCTGCCACTGCACTAGCTTGAAGACAGTCAGTTCCTTCCTTCGACAATACAAACTGTAGTGGACCTGGCGGTAAACATTCTTTTAGCTTATCCGCTACCAGCAAATCAAAGAGCGTATCATACTCTCTGTTCACGTTTCGACTTCTCACGTAATAGTTTAGCAAGTTCTTCAGTCTTGCCGTAAACATCGTATAAGTCTCTTCTGTCGTCTTCTTAGCATCCACAAATCTGGCTCTGTATTCTCTCGAAGTCAACTTAAATTCTTTTAATAAGTGCTGCTTGACTCTATCATAATTGTCTAGATCATCGTATGACAATCTATTAAGAACGGTTCGAGCTTTCGGCGTCATCAATGGTAGTAATAATTTCACCCAAAACGGCTTTTCCACAGCAAAACTACGAAACGCGTTCTCGACTGTTTCAAAATATAATGGCACCTCCATCATATCAGTTGGCATTTGAGGCAATACATGCTTCATTGCATCACCTATTTTCTTAATTTTTGACACCAAAGTTTCACTTTCTTGCTGTTTCCTTCTTTCTGCTTCCCGTTCTTCTCTCATTTGCGTTTCTTTCAATGTCAATTTTGATTTCTCCAGTTTCAGACGTTCTTGTCTTTCTGCCTCTGCCTTTTCCAAACTTTCTTTCTGAAATTTGAGTTCTTCTTGTCTGATCTGTTCCGCACGTTCCAATTCTAACGTTCGCGCCTTTTCTTTTTCTTCCTCACGCATTCTCTTTGCTTCAATCTGTTGCTGACGAACCTCTTCATCACTTTTTCTAGCT
>OY744616.1:36440465-36446844 GCA_963556255.1 Allolobophora icterica
TTAGACATCAGCAGAGAGAATCATTTTGTCCTGCAATAAGATACGTATATATTGAGAAGAAATGTAGGCCTACTTCGTGAACTTTGAGTTTACGAACAACTGACAACAGGGCGTCACTTGGGACGGTGTCACCTAGTGTGGTAAGTCACGGTGTCACCCCCATGGCTCCCTCCCTTAGTCCCTTACTGCAGACCATGCAGTATCCTTAGTAATGTTTATAATGTTACTCATAAGTAGTACAATTACAGACAGCAGGCAAAAGACCTTGTGCTGCATCTCTTGTGTCCAAATTTAACGTTGATCTCCTGAAACTCTGCAAAAAAATTTTATACAGTCATTTTGTCATTTTGGTGTCACCCCCTCTAACGGTGTCATCCGGTGCGGCCCGCACCCCCAGTGAATGAAAATAAAGACGAATTTGAGAGAAAATGTTATAATTTCACATTTTACCAGAAAAACATATTTTTCTTAATTAAAGTAACTGATATTCAAGGGAGGAGGAATTTTTAAGCTAATGTAAGATAATGTAGCTTGGTTTCCATGACAGGCCAAGAGGAAATGAAACAGAAACGGTTAGAACAATGGCAAATAAATAACGCTGGGTAGAACACTGTCGGATAGAATTGCAACAGAGGCAACGATACACAGCGGAAGTGAGCGATGGAAATATGCGGCCAGACGCAATCAAGTCGAAGCTGATCGTTTATAAAATGAGAATTGCCACGAGGCTATACAGCCTTTAGCAAAGAAATCTCGTTCAATACGCGTTCATGCATATTCTAGCGATACAATTACCATCTTCCGCGCCACTCTAGCTGTCTAAGAGGAAGTGTCACAGATAAGTACCACAATGCCCTCTGACATAAGACATACACAGACAGACACAGTCACAGAAAGAGACACAGATGATATATTATAGACTGACACACACTGCTTTCAGCAGAAATGTATTAATGAGTGGAGTCGTTGATTTCCAAGTTTGCACATCTTAGACGACACTATAATATAACGTCTAAATGATTTAAATACACCTGCTACAGCAATATATATATATATATATATATATATATATATATATATATATATATATATATATATATATATATATATATATATATATATATATATATATATATATATATATATATACATACAACACAGAAATGAAGGAAAATGTTGAGTATATATAAATGGTATAATTTAAATCACTTGGACAAGTTATTATAGTGTCTACGATGTGCAAATGTAGCACCCAACTACTGTATACTAATTATTACATTCCTGCTATATATGCATAATGCGCGCATATTTATGTATAAATAATATAAATGACAATTTACACAAACAACTTTACATGTAAATATCTCTGCTGCCATGGAAACATTTCTTCTCCTGAAGAAAGTATACGCCGCGCAAATGTTAATGGAATTGTCTAGGTCAAACACACTACAGTGTAATTTAACTTAGTGTATTTGAGTTGTTTGCTCTAAAATTACGATGCATGTTCCGATGGGTGAATAGAGAGATATACAATTGTGTAATTGAGGTTCTTCAACAGATATATAGGAAGAGGTTTTCTAGTGCTGTTGTATTATATATATATATATATATATATATATATATATACCGTGTTGCTCTACCTCTCTTGCTACGTAGTTGGCTGATAAAAATAGGTTCGAGTGACACAGTCTAGACTCTAGAGGCTTCTGGATTCAGCTGCGGACAGCTTTCTAATATGCGTGTTAAGAGGCGATCTGTTACATTAGAACATTTTATTCTTGTGCGTCAGATCTGTATTACTGTTCTGATGATTATTTTTTAGATTCAAGTTTTGTGTAACCGTGTAAATCCATGAAATCTTGGCCTAATAGGTTTGGTCGAAAGGACAAAAACAAGTTCTATAGCTGTGCAGGAGAACACTGTGCTGAGATGCAACTGCAATAGTATGGTGATAAAATAGAGCACAGTTTGATCATCAACGGAAATGTTGCGCGTAATGGAGCAAAATTAATGGAAACCGAAAGGAAAACAGGAAAAACAGGAAAAGCAGGGAAACTAGATTCAATTAACAGATCATCAAAATTTCTTTTTTAAAGGTATTAACCTATTTTTATTGTAGCTATAACACGAGAAAGGTACTCAGTTGCTCTTCGAGGAATCGAAGTGATAAATATCTAGGTGTGTGTGGTTGGATAGTCATTTGGGATGAAAAGCTGAATAAAGAATTCTAAAAGCTGCGGTCTAACAGAAATCATAGTTCTGTTAAAACGGGTGATATTCAAATTTGAATCTGAACATTATTTAGCGCCTTTTTGGAGCATCTCGAAAGCGTTCAAACATCCTCAGGTCAAAAATTAATTGGCATATAGACAGGTGGACATCGTTTGCACGTGTAACAGACGTTTAACGTCTTAGACAACCTATCCGAACGCAACAAGATGACGCTCGATCACTGATTCTTGGACACGAGCTTATGCAAATCTTGGAGATTTCTTACCGAGGCAGAAAAGCTTTATTGATCGGCACTTAGTCAAATAAAATCCGCACAAGGCAATTCATCAAATCAGTGTCGGTGCATGCCATGGATATATCAATCACTCAATCAAATCCTTTATTGAAGCAGTTTGAAAACAAAGCAGTATAACATAATAGTATCAGCATTTGCAACAAAAGGAGACCCAGAAGGGATAAAAATCCCACTATATATAATATATATATATATATATATGTGTGTGTGTGTGTGTGTGTGTGTGTGTGTGTGTGTGTGTGTGTGTGTGTGTGTGTGTGTGTGTGTGTGTGTGTGTGTGTGTGTGTGTGTGTGTGTGTGTGTGTGTGTGTGTGTGTGTGTGTGTGTGTGTGTGTGTGTGTGTGTGTGTGTGTGTGTGTGTGTGTGTGTGTGTGTGTGTGTGTGTGTGTGTGTGTGTGTGTGTGTGTGTGTGTGTGTGTGTGTGTGTGTGTGTGTGTGTGTGTGTGTGTGTGTGTGTGTGTGTGTGTGTGTGTGTGTGTGTGTGTGTGTGTGTGTGTGTGTGTGTGTGTGTGTGTGTGTGTGTGTGTGTGTGTGTGTGTGTGTGTGTGTGTGTGTGTGTGTGTGTGTGTATACAACCAAAACAAGTTTCTTTAATTTTAGAAAAATAAGACGGATCGTGTGATGAAACACGTATACCCTACTTATCACTTGGAAGTCAGGACCATATATATCAAGAGCATGAGTCAATCACAAATAGTTGAGTTAGGAGCCGGGATTCAATAGTTGACAAAGATGTCTCCATTCCAGCAGAAAGCTACAGCAAATTCTATAGCACAGAATCATCTACCGAAAGAGTGGCAATAGAATTAACGCAGTGGACGCTCGAAGCCATTCTAGTTCTTCGTATGCTTTAGACCTGCAAAGCAATCTGCGTCAATGCCACCCAAGACGCATTCAGCGCATCTTCATCCTCTGGTGCTGACACAGACGTAGACGCAGCTACAGAGAGACAAACAGAGACACCTACACTGTCTCTGCGTTTGCCAAGTTTGTTCGGGCAGCATAAGCCGGTCGCTATGTCTCGCATGACTGGCACCTGCTTGTCATTGTCGTGTATGTGATCCACACAGTTAGTCATGTGTCCTGTCTAGGTATTGAGTCTGTCAATCATCCGTCGGTTTTGTCAACACGTTTCGATTTCAGAATCTCCAATTCTCAGGTAAAACTCCACCCACTTAATTTTTACTGCTTATCATTGGTACTTTTATCATCTTCAGTTTTAGACTTCATTGCCTTAAACGCTTGGCATGCACTAAAGGGTGGCAAACTGTCAAGCGGTTTAAATTAGACAATTTTAGGTTAATGAGTAATAAACCTCTCTAATAACTGAAGAGATTTTAGATTTGAAATTTGTTTTTTAAAATCATGTAGAACATTACTGCACGGGTGAGCTGGCCGAAAGCACCTGCAGAAAGCATAATATATTTTGGAATGAAT
This sequence comes from Allolobophora icterica, assembly GCA_963556255.1. Classification (NCBI taxonomy): domain Eukaryota; kingdom Metazoa; phylum Annelida; class Clitellata; order Crassiclitellata; family Lumbricidae; genus Allolobophora; species Allolobophora icterica. Next base: position 36,444,430 of record OY744616.1, read on the forward strand.
GCTTACGGACAAAAACGAAGCTGAGCTGAATACAGAAGATGAGTCATTAATTTTAGGAATTGTGAGAACAGGCAACATTAAGAGATCTGTACAGTGTTCCTAAAATGGTGAGTCTAGTTCCATTTAACGGCAGCAATGGTAGAAGTAGTGTAGCGCAGTGAAGAGAAAAATATTAATTGTCTAAGGGCCTTTTGCGAAAACGAAGGTTCTGGAATATTCGGGATATAGGGCCTACGACCTTCGCTGACTACTGAGGCCAATTAGAGAGAACTTGTCTTTGACAATTTTCACCTCCAAATACTGCCTATATAAATGAGCTTCTACATGTCTACTGTATATCGTCTACCTGCATATATGCCACGCTTCTTCAAGTGAGCTAGTTTTCATAACGATGTAATTCCACTAAGATTTTAAAAGAAGAAAAAGATAGAATGAGATGATCCGGATTTGGAAAACTTCATAATTGCAGTTTTTCGGTGTTTCACCCTAACTCGATACGTCCTTTCAAAATAGCCGAATAAACTATTCATCATTTAAATGGTAAATGAACTTAACTCATTCCCGCAGGTGCTATATATGGGCCCTAATGTATATAAAATACAACGGGAATATTAATATGCATTTTAAAGCCGCGATAATTAAGCAGTTTAACTGTGCTGCGCTATATAAGTACATGAAGAGCTATTATAGTATTTGTGTCCTACTTGTAAACTCATAAATGCTTATAGTCCAGGCAATCTAGCTCAAATTCCTGATGAACCTGGGAAAAATTGCTTCAGAAGCTTTTTAAACGGTTTCCTGCTCAGAAAAAATTGCTGAATAACATATCCAAAATCGGACAAAATCGGTCCAGGGGAACACCCCCAAAAATGAGTTTCAAAATGGCGGATTGGGGTTTCCTAAGAAATACCAATGATAATACTAATGATTTGCATTTAGACAAGGGCAAAAGTGCTTCAGAAGATTTTTAAATGGTTTCCTGCTCAGAAAACATTGCTGAATAACATATCCAAAATCGGACAAAATCGGTCCAAGGGAACACCCCCAAAAATTAGTTTGAAAATGGTGAATTTGGGGTTTCCTAAGAAATATCAATAATAATAGGGGCCTAAAAATAATTTGCAGTAAGACATGGGGCAAAAGTGCTTCAGAAGCTTTTTAAACGGTTTCCTGCTCAGAAAAGATTGCTGAATAATATATCCAAAATCGGACAAAATCGGTCCAGGGGAACACCCCCAAAAATGAGTTTCAAAATGGCGTACTGGCAGTTTCCTAAGAAATACCAATAATAATACCAATAATTTACAGTAAGACCTGGGCATAATTGCTTATGAAGGTTTTTAAACGGTTTCCTGCTCAGAAAAAATTGCTGAATAACATATCAAAAATGGGACAAAATCTGACCACGGGAACATCCCCAAAATGGCCAAATCCAATATGGCCGCCGTCGATTATATTGGAAAATTTCCCTTTTTTGTTTTTAGAGTATATGCACGTGTAATACCTCTAATGTTACTGATTTTAGTATGTAGAATTCATTTCTGATATTGTTTTCGCCATTCGAGGTCACCTTCACCTTGAAAGGTCATGGTCAAGGTCATTTTGTTACATCGATGACGCCATCAAGCAAACTTTCAATAATTCGGTAAATGTAAATTTTTGTGTTGCTGTTCTTCGCTGTGACCACAATTATGGACACAAATTGAGTTTGTCATTATTACTGTAAGAGAATATGTTGTTATTCTTATTGTGGAGGACCTGTTCCGGTCGCTTCAGTGGGAGATATTCTGGAATCACAAGGACACTAGGAAGGGGAGCGAAAGCGGCGTACTGACTCGACAACAGCCATCGACATCGCGTTTTCTCTGTTGTTGGACCCACAATTTGGAATGGGCTTCCTCTTGAGTTGCGGACTTTTCCTCGAGACTCGTCCACCGCTTTCTTCTCTGCTGTAAAGACTCCTGACGCCATTGGATGAGGTCCAGTCTAGGTTCAATTTCCCCAGCAATACCCATGTTCCTGTGCGCCTCTGCAAAGTCCTTGGACGAGAAGTCGTTTTTCTCATTCTCCATTGTTGATGGTGTCTTCTGAGGTTGGTCGGTGAACCGTGTCAGTTTCGACTTCGAAGAGGTCATGCTATCACATTGTGACCTCTAGGACCCTTCGACACTCACTGGATGGTCTGCTCGACCTTCATTTCATCTCCGACTGCGCAGAACCATCCTGGGCGATCCTGAACAACCCACTGGCTCACACAGAAGCGCCGCTAGAGCTTAGGATGTGTGAACTCCAACACTTTGATTTGTTCCAGATACCACGATCCATTGTAACATAGGTAGTTGATGCAATCACATTCTGTAAAGATTGGCATAGAATCCTCGACGGTAGCCGCAAGTAGATTCCAGTTTCTATTCT
>OY744616.1:36447044-36492044 GCA_963556255.1 Allolobophora icterica
TATTCTCTAGGATACTACAGCATTATTGATGACGGCGATCAACTGCAGCCGAACTTAAAAGAATTGGCAGACCTCAGACTTGGCCTCGCACCCCTCAAATTCCCGGAAGTCCTGATAATTTGCAGTATATATCTCAATAGTCCAACTGGTTCTTTAGAGTAGGGAATCCGGCTATGACCCTGGTAGAACCGCCAGACTTGCAGCCCCTAAATGACAATCTGGCGAGCTTTTTTCATAGCCGGTCCCAACTCTAAAGAACCAGTTGGACTATTGAGATATGTACTGCAAATTATACTCTGAAAAACAATGTTGTCCTGAACAGCTCCAGTCCCTGATTGGAGAAGTGGAGGAGTTGCATCAGGATTTGCAAGAATTTGAGGAATGCGAAGCTAACTCTGAGGTCTCACAGAAGCGCATAGGAACATGGGCATTGTTGGGGAAATTGAACCTAGACTGGACCTCATCCAATGGCGTCAGGAGTCTTTACAGCAGAGAAGAAAGCGGTGGACGAGTCTCGAGGAAAAGTCCGCAGCTCAAGTGGAAGCCCATTCCAAATTGTGGGTCCAACAACGGAGAAAACGCGATGTCGATGGCTGTTGTTGAGTCAGTACGCCGCTTTCGCTCCCCTTCCTAGTGTCCTTGTGATTCCAGAATATCTCCCACTGAAGCGACCGGAACAGGTCCTCCACAATAAGAATAACAACAAATTCTCTTACAGTAATAATGACAAACTCAATTTGTGTCAATAATTGTGGTCACAGCGAAGAACAGCAACACAAAAATTTACATTTACCGAATTATTGAAAGTTTGCTTGATGGCGTCATCGATGTAACAAAATGACCTTGACCATGACCTTTCAAGGTGAAGGTGACCTCGAATGGCGAAAACAATATCAGAAATGAATTCTACATACTAAAATCAGTAACATTAGAGGTATTACACGTGCATATACTCTAAAAACAAAAAAGGGAAATTTTCCAATATAATCGACGGCGGCCATATTGGATTTGGCCATTTTGGGGATGTTCCCGTGGTCAGATTTTGTCCCATTTTTGATATGTTATTCAGCAATTTTTTCTGAGCAGGAAACCGTTTAAAAACCTTCATAAGCAATTATGCCCAGGTCTTACTGTAAATTATTGGTATTATTATTGGTATTTCTTAGGAAACTGCCAGTACGCCATTTTGAAACTCATTTTTGGGGGTGTTCCCCTGGACCGATTTTGTCCGATTTTGGATATATTATTCAGCAATCTTTTCTGAGCAGGAAACCGTTTAAAAAGCTTCTGAAGCACTTTTGCCCCCATGTCTTACTGCAAATTATTGTTAGGCCCCTATTATTATTGATATTTCTTAGGAAACCCCAAATTCACCATTTTCAAACTCATTTTTGGGGGTGTTCCCATAGACCGATTTTGTTTGATTTTGGATATGTTATTCAGCAATGTTTTCTGCGCAGGAAACCATTTAAAAAGCTTCTGAAGCACTTTTGCCCTTGTCTAATTGCAAAATCATTAGTATTATCATTGGTATTTCTTAGGAAACCCCAATCCGCCATTTTGAAACTCATTTTTGGGGGTGTTCCCCTGGACCGATTTTGTCCGATTTTGGATATGTTATTCAGCAATTTTTTCTGAGCAGGAAACCGTTTAAAAAGCTTCTGAAGCAATTTTTCCCAGGTCCAACTCTAAATTGCCTGGACTATTAGTCGAGGTACACAGATTGTTTTTACTAATTAAACTCTGCATTTCGTATGGATCTATGTATTTGGATATTTATATAGCACACGGTTGAAACCTGTCGATGGCGATCATCGCATGCTGTCTAATCGAGTAAAGTGTTGAGGTTCGTCCTGAGGCTGTTAGTGTTCGACTGGGTGGATAACGTCAGCTGACAGACTGTCACACATACTTAGACACAGCCACCGCAGTAACTTTGTTAATGATTGACACGTGGCGCCGTATCAAAATCGATTTGCGGATGATGGTTAAAAATAGCAAGAAACGAAAGTAGCGCTCACGACACACGGCTACGCTTATCGACTGCAGGCTGCAGGCAATCATCGGAATAATAATAATAATAATAATAATAATAATAATAATAATAATAATAATAATAATAATAATAATAATAATAATAATAATAATAATAATAATAATAATAATAATAATAATAATAATGATAATAATAATCTTTGTTAATTCAAATTGAATTAAGATTACATTGAAACAGTACAATCAAGATCTTAATTAAACACACGGTAATGGTAAGTTCCAAGCGTGACCAGACAGTTACACCTAGAGTAGTGGTAACATCACTGGCGTGAGGAGCAGTAGGTAGCCGGATCGCTTCCCGCAACCCTCTCAAAGGTCCACTCAGCCTATCATTCGCGAGATGGCGCGTTGTGAAAATGAGATGTAGGACGTGATGGGCGCCTTGCATGGCTGCCGTATACAGTTAAATTCGACTCCTGTTATAACTTGTGATCATCCGTTCATACTGATTTGTTATCATACTGCGTATTTGTCAGTTTGAAAATATTAAACGAAGATTATTATTATTATTATTATTATTATTATTATTATTATTATTATTATTATTATTATTATTATTATTATTATTATTATTATTATTATTATATACAGATACACCTTAGAATAATGTACACAAAGTTTCGAACAACACCCGATTTATAATTAGCAATGGCAGACACCATTTGCTGTCAAATGGAGAACATTAAAGAAGAAAACGCTCCTCTGACATCATATTCCATTGCAATACAACATTTTTAAGCTGGCAACAATAGATGATGTAACTGGATATTAGGAGCATGTTTCATTACAGCGATGCTTAGACAAAAGAGGAGCTATACAAATGTCAGCGAGTGAGTACACAGAGTGCAACGCATGCGTGTGAGTGTGCGGCGTCTGTCAATTTATGTAGCGCATTTAGCGTGTCTCCCGGTGATGTCTTATTATATATGACTATATTACGAACTGATTCGTCTTTTTCATGACCGCATCCGATGTTTTTCTTTACTCCTCTAAAACATCTAAACCGCTGGTGATGGTTTTAAGCATCAGAGGGTAGTCGATCTTCTTAAGGCCAGTTTCGCTGCTATGGCGACAACGGGCTCCAAAGTCACGCGCAATAACAGTGGCAATGAACGAGAGGAGGACCCACGAGACCTCGGGGCCACAACGCGGAGAATCCGCGTCGACCGGCATCACGCACGTCTCTTCAAAGAACGGCGCTTTTCCAGGACATATATATATATATATATATTGAGGGTGTTCCATATTATATATATATTGAGGGTGTTCTATATTATATATATATATATATACATAGTAGGCATAATATAAAACGTGCACTCTACTTCCATTTGTAGGCTACATAGAATAATAATGTTTTACCACATGATATACATCACTCAATTTCTAAATATTGGCCTACATATATACTCTGTGCTGTTGACAAGAAAGAATACTTCGCATATGTATTCATACGTAAGCTGTGTAATATATATATATATATATATATATATATATATATATTATACAGCTTATGCAAAAATATTTCTGCTGTCAACAACGTTTGATATTTCATATTCCACCAGATAATGCGTTGTCATTCCGTGATACATGCTTAGAAGTACAGGCAGTTGACAGATATGCAGGCAGTTGTCTGTATTTGGCAGAACATATTTTTATGTACTTTGTTTCGCGAGTTTTTCTTGCATGCTCTCTACTTTGACGTTTTCGCGGTTTTAATGGCTTTTCGTGCCTTCTGCAGGTAGCTTAACGGAGCAAATGAAGCGCCAATCACTTCATGCTTTCACTTATATCCAAATATGGACAACTTTTCTAATTCCTCGAGGGCATTTCTGACTAACGTTTTTAGTTGTTTTCCTAAACTCAACTGGACTGCTTTAAATGGGTAAAGCGGTCACAAATATAACTTCAAAACATTAGCAATGATAAATTCATCCAAATGTATTAACTCAGTGCTCCGGACCCATAGTCATCAAAGAGAATCCTCCAATCCATAAAACATGTGAGCCATTCCAAGGTTTTCAAACGATTCAATAAGACATTTTGACTGGTGAGTGAGTGTGGCTCGGGTAGGATGGTCTAAAGTGACGAACGTTGTGCTCATATATCCAGAAAGTCAAGGACCATCAAGTGTCTAGAATTTACAGCGTCGCCGAGGTCTCGTAAGTCCCCCGAGGTCTCGTGGGTCCTCCAAGGTCTTGTGGGTCCTCCGAGGTCTCGTGGGTCCTCCAACGTCTCGTGGATCTTCCTCTCGTTCATTGCGACTGTTATTGCGCGTGACTTTGGAGCCCGCTGTCGCCATAGCAGCGAAACTGGCCTTTACAGATCGACTACCCCCTGGTGCTTAAAACTATCACTAGCGGTTTCGATTTTTAGAAGAGAAAAGAAACAGTGGCATGGCCTTTTCCATATAAACCTTTATGTAGGTTGCACGAATCATGCATGTAAAGAAACGCCTGCCGAGCCAAAAACTTTCGATGCTTTGAGGAAGCGTTAAAAAAATTATGTCTCACATTAAACTAAATTTGGAACAGTATATGTATAGTCACTGTCAATAATTTTGACTGAAACAGAGTAAGTAGTCTACTTGCACACGCATATAATTATACATTGATATCATTTACTGTATGTATATATACCATATTTCGTAGATTTATATACGACCTACACGAGGTTGTAGTTCTATAAGCATTAAAACACATGTCTACTATATGTTGGTGATGAATAATGTGTCACTTGTATAAATTATGTTTATAATTATATATGATCATAATGCGTGATTGTGCACCTGCGTCTCGAGTCTAAGACGCAGGTGCACATACATACAAAATGACATAGACGTTTTCCACGCGTGTTATGCCTTAACTGACTGCTTATATACTAGCCTTATAGACTACGTGGCGTTGACTGGTTTCATGAAAAGCTTTCGCGACGCTCATTCAGCCGCAGCTAAACAGACTTCGTGACTTTTCACCTCAAGTAACTGAATAAGCCATTCGCACCTCCTGCTATTTTTCCCACCGTCTCACACCTTCTCTTCCGATAGTTTTCTTCCCTTTTAACCAGCCTTATTCGTTTTCTTCTGCTACCTTTCTATAGCTGCTTATTCGCTTCATTTTCCTTTTCATCGTTCTTTTCACGACTTCTCTTCCTGAGTCTAAGCCTCTTCATCTGGCTTTCTGATCAGGCTCATTATTATTCCTCTTCCGCGTTCTTGCTCTCCACACCATCTTCCTCCTCATCTTCCTCCCCATCTTCCTCCCCATCTTCCTCCCCATCTTCCTCCTGTTCGACAGTTGTCTGATAACAAGTAGATCTTTGATCCACTGGGGTCAAAATTATCCCTGAAAAATACGGAAACAAATTGAGACGAGTTGTCACATTGAAAGGCGATTTGCTTTCATGATGAGCGCGCTGATTTTCTCTCTCTCTCTCTCTTTCTGTCTCTCACTGTCTCTCTGTCTCTGTTTCTCTGTGTGTGTCTCTCTCTGTCTCTTTCTGTCTTTATGTATATATATTTCGTTTGATGTGTTATTGGGCGCATATCTGTCAAAATGAATTACTTCCAAATACATACACTATAGAATGGTAATTGAATGCCCCGATTCCCTATAGATACAGAGCAGAGGACACCATGTTCTGGAGTCTCATGAGAGTTTCGCTTCTGTTAAATGGATGCTAATTGATTGAGCGATCGAAATGCAACGCAGAGTTCACGCTTCTTCTTATTCTGAATGGATCTGCATTAAGCGTCACGTAGGACTATGTCATGTGCTAGGCCTATGTAATAGCGCTATAAAAGATCAGAATATCACAAACCAGTTACTGGCGGAATTTATGGTAAATTTTATGCTACTTTCTATTATTGACTGCCATCTTTGTGGATTAGCATAACGCGCTAGAAAATATGAAATCGATTAGAGCCTACCAACAGTTTATGTTCCTGAATATTCTTGCCAAATCGCTTTAAAAAGCGAAGGTTAAAACTTAAAAGCTTGTTTCAGATCTCTGGAGCTACCAGAGGTCTGAAACATAGAATGCAAGTCTTAAGCGAAAATTAAGCCGCAACAGAGGAATTAGGACACATGTCAGAATGAAAGTCACTCCATGTAGAAGGTTCAACCATTTCTCTGTGTAGGCTAAGGGAACAATGGTTCGCTTTGCGTAAAGTGAATCCTATAGATCGATGATAATGTTCAACATAATATAATCAACTAAACCTGCTACAGTGCGACGAAGGTACAAAGGCAGAATTAGTACTCCGTATACAACTGATCCAGCAGACCGCGTTGAAATCTTTAAAACCCATCGCTACTAAAAATGATCAGTACATTAAGTACATACGCCTATGTGTAATACAAATAATTTAATTCGTTGATATTTATAGCGCCGTTGTAATAACGCACAAGGCATAAAATTTAGACTGTTTCAGAGATCTGATATTCTGAATATGGTTGTTGAGTTCCCGTAGACATGCTCCTGCATAGCGCTTTGAAGGGTTCTTAGAATGAGCTTTACAAACGTCAAGATGTGTACATACATCAGTCAGTTGTAATGTGCAGTGAAACTGAAGTTCGTTGAAGACACCCGGTTGAAATTTCGAACGAGTCCAAACACACCGAACAATCAGTGTGGGAATTGTAGAAAAAAAGACTGGTTGGGTTGGCGAACATTTTATCCGCATTCTGCAAACTGATGTCAACGAAATGTGAAAGCAGCTGATTTCAACGCTAGCAGTTTGCAAGTCAGACTCGAATCAAAATCAATTCCTTTTTTGAGACGCTTCAAAAATGCATACATGATGCATCATGGAAATGTCTTCTCGTCGTCAGAGACTCAGAGTCAAATAATGTTAAATCCAGGGCTTTTTTTCTGGAAAAAAGGTTCCGGAACGCAATAATTATGGGCGGGCTCAAATCTCGAGAAAAACGAGATTGGGGGTTGGGAGAGGTCTCAATAAACACTTAAAACAGTTAAAAACACTGAAATTAATTTTTTTTAAATAACTAAATTATTGTTTTTATTATTAAAATTAATAAATTATTTTTTGGCACCTGAAAAAAGGTGCCGGAACGCCGTTCCGGCTGAAAAAAGCCCTGGTTAAATCACAAAAGCACAATTGAGGGGGTTGGAAACGACCCCCTGGGGTGCGCAATGAAGACATAACTGTGGGTTATAAGAAAGACTAGGGGGTTGAACTCCCAACCTCCCGACAATTCCCACTCTGCGAACAATTAATTGTATGCATGCATGCGTTCCAGCCGCTCGAACCGACATGTAATGGAAAGGCCAGTAAATGTCCGACGGACAAAATATTCTCAGATAATATGCCCTGGATAAAGTGTTCCACAAACCAAATGTTATCAGATAACATGCCCTGGATAAAGTGTCCCACAAACCAAATGTTATCAGATAACATGCCCTGGATAAAATGTCCCACAAACAAAATTTTATCAGATAACATGCCCTGGATAAAGTGTCCCACAGACAAAATGTTCTCAGGTGATATGCCCCGGGTAGAATGTCTTACACAGTGCTTTTTTTATAAAAAAAGGTTCCGGAACGGAACATTAGGTTCCGGAACTGAATAATTATGGGCGGGCTAAAGTCCCGAGAAAAACGGGAATGAGGGTTGGGAGGGGTCTCAATAAACACTGAAAACAGTTGAAAACACTGAAATGAAATTAGAATGACTAAATTATTGTTTTTTTATTAAATTATTTTTTAGTAGTTGAAATAAGGTGCCAGAACGTCGTTCCGACGCGTTCCGGCTGAAAAACGCACTGGTTTCATATGTAAATGAACTTTCATTTCATGATGTGGCGCAGTAAGGGTCAGCTTTGAGTTGACTGGTTGATGAAAAGGCAGTTGTCTGTATTTGGCAGAACATATTTTTATGTATTTTGTGTCGCGAGTTTTTCTTGCATGCGCTCTACTTTGACGTTTTCGCGGTTTTGATGGCTTTTCGTGGCTTCTGCAGGTGGCTTAACGGAGCAAATGAAGCGCCAATCACTTCATGCTTTCACTTATATCCAAATATGGATAACTTTTCTAATTCCACGAGGCTATTTCTGACTAACGTTTTTAGTTGTTTTCCTAAACTCAACTGGACTGCTTTAAATGGGTAAAGCGGTCACAAATATAACTTCAAAAGATTAGCAATGATGAATTCATCCTAATATATTAACTCAGTGCCCTGGTGAGTGAGTGAGTGTGGCTCGGGTAGGATGGTCTAAAGTGACGAACGTTGTGCTCATATATCCAGAAAGTCAAGGACCATCAAGCATGTCCAGAATTTACTGCGTCGCCGAGGTCTCGTAAGTCCCCCGAGGTCTCGTGGGTCCTCCAAGGTCTCGTGGGTCCTCCGAGGTCTCGTGTGTCCTCCGAGGTCTCGTGGGTCCTCCGAGGTCTCGTGGGTCCTCTGAGGTCTCGTGTGTCCTCCGAGGTCTCGTGTGTCCTCCGAGGTCTCGTGTGTCCTCCGAGGTCTCGTGTGTCCTCCGAGGTCTCGTGGGTCCTCCGAGGTATCTTGGGTCCTCCTCTGGTTCATTGCGACTGTAACTGCGTGTGACTTTTGAGTCCGCTGTCGCCATAGCAGCGAAACTGGCCTTACAAGATCGACTACCCCCTGATGCTTAAAACTATCACCAGCGGTTTAGATTTTTAGAAGAGATAAGAACAGTGGCATAGCCTTTTCCATATAAACCTTTCTGTAGGTTGCACGAATCCATGTAAAGCAACGTCTGCCGAGCCGAAAACTTTCGATGCTTTGAGGGAGCGCTAAAAAAATCATGTCTCACATTAAACTAAATTTGGAACAATATATGTATAGTAACTGTCAATAATTTTGACTGAAACAGAGTAATTAGTCTACTTGCACTAGCATATAATTATACATTGATATCATTTATGTATATATACCATATTTCGTATATTTATATACGACGTATACACGAGGCTGTAGTTCTATAAGCATAAAAACACATGTCTACTATATGTTGGTGATGAATAATGTGTCAGTTGTATGTTTATAATTATATATGATCATAATGCGTGATTATAATGTCTCGAGTCTAAGACGCAGGTGCACATACATACAAAATGACATAGTCGTTTTCCACGCGTGTTATGCCTTAACTGACTGCTTATACTAGCCTTATAGATTACCTGGCGTTGACTGGTTTCATGAAAAGCTTTCGCGACGCTCATTCAGCCGCAGCTAAACAGACTTCGTGACTTTGCACCTCAAGTAACTGAATAAGCCATTCGCACCTCCTGCTATTTTTCCCACCGTCTCACACCTTCTCTTCCGATAGTTTTCTTCCCTTTTAACCAGCCTTATTGGTTTCCTTCTGCTACCTTTCTATAGCTGCTTATTCGCTTCATTTTCCTTTTCATCGTTCTTTTCACGACTTCTCTTCCTGAGTCTAAGCCTCTTCATCTGGCTTTCTGATCAGGCTCATTATTATTCCTCTTCCGCGTTCTTGCTCTTCACACCATCTTCCTCCTCATCTTTCTCCCCATCTTCCTCCCATCTTCCTCCCCATCTTCCTCCCCATCTTCCTCCTGTTCGACAGTTGTCTGATAACAAGTAGATCTTTGATCCACTGGGGTCAAAATTATCCCTGAAAAATACGGAAACAAATTGAGACGAGTTGTCACATTGAAAGGCGATTTGCTTTCATGATAAGCGCGCTGATTTTCTCTCTCTCTTTCTGTCTCTCACTGTCTCTCTGTCTCTGTTTCTCTGTGTGTCTCTCTCTGTCTCTTTCTGTCTTTATGTATCTTCTTTCTTCTCTTCCATCAGTGATCTGACGATGAGGCCTTTACGAAACTTCTCCAAAGTTCTCTATTCTTGATTGTCTCGCCGATTCCGGCTAAGTCGGTGCCTTTCTCCACTAAGTCTTCCTTTATGTATATATATATTTCGTTTGATGTATTATTGGGCGCATATCTGTCAAATGAATTACTTCCAAATACATACACTATAGAATGGTAATTGAATGCCCCGATTCCCTATAGATACAGAGCAGAGGACACCATGTTCTGGAGTCTCATGAGAGTTTCGCTTCTGTTAAATGGATGCTAATTGATTGAGCGATCGAAATGCAACGCAGAGTTCACGCTTCTTCTTATTCTGAATGGATCTGCATTAAGCGTCACGTAGGACTATGTCATGTGCTAGGCCTATGTAATAGCGCTATAAAAGATCAGAATATCACAAACCAGTTACTGGCGGAATTTATGGTAAATTTTATGCTACTTTCTATTATTGACTGCCATCTTTGTGGATTAGCATAACGCGCTAGAAAATATGAAATCGATTAGAGCCTACCAACAGTTTATGTTCCTGAATATTCTTGCCAAATCGCTTTAAAAAGCGAAGGTTAAAACTTAAAAGCTTGTTTCAGATCTCTGGAGCTACCAGAGGTCTGAAACATAGAATGCAAGTCTTAAGCGAAAATTAAGCCGCAACAGAGGAATTAGGACACATGTCAGAATGAAAGTCACTCCATGTAGAAGGTTCAACCATTTCTCTGTGTAGGCTAAGGGAACAATGGTTCGCTTTGCGTAAAGTGAATCCTATAGATCGATGATAATGTTCAACATAATATAATCAACTAAACCTGCTACAGTGCGACGAAGGTACAAAGGCAGAATTAGTACTCCGTATACAACTGATCCAGCAGACCGCGTTGAAATCTTTAAAACCCATCGCTACTAAAAATGATCAGTACATTAAGTACATACGCCTATGTGTAATACAAATAATTTAATTCGTTGATATTTATAGCGCCGTTGTAATAACGCACAAGGCATAAAATTTAGACTGTTTCAGAGATCTGATATTCTGAATATGGTTGTTGAGTTCCCGTAGACATGCTCCTGCATAGCGCTTTGAAGGGTTCTTAGAATGAGCTTTACAAACGTCAAGATGTGTACATACATCAGTCAGTTGTAATGTGCAGTGAAACTGAAGTTCGTTGAAGACACCCGGTTGAAATTTCGAACGAGTCCAAACACACCGAACAATCAGTGTGGGAATTGTAGAAAAAAAGACTGGTTGGGTTGGCGAACATTTTATCCGCATTCTGCAAACTGATGTCAACGAAATGTGAAAGCAGCTGATTTCAACGCTAGCAGTTTGCAAGTCAGACTCGAATCAAAATCAATTCCTTTTTTGAGACGCTTCAAAAATGCATACATGATGCATCATGGAAATGTCTTCTCTTCGTCAGAGACTCAGAGTCAAATAATGTTAAATCACAAAAGCACAATTGAGGGGGTTGGAAACGACCCCTGGGGTGTGCAATGAAGACATAACTGGGGTTATCAGAAAGACTAGGGGGTTGAACTCCCAACCTCCCGACAATTCCCACTCTGCGAACAATTAATTGTATGTATGCATGCATGCGTTCCAGCCGCTCGAACCGACATGTAATGGAAAGGCCAGTAGGCCTAAACGTCCGACGGACAAAATGTTCTCAGATAATATGCCCTGGATAAAGTGTCCCACAAACCAAATGTTATCAGATAACATGCCCCGGATAAAATGTCCCACAAACAAAATTTTATCAGATAACATGCCCTGGATAAAGTGTCCCACAGACAAAATGTTCTCAGGTGATATGCCCCGGATAGAATGTTTTACACAGTGCTTTTTTTTAGAAAAAAGGTTCCGGAACGGAACAATAGGTTCCGGAACTGAATAATTATGGGCGGGCTAAAGTCCCGAGAAAAACGGGAATGAGGGTTGGGAGGGGTCTCAATAAACACTGAAAACAGTTGAATACACTGAAATGAAATTAGAATGACTAAATTATTGTTTTTTTTATTAAAATAAATAAATTATTTTTTAGTAGCTGAGGGTGTTCGAAATGGTATGTTTACGAAGGATAGTGGGAGTCACCAGAAGAGACAGGATAAGAAATACGGAGATACACAACAGATTGAATATACAGCAGGACATCGTGGACAGAATAAGGATCAGGAGACTGCGCTATTTCGGCCATATATCAAGAATGCGAAATGAAAGATACCCGAACATAGCACTACACGGATACGTACACGGAGAGCGGAGGAGGGGAAGACCAAGGTTGCGATGGATTGATGGGATTCGAGAGGACTGCAAGGAGATGGGCCTATCCGTGCAGGAGGCTACACAGAGAGCACAAGACAGGAAGAAGTGGAGACTCACCATAAATGAGCGGCTATTGCGTGCTGGGGCATCGCCAAAGCCATAAAGAAAAAGAAAGAAAAAGCTGAAAAAAGGTGCCAGAACGCCGTTCCGACGCGTTCCGGCTGAAAAACGCACTGGTTTCATATGTAAATGAACTTTCATTTCATGATGTGGCGCAGGAAGGGTCAGCTTTGAGTTGACTGGTTGATGAAAAGGAAATGTGCAACAAATATATTCCAAACATATATCAAGTTTAAACAATGTCAGTGTTCAGTCAAACTGTGTGCAACGTATGCTAAGTACCTAGTGCGTCATTAGGTGTGGTTGCTTTCGTCACGAACAGCTGCAGGCGTCCATTGTCTGCAGTATGTTCTCTACCTCTTTCTTTTTTTTGCTTGATTTCTGGTTGGTTGATTTCTGTGCGACTACGCAAACTTTTCATATCATTTTGTGTACGACTTAATTGTCAGAGATATGTGATGTCAACGGATTTGCTGAAGGCGTTGTGCCATGATGCCAGTCTTCCACTGCGTTGGTGCTTCTAGTATGATCGTTCAATACTCTATCATGTTGGTTCCACAAATAAAGAAGAAGTAATCGTTTAGTTCTTCGATTCGTCCCTGGAAGTTACCTTCGACATAGATTGAAATGGTGTCAAGCTAACGGTACACGTCAAGTCTGGTAGGATTATTCAAGGCTGTCATATTTACATCATATAAAGGTACAAATTGAAGCACAAACAACCGTTTAACATTTGCTGCAAATAACGGATGAATGTTTTAAAGCATATGCACACATAGTCAATTATGATCATTTTTAATTATGCAGAAAACCATGAAACGTGAAGACCTAAATTGTAGGCCTTGAAACCTCTTGGTCATATACCATGAAAGTCCCACCAGCAAACGAGTAAGAACATTGCTTGAGAAATTCAAGGTCGTCATCATCTGCAAATATAATCAAATCGCTTTCTTAAACTCTTAGACTTTATCGTCTTCCTGTGTCAAACGACATAGAGCCATTTCTTGCTTTCGATTCTCATCTCCAAACGATTTCGACGAACTGCACGAGATAAACTCTGGCGATTGCGCAGAAGAGTGGAGGCGTCGGTTGAAGCTATCGTTGAACAATCCGCCTTAAATGTGGGTTCATTTGTTGCAAGTGCTTCTCTTTAATTCCTACTCGTGCTGCCTTAACAGAAGCTCTAACGCGTTTCACAACCTGATATGTTAGCTAACATCTGATAACATCGTGTCATTTTGTGTATTTATCTTTTCTCGGAAATTTCTTCCTTTATAATTCCAGATTTCTTTTCCATGCGTCCATCCCGGGATTTTGCATAAAAATCCTCAGAGAATCAGTTTGGAGTTTTTTATGAAATGATAAACTAAAGCATGGCAAAAATTAATTAGGCCTACCTTCAGTTATAATTATTTATAAATGAATGAAAAATGCCAGATGAAACAATTTGAAATTGAAGAAGAAAGAAATGATTTAAGCTCATGAAGACGTTAATGTTTCAATAGGTTTATTCCAAAATGTTTATTCCCTGAAACAAAATTACTATTTCCTTTGCGGTAGTCATTCCAGTGACACTGTATACTCTAGGGCCTATCACTTTTAACAGTTAGCACATTATTTTTTGCATTACGAGGACATCAGTCCGGTCCCATAATAATAATGCTTTGAGTGATTTTGTCCGGGATATATTATCCGGGGACATATTATCCTGTCAAGCTGCAAAGATGGATCGACAGTGCATGGGCGACCCTTGCTGGAAAGACATCGGACGGAGAAGGATGCGCTTCGAGTATTATCCTTAGTCGCAGTTTGATTTTCCCACTTTCGCCCCTATATGTCCAGGAGAGCATCCCGTTTGGCTAAATCATTCATATGGACAAACAATTCGTACTCAATGATCCTGTTTATAAGCTTTCTCTTTATAACTATTTCGGACTGACGTAAGTGGCATCAAGTATATGACACAGAATATCGCTTACTGGGCAGAACACTCGGAAATGTGATCTGAAACGAAGAACACGAAGAAACGGATTGAGCGTCGCAAGAAAAGAACGAAGAACTAACAAAGTAGAGATGATTTTAATCGGCCACAGCAAGATTCTCGACGGTTTTCTAAGTCATTTTCAGATGTTCGATACCAGAACTGTCTCTGGGTCTCTCGGTTCAATGGCGGTTTTAGATATATATTGTCGCGGTCTACGCGGGTGCATGCATCAAGGGAAGAAAACCGACGCGTCAACAAGCTTGTTTACATCGCACGGAAAATTCTGCAGCAAGCTGTCAACATTAATTCGGTGCATGCAACAAGGATATACGTGTTCAGTAGGACTTTCCAGGGAAAAGTACAGTGACGTCACAGAACGTTCTGGAATCCGGGAGAACTCTATATAAGATAGACCTGCTGTACATTAAGGGCCTTTTGACGAAGATTTGTAAACGTTGAAACATTGATCGTATAACGTTCAATCGAGACCAGCCAACCTGTGTGCTGTCTACGATTGTGATATTTGATAGACGAGTTGACTTACTCTACACTTAATCGACTTTATTTTTAAATAAAGATCTTTTAATAGTTCCTTCGTTGGTTCGTCGTTGCGATCGAAGGAGTCGACCGCGACATTATTGGTGTCAGAAGTGGGATCATCGGTGTTGGATCCGGTGAAGAAGACGCGAGCCGGCGGAGGAAGGAGTCAACCCGGAGGATCAAGAGACGGTCTGTTCCAGACAGCGAGCGGATCGAGACGCCTTTCTACCGTGGGAGACGGGTGAATCGGCATACGACAGTCGGACGGACGAAGTGCGTCGTTCGGCTGAGACAGCAGAAGACAGCAGTCAACATACGGGTAAGATCCTAGGTGTTGTCGTGGCTGAGAAGGAGAAAAGAGAGTGGAGTTGCAGCCGAGTGGGAGGCAGCCATTATTTCTCTTTCAATATCTGCTGATTATTTCTTTGAAATTTGATCCATTGTTGTGATCGAGGCCAGACTTGCGTGAGCTTGTATATTTTTTGCGTACTTGGCGAGTGTACTTCTTTGGATACTGCATAGTTGCACTTTGGGTTGTGGAATTTTCCTTTTGTGTGGCGGGTTTGCCGCGTGGTGTCTGTTTTTTTTTGTTGATTGTTGTTGACTGACTGTTTGTAAAAATGGAAGCGTTGACAACAGAGATGCAAGCGAATATTCGCAAAATGTCGTCTGAGCGCCTTAGGGTGTATCTTATGAAGGCAGGAAGGGACGAAGATGATGTTATGTCATGGGATCGAAATCAATTAATGGAAGAATGGGCCATGGAGATTGGAAAAGAGGAAGAGGAATTTAAGGGTAGTCCAATATCTCCAACAGATAAGCATGTTTTACAAACTACCAGACATCCAACTGTTCCTGGCCCAAGCTTGTATTGATATACTGGCCCTCTCTGAAACGTGGTTGGATCACGATCAGGAGGAACTGATTAAAATTCCGGGTTATAACTTTGTTCACAAGTCTAGGGCCAGTGGAGAGGGTGGGGGAGTGGGATTTCTTGTCAAGTCAGACTATAAATTTGAAATACTGGGCAACAGGAACCTTGAATCACACTTCGATACTTTTGAGTCTATATTTATCAAAATTTACCGAGACAAGGAAGGCGACATTATACTGGGTTCTATCTACAGACCTCCAGGAACATCCATACCAAACTTTATTACCGACCTGCAACTTACACTTGACAATTTGGCCTCTACCAGAAACAGACTGTACCTTGCAGGTGACTTTAACATAAACTTATTGCGATGCGGTGATCTACAATCGACCTCTAATTACTATGACTTGATGACTTCTTATAAATTACTTCCCACCATTTTAAGACCTACCAGAGTCACTGAATTTACTGCAACCCTGATCGACAATATATATACTAATGCACTTGCAACCCCGCAGGACTCGTGTATTTGTGTCTCTGACTTATCCGACCACTTCCCAATTATCCTATACCTTGACCTTCAGCTTGTTCGACATAAACCCATACCCTCCCACCCTAAAAGAACTTTTGACGCTGAATCCAAAGCCACTTTTATCTCTCTTCTAAATAACACGGACTGGTCACCTGTCGAAAAATTATGTTCCCTAGATAATCCAAATGCAGCCTACACAAATTTTTTAGACATATACAAAAATACATATGACATGGCCTTTCCTATGCGTAGTCCTAGGGAATATCATAGCCCCAAAATAAAACAACCCTGGATGACTAAAGCCCTCCTAAAGTCCTGCAATAAAAAATCTTCTCTTTATAAGACATATCTAAAACACCCTACCCCTGCTAATAAATTGAAATTCTGTTCTTATCGCAATTTGTTTAAGCAACTCAGAAACCAATGTGAAAGATTATATTACGCAGAGCGACTATCGCAATGTAATAATAACCTGCAGAAAACATGGAAAGTAATCAAGCTCATTCTTAATTCTAATCATAAACCTGTCCTGCCTGACTCTTTTTTGGTGGATGATCATGAAATTGACAACCCTAGACAAATTGCTGAAGCCTTCAACAATTACTTCTCCAATATCGGTCCTAACCTGGCATCCACGATACAAGGTTGTACCTCCGACTTCAGACAATTTATGCCCATTCCCCCTCCCTGTTCATGTGGAATTCTTCCGGTAGTGCCGGAGGAGATTAAAATCACCGTGCTAAATTTGAGGGACTCTGACTCTGCTGGCCCTGACGATATAAACCCCTCTATAGTTAAAGAGACTATTGACCCTATAGCAAATATTCTTACCTCTATTTTCAACACATCCTTCAGATGTGGAATAGTCCCCAACGACTTAAAAATAGCGAAAATAATAACTGTATACAAATCTGGTACTAGAAACAGTCTAACTAACTATCGACCAATCTCAATTCTTCCCTACTTCTCGAAGATCATTGAGAAACTAATGCAAACCCGGCTCACGACTTTCTTGGACAAACTCAACCTCCTAACCCCGGCTCAATTTGGTTTTAAAGCCAACCACTCTACCTTCATGGCATTAATGGACATTCAAAACAGCATTGCCGATGCTATGAACAAAAACACCTATTCTGTTGGCATATTCTTTGATCTCGCTAAAGCGTTTGACACGGTAGACCACTCGATCTTAACCACCAAGCTTCTCTATTACGGAGTAAGAGGAACGGCGCTATCGTGGCTAACTGACTACTTAACTAACAGATCTCAATATGTCACCTTTAAAAACTCTTTCTCTTCCACATTGCCCATAACATGCGGGGTCCCTCAAGGGTCAATATTAGGACCCCTACTTTTCCTTATTTATATAAACGACTTAGCCTTAGCATCTACAGTTTTTAAATTCATACTGTTCGCTGATGACACTAACGTATTTCTCAGCGATAAATCGATTACTACCTTGTTCCATAGAGTCAACCTCGAATTAACATTAATATCCACCTGGTTTAAGACTAACAAATTATCACTCAATCTCACGAAAACAAATTTCATCATTTTTCATTCCGGACGAAAAATCCCTCCGCCTTCTAACCTGACTATTTCCATTGACGCCGTCCCTATAGACCAAACCGACACAGCCAAATTCTTAGGGGTCCAAATCGACTCTCATCTTAATTGGAAGGCGCACATCATCTCAGTATCCAAAAAATAGCAAAAAATGTAGGTATCTTGAAAAGAGTCCGCCATTGTTTACCATCAAAAATACTACTAAGCTTATATTACACCCTTATCTTCCCATATATCTCTTATTGTAATATTTCTTGGGGTGCAAACTACAAAACTACTCTGGATCCACTATACTCATTGCAAAAACGCGCCATTCGCACAGTATTTAACATCCACTGGAGGACCAGTACCAACCTTATTTTTCGTGACAATAAAATATTAACTATCTACCAAATAAATAAGTACCAGTGCATTCTTTATATGTACCGATTTCACCATAAACTACTACCTATATCAATGACTTCCTACTTTGAGATGGGAACCGCACTCCATCGTTACCCGACGCGCTCTGCCTCCAATTACCGCCCTGAATTCGCCCGTATAAAAGCCAAACTACTCTCAATTAAATGCTTGGGCCCAAAGTTATGGAACGTCCTGCCAACTGAGTTGATCTCTGTCCGCCCTATCAGTAGGTTTAAATCCTCCTTAAAATCTCACCTTATACTCTCACAATAACCACAACTACCTCCCTATTACAGACACAAGCCATATACTCCCGCGTACTACTTAACCTACTGTAGCCTCTCACTGGGGGTATTGAGGTTTTTTATGGCTCCCGTGATCTTATATCTCCGTGTTCACCGACTTAGCGTTACCTGATATAATTATTAGCATAATTTAGCTGGCACAAATACAACTTGCAGTGACAATCCATATCTACTTTCCTGCTCTTTTAAACTACTCATAACCACTTTCTATTGCGTTACACGTTTTTTCTGATTCTCTCATTCTGGTATAGTTTTTGAATATTCGTGTTCTTAGTTAAGTCGTAGTATAAGTCCTAACACACTGTGCGATATATAAATGAAACCCGTTCTGCCTGTGATTCTTGGGGTGCCCCAATTAGCGGGACCCTCCCTTAGGGGCATCCCATTAAAACACTGTATTATATTTCCGTACGTATGTTATTATCTTATTGTGTTGTGTTTTAATAAAAAAACTTGAACTTGAACTTGAACAATATCTCCAACAGGAGTGGATTACGAGCTGCAGAAGCGCCGTCTGGAGTTCGAAATCCGTAAATATGAGGAACGGAAGGAGAAGGAAGAAAGAGAAAGGGAGGAACGGAAGGAGAAGGAAGAAAGAGAAAGGGAGGAACGGAAGGAGAAGGAAGAAAGGGAGGAAAAGAGGAGAGAGGAAGAAAAGAAGGAACGGAAAGAGAAGGAAGAAAGAGAAAGGGAGGAACGGAAGGAGAAGGAAGATAGGGAGGAAAAGAGGAGAGAGGAAGAAAAGAAGGAACGGAAAGAGAAAGAAGAAAGAGAAAAGAAGGAACGGAAAGAGAAAGAAGAAAGGGAGAGGAAGGAAAAGCAGGAAGAACGAAATGTTAGAGATTCTTTAGCAAGTCGTACTAAGCGTTATAGTGATGCCCTTAAGAATATTCTTTGGAAATTTCCTTCCGACCCTATAGAAATTCCAGGTTTCTTTGATCACTTGGATGGTTTGTTTAATGTGTATGAGGTGGATGAAGATGTTAGAGCAAAATTATTGCTAGCCATTTTAAGTGAAAGAGCTAAGGCATTAACCATGCGCCTTACTGAGGCACAGCTCCATGACTACAAATTCCTGAAGGAGTTTTTGCTACGGGAGTTTAAGATAAGCCCTTCAAATCTTAGAGCCCGATTTTGGTCGTTGCACAAAGCATCGGACGAATCATTTACGATCTATTCATCCAAATTGCGTGTGGCTCTTATGTATTATTTGAAAAGTAGAAAGATAACTGATGAGTTTGATAAACTTGTAAGTTTATTGGTTGCGGATCGGCTTAAGGAGTCCTTGTCGAAGGCTTGTTTAGATTATATCTTGGCCCAAGAAAAAGAGGAGTGGTTGAGTTGTGAAGACATAGCTAATGCGGCTGACATTTATGTAGCGTCGCATGATGGTGGGAATGACTTAGTATGCCGTAGTCATCCGACACCGAAGTATAACAATTGGACGAGAGGTCAATCACAGGTTCAAGTCAATAACCAGACAGCTCAACCCAAGTTTCCCAAACCGGAAATAAGGGGTGAAGCCAAGATAGGTGCGAGGGTGTCTCAGGAGGAGGCCAAGGTAAAGGGTCTCTGTTTCCTATGTCATCAGAAGGGTCATAGGGCAAGGGAGTGCCAGACCAAACCAAGTTCTAAAAAGGTGAGTACTTGTATATTGGGGAACCCAACTGAAGAAGTGATCGACTTAGTTGTTGAGAAGGTCAACGTGTTGCATGAGATACCTGAACAGGTAAAGCAAGGGAATTTATTGGATAATTCTAAACCAATAGGGTTGGAAACTGCTGTAAGGGTATACGAGAATAGTATTGATGGATTACACGAGAGGTCGTATATCAATGTACAGATTGAAGATCTCCCTTCTCAGCCAGCATTATCTGATTCAGGAGCAGAAATTTGTTGTATTGATAAGAAATTAATTGAGTCACTAAACTTACCCGTGATTAAACGGATTAATATAATTGGTTTTCAGGGAGAAGGATGTAAGGCAGATGTAGTATACCTACAAATGAAATTAGCTAATTCAATGGAAGGAACGACAAACATTGCGCCATCTTTGTGCGTCATGTTCGCTGCAGTCCCTGAACTAAATGAACGGGTTATTTTGACACCCCATGTTGTGGACCTATTAAGGGATAGTTCGCAATATGTAGTGATGGTAGCTGGCGTAGATCGATGTGTTCAAATAAATAAAGGGGCAGAAGAAGATAACTTAGAAGTTAATATCGAGAAAAGTAACAGCAACGAATCCTTGCCGTCAGAAGTGAATGAATATTCTCAGGAGCAACTAGTTGATGATTCAGATAATTTTCTTGATGTTGAGTCAACAGAGTTCAAGTCTGATGAGGGAGTAGCGAATAATGATACTTTATTGCGTGAGCAACAGAATTGTCACAGTCTTATATCTTGCTGGCAACAAGCGAGACAGAATAAAAATAATTTCTTTATAGATAATAACCTCCTGTACCACAAAGGGGAAATTATGGGACATAAGGTTAATCAATTATGTTTACCGGAAGATAGAATCGAGGTTGTCTTGCGAGTAGCACACGATGCCCCATGTGCTGGGCACATGGCTTTTAAGGCAACGAGAGCCAGGATCAAATTAAACTTTTGGTTTCCAAGAATGGATGAGAGGATTCGCGAATATTGTGCGTCTTGTCAAATTTGTCAACTAAGAACTCCAGTTAAAGTGGCAGATCGAGTCCCGATCACTCCTATTCCGAGGGCGGATGAACTCTGTTTTAACCATCTAAATATGGATTGTATTGGCCCTATGGTAGTGACTGGAGAATCCAACAAATCGAAACCCCAGTACAATTATGCTTTGGTTCTGGTGGACAAATTTTCTCGTTGGCCGATGGCGTATCCTCTTAGATCGCTGAATGCAAAGGGAGTTTGTGAAGCTCTGTTGCAAGTTTTTACAACTTTTTCTATTCCAAGGATCATCAGTTCTGATTGTGGTACCAACTTTACCAGTCGTTTGACGAAAGAATTCTTGCGGCGAATGGGTTGTAGTCCCAGATTTAATACCCCTGGACATCCTGAGGCAGCTGGATTGGTTGAAAGATGCAACCAAAGCTTGAAAACCATGATCTTTAAGCTTGCTCAATCTGATCCTCGTGGATGGCACCAATTGTTACCGTTTGTTCTGTGGAGCCTTAGAGAAAAACCTTCAGGCACGACTCATATTTCGCCATTCACTATGGTTTATGGAACTCTTCCTCGGGGTCCACTTAGTGTGTTGAAGGAATCGTGGGCTGGCGAACGAAAAGTACCTCTTAACTTAGGTAAATCACCCGAAGAGTATCTCCAATCACTGAAGGAAAACCTCGAATTCGCGAAAGTTTATGCAGATTACTATAGTGATATAGAAACCAAGCGGTATGCAGATTATTATAACTTGCGTAGTACTGACAGAAAATACGAAGTTGGAGATAAAGTAGCAGTATTAGCACCAGATTTTGGTAGTTCTAAATTTTATAGTCGATGGCAAGGACCTGCTACCGTAGTCAAGGTTAAATCCCCATATTCTTATATAGTAGAAATAGAGGGAAAACAAAGACATTTACACGCAAATAAGATCAAGCGATACCATGAACGACTCGAACAAGCGATGATCAATAGCTGTTCAGTAATTGATGATCAAGATGAAGAATTTGGGTCAGGTTGTATTGAACCTGATCCAAGTAAGATCGCTACGATCAATGATATCCATCCTCCAACAACAAAGAAAGAAGTTAGAAAGGTTATGGGTTTTTTCAGTTATTTTCGAAATTTTATACCTGCTTTAGCTGAAAAAGCTCGGGTAATAACTGATTTGACACGAGATAACATACCTACGAAGGTGCCTTGGGAGCAAAAGCATCAAGAAGCACTAGATAAGTTAAAGGATGATCTCAGTAAAGCTACACAGTTGCATACCATTGATTTCACTAAGGAATTTGGTTTAAGTGTTGACGCAAGTGCCACCGCGGTCGGGTGTTGCTTGTTTCAGTGGACCGAAGAAGGTCAAGAAAAACCAATTGCTTTTGCTAGTCTTAAACTTACAGATACACAGATGCATTGGTCTACAATTGAGAGAGAGGCTTTCGCAGTAATTTGGGCACTTAAACGATTCAAGTCATGGATATTCTTATCAAAGATAATCATTTATTCAGATCATAATCCTTTGTCTTATCTCACAGATGCAAGCCCTAAGAGTGCGAAACTGACTCGTTGGGCGTTAGCATTGCAAGAGTTTAACGTGGACTTTCGATATCGTCCTGGACGTCAAAACACGGTGGCTGATTTCCTCTCTCGGTTGTGACTCGGATGGTGAAGGGGGGAAATGGCCCGACACACAAGGAACGAGCCCGCGAATTGTGTGGATGGGTTGACTAACTGATGTGTTTTGTTTTGGTTGTATATGCTGTATCGAGATGGAGTCTGGAGGCCCGGCTTGATCGTGATGACCCGTTCGAGATGGTGCTGAAGACGTGTCATCATCTGAGGGCGGAGGGAATGTCGCGGTCTACGCGGGTGCATGCATCAAGGGAAGAAAACCGACGCGTCAACAAGCTTGTTTACATCGCACGGAAAATTCTGCAGCAAGCTGTCAACATTAATTCGGTGCATGCAACAAGGATATACGTGTTCAGTAGGACTTTCCAGGGAAAAGTACAGTGACGTCACAGAACGTTCTGGAATCCGGGAGAACTCTATATAAGATAGACCTGCTGTACATTAAGGGCCTTTTGACGAAGATTTGTAAACGTTGAAACATTGATCGTATAACGTTCAATCGAGACCAGCCAACCTGTGTGCTGTCTACGATTGTGATATTTGATAGACGAGTTGACTTACTCTACACTTAATCGACTTTATTTTTAAATAAAGATCTTTTAATAGTTCCTTCGTTGGTTCGTCGTTGCGATCGAAGGAGTCGACCGCGACATATATATTCCATGATTAAACTCTTCACTGTTCCAATTGAACGAATTGCCATTAAATAAGACAATTTCCCATATAGCAAATGACTGCAGTTTTCGGGTAGAAACAGACTTCACATAATAATCCATTTAAGCTTATAGACGGGCGTTGTCCATGTCACAAAGGGAGATGTGAAGAGTTTCTTTGCTGGAATATTAGCTTAAGGACAAGAAAACTCGTCTGCTCTGATATAATAATAATAATCTTCTTTATTAATTCAAACTGACAAGTAGGCCTACGCAGTAAGATTACATTGAAACACGACAGTACAATCAAGATCTTAAGTAAACATATGGTGAGTATTACGCTTCCTGAATACCAGAAACGACAAATATAATAAATATCCCGACCAGTGAAGCCTGCGTAAAACTGTTTCAGAGAAGAGTAGGCACAATGCATATTCACATTCATGCAACCGTCTAGCTTTGAGTAGGCGTAATAGATTAGTCATTTCTTTCCTTCTTTTCATTTCAGCCTGATCCTTACATTTGAAAGACAAAAACAAAATTTGTAATATGCACTTTGAAAATTGAATTCTACCACCCTTTATAAATACTTCTACCCATAGCTCCCTTTACTGTTTTAATTTTCATTTCGTCCCCCCAACAGTTGAATATCCTTGTAATTAAATTCTCTCTACATCCTACTTTCGACCTGTCTAATTTCTGTCCATGCGTATGAGTACAGAGCCGAATTTGCGTGCATTTATACGAATATACATGCAAAATGGCAGCCTGTTAGTCTTGCACGTATCAGCCATAGATACTGCCAGTATCCCTTCTTATACATGTTGTTCCTTGAGATGATTTCCAGACCACTCACATTTACTTTGCCTGTTGCACGTTAATCCAGGTATACGCAGGTATACAAGATGATCAGGACTTGCGACAGTATACAGTTGCAGTCGACACGCAAATCACCTGGACAACAGATTTTTATACCTTAGCTACTCAGAAGAAAATTAATTGGACAGTGATACACTTTAACTGTCTGTCAAACAAACAAACACAGGTTTCGGTAAAGAAATATCGTCTGGTTTTTTGATGATGTGAGTGTGGCGTTGTTTGATTATAAGTCGACTACGGACAATTCTAAGTGAATTTCAGGTGAATTTCTGCTTTACACTCAGCATTATTAATACTCAGGTGATGATTATTAAGAGTAATACTCTTCTCTTGAATATTTTTGCAGCAGGATTTACAGGAAATTAATTAGAAATGTACGTGTAGAGCGCTCGTTAATAATCTGGTGCCCTGCGCATGGGTTTAAAGTGGTGCATTAGAAATTTGAAGTTTCTCATTACGATTACTTTTCTAAGAATTCATCCCAGACTTACCGGTTACTATTCTTAGCTACTGACTTCTTCATACAAGAGATTGGATTCTTTGCTACATACGCTAGGCAATTAAAATTAGCGGAAACTCCGCGTATTGTTCAGGCACAAAGAGGCGCGAATATATATGAAGGATGGATGGAAGGTAGGAAGGACGGGTGGAAGGACTGACGTAGGTCGAACAAACAGAATGATGCACGGAAGGAAAGACGAAAGGACGGATGGTAGGAACGGATGGAAGGACGGTTGTAAGGACGAACGGACGTAGGGACGGAAGAATGGACGGAAGGAACGGATGGAAGGACGGTTGTAAGGACGAACGGACGTAGGGACGGAAGAATGGACGGAGGTACCAGATAAAAGGACAGATGTAAGTACGGACAAATGGACTGATGCATGGATGGACGAGCAAGAAGACGGATGGAAGGACGGACGGCCGGAAGGACGGAAGTAAGGACGGATGAACGGAACGATGTACGGAAGGACAACATGACGGACAGATGTAAGTACGGACGATTAGACGGAAGGATGGAAGGACGGATTGAAGGACGAATGAATGGAACGATGTAAGGACGGACGGACGAAGAACAGGTGCAATTGATTTCAGTTTTCTGAAATCAGTGTTGTTTCTCGTTCTAGTTGTTCGTCGAGAGGTTGTCACTGCAGATGCACTCACTTCATTTCCTCTCGTGATTTAATTTCTCAGTCTAATTAAGAAAAACCTGAGTCTCGCAGAGAACAGCCATCGAGGATGCGACGCAATACCACACTAGCATTGCATCTTCAAATTAATGTGGTTCATCAACAGCCATTGCCACCTGTAGCTATAGACATCCTTGTCTTTTAGTCCTTTAAGGCACAATAAATGGCTCACAGCGACTGTGATTTGTTGCAATACAATACAATGCAAAGTATACACAGCATAATAAAACATTGCATTTGAAGTGCGTCTCTGAAACGTATAGTAACCAACAGTGCATTATATCGCCTCAGTTGGTAAACCTGGCCTATCCGATTCCAAAGAAGCTTCTCTTAAGCCTGATCTTGAACGGTCGACCATTTCATCACCAGATGTCCATGAAAGTATTTCATTTCTCTTTGGCTCTACAGCACATATCTAGTAAGAGCAGAGGTTGAATGCCGATGCAGCTGACCATATGTTGTCGGCATTTCCGGTCATTTATTTTCACGTCATCCGCTTCTTCCTCGTCTTACTTATCCTCTTCCTTCTCCTTCCTCGCACGCACAACGCGGAATGGAATATTATATAACGAGGAAATGAGATGAGGCAAAGCGCTCTCTGCTTCTTCTTCTGCTGCTGCAGCTGACAAAGATGCTGTTTCTGCTTCTGCTTCTGATATCAACGCTTGCGTAATTCCACACGAATGACCGCATCTCAATCAATCAGCCCATCACCCGAGAGAATAGGAAACTCGTTCCCTAAAAACATCCATTTCGAAACCATTTCTTCCACTCCGGTTCTAACGCTCGCAGCAGATCGGTTACACAATCCACCTAAGGGATGGTCTGTTTGAAGATTGCCTCCCATCCATCCATCCATTCATCCATCCATCCATCCATCCATTCATCCATCCATCCATCCATCCATCCATCCATCCAAAAAAGCATCCACCTATCTATCCATCCATCTACTCACCCATCTATCCATCCATCCATTAATCTATCCATCCATCCACCTACTCATTTAAACGTCAATCTATCCATCCGACCATCCATCAATCTCTGTATTCATCCAGCCACCTATAGCTACCCATCTATTCATCCATCCATACATCCATTTATCCATCGATCCATCCACCAATCAATCTATCTATGTCTATCCATCCACCAATTCATCCATTCATCCACCAATCCAGCCATTCATCCATTCATCCATCCACTTATCCATCGCTCACAGTACCCCTCCTTCCACTACTGTGCCATTTCTGACCTTGTGTGCGAATAAAACGCATTGTTTCAATGTGGTCTTCCATCTCCCTCTTCACACGCTAAATACATTGCATGCAGCTATTTCAGGCATGTATGTGTACAGTATACGTGTGTATGTATAATTGTAGAGTTTCAATCGCAAATTTGTATAGCGCCTCTTCAATATAAACGAAGCAGAGACATTCTCTGCGCTTGCCTACATGATGTTCAAGTACAGAAACGTTCTCCAGAAATTTCATTAACGGTGCTCAGATGGCCAGAAAACTGACAACCACAATATTATATGCTCCCAAGCGAATTCACGACTTCCTATCTGCAGAGTTCACAGATGATGTTGGCGTTCGGAATTCCGGGGTCTTGTTGGGTCGAGGATGAGGAATGACGACGTTCGATCAAGTCCACAGCATGCGGTTGCTCGCCGTCCAACAGTCCCTCGTAGATGGTAGAAGACGAAGCGAACCATCATCGAACCATCATGCATTCGTCGACAACCGGCCGATTTGTCATAGAACGTCTTCGTAAATTTGACGGTAGAAGATACAAATGCGCAAAAGCTTCGATGTTATCGTAATGTTGAAATATTTACATTTTGGAATTAAAAATTGTATACTAATCATTAAAGTATCCCCATCAAGTATGAAATTTTCGAGATTTCTGCTTAGCGTGTGCCCCCAGCTATATCGAGTACGCTGGCCGTACACTGTGGGTCAGCTCAGACGGCGAGGGAGAGTTCTGGTCATACGCCATCATAGTCTGCTTATCAGTAAATAGTACAGTCCGAATCAACAGTTAAAGCATAATGTCAATTCTCGCATACTTATTTAGCACTAGCAGCAAGCTTCACTTTGCAATTGAACTCTACTGTCTATAATGACTTTAACTCGATCCACGTTAATCAAAGCATTTACGTGGATGCGGCATTCTGGGCGCTGATGAAATCTACAACCATGTTTTTCCAATTGATTAAAGCCTACTGAAATAAAAACTGCTTCAATTTCATTGCTAAAACGTGAAAAAAAATGGCCGAACACAAAGCAACAAGCAGCATTATATGTATGTCCTTTGCGAACCATAGTGTAAGAAAATCAGTATAAAACAGCGTCTGCTCTTTCAAATAATACAATTTTAAAGATGGGTTGAGAACTCGAGCTGGTTCGTCGTCATGTTGCATCTTTCATCTCAGGGCTGCGTTCACAAAGAGGTTCTAAGATCGTCTCTCACCTGAGACCGAGTCTCTCAGCGTTACCGAGTCTGCGGTTAACAAAGAATTATCACTGCAATTTACTTTCTATTAATACAACATCTCAGTAAAAAAGAATGAAATGCATCCGTATCCGCTATGATCACCAGTAAGTTAAGCAACTAGGTTGAATGTTAGGGTCTGTAGTTGATGTTTTCTGTGATGCTGCTCTACTTGTTTAGCTAAAATAAGTCAGACGGGGTGTAACACAACAAGGGCTAGGTCGGTTCGGACGGATTATTCAACTATGATATAAATTTGGAAACATAAACTCATGGTTACTCACATCGGATTCACCTTTATTCTCTGCATTTATTTCTAATTCTACATTGTATATTGTATTGTATTGTATTAACGAATTTATAAAGCGCCTCTCGCAGAACAACCTAATCAGAGGCGCTCCCAGAGCGAGGGGCTCCGTGAGAAAAGAAAAGTCTTAAGACAGCGACAAGTAGCAGAAATGCCCCCAGTTACAGCGCCCTTGTAGCGGCCTTGTACGGCGCTATAGAAATTGTCCGTGTTATTATTATTAGGATCTGAGAACGAGTCATGGAAGGAAGATCATTCCAGAGGGACGGGCCAACAGATGCGTAGACACGGTGTTGAGCCATAGAGGTTCGGGTTCGAGGGACCAAGAGGTCGTGTCGGTCTAAAGAACGGAGAGGACGGCCAGAGGCAGCCGAAAGAGGTCGACAGATAAGATCACAGAGATACGAGGAGCTTGACTTTGGACGCTCGAGAGATAAGGAACAGGATTTTAAACTGGATACGCGCAGTGAGCGGAAGCCAATGCAAGTGCTCAGACATAAAAGTCGAGATATGAGAGTAGTGTGGAAGGCGGGCAATTAGACGAGCAGCTGCGTTTAAGACCGATTGAAGTGGAGACAGACGGGATTTTACATCGTCCAGAAGCGCGACCGAGCTTTTTTTCATGCTCTGTGATGTTGCCGCAGTCGGTCAAACCGATGCAAAAGAAAAGGTCATTTGTGAAGCCGGACATAGGTATGGTTTCTTCTACATAATCATGCCCTCTTTTATGATTATTAGATATTTTATTTTGCCGAATGTCGCTCAACCTGCAGGGAATTAATCGAAATATGAAAAACCACAACGACAACACTCGGAAAATCGTGCACACGTAGTAAGTCTCGGAACAGAAAGGATGACCGGAAGTAGTAGGCCAATCTATAATCCACATTATTAACAGTCTAGGCAAGTAAATAATTGACGCATTTGAAGAAACTAAATGAATAATATCGAATTTAATTGCAGATAGGGTTAAAATTTGTAGGCTACCGAGAGGGGCAGGCACTGGCTTCCCTGCCCCTTAATAGAGCCGTCATTGACATAGAGGTATAGACCCGGTTTTTTCGTAGAGATCCGCATATAACGACCTGATTGATTAGTTGCGTGACCTGCCCTTGATTTCATCACCACCTCATTGAAAGAAGAAGTCTTCCATGGCTTTCTGCTTCGAGCGATTGATGTAATCACCAAGCCGCGTCGTCAGACCACCAGAATCTCCTTTGATCGCCTAAAGGGAAGCATAGCAACCAAATGAACCACGAAATCCACTGAATACCGAAATATTAGGCGTCTTTACTGGAGACAGATTCGCCAAACGCGGATCAACGGAGCGTGTTATATGTAGTTTAGCAGTCGACAACCTACACTCGGGAAAATAACAGTCTGAAGAAAATACAGACGCGCTGGAAGCATACGCTTCATTAGAGCGCCAATAATTTATTAAGCAGAAGCTGCTTGTTAGTTAGAGAACAGATTCGGTTAAAATGTTCCATATAATATCTGGATTATTTTATCATTTCAGAAGAAGAGGCCTATACATACATTTTTATTATATTACTTGGAACTTAGTCTGGATTATTCGTGTTCATCCTACTACTTAAAAGTTTTGGTTTTGTATATTGGCCGGGGAAAAAGTCCGGGGAATTGTCCTAAGGGAGGAAATGTCCAGAGGGAAATGTCTGGGGAATTGTCCGGGGGAGTCCCGGAGGGAAATGACCTAGGCTCCTATCAGCTATCAGCTGCAGTAGGACAGTGGATAACGGTGATCAGATACGATAGGACAATGAAGGGCCTATGAGAAAGGTGCAGCCGGTTCATCGCTCAGAGGCCAGAAGGGTGAAGGCGGTACCGCACCTGGAGTCTAGTTTCTTGGAGCCAGTCAAATGGATTCTGTTCAGGACTTCAGACCCTTCTTCTAATAAGTCGAGTATCAACTTTTCACCATGGACCCCGAGCTGGTGTTTGTTCTCTTCATGGTATGTCTGAAACGAGATGGCCAGATCGTTTTGAAAGTGTGAAAAGCCTTTTTCAGCTCATCTGTCTGGCGTTAAATTAGCATTGGAAGATCTCCTAGAGCTAAACTTGTCAACCAAAACAAGAAATGAGGTCCGTATAGTTTTATCCCATGTGATATCTTATGTATGTGTGTTAATATCAGCTGTGTGGCAAAAGATGTAAGCTCTCATAGTTAGCTGCATCAAGGTCATTCACGACAGAGATGCTATATTCATGTCGAAATAGCAAATATTGAAACACCTATCGAACATTTAACACAAATCCAAAACAACTGGACATGCATGTGGAATGGTTCCATGACTTTTAAACACACGACAGATAATCACGCGACACTTAAACACAGACACTTAAACACACGACAGATAAACACAGGGACACTTAAACACAGCGACATTTAAACACACGACAGGTAATCACGGGAACAGATAAACACATGGACAGATAATCACACGACAGATAGACACATGGACAGATAATCACGGGTATTCATTGTATTAACTGTTACAAACAAAGTAGAGGGATGGCACTATGGTCTCCAGTCCTTGTTCCTGTGTCATCATCCTACTCTCTGGACCTTCTTGGATGGAATCTCGAAGGATATTCAGAAGCAGAAGGCAAGTTTTCTACAGGGAATATCAACCACCAAGGAAGAAGTATCGTGATTTGAAGGACCGTGTAGGACGTGCAGTTAGTCTCTATATAGCTGCAAACGTTCTGCAGTTTTTGCAAGCAATAGCTCATCTGTCTCACCAATAGTTGCATAAAGCGTGATGAACAGATAGAAAGACAGATAGATGAATGGGGTACATGGCAGGGTCCCCCATCAATTACTTTTAGTCGAATAATTAAAGGGGAATTTTGAACGTTAATGATTTTTATCTTTTTAAATGTTTGTGTTTTTTAGACAGATTATCAAGATTCATTAATTTGTTTTAACCGATTTGGAAAAATATTCATTATATCCTATATTGTGTTTGGAATTCTCGCGTTAATATGTTTAAGTGTCGCGTGATTATCTGTCCATGTGTTTATCTGTCGTGTGATTATCTGTCCATGTGTTTATCTGTCGTGTGTTTAAGTGTCTGTGTTTAAGTGTCGCGTGATTATCTGTCGTGTGTTTAAATGTCGGCACACCATGTGGAATAAGTCAAGCTAGTTGCATCAAACTTTAACACAGAAATAAAACTCCTTGGTGGACATGGTTGAGTCAGCAAGTATATACACACTATAATACATATAGTCTTTAATTATATATATATATTTATATATATAGACTTTGTTTTGTTTTATTGTTTGTCTTAGAAAACGGATTAACAATTGGCTGTTAACATCTTGCGAACTGGATAACTCGGACAACAGTTTACTGTTCTGCTAATGATTTGATACTTGGCTTTCCTTTCAGATCCTTTGTTTCTGCGACTTAATAGAAAAAAAACGAAGTAACACAAGACGAAAGACGAGAAGATTTCGCTTTCTGGTCCTGTGAACTGACGTCACAGGAAGCGTGAATAGCGTTCAACAAGACAACAGAAACACCTGCTGAAGTAGGCCTAAGTAGTAGGCCTAAGAAGTAGGCCTATGACCTGAATGCTATGTGATCTATACTAAACTATGTGTTATAACCTTGAGAAACATATTTAGAAAAAATACTTCGGAACGGTGAGGAACCAATAGGCAAACAACAGAAATTATATTTCATATTGTATAGAAGAACCAATATAGCTGCTTGCTTAATTCACAACAGGAGCCAACATGGCGGTATACTGCTCATCTTACAAAAGAACCCTGTATAACCGCACTGCCTAATGGGCCAGAACCAATATGGCTTCTTCAGTTGTATGGCTTGAAATCAACATGACTGCCTTTCAAACTGTATCTCTAGAAGTTACCGTTTGGATGAATGCAGCTTTTATTGTAGCTAATGGTGTAAACCATGGATGGCAGATGCTCTCTTTTTCCTCACAGCTAGTTTGAACATCACTGAAAAAAGTACTTAGCGGATGAGCGAAGCCGTGCAGTGGCTCAGCGTATGCTAGCTGTTCATGAGCCAACAATTCCTGAGTGGCACTGATTTGCAGCATCATGACAGGTGACCTACTTCTTTTCAGTCTGTGCTTGTAGGCGTGACAAATGTATTGCGATCAGGTTCTGATATAAATATGTAACTGATATTGAAAACCTCTATCGTCCTCTGCAGCGCATCCGGTGATATCGTTTTTTTTCCTGGAAAAGCGACTGCGAGAGTTTTTCTTCGGTGTAGACGAAGCAATCGGACGAGTTTATCCTTTTCTGCGATTAGAGATTGGTCGTGTCGCGGTCTACGCGGGTGCATGCATCAAGGGAAGAAAACCGACGCGTCAACAAGCTTGTTTACAACGCACGGAAAATTCTGCAGCAAGCTGTCAACATTAATTCGGTGCATGCAACAAGGATATACGTGTTCAGTAGGACTTTCCAGGGAAAAGTACAGTGACGTCACAGAACGTTCTGGAATCCGGGAGAACTCTATATAAGATAGACCTGATGTACATTAAGGGCCTTTTGACGAAGATTTGTAAACGTTGAAACATTGATCGTATAACGTTCAATCGAGACCAGCCAACCTGTGTGCTGTCTACGATTGTGATATTTGATAGACGAGTTGACTTACTCTACACTTAATCGACTTTATTTTTAAATAAAGATCTTTTAATAGTTCCTTCGTTGGTTCGTCGTTGCGATCGAAGGAGTCGACCGCGACATTATTGGTGTCAGAAGCGGGATCATCGGTGTTGGATCCGGTGAAGAAGACGCGAGCCGGCGGAGGAAGGAGTCAACCCGGAGGATCAAGAGACGGTCTGTTCCAGACAGCGAGCGGATCGAGACGCCTTTCTACCGTGGGAGACGGGTGAATCGGCATACGACAGTCGGACGGACGAAGTGCGTCGTTCGGCTGAGACAGCAGAAGACAGCAGTCAACATACGGGTAAGATCCTAGGTGTTGTCGTGGCTGAGAAGGAGAAAAGAGAGTGGAGTTGCAGCCGAGTGGGAGGCAGCCATTATTTCTCTTTCAATATCTGCTGATTATTTCTTTGAAATTTGATCCATTGTTGTGATCGAGGCCAGACTTGCGTAAGCTTGTATAGTTCTTGCGTACTTGGCGAGTGTACTTCTTTGGATACTGCATAGTTGCACTTTGGGTTGTGGAATTTTCCTTTTGTGTGGCGGGTTTGCCGCGTGGTGTCTGTTTTTTTTTGTTGATTGTTGTTGACTGACTGTTTGTAAAAATGGAAGCGTTGACAACAGAGATGCAAGCGAATATTCGCAAAATGTCGTCTGAGCGCCTTAGGGTGTATCTTATGAAGGCAGGAAGGGACGAAGATGATGTTATGTCATGGGATCGAAATCAATTAATGGAAGAATGGGCCATGGAGATTGGAAAAGAGGAAGAGGAATTTAAGGGTAGTCCAATATCTCCAACAGGAGTGGATTACGAGCTGCAGAAGCGCCGTCTGGAGTTCGAAATCCGTAAATATGAAGAACAAAAGGAGAAGGAAGAAAGGGAGGAAAAGAGGAGAGAGGAAGAAAAGAAAGAACAAAGGGAGAAGGAAGAAAGAGAAAGGGAGGAACGGAAGGAGAAGGAAGAAAGAGAAAGGGAGGAACGGAAGGAGAAGGAAGAAAGGGAGGAAAAGAGGAGAGAGGAAGAAAAGAAAGAACAAAGGGAGAAGGAAGAAAGAGAAAGGGAGGAACGGAAGGAGAAGGAAGAAAGAGAAAGGGAGGAACGGAAGGAGAAGGAAGAAAGAGAAAGGGAGGAACGGAAGGAGAAGGAAGAAAGGGAGGAAAAGAGGAGAGAGGAAGAAAAGAAGGAACGGAAAGAGAAAGAAGAAAGAGAAAAGAAGGAACGGAAAGAGAAAGAAGAAAGGGAGAGGAAGAAAAAGCAGGAAGAACGAAATGTTAGAGATTCTTTAGCAAGTCGTACTAAGCGTTATAGTGATGCCCTCAAGAATATTCTTTGGAAATTTCCTTCCGACCCTATAGAAATTCCAGGTTTCTTTGATCACTTGGATGGTTTGTTTAATGTGTATGAGGTGGATGAAGATGTTAGAGCAAAATTATTGCTAGCCATTTTAAGTGAAAGAGCTAAGGCATTAACCATGCGCCTTACTGAGGCACAGCTCCATGACTACAAATTCCTGAAGGAGTTTTTGCTACGGGAGTTTAAGATAAGCCCTTCAAATCTTAGAGCCCGATTTTGGTCGTTGCACAAAGCATCGGACGAATCATTTACGATCTATTCATCCAAATTGCGTGTGGCTCTTATGTATTATTTGAAAAGTAGAAAGATAACTGATGAGTTTGATAAACTTGTAAGTTTATTGGTTGCGGATCGGCTTAAGGAGTCCTTGTCGAAGGCTTGTTTAGATTATATCTTGGCCCAAGAAAAAGAGGAGTGGTTGAGCTGTGAAGACATAGCTAATGCGGCTGACATTTATGTAGCGTCGCATGATGGTGGGAATGACTTAGTATGCCGTAGTCATCCGACACCGAAGTATAACAATTGGACGAGAGGTCAACCACATGTTCAAGTCAATAACCAGACAGCTCAACCCAAGTCTCCCAAACCGGAAATAAGGGGTGAAGCCAAGATAGGTGCGAGGGTGTCTCAGGAGGAGGCCAAGGTAAAGGGTCTCTGTTTCCTATGTCATCAGAAGGGTCATATGGCAAGGGAGTGCCAGACCAAACCAAGTTCTAAAAAGGTGAGTACTTGTATATCTGGGAACCCAACTGAAGAAGTGACCGACTTATTTGTTGAGAAGGTCAACGTGTTGCATGAGATACCTGAACAGGTAAAGCAAGGGAATTTATTGGATAATTCTAAACCAATAGGGTTGGAAACTGCTGTAAGGGTATACGAGAATAGTATTGATGGATTACACGAGAGGTCGTATATCAATGTACAGATTGAAGATCTCCCTTCTCAGCCAGCATTATCTGATTCAGGAGCAGAAATTTGTTGTATTGATAAGAAATTAATTGAGTCACTAAACTTACCCGTGATTAAACGGATTAATATAATTGGTTTTCAGGGAGAAGGATGTAAGGCAGATGTAGTATACCTACAAATGAAATTAGCTAATTCAATGGAAGGAACGACGAACATTGCGCCATCTTTGTGCGTCATGTTCGCTGTAGTCCCTGAACTAAATGAACGGGTTATTTTGACACCCCATGTTGTGGACCTATTAAGGGATAGTTCGCAATATGTAGTGATGGTAGCTGGCGTAGATCGATGTGTACAAATAAATAAAGGGGCAGAAGAAGATAACTTAGAAGTTAATATCGAGAAAAGTAACAGCAACGAATCCTTGCCGTCAGAAGTGAATGAATATTCTCAGGAGCAACTAGTTGATGATTCAGATAATTTTCTTGATGTTGAGTCAACAGAGTTCAAGTCTGATGAGGGAGTAGCGAATAATGATACTTTATTGCGTGAGCAACAGAATTGTCACAATCTTATATCTTGCTGGCAACAAGCGAGACAGAATAAAAATAATTTCTTTATAGATAATAACCTCCTGTACCACAAAGGGGAAATTATGGGACATAAGGTTAATCAATTATGTTTACCGGAAGATAGAATCGAGGTTGTCTTGCGAGTAGCACACGATGCCCCATGTGCTGGGCACATGGCTTTTAAGGCAACGAGAGCCAGGATCAAATTAAACTTTTGGTTTCCAAGAATGGATGAGAGGATTCGCGAATATTGTGCGTCTTGTCAAATTTGTCAACTAAGAACTCCAGTTAAAGTGGCAGATCGAGTCCCGATCACTCCTATTCCGAGGGCGGATGAACTCTGTTTTAACCATCTAAATATGGATTGTATTGGCCCTATGGTAGTGACTGGAGAATCCAACAAATCGAAACCCCAGTACAATTATGCTTTGGTTCTGGTGGACAAATTTTCTCGTTGGCCGATGGCGTATCCTCTTAGATCGCTGAATGCAAAGGGAGTTTGTGAAGCTCTGTTGCAAGTTTTTACAACTTTTTCTATTCCAAGGATCATCAGTTCTGATTGTGGTACCAACTTTACCAGTCGTTTGACGAAAGAATTCTTGCGGCGAATGGGTTGTAGTCCCAGATTTAATACCCCTGGACATCCTGAGGCAGCTGGATTGGTTGAAAGATGCAACCAAAGCTTGAAAACCATGATCTTTAAGCTTGCTCAATCTGATCCTCGTGGATGGCACCAATTGTTACCGTTTGTTCTGTGGAGCCTTAGAGAAAAACCTTCAGGCACGACTCATATTTCGCCATTCACTATGGTTTATGGAACTCTTCCTCGGGGTCCACTTAGTGTGTTGAAGGAATCGTGGGCTGGCGAACGAAAAGTACCTCTTAACTTAGGTAAATCACCCGAAGAGTATCTCCAATCACTGAAGGAAAACCTCGAATTCGCGAAAGTTTATGCAGATTACTATAGTGATATAGAAACAAAGCGGTATGCAGATTATTATAACTTGCGTAGTACTGACAGAAAATACGAAGTTGGAGATAAAGTAGCAGTATTAGCACCAGATTTTGGTAGTTCTAAATTTTATAGTCGATGGCAAGGACCTGCTACCGTAGTCAAGGTTAAATCCCCATATTCTTATATAGTCGAAATAGAGGGAAAACAAAGACATTTACACGCAAATAAGATCAAGCGATACCATGAACGACTCGAACAAGCGATGATCAATAGCTGTTCAGTAATTGTTGATCAAGATGAAGAATTTGGTATAGTAGGGTCAGGTTGTATTGAACCTGATCCAGGTAAGATCGCTACGATCAATGATATCCATCCTCCAACAACAAAGAAAGAAGTTAGAAAGGTTATGGGTTTTTTCAGTTACTTTCGAAGTTTTATACCTGCTTTAGCTGAAAAAGCACGGATAATAACTGATTTGACACGAGATAACATACCTACGAAGGTGCCTTGGGAGCAAAAGCATCAAGAAGCACTAGATAAGTTAAAGGATGATCTCAGTAAAGCTACACAGTTGCATACCATTGATTTCACTAAGGAATTTGGTTTAAGTGTTGACGCAAGTGCCACCGCGGTCGGGTGTTGCTTGTTTCAGTGGACCGAAGAAGGTCAAGAAAAACCAATTGCTTTTGCTAGCCTTAAACTTACAGATACACAGATGCATTGGTCTACAATTGAGAGAGAGGCTTTCGCAGTAATTTGGGCACTTAAACGATTCAAGTCATGGATATTCTTATCAAAGATAATCATTTATTCAGATCATAATCCTTTGTCTTATCTCACAGATGCAAGCCCTAAGAGTGCGAAACTGACTCGTTGGGCGTTAGCATTGCAAGAGTTTAACGTGGACTTTCGATATCGTCCTGGACGTCAGAACACGGTGGCTGATTTCCTCTCTCGGTTGTGACTCGGATGGTGAAGGGGGGAAATGGCCCGACACACAAGGATCGAGCCCGCAAATTGTGTGGATAAGTTGACTAACTGATGTGTTTTGTTTTGGTTGTATATGCTGTATCGAGATGGAGTCTGGAGGCCCGGCTTGATCGTGATGACCCGTTCGGGATGGTGCTGAAGACGTGTCATCATCTGAGGGCGGAGGGAATGTCGCGGTCTACGCGGGTGCATGCATCAAGGGAAGAAAACCGACGTGTCAACAAGCTTGTTTACAACGCACGGAAAATTCTGCAGCAAGCTGTCAACATTAATTCGGTGCATGCAACAAGGATATACGTGTTCAGTAGGACTTTCCAGGGAAAAGTACAGTGACGTCACAGAACGTTCTGGAATCCGGGAGAACTCTATATAAGATAGACCTGATGTACATTAAGGGCCTTTTGACGAAGATTTGTAAACGTTGAAACATTGATCGTATAACGTTCAATCGAGACCAGCCAACCTGTGTGCTGTCTACGATTGTGATATTTGATAGACGAGTTGACTTACTCTACACTTAATCGACTTTATTTTTAAATAAAGATCTTTTAATAGTTCCTTCGTTGGTTCGTCGTTGCGATCGAAGGAGTCGACCGCGACAGGTCGCTTGCAGCTTTTAAGCTGGTTCACCGACTTAGCTGTTCTCGAGCGCTGAAGAAGTCTTGATGTTGCGATTACGTAAACAACCGATGTTTAAGAGTCACGACTCAATCGACGCTTAGCTAGCATGACTATAGAATGAATCTCACTGAAAAGATTGAAGGAAATGGCGGCATAACAACGGATGTAAATGGCAACCGTTCTTATCATGTATTTCGTCTGGGCGCTGGAGAAATGCACGAGATAATCAATTACCTTACATTGAGTTAAAGTTTCACTGCATTTCTTATGTATGAATGTCGACAAAATTGACCTGCATTCTTCAGGTACTGAAGACGTTCTGAAGGAACTAGATTTCGTTAATCGCCTAGAACTATGTTGATGTGCATAAACAACTAGAGACTTCGTTTTCCTGGCCTCGGCATGCGATGTCCGACGGTCAGAAGTCGATCGAAACGTTATAAAACTATCCCATAGCGCGTTTTAAAGGCTTCAAACTGCCGACCTCTGAATTATAGGTTGGCACACTGAACCACTGTGTCCACCGTACGTGGAAAAGGCTCCAAGTGACAAGATGAATCTCACCGGCATCAGCACTGGCACTCCGATCGAAGCCTCTAGGACTTCAGACGAACGTCTTAACGAAGACTTCGACCTGAGTCTGCTGCTGGGTCCACGGCGGCAGGAACTTGGCAAGGTCATCTCAATGACGATCATCTACTGCCTGATCTTCGTGACTGGACTCGTCGGCAACGTGTCCACTTGCATCGTCATCGCCTGCAACCGTTACATGCAGACGGCCACCAATTACTATCTCTTCAACCTGGCCGTCTCTGATCTGATGATGCTCGTTCTCGGTCTCCCGCAGGAGACTTACTCCTTCTGGTCGGCCTATCCGTGGGTCTTCGGCGAGACACTCTGCGTGCTTCGGACTATGTGCGCCGAAACGTCTACCTACTCATCGATCCTGACGATCACATCGTTCACGGTCGAGCGCTACGTGGCCATCTGCCACCCCATGAAGACTCAGATCATGTCGAGCCTCGGCAGGGCGGTTAAGATGATCGCTGGCATCTGGGTCATCTCGTGGGTCTGTTCGCTGCCAATCGTCGCCCAATATGGTGTCGTCTATCTCAACGACACGACCGGTAGAATCATCGACGACTCGGCCACCTGTAACATCCGCACTGACCGCTATGTCCAGCGTGCCTTTGAAACGTCCACCTTTCTCTTCTTCTTCGCCCCGCTGACCATCATCACCGTTCTCTACGTACTCATTGGACTGACTGTTCGAAAGTCGGCCTTGAAGAGGACTGGATCTGACACTTCGAGGAGTGGCAGGCAGGATCTGGTCGACGATAAACAGACGACGAGACCAGCGGCTGCCAGAAAGTCAGTACTTAAAATGCTGGGTACGTTTGAGTTAAGTATTTCGATAAGCAAGGAAAGTAAGGTAGGTTAAGGTTGTCAAGGTTAAGGTATGTACTTTATAAATAAGGTAAAGTATAAGGTATACGAGATGGTGTGGGGTGGACTGGTTAGGTAAGGTAAGGCCTTACCTACATGTAACAAACGAGTGTAAGACACAAACCAAATGAAAATGAGTGATATTAGTTTGTGCAAGACAAATCATTCCTGCACTTGACAATAGTCTTAGAAGAATAGCTCCGGTCAGTGACTTTATGCATGAAGAAACAATAGTTGCATATGACAACGGTACAGCGCATTAGATTACTGGATTGCTCAATTAAAAGACAACAGTGCTGACTCGAGTGGTCACATAATTATTGAAGAGTAACTGCATTGTTCTGACTCTTCTCTTAATTAGTCGAAAGTGCCTTGGGGTCGTGCATTGTATATGGTAAGATGTATATAACGCTTCTAATTATGCATAGTTCGTGTTGCCCACTCTTTTACGGCTGATTTGTGTTGCTTAGTAACACCTATAGAAAAAAATCAAATAATTACTATGTATTATTTCGGGAGACGAATTATGCCACCTGTTGCGCCGGCCAAAGGCTGTTGGAGTGTGGTATGATGGCTGAGAATCATGACGCAAACTATGAAGGTCGCTCAGCGTAAGGTATAGACGAAATGTGATCGCCGTCTGCTTATAAAAATCTGTTCAAAGAAATACGGATCGCCGTCACACGTTTTCAGGTAAATCCAATCTTCCTCAGGTGTTCCATGGCTCTTTTGGTGTAGGCTTATTATGTCACGTTTAATCGCAGTCGTAAACTCTATTGCTACAGCTAAATCGAGCGATTCAGCCGTTACACAGTCGACAAAAATGTCAATTGTAAACTATTATTACTGGCAGATACGGTGGCGCTTGTGTCGAATGCACAAAGCAATAAACAATGGCGCACCAACATCAAACCACAGAAAGGTCAAAATTCTGGGCAGATTCAATATTAAATGTAGAAACGTTCTAGAGTGGTGAGCGATAAGCAAAATATCAAATGATAGACAAAATGAAAGCAATGTAAGTAAAACCTAAGTAAGTAGTAATGTCTAGCCTCAACAAACACCAGGAACTTGCTTTCACGCGGCACATAAATCTTCTCTCCCGCAGTTGCTATTACCAGCTCCGGCAACTCAAGGTGATCTCCCGTTCTTTGTCTCCCGGTGCAGCTTCCACGCTTGTCCATGCTTTTGTTGTTTCTCGATTGGACTACTGCAGTGCCATATATGACGGACTCCCGGCCTGCCGGATTGAGTCCCTGAATAGAATCCTGCGTACTGCTGCCCGCCTTGTAGGCCGCATCCCCAAGTTTGGCAGAGTGTCTGCGTATATGAGGGATGTCCTCCACTGGCTCCCCTACCCACAGCGCATCACTTACCGAATCTCTTCCTTGGTCCGGCGGTGCTTTGAAGGTTTGGCCCCTCCATACCTGCGGGAGCTCTGCTGTCCCACCTCATGCTCGCAGCGCCGTTGCTCTCTCCGCTCAGCTGCGCAAGCTCAACTTATTGTTCCCCGCGCGCGGACAGCCATACGACAGCGGCGTGCCTTCTCTGTGGCTGCCCCCATGACCTGGAATGGGCTCCCTACCAAGCTCCGTCAATTACCGATTGGTCATTTCACCCTGTTTCTTACTGTCCTCAAAACTGCGTTATTTGACCGTGGTTGGGCTGGGAGTGCTCCTGAGTAGTCAATCTTGAAGGGGCGCTATATAAAACTACTTTAATAATAATAATAATAAACACTAATTGCACTCGTACATGTCTATCAGTAAAGCTCGCTCTTCATTACGAGACATGATGATATCCACGATCACTGAAGCCAAACTAATTGCGCATCGCTCGTCACGTTTCTCCTTTACTTTCAAGAGTCGTTGCCTTTGATAATATTACGACAGATTTACCAATTGATTATTTATCACGTTCACTCACTTCCCTATACTTACCTACTATAGACTAACTGATTGACTGACTGGCTCACTGACTGATTAACCGATTGACTGACTGACTGATTGACTGACTCACTAACTGGTTGACTGATTGATTGACTGATTGACTGACTGATTGATTGACTGACTGATTGATTGATTGATTGACTGACTCATTGACCGACTCATTGACTGACTCATTGACTGACTCATTGACTGACTCATTGACTGACTGACTGATTGATTGACTGATTGATTGATTGATTGATTGATTGATTGACTGACTGATTGACTGTCTGACTCAATGACTGATTGACTGAGTGATTGATTGACTGACTGACTGACTTACATACTGACTTATGGGGTTTAGTTGACATGGATATTTTTTTTATTTCAGTTGCCGTTGTGATCGCCTTCTTCATCTGTTGGGCTCCTTTTCACACTCAGCGCTTGATGTCGATCTATGTCTCAGAGGACAAATGGACGACGGCCGTTCAGAGTCTTCTCTACTTCGTCTCCGGAATTCTCTACTACGTCAGTTCCGTCATCAACCCCATCCTCTACAACATCATGTC
The DNA here is from genome assembly GCA_963556255.1 of Allolobophora icterica. Lineage (NCBI taxonomy): Eukaryota > Metazoa > Annelida > Clitellata > Crassiclitellata > Lumbricidae > Allolobophora > Allolobophora icterica. The sequence goes on from OY744616.1 coordinate 36,489,316, forward strand.
CCTTAAGTTCAGAAAGTCCTTCCGGACGACGATCCTTCGACCGTGCTGCCCTCTCGCCCACTCGCAGCAAAAGGCAAGACCGAAGCTCACCTACAGGTACCGCAGTCGAACCGCTGCCCTTCCCACTTTACCCGACCGACCGACGACCGACTCAAGGCCGCTGCAGCTGCCGCCACCGCCGCCGCCTCGCCTGGCTGTCGTGAGAGTGGCGGGAAGCAGGGTCGACATCAGCGGCAGGTGCGACGTGGATCCACCCGCGTCGTGTTGTTCAGCAGACGATCAGCTGCGATCGGCCGGACTACGCCAACTGACTTCCACCGATAAATTTCCAGTTCGTAAATTTGCCTCAAGGAGACGCCATTTTCTGCCGACACGTGGTGCATTGCGGCCGAAGGGATCGTCGGGAGAGGTAGAGTTCTTGGAAGCTGGAGAACCAACATCAGTGCAGTCCGTCGGAGAATGCAAGGAACGCAGAACAGTCGTGATGATTGCCATCTCTAGACCATGGCACAGCTGCGTCTGATCGCTTCAGCTCTGACTGGATGTGGTCGAATCCTCTGCGGATTCCAAATACAAGGCAGCATCAACATTCTTTCAGCTTTTCCTGACATCTGTCGACAACAACTTGGAACCGATTTCCGGTTCATGAGTTGGTTTCTTTGACAGTCTGCTGCTATAATCAGAGATTTTACACGAAATTTTTAGTCAGACTTAAAAACTGCTCCACATTATTTCGTTTTCAACTATCACTATTCTTGTTTATATTATGAAGATAGTCACGTGTGTAGCGCTTTCGATGAGTACTTAAAGATATGGTATTAGTTGTTTCTATACATACATGCCTACATACTTTCATACACACATGCATACAAGTGTCCATCATGGACACTTTCTCCTAACCATCTTCAATAAAAAAAAAGCTTAGAGTTATTGATTAGAATGTAGGTTGGAGATTGCATGATAATTGGCCATGTCATCAGCATCCAGCCGTTTGCGTTGAGTCTATAAGTAAAATAAACTCCCGCTTCTTGGTGGCGGGATGGGTTCCATAACAATTTGGCGCCGACAATTCCGCGCTAGACAATTCCGCGCAGGAACAAATTTTATAGGATCAACACATCTTAATGATGGCGATGCCTTTTGCAAGCTACAGGAATTGTTATATATGTGATCACTATTAGTGCTGCATGTAAGCAATTAGGCCTACATATAATTCAACAGGTTATAGGCCCCTGAATCTTCTTGCACAGTGTTTCCGAACTATCTATTAGCATTCATGCAATGAATAATTCTGTTCAGTTTTCCACTGTAGACGTTGGAAGGTAAGTAATGCAGCTGTCTTATAATACTAGTTAGGCCTATTATTATATCAATCTAATATTGTGAAAAACCTTTGGAATTCGTATAGCCAGAGAACGGTAAAGATTTTTGTGTCCATAATAATGCACTATATGAAAGATTCGAAGGAAAAAGAAACAAAGTCAGACCAAAATTACGCTGGATATAAATGATGACATAACATCACTTGAGCTAATACCAAAGGGAGCAATGGACTTGACAAATGACCGAGAACAATGGCGATCATTTATTCCTACCCATCGCCGCCAAATGGCTTCAGGCGTCAGAAACTGATGACGATTATAATGATGAATGGCTGCATGTAACTCAGTGCGAAAGAAACATTGCACATAAATAAATCTAGACACGTACATTTCATTTAAAGTTCATTTAAAAGTCAATGCCACATGCTCAATGGACATTTCATCATGGACCCTTCTGAACATTCCGACGCAGTATCAGCAGCCAAGTTAAGGTAATTTTTATGCTAGCGTTGAACGTCATGCATTGGAGATGGATGAGCCAACTAGAGTTATAATATTGTCTTCATTGAGAAATGTGCTCGATCGAAAAAAATTCTCGCTGGTGAAGCACCTGCAAAGCAAAAGATGAAATACTGGGATCCAGATGAACGACTGTAAACTGTGAAAAGTAAATAAGAAAGTCGCGATATTATCTTGTGCTTAAGCGGATGTAGTCACATTAACTTATAGGCTTATAACTAGCCCATAAGAGAACAGCATCTTGTTGCCAATTAAGTGAAAAATGTTCTTGCAAACTATTACTGTCACATACATGTAATTGAAGCAACTTCAAAGATTCTGTACAAGAATTGTAAACTCTGCCATGTAATTTCAAATCAGTTGACACAGTCGAAGCTTTCTCCTTGCGACGAATTAATTGTCCCTGCTCCGAAAGGTCGTGCGCTGATTTTGTCGGATTACCTGGGAGTTAAGGTAATTTAAGGTAAGGGTCCCTTCAGACAAATATAGAAACAAGCAGCGCTATAAGATTCGGAAATAAATCATCCACAAAATCTTTATCTAAGTGAGTTCAATTCACGTGACTTTGGAGATGACGACTGCTGTTGATGAACCTGTTCCTCTCTTATTGTTAGGTATTTAGTTATTTACCTGTTTTCTAGGGGCGGCAATCCTGAGATGGACGAGTGGGACAAGTCCCCTCCACCTTTAGCAGTGAGGGGGCACGCTATACAGTCCCCCATTTTTATAGAAACTTTCTGATTGTTTTTGTTTGTTAAATAATTGCCAAGTGGAAACTTGACCACTTGGCAGCTGACACGTCAACACTTTGCCACCATGTAACAACTAAGAAAAATCAATGAGTTTTGTTTATTATTATTCTCAATTAAGGTTAGATTTGCATTAGTT